>OY734959.1:12870166-13545525 GCA_963457585.1 Spergularia bocconei
CGTATATGTCTTTTCTTACCATTATACACACCATTTTTAGCAACACAAATCGCAGATTGCGAATCACAATGTAGAGATACCGGCGGTGTAGGCCGCCCCCACAAAGGTATATCTGCCAGTAGGCTCCTAAGCCACTCAGCCTCTTACCCAGCTAAGTCAAGAGCTATAAACTCTGACTCCATCGTAGATCGAGCAATACAAGTCTGTTTAGCAAACTTCCACGAGATCGCCGCATCACTAAGAGTGAACACGTAACCACTAGTGGAGCTCACCTCATCATTGTCGGCAACCCAATTAGCATCACAATAACCCTCTAACACACATGGATAGCCTACAAAATGTAGTCCCCAATCCATAGTACCTTTAAGGTATTTCATCAACTGATAAAGAGCATACCAATGTTCATTGGCAGGGTTATGTGTATACCGACTAAGTCTACTAACAGCATAAGCGATATCAGGCCGAGTATAGTTCATAAGATACATTAAACTCCCTATTATTTTAGCATATTCATCTTGAGACACACTAGAAGCTCTGTTCTTCTTTAGGTGTATGCTAGGATCATAAGGGGTTTTAACTGGCAAAACATCAAAGTGATTAAATTTCTTTAACACTTTCTCTACATAATGTGATTGAGACAAGGTGAAACCATTATTAGTTTTAGTTACTCTAATTCCAAGAATTACATCCACCTCACCCATGTCTTTCATTTCAAAACGAGAAGAAAGAAACCTTTTAGTCTCATCAACAACACTCATATGTGTACCAAAGATTAACATATCATCTACATATAAGCAGATTATCACACGATGATCATCAAACATCTTAGTGTACACACATGCATCTGATCCATTCACAACAAAGCCAAAACTGAGAATAGTTCTATGAAATTTATCATACCACTGTTTCGGCGCTTGTTTCAATCCATACAAAGACTTCTTGAGTCTACAAACCTTATTCTCTTGTCCGTAAACAACAAATCCCGGAGGTTGCTCCATATAAATTTCTTCCTGTAAATCACCATTCAAAAACGCAGTTTTGACATCCATCTGGTGAACTATCAAATTATGAGCTGAAGCCAAAGCAAACAACGCTCTAATAGTAGCAACCTTAGTAACAGGAGAATAAGTATAAAAGAAGTCTAAACCAAATTTCTGTGTGAAACCTTTTATTACCAACCTTGCCTTATAGCGATTAATACTACCATCAGTTCTAAGTTTCCTTTTACAGATCCACTTACAACCTATCGCTTTACTCCCCTTAGGCAGGTCCACGAGTTCCCAAGTATGATTGCTCATAATCGACTCTATCTCACTATTTACTGCCTCTTGCCAGAAACTAGTATCTACAGATCTCATGGCCTCCTCATACGTTTTAGGCTCATCATCAATTAAATATAAACAAATAATTAACTCATTCAGATTGTCTACATCATTAAGTTCTGTAAGATACGACGTCACCCAGTCAGGTCCAAAACTAGTTTTTGTTCTAGCTAGGTCTCTTGCTTCTTCTAAGTGGCTCAACAGGATCATTAAAAACAGGTAAAGACACAGAAGAAGATGCAGAAACAGGAGTAATAGCAGTAGAACTAACATCAGGCACAACACTGGAACTAGATTTCAAAGGAAATCTATGCTCAAAAAATCCAGCATCAACAGATTCACACAAAGAACGATCAGACAAGCGCAAGAACCTATATGCAGCACTATTCTCAGCGTAACCAATAAAAACCGCATCAAAGGTCTTAGGTCCAATGGTCTGTCGTTTAATAGCAGGTAATCCTACTTTAGCTAGACACCCCCACACTCTCAAGTATTTAAGGTTAGGTGGGTAACCTTTACACAGTTCATAAGGGGTTTTGTCTAATTTCTTGTGAGGTACTCTATTAAGAATAAAAGTCGCTGACAGGATGGCTTCCCCCCACATGTTGTCGGATAACCCAGAAGAAATAAACATTGCATTCATCAAATCTTTAAGGGTTCTATTTCTCCTCTCAGCTATCCCATTTTGTTGGGGTATGCCAGGGGCAGAAGTCTCGTGTATAATGACCTCTCTCTCACATACTCCCTTTAGGAAAGTTGTGATGTATTCCCCACCTCTATCGGACCTCACTCTCTTAATTTTCCTGTCCAATTGGTTTTCTACCTCAGATTTAAAAATAAGGAACTTCTGTTCTGCCTCGTCTTTGGTTCTCAGAAGATATACCCTAGTATATCTGGAATGATCATCTACAAATGTAATGTAGTATCTCTTACCACCCCTACTCTCCGTGTTTCTAAAGTCTGCTAAGTCTGCATGGATTAACTCTAATAATACGGTTGTCCTCAAAGTCACGGATTTAAAGGATTTGGAGTGGTGTTTAGCCTCAACGCAAACCTCACATTTGTCGATGCCAATTTTGTCTAGTTTAGGGAGAATGTTCATTTGTCTCAAACGATTAAGGGAGTTAACATTCACATGTCCAAATCTAGCGTGCCAGAGATCAATAGACTCAACAATATAGGCAGAAGAAGAAGCTTTATTAGAGTCAACAAAAGTCTCCAAAACAAACAGACCACCGGACAAATAGCCCTTCCCAACATAGTCCCCATTACGGCTAAGTACAAGCTTATCAGCCTCAAAAACTAACTTAATACCAGCCTTATTCAATAAACCACCAGAAATTAAATTCCTACGAAGGGAGGGGACATAATAAACATTCTGCAAAGCTATGATTTTTCCAGAATTAAGTTTGAGAGAAATCTTCCCTTTACCAAGTACCTCGGCGCTGCTCGAATTACCCATGAAGACCTCCTCACCTTCCTTAGCATTTTCGAATTCACCAAAAAGCTCCCTATTAGCACAGAAATGTTTGCTAGCGCCAGTGTCCACGACCCACTCTGTCTTGTTCTCCACCAAATTGACCTCGGAGACCACGGCCGCAATGACTTCAGTGTCTTCGATCAAGTTGGCTTGAGGCTTGACTTGGGCAGGCTTGTTGTTCGGCTTTTGACCACCAGCACGACGATAACACTGCTATGCCTTATGGCCAGATTTGCCACAGACAAAGCAGCCCATCTCCTTGAGTCCACTGTCGTCCTTCTTCTTCTTGAAATGGGTAGTCTTGTTGTTCTGCACTCCAAAGGATTTCTGGTTCTTCTTTTGGAAAGAGCCAGAATTCTTCTTGTTCCTGTCAAACTTAGGATAAGAGGATTCAACAATGTTAGCCTTTAAAACAGGCTCATTCCTTACATCAGTTACAATTTCTTTATCCTTTAAGCCTATTAGCCTCCTCAATTTTGAGATGGCTAACTAAATCTTCTAGAGTCATGTCTTTCTTCTTGTGCTTGAGACGGTTACGGTACTCATCCCACGACTTTGGCAGCTTCTCAATCAACCCATTCGCTTGAAGTACCTCGCACATGAGCATCTTCTCAGCCAAAATATCAGCAACAAGGTTCTCGTATTCATGGACTTGCTTCATGATTGGATGATCCTCGACCATCTTGAAATTGATCCACTTACCGACCACGTACTTCTTCATCCCAGCATCGTCTGCACCATACTTCTTTTCGAGAGTCTCCCAAATCGATTTGGCAGATTTGGTCTCGCAAAAAAGGTCGAAAATCGGGTCTGACATATGGCTCATCAGTTGACCACGAACAAGTTTGTCGTGTTTCCGGTACCTAGCAATCCCTTCCAGAAGGGGTTGATCACTGGGCACCGGATCACTAGCGGCACAGGTGGATGCGGGCACATCATGGCAGTCTTCAGTGAGAATGTAATCGACTTCGAGTTGCTCGAGAAGATCAACAGCTTCTTGGACCAGCGCTTGTAGTTGGTACCATCAAGTGGCTCCAACTTGGAGAGATCGGGAAGGGTCCTGGCATTGTTCATCATGTTCATCTCCATTGAAAGAAAAAATTGCTTCTCAATTGTTGGAAATATGACTACTGTGGGCAAAATACAATGGAAATGAAAGTATCGGAAAAGCTGTGGCGTGACCGAAATCACCGAATGAGAAGCAATTTCGCCCCGACTACGATACAACCGGATTATGGCGTTGCCCCCCAAGGTAACACAGCGCTTCTCCAAGGTGTGTACTCACCCAAGAGAAGTGGAACTCTAAACGTACTCGGAATCAATGGAAAACGGAAAAGATAAGAGAAAGTGATGATTTTTGTGTGTTCAAACAAAGCCCCGAAAACGTCCTTTTAAGGACTCAAAAACAGTAACGGAAATCAAACAATTGAATTGATTATGGGAGTGATTGTAGGAGTAAAACCAGGGATGAACACGAGCCGAGCCGAGCCGGCCGGACGGCGGCGGCGCGCGCGTGTGGAGACCATAGTCTTCCCTCCATAATTGATTCAAACACTACTAACACTCACCCATATATAAACCACAAAAAGTTTCTCTAAACTTTCAATGTGGGACAAACAAAACCAAGTGTTTCCCAAAGAAGCTCAAAACCTTTGCATTACCAACAAAATCCTCCACAGCCCAAAGAGCATGAGAAGAATGATGCTCCACTCTCACTAATAGGGAGGTAAACACACTCAAAAAAATATTATGAGATGGACCAACATGCTTACCACAAGCATTGGATGGTTTTATATTTGCTTTGTTAGTTTTTTTTTTTTTACAATTTTGATTATTGTCACTACTGAGTATATTAAATGAATTTATGGTGTTTGTCATTTTTTGACAATTAAAGTAAGATGATAAAGAATAAAAAAAATAACTAAAAATATTAATTTTGATTTTCTTGGCATATATATCAACGATAACAAATAGAATAAATTGTAGATATACAAGGACAAAAGTACCCTACCCAAATAAGTTGATCAAACATTCAAACCAAAGCAAACATGCATGATTTTGGACAACGCCTATTTTTTGATCAAAATTAATCAAATAAAGGGTGAAGTTTGGCCACGAAAATAAAGACCAGGAAGAATACGTTAGCCCCCACCCCATCAATTTTTACGCCTGATGCAACAATCGGCATATGGTACCCCGGGGGTACGTAGCTCTAGGTACCCCCGGTTGAAGTGATATATAATGAGTGAAAATTGAAAATTAATGAGTAGAATTCGGGAAATCCTTCTATACTATTAAAGGAGGCTGTTTTAGAGCTCTCACGATGACTGGAGGTTATTAGAGAGTTTTGGCAATTTTTTAATATTATTTAGTTATCAAGTTTATGTGAAACTCTTTTAATTAGACAATCTTCTAATAGCAATATTATAATAATAAAGTTTATACTAGACAATCCTACTAATAATCCTACTTATTAGTTTTCAAAGTCACATGTCATAGAATTGCTATAGTACGATAATACACATTCTAATTAGGAGTTAATGTTAACTATATTCATCTAAAAATCAAGTGAAGGTTGCTAAATGTGATTGGTGGGTTTTTTTTTTTGCTGAAATGTAAAGTTTATTGCAAAAGATTGGTGGGTTTTCATCTGGAAACTTTGTGATGATCTTGAATTCGTCAATTTTCATGTCTCTTGATGATAATTGGTTCCAATATGATTTTCATCTCAAGAAGTATTTAGAACCCCAATATAACTTCCATTATTGTCAGTTAATATGTAGTATTAGATTGTAGTTAGCCTTCTTCATTTGTTAGGATTAGCGTACGATATGCGTTAGTGTAGAAGGTGTTTCCAATCACAATTACAGTACTAAACGCAAGACATACACTACGTACTTATCCTAACTCAACGAAATACGTTATAATCCTACGTACTTTGTGCATGAGTTTTTAATAAGTGTGTCCAATATCTAGCTTATAGGTTGTATAAATATAATTGTATATGCTTTGCTTCTTCTCCTTCTTTGTTTGTTTTTTCAAAAGAATTAGTTGATATATTTATCATCCGAAAGAACATTTCGAATAGACTTACAAAAGTATAGCGAGCTAGCCACTAACAACCTATTGGTTGTATAATTTTAATCTAATTGTCTTATATAGCCTGTAGTGTCTGTCTAACTCAAACTACTCCCTCCATTCATTTCCAAGATTCATGTTGCCTTTTTTACAAAGTTTTAGGAATGGATTAAAAAGTATTAAAAGCAATCGGGAAATGAACATCCAGCACTCAGGAGGCCTCTCATTGGCTCAGAAGTTATAAACACTGAAAACATGAAGCTTGGTAGTGAATTCCCCTAAAAGAAAAATAGGAAGCTTGGAAATGAATGGAGGGAGTATCATTCATTGTAATAAAAAAAAATAAAAATAAAAAATAAAAAAAAAGAGCTTAACTTTCGTGACACTCCTTTAACGTTAATATCTCTCAAAATACAATGGTTGGATTATAATATTATACACTTATGAAATTAATTTTCACCAAGAATCTAACGAGAAGTTTCATAATTGTTTTGAAATATTTTTTCGTCAGCCGTGACCATTAAACCCCTAACTCGAAAAAAAAAATACGCCATACAATGTATAAAAAAAACTATACAGATTAATATGAAAAAAAGTTTATTAAATAGATATTTTACCACACAATATCTATATCCAAACATAAATTACAAATTTCAGTTTTAATAAGTTTGATAGAAATCATTATTAAGAAACCCGTGCAAAGCACGGGCTTTCATCCTAGTAATGAGTGAAAGTTGGGAAATATTGATTGGAATAAAGTTGTATATAATGATTGGATTTTCAGAAATAATGACTGAAAACAAATAAGGACTATAATATTATAATAGTATATAATGAGTGAAAATCGGAAGATAATGAGTGAAAATTGAGAAATAATGAGTAAAAATGTAAAATAATGAGTGAAATTGAGAAATAATGAGTGAAATTGAGAAATAATGAGTGAAAATTGAGAAATAATAAGTGAAAGTATATAATAACTATAATGTGGTATATAATGAGTGAATAGCTAATCGGGGGATACGTAGCTCCTTCCTTTTGTCGATCGACAAACGAAAATATAATCTTTTTTATATTTCAGTTTTGTGTGTGTTGGTCTCACAATAACTTATGGTGAGACCATCTGACACAAGACTTACTGTTTGTTTTCTTTCATGGAGTTTACCAAGTTCTCTTTTCATTAAAAAATCAAATATAATTTATCTTATTACTGAGTATAATTTTATATAGGGCTAAAATTTATCTTATTATAATTTCTTATCCTAATTTCTTATCCTAATTATCAAATACCAACAACTATACATAATAGAATTTTGGTGAATATATTATACGCAAATTGACGGTACTATACCTAAGCGCTACGACTCTACATAAGACCCAACTTGAAACAGTTTTTTTTTTTTTTTCTGTTACAGTAAAAAACTTTTTTCGAAAATCATTTTGTTAGCTTTTTATTTCAGGCATTTTTTGAAAACCTTTTTGCGGCTCCTAAAACCCAGACAATCAACCAAGGCTAAAACCGGCACCAAAACGCCCCAATATCGGACATAACGAACTCACAAATGGGTGGTTCCAAATTTGAAATTTAAAGTGAGCTTAACGAAACACGACCCATAACACCTCTACATAAAAGTCTATTACCCTAATATATTAAAGACAATATTGTACAACACGAGCGAACAGAAATACTGTAACTCGTGTTGCAACTTAACCACACCAATTACAGAAAAAGACGCAAAAAGAAGGTAAGGTTTAGACTTTAGACTTTAGCCATGTTTACAAAATATGTGCACAGACTTGAGCAATGTAGACACCCCCTGTACTCCCAAATCCTGTCTAGTTTTGCCTGTCACCGCGACGATGAATGAGATTTCTTTCATCCCAGAGTCTACACTTGCAAGTTGCTTTCTTGTTCTTCCACTCAGCTCCACAAATATAGCAAAACTCAAAGCCACACCTGCGATAAGACGACAGCGTCATTGGAAATGGACAATGACGGGACTTATGCTCCGTGCCATAAATGATATGATTATTGTTTACGACATTTGACCGAATTACGACAACCAGAAAACTGAGCTCATTCCACTTCAGGATCAGCGAGGATTTTGCAATATACAATGGTAAGAATAGTTCAAATCAAGATGATTCTGTAAAGTTCATAATCTCTTCTAGATTTGTGGAATTAGTGACCCGAAACCACTTAGAAGAGGATCACTGCAGCACACCACAGAACTGCCTTAAACTGATGAGCATAGGTACACTGGCACGAGGAAGTTACCTATTTAATTTCTCTCCATCCATGGTTGTCCACAGCAGACGAAATCAATTCGTCATTTCGAACCTCTATATGAGTTTTGGTTTTGTGACATAAATGCAAATTAAGGTCTCAATTACTAAGGCTCATGATACTTCCACCAACTGCACTCATCAGAGTGGAGCAGTCGAATTTGGTCTACCTATAACTAAATAAGAGAAGAAATACCTTTTGAACAATACATACTATTAGCCATTTTTTGGGTGGAATTGAAGAGGGGGCCTGGGAGAGTGGGAGGGAAGACTACTAGTAATTTAACAGGAATATCTTTGCAAATTGCAATCCAATAGAAAGATGAAGCAGTGAGATTATTAGAAAGTAGTAAGGACTACACATGAGAGTTGAGGGCTCTATACCGAGCTGTTTTTCTCGTTTTCCTCTTTGGGAATAGGAAGTAGGCTTCCTCAGGTTCACCATAAATTTTTTACCATACCAAAGGCGTCTAGGTGATATCAAGCACTAGAGTAAAAAGGCGATGCCAAGCTCAACTTCAGAAAGAATGCATATGCAAAAACTATAACAAACAAACAGCAAATATGTGAGCAGACTGACCACTCATCCACAACTAATGTATTATCATGCATGCATAAGTGTGCAAGCCTTAGCTTTAGGCATTTGGTAAGGAAAATGAATCTTTCAAGCAAAATCCTTCCAATGTGATCTAGTATACTCCCGTCCCTATGGATGCATGTCTTAGCTTTATTGCAAATATGGTAAGGCCAATTGCAGCAGAGATGTAAGCTTAATACTATAGTCAGGGAAGTTAACAGAAATGATTTTGTTATTACTGCTAAGAATGCTCAAGGAATTGCGGAGAGCTCCAGGCTAGTAACTAGGACAAAGTGGTTCACTAAATAGACTCGGGGAATTCTCTTTGAAGTAACCGATTTCAGGTCCTAATTGACATAGGAGGAGGCTAAGAAACAGAGTATCAGAGTAAAAAGAAGCCATCAGATTGCCCTAAAGTCCAATTCCTAAAGACAGGGCATCTAGCTCTAATTGTCAGCTAAGCAAGGCCTATGGCCCTATGCCTCCTTGTCCAAAGAAACTCTGTGGATGCCGGTGTAGTGGACAAAAATGAGAGGCGGAACCGCCAAAACAACATGATCATAGCTGCATAGAGTTGATCCTATGGGAGTTAAAAAAAATATGAGTAAAGCTCGATAAAGTCCAAATCAGAACACTAGAGTAAAGCTTAGTAAACTCCAGTTTAAAAGATTGCCAAGCTTTTGAAGGGCCAAAGGGACTACACAACAGAAATTCAAGTTCTTTTTATCACAAATTCAAACATACGCATCACTGCTGCTATGATCAGCCAGACCTCAAAGATATTAGGCTTAAGACCAGTGCACCTTCGTTCATTCTTAGCATAACTTGTAGTAAACAGACAAGGTTGATACTTTCAACTAGTGCACCTTCGTTCATTCGTAGCATAACCGGACAAGGTATATACATTCAACTAGTGCACCTTCGTTCATTCTTAGCATAAACGGACAAGGTAGATACTTTCAACTAGTGCACACTGTAAGACCTGATAGGCCCTCACAGTTAAAGACCAGAGCCTAGTGTGTAGCAGTAACTGAAACTTAAGACAGAATTTTATGCAGAGAGTAGTTCTTTGGTTTATATTAGCCACAGCCACAAGTACAACAAAGAGCAGTCCAAAAGTGAGCACTACTTGTGTTTTAAGATAGCATATGCCTTATATGTAACTATTTCAATTTAAAAAATTCTCTTGAATATGGATGATTCTTAAGTGCCAACAGTACATGTAATAAGTCAAAATCTGAGGAACCTGTACCAGACGAATCAAAACTCAGAAAACAATAGCATCAGATGAATTACCTGCACGTAATATGGTAACAACCTTCGGCAAGCTCAATCATGTTTGCGCACTGCCGGCACTGGGACCATCTTTTCTTTGAAGCAAGAGATTTCAACTTTGTGTCCAAAGTGTCTGAATTAGTCTGCCAATGACGGTAAGCATTGCATGACATAGAAGAATGCCAAGCAACTTTGCAACGAGCACAGAAAAGTTTATGGCATTTGATGCATCTGCTTGAGCCCATTTCCTCTCGTCTCATTACCACAGTCCTGCTGTAACTGTTAACCTCACTTATTGACATTAGTGTTGAACATGTTGGGTTTGGGCAATAAACTTTCTCGGATGCAGGAATTGTGGCTTCTTTCAAACGCTGGCTCATTATGTCCAGCAATTTCGGTGTTAAGAGCCTTTGGCATCTTTCAATTCTGATGTCAGATTTACAACCTTCGGAAGGACATTTCGGCAAGCTACCGTTAAGCAACTTAACCTCCAGATGTTGTTCCATACAAAGGGAGCAGTAACGGTGCCTGAAACCATCAACTGAAAACATGAGCTTAGGAACCCTGTCTTCAAAGCATATTGAACAGGTCTCTTTCACACTCTTTCCAGAGCTAGAACTGGCTAGTTTTATGAGCTGAGAAGACATGGATGCTCTTGCAAGCCTAAATGCAAACTTAACATCACTTCTAGCAACCAGGTGTGGAGTACAGTGAAGAAATCTTTCACGAAGAAGATTCACCCTCCCTACCACATCTGCAATGCCGTATCCAGAAGGTTGCTGATCGCCACAAACCTGCAACCAAAGATAGAATCATAGAATAACCACAAGTCAATAATCAAAAATTCAAGTCTGAGTCCACCAAACATGTTCATAAAATAAATCCAATCAAACGGGAACGCATTACAAATTTAAAGCATGTTTGATACTATACACACTCATGAAAGAGTTACATTTTTGAAAGAGCTTTTCGAACAGCATTAATACATGATACGAGTAGTGTCCGAAATTTAGAAATTAACAAAAATGTTTCCTGGTAGCAAGTTAATTAGTAGTTTACAGCCCACCTAGGTTCCTTCTCTTAATCTCTTGCAGGCTTACAAGCTCTTCAACTCACACCAAGGGCTAAGACATAGCTGGTTAGAACTTAGAACACGAAAATTAAGGGTATCACAGATAACTCTTAACTAAACTATAAACCAGGTCGCTACAAGCTCTTAGACACCACAATTAGACATGAAAAAAACATATTACACCATCAGGCCGCACATTAGAGAATCTATATTAAATTAACCAAGAAAGGACCAATATTTCCTCCATCACTAAATTGGTGGATATATCTCTCAAAGCTCAGATCTTTGAAGTCGGGCAAATTGATTTTCTGCCTAAACCACGCAACACAAATCAGTGGATAAATCTCAAAGCTCAGATCTTTTGAAGTCGGGCAAATTGATTTTACGCCTAAACCACGCAACAGAAATCAAAGTTCTTCAATTCCACTCTCTCAAAAAACCCAAATCAACTTCCTATCTATACTATTATTACAACAACAAATTTAGCTCTTTTACGGGACCAACAATAAAAACAGTCCTCAAAACACAATATTACACTATCATTCTAGCTTCTAAGACAAGATTAATAGAATGTTGATACGCATTTAACTAAATAAAAACTTAAATTTCGAAAGAAAAAAAAAAAACAGAAAGAAACACTCACAAGTTGGTAAAACATAAAATTATCACAGAAATACTCAATTCTCTTCAAGTCGAGCGCCAAAGCAGCATCAAGTCCAACAACCAAAGCTTCAAACTCGGCTCTCTCGGCGCTCAATTCTCTGTCGTGAACATCGGTCATCGGCTTCGAAACCTCGAAAATAAGATTATCCCTAGGGTCACAAATCGCAACTCCGACTGCAGCTAACTTTTTACGCCCATCATTATCCACAATTCCCTTGAAATAAACCCTAAAACTTTCGTTTCCCGCCAATGTGATACTCGACGATGAAGAAGAAGAGTAGCTTCTACCATACGGCATCTCATAGTTATCGCCGTATTTCGCCCAATCCTGATCAGAAATGCGAGCGATTTCCGAGGCGAAGTTGTGATCGTGTAACTGTATGCTTAGGTTTTGCTTCAAATTCTTCATTTCCGCCTTGCATTGCTCGAAATCTCGTCTCTCTTGCTCGTACTTTTCGATTTAGTGGAGAATTACGTCGCTGATGTGCGCCGACGACGAGTCTTCCGCCGTGAACGGCGGCGGAGCGGCGGCGGAGGAGGAAGAGGAAGACGGAGTAAGAGATTGAGAAGCGGCGATGGCTTCTTGCATTTGGAGGTTGAAGGCGAAATCTAGGTCTGACTCGCAGGTTTTCGCCGCCATTAATTCTTGGCGCTGGAACGAAATTAGGGTTTTGAGGTCGTGTTCTTCTACCATGGCTGAATAATCCGCCATTGTTGTTCACTTGGTAAAATGTTACAGTAAGCCTGGTTTACTGTAATCTGAGATGAAGAAGTTAAGCTTTGGAGCTCAACAATGGAAGATTTGTGGAAGAAGAGTAATCAAGAAGTTAGAAGAAGAAGACTCAGAAGAATGAGAGAAAGTTGAGAGGGAGAATTCAGAGAGATTTTGAGAGAAAAGTTGTATTATTATTCATGTTGTTCAATTGTATCATACATCAGAGTATTTGTACTCCTCGAGTTGTAACAACTTTTACATTTTGCAACAAACTTTGTAACAAACTAATAACTGCTAATAACCGCTTTCTAACTGAAATTGACGCTTATTCTTCACTCTTGCCCTATATCATCCCTTCCCCCTTAACAGTTGACTTGCCCTCAAGTCAATTCTTAAAATCAATCTTCAGTTAGATGTTCAGCAGCAAACTCAGGAAATTGTGCTTTGAACTCATCTGTCTTCTCCCAAGTTGCTTCTACTTCTGAGAAGCCCTCCCATTGAATCAACACATGTGACTGAGATTGCTTTCTGACTCTCACTTCCCTTCTATCCAATAAAGCAGATGGAATAGGTACATACTGAGCATCTTGGTTTTGAAACCAGGCTGGTATGTGAGTAGCAGCAGGCAAAGTGCCTCTAAAAACCTTCAACTGTGACACATGAAAGACATTGAAGATTTTTGAAGAATGAGGAAGTTTCAGCTGATAAGCTGCCTTTCCAATGACAGCAGCTACCTGAAAAGGACCATAATATTTGGGAGATAGCTTCTGATTACTCCTGTGTTGGACTGAACCCTGCCTGTAAGGTTGCAATTTCAACCAGACCCAGTCCCCCTTCTCAAAACTCCTCTCTGATCTATGTTTATCAGCCTGCTGTTTCATTCTAGCCTGTGCTTGCACCAGTTGCTGCCTGAGATTAGTGATCATGACTTCTCTTCTCTGCATTGATCTGTCTACCTTGTCCACCTTAGATTCTCCTGGTAGATATGGTAGATGCAATGGAGGTTTCTGGTTATAAACAACTTCATAAGGTGTCATACCAGTTGCAGTATGGTAGTGTGTGTTAAACCACCATTCAGCTAGAGGAAGCCACATGCTCCACTCTTTAGGTCTTTCCCCACACATACATCTAAGATACATCTCCAAGCATCTGTTTACTACTTCTGTTTGACCATCAGTTTGTGGATGGTATGCAGAAGATAGTTTAAACTCAGTTCCATGGAGAGAAAATAGTGATTGCCAGAATTGACTGAGAAATATAGAATCCCTGTCACTTACAATGCTCCTAGGCCAGCCATGCAGCTTGAAAATATTGTCCAAATAAGCCTGAGCAACTTCCACTGCAGTGAATGGGTGTGACAGAGCTACAAAGTGTGCAGATTTGCTCAGCCTATCAACCACTACCCAAATCACTTCTTTTCCTTGAGATTTTGGTAGACCAGTGATGAAATCCATAGAAATGTCTACCCAAACCTCTTCTGGTACTGGTAAAGGCTGCAGTAGCCCTGGATAAGCCACATTTTCTGACTTGGATGCTTGACAGGTCAGGCAGTTTCTGACAAAACCACTGAAATCTTTAAACAATCCTTTCCAATGGAATAAAGTCTTCAATCTTTTCAATGTTCCATCCCTACCAGCATGACCTGCTTCTCCAGTTGCATGATGCCATTTCAGTATTTGTTGCCTCACATCTCCATCTTTTCCAACATAAATCCTCCCATCGTTTCTGAGTAAACCATCTTTGAAACCGTAGCTTTTCACTTTTACATTTTGCTGCAGCTTTTGTAAAATCTCTTGGACATTGCTATCAGCAGCATAACTATCTTTAATTCTCTTCTCTAGATCAGAATCTACAATGGATATGGCCATACACAGCAATTGAGATCCTTGAACTCTAGATAAAGCATCAGCTGCCAGGTTTTCCTTCCCACTTCTGTATTGAATCTCATAGCTGAACCCCATTAGTTTAGAAAGCCAAAACTGTTGAAATGGTGTAGAAATTTTCTGCTGAAGCAACCATTTGAGACTTTTCTGGTCAGTTTTGATAATGAAATGTTGACCTGACAGATATTGTTCCCATTTTTGTACAGCAAAGACAATTGCCATTAGCTCCTTCTCATACACAGATAACTTCTGGCATTTAGGCCCTAATGCTCGACTGATATATGCCAAGGGGTGGTCTTTTTGCATTAATACAGCTCCAATCCCATCTTTAGATGCATCTGTTTCTATGAAAAATTGGAGACTAAAATCAGGTACAGCAAGTACAGGTGTTGATGTTAATGCTGACTTAAGCTTTTGGGAAGCTTCATCTACCTCTGAATTCCATTGAAAAGCTCCTTTTTTCAGCAAATTGGTGAGAGGTTTACTGATCAAGGCAAAATTCTTGACAAATTTCCTGTAGTAGCCAGCCAAACCCAAGAAACTCCTCACATCTTTGACAGATTTAGGTGTTGGCCACTTTGACACAGCTTGTATCTTTTTCTCATCTGTCTCAACCCCTTTACCAGAGATATAATGGCCCCAGATATTCCACCCTGTCAATAGCAAAGCAGCATTTGGACATTTTCGCATACATTCTGCTGTCTTTCATCAGCTGAAACACTGATCTTAGATGCTCCCAATGTTCTTCCTGAGTTCTACTGTATATCAGGATATCATCGAAAAAGACCAGCACACATTTCCTGAGCAAGGGTTTAAAGACAGCATTCATCCAGCTTTGGAAGGAAGCTGGTGCATTTGTAAGACCAAATGGCATTACCAGAAATTCATAGTGCCTACTGTGTGTCTTAAACGCAGTCTTATAAACATCCTTCTCTTGCATTCTCAATTGATGATAGCCTGCTCTTAGATCAAGCTTTGTAAAGATAGCAGCTCCAGCCAATTCATCAATCAACTCATCCACTACAGGTATTGGAAATTTATCTTTAATGGTTTTCTGATTCAGACTTCTATAGTCAACACACAAACGCCAACTCCCATCCTTTTTCCCAACTAATACCACTGGAGAAGCAAAAGGACTAGAGCTATTCTGTATAATTCCATTATCTAGCATCTCCTGAATCAACTTCTCTATGATATCTCTCTTGTTGATTGGGTATCTGTATGGCCTAATACTTACAGGTGCAGCATTAGCTTCTAGTGGAATTTTATGGTCGAAAATCCCCCTAGATGGTGGTAGTGTCTTAGGTTCTTCAAACAAACACCCAAATTCTGATAATAACTGCTGTAATTGGTAAGGGTACTTATCTGTTTCAGCACTGACAGCATTGCAGGTAATAGAATTTTCTGCTGTCTCTTCTGAAACCAACTGAAGAAAACACAGTTGGGTGGCATTTGACAGGCATTGGTGGGCAGACTTCCCTTGCAGCATCTTTATCTTTTGTGCAGGAATACCTTTCAACACTACTGAATCATTCCCCCATTGAAACTGCATGACCAATTGCTTGATATCCCACTGAACAGACCCCAATGTACTCAACCATTGAACCCCTAATACCATATCACAACCCCCCAAATTAATTAGAAGTGCATCAGATGAGAATCTTTTATGCTGCATTTCCCAACAAAACCCCCTTGTAATGCTTTGACAGGGCAAATGATTGCCATCTGCAACTGTCACAGCCTGTGGAGTTATATTCTCTATCTTACACCCTAATTTCTTGGCCATTTGAATGTCCATGAAATTATGAGTGCTCCCTGAATCTATAAGAATATGCAAGGGCTTTCTGTTCACAAAACCCATGACTCTCATAGTGTGAAAACCCTGATTTCCTGAAAGAGCATTCACTGAGATACAGGGTTCTCCTTCCATAGTCTCACTTATACCATCTTCTTGACAGTCATCAGAACCATCCAATTCTTCCTGATCACAGTCTATTTCCACCATGAAAACCTGTTTTTCCCTGAATTTACACCTATGGCCCCTGCTGTATGGCTCATTACAGTAGTAGCATTCACCCTTTGCCTCTTTTGCTGCTTTGACTTCTGCTGAGATCTAATTTCTTTGACCCGATCTCAGGGGGTAGTTTACCACAGGATTCTTCAATGCTGTTGAAGCTGGTGGTGTGGGTAAAATACCTTGTGAAGAGTTTGCTGCAGGTCTAGTAAAATTCCCAGTATAGGACTGTTTTGGCAGCATTCTTGCAGAAGCATTAAGTGATTCTTCCTGAAATCTTGCAAAATTAATAGCATCAGGTATGTCTGCAGGTCTAAATGCCCTGGCCATTGGCTTTACTGCAGGTTTTAGGCATCCAATAAAACTTTCAAGAAAGTATGATTCTGGCAATTCAGGGTTTCTTTGCTTCACCAAACTTTTCAGCCTCTCAAATTCATCAATATATTGATCCAACGACCCTGATTGCACCCATTTGTTGAATTTTTCAACCACATTGTAACTGTTTTCATCTCGAAATCTAGATGACAATGCCAATACAAATTCAGTCCAAGACGAATTGGTGTGAGATGTCATGTAACAGGTGGCCCAAACTTCTGCTTTTCCACCCATGTTCAGGCATGCCATATCAACCTTTTGACTGTCAACAATCTTGCAAAGATTGAAGTACTTCTCGCACTTGCTAACCCACATTGATACATCAGACCCATCGAAATTCGGAAATTCAAGTTTTGTGTTGTATCCAAGAGTTCTGGAGTTGTTTCCTGGCGTTTCAGCGTGATTTCCAACAAGATTTTCACCTTGTCTGGGAGTCTGATTGTTGGTTTGCAGATTCTGCAGCACCTGCATAAATCTTGTTTCCATCTGCTGCCTTTGCTGTTGCATTTGTTGTTGTTGAGACGTTAATGCCGCTGTCATCTCTGTTCGGAATTGATCCAATCTGTCAGAATTGGCCATGGCTTGCTGCTGCGATGGTTGATTAACCTGGTAAGCCTGGTGACGAATTCTAGCCAGCGTAACGTACCGCGGAAGCTTTCCAAGGATCGAACTAATCTGATACCAATGTTACAGTAAGCCTGGTTTACTGTAATCTGAGATGAAGAAGTTAAGCTTTGGAGCTCAACAATGGAAGATTTGTGGAAGAAGAGTAATCAAGAAGTTAGAAGAAGAAGACTCAGAAGAATGAGAGAAAGTTGAGAGGGAGAATTCAGAGAGATTTTGAGAGAAAAGTTGTATTATTATTCATGTTGTTCAATTGTATCATACATCAGAGTATTTGTACTCCTCGAGTTGTAACAACTTTTACATTTTGCAACAAACTTTGTAACAAACTAATAACTGCTAATAACCGCTTTCTAACTGAAATTGACGCTTATTCTTCACTCTTGCCCTATATCATAAAACCCCTGTTGTGTTTAAACGCTGATATTACGTGATGAAATGTGACGAAGAAGGAACCGTCAAGTCACTTGAACAATAACTGTTTCCAAATAAGGTCAAAACGTCACATGTTTGGGGAAAACGAACGAGGGTTTTGTGATGGAGGTCAATCTATAATCTATGTACGAGTATCCATTCTAAGGGTGTGTTTGGTTGATCATTTTTTTACCAAAAAACGGATTGGAAATACTGATACCGGTCCTTGAAGTGTGATTGGGCTTTTTATAAATCTAAACCATTACTAAACCGAAACCAAATCCGAATCCATCAGATTGAAACTCACCCCCAGGCCCCAACCCAATGATTCGAAAATGATACCCTCAGGAAACAAACTTGCTTCACAGTTTTCATCTTTCACTCTCTTTCTCCTCTTTCCGTCTCCTCCCTCGCTACAAAGAAAAGGAAATCATCGGGACAGATGGAGTACAAGCGAGTGAAGTTCTATAAGCCAAGTTTCATGTCAATCTTACCAGACTAAAAAAAAAAGAGTGAAATTGGCAGCATGTTCAATTGTACATGTCATCAACCTATTAAGTTCCCCACGATCATAATAAATCCACACGACTAATATACAAATTTTTAGAGTATGCAATACATATCTTTTCTACAAAACAACCTCTCCAAGCGAAAACCTTAGCTTGGTGATACAAAAGAGAAAAACGAGGCACACAGGGCAATTTTACCAATGTGATTTGCTCAGAAATGCAATGCACTGGGGTGAGCCTTGGTCATTCTGGTCTCACCATACGACTCATCATTGTCCATTCTTTTGTTGTTCCGAAGAGCCGCATAAGCAACAACGTAGAAGATGACGAGGAGGATAAGGACGACGATGTTGATGATTGAAACCTTCCTCCAACTGTGCTTGATGCTAGCCAGCACCCCTGCCCTGCAAGAAGCACAATTGTAGCACAAGATTCGCTGGTCGTTGGTCCATCTTGAGCAATCCGCATTGGCTCCTACTAGCCCACCTCCGGAGGTCCAGATGGTTTCGTTTGCATAGACAAAGCCGCAATCTGTTGGAGGCTTGCAACATCCAGACTGCCATCAGCATGGAAACCATTAGTAACAAGTAACAAGTACTTGACGAATACGAATTTCCGACGTGCTTATCAAGTTATGCGCATATTGCCAGTACATACTTCCAGTTGATCACTAGATCAACAATTCACAAAGATTGAGAGTCACAGCCTCACAAGACAATTTAAACGTTGTTAAAGTGTTCTATAGAATAATGTGGGACCAAGTAACAAGTCTGTCTCTATGTGATACTTCACATACTTGCTAACTTACATATATATAGGGTTCTATTATTATAGATTTCGGGTTAATAATATATGTGGTTCATCGATTTCATGCACAGTTAAACACGACAAATGGTTAACAATAGCAAATTTCGGATCAGACATAGAGGCCTCTTACGGTAGGTTATTAGCTAGGTAATCCTTGAGAGGTTTCAAGTATTTGGGTTTCGTAAAACTTTTTCAAGTCGGAAACAAACCCAAAGATCCAAAATCCTCATCATATAACAGATAACCCATCATATGATACTCCAATTTGAGATGAGCTAACTTCTTCAAGCTATGAGCACGACCTAAGACCTTCATGTAACCTTTGCACACGAACTTATTGTATACTAGGAAAGGGTCAACTTAAAGGCCTAATAACATACGGAGTACGTAGTAGTCAAATAAAACAAAAGGAGTGGCTTTCTCTCAAAGGTCACATTGTTCGTGATTAATCAAGTTCCAATATATAATTAATACTAGTACTATTGACCAGACTGAGATTCGTTCCGCAAGCATGCTACGTACTCCAAAAGTATATTACAGTATTATAACTTACAAGCGTGATATTCATTTAAATTTCCAAAGTTGGTAAAGTGTCGTTTGAACACCAATATGGAAGAAAATGAAAGTAAAGACTAATGTGCAGGGTAGGTAAAGTGAAGTGGACTGTTTTTCAGAATACTCCTACAATGATAAGGATAATATCGTTTTGGTTTGCACCATTGGATGTAGTATGGATTCAAATCAGTAAAGACGCCGAGTAGTCCCTTATAAATATAAGGTGGCTTGGTAACCACCCTCTTGTATTTCTACGACTCAAACTCAGAAACTTGTAGTCACAAGAGCTCAATCCCGTGTCTAGTCCAGTACTCAACCAAATGCTGTTGGAAAGTTTATTTTCCAACAAAATACCCACGAGTTCAACTTACAAAGATTAAACTACACATTACTGAGTAAAGCTGAAAAAAAACCATTTTAGTAAGATTCCAAATTCCAAATCGTGCCACTGAATAAAGTATAGTAAGTCCTTTCTTTCTAAAGCTGATCAAACAATGCAGATTCGTATTTTATTTCGAAAGAGGCAGTGTCTTGAAGGGCGTATTGCCTTTACCAGTGCATATTCCTCTTCAACAAGTCACCAAGCAAAAAGTAACAAGGCTCTACTACTTGTATTTTCTTTTTGGTGGGAAAGACTTCATTAAGAAGCATGTAGATAGTGGTGTACTCATATGGTATAACTTAAATGAACCCAAAAAATCAGAGTGTTTTACATGCCAATTAAAGTTTCACAGAGCAAAGAATGAAGAGTTGGTTCAATCAAAACTACAAACAATAGAGGATGAATTTTAGTCGTCCTTATATGATCTCATGACTCTAACTCCGCCTCTAAATAAATGATAAGAGGGTGTGACAAATATTACTCTAATGGCTAATCTTAGACAAACTAGTTTCTTGTCTATACATTAAACTTCATTTTCTTCTAGGACGACGACTTGTCGACTTGACTTCACATGTGTTACATATTTTCGCAACTCACGGATGATATGTGGTTAACATCCTATGTTAAAATGACATCCAAAATACTTCACATATGAGTGTCTCACATTGGAAAAAAAAAAAAGAGATTTGTCTACCTTATAAATCAAGGAGTTACTCCTCCTATGGCCAATTGGTTTTAGGATGGAACCTTCTTGGCTTATCGAGTGGACTATCGCTTCTCCTTACGGGTGTGGACCAGACCCGCGTCATTTCACATGGTATCAGAGTTCATGGTTAAAGTCCTGGGTCTCAATGAATTAATCTGGGCCGAAAATACCGATAAATGCGGCCAATGTAAAATCAGTGCAAAAATGCCGGTATGTCAGTTTGCCCTTAAAAGGGACCTCATATGTGAGAGGGGAGTGTTAAACAAAATACTCAACATATGAGTGTCCCACATTAAAAAAAAAAAAAAAAAAAAAAAAGATTTGCCTACCTTATGAACCAAGGAGTTACTACTCCTATGGCCAATTGGTTTTAGGATATACTGACGGAGCTTGGATAAAAAAAGAGAGGGGTTTTAGATTTGAACCCGGGGCTAGTGGAGGAAATATTGCCTTTTCAACCAATGAAGCAAAGCAATTGTGTTGATGTAAAATAGGAACATGTAGTATAAAACTCAAATCGCAGGGGGGGCCTGGCCGCGGCCCAACATAACTAAGATCCGCCTGGGATATAGGATGAAACCTCATTGGGTTTATCATCAAATGGACTATCTCTTCTCCTTACGGGTGTAGCCCAAGCCTGCTTACTTTCACATCCTAATCCCTAACTAAAGTGTATTCTATATTTCTATGCTTAATCATCGCTGTCTTGTATGAGATGTTTACCAGTTTTCGGCCCTACGACTACGAAATTTCTACAACAATTTACATGTTTATTTGAATCAAACATCATGCATGCAATCATGTAAAATACAATAATGGTCCATCTACGTTACATGACTTGACAAATATCTTCTCTTTTAAATATCTTTTTTTCCCTTGAGTCAATTATCTGGTGATGCTTGCCCACACCTCATCCCATGTGATTTTTCCTCATAATCATGCAATAAATAGTAAAATCATAAATTATAATTTCAACCTCCACTCCATTACCATACTCTCCCACCCAAATTTGCACTGTACTCTCGTCAAAAACGTAACAGACCAACCACCAGTACGTTACTACAAATTTATTCACCAGCTGGCTTAACGGTGAAGACGAAAATATAAAATACAATAGATTTCACGTTCGAATTTATATACATTTGCTTGTTTTTGGGCCTTGTTATAACTTATAAGAAATTATAGGTATTTGGGCGTCCAAATCTTATTATCCTCTAACATTGAGGGAACGAACTTCCTAAATTCATGTCGGACTTTAACTTATTTTCTGAACCGTCAAAAGAAATTAAAATTTTAAAGAGTAATCATTATGCCCTCTCTTATCTTATTAGGTTTTATACGTGAATCGAGCTCTCGTATATTGAAACCAAACGCAAAGCACATTAAAGAAACACGAAAAGAAAAAACACCAACTTTAAGAAGATGAACATAGTGAGATGTCCATGTGATAGTAGGCCAAGTATACAAGCAACAGGCTAAGTACAAAACAAGAAACACGGCAAACACCTCCTTAAATTGCTCATCATACTACTATACTAGAAACAATCACTACTGTCATCTTACTCTATTATCAACTTTAATTAAAGCAAGTGATCTTTTCAACGGACTAGTAGTCTAGTACAACACTCCTGATTATTTATTTGGATTGCAGGATTGACTTAATTAAACATTCACTAATTATTCAACAATCAAATAATCATAATTCTCAAACCTTAATTTGCACAAAAGCAAATCACGTCTATTTACTCCCTCCGTATATCCTTCTAAAATCGTTATTTGTTAACGTTTGGTTCGATCCCAAAGAACGAAATCCCTTTTTAACCATTTCGTATTAACATTTTCACCGTGTTAATGATTTGGGGTCGGCTAGCCTACACACCGATAAAAAAAATATGATAAAGCAAGTAAAAAAAAGAGGGGGGGGTAAATATATAGCAGAAAAAAGTTACCTCAATAGGAGAGAGTTTCCTTTTATAGAACATATCGGAAGATTCAGGAACACCATGAGCAAATCGACCCATCTTAGCACAAACACGAGAGTCCCTTATACAAGAAGCTATCTTAATCCAATAGCTGTTATCAAGAACTCTCTTCTCAAGCCAGCTAGGTGAGTAATCCTCCAAATAGTACTCCAAGTAAGCCCGGTTCATAACGGGTCGACCCGACCCTTTATCAGTAACAGCAAAGGCAAAGATGACAAACCCGATAAGGGCAGCAATGACGAAGAACATGGCCCACATGTAAAAGTACATAAGAAAGGTGTTACGGTAACAGGAACCCGCAAACCCGG
Source organism: Spergularia bocconei (assembly GCA_963457585.1). Lineage (NCBI taxonomy): Eukaryota > Viridiplantae > Streptophyta > Magnoliopsida > Caryophyllales > Caryophyllaceae > Spergularia > Spergularia bocconei. The sequence continues at coordinate 12,893,191 of OY734959.1, forward strand.
CTAAGGAAACGATCATAAGGGAAGCTCCGATTATGATTAAGGGCCATTGTAGGAATCTCATACAGTCTGTTGAGCTAGCTTGTGTGCTAAGCCATATCCCTCCTGCTAATATTGGAATTGATAGCAGAAATGTTAGGAAGTTTACTACTCCTATCAAATGGTTGCTTGCCCTCATTTTTTTTGTGGTGGGAAAGTTTGTGTATGGTGGGGTGTGGGGTTTTTTTTGGGTTTTGATTTGAGTAATGACCAAACTTTATGTTATTTATATATAAAAAAAAATCTAGCTTATGGGTAACTCGTACGTACGGGAGAAACGCTACACGTACATTTTGTGTATAATATTGGTCAGAATAATAGCCGATAAGGTTAACTTGACTTGTGAGATGACGCAAAGGTTTTGATTTGATTAAAGTTTATAGAGTGACTCGTATGTATTGGTCAGAATAATAGTCGATCAGGTTAACTCGACTTGAGAGAAGATGCTAGGTGAGTGATGAGAAATGTGGACAAGGACGTAAAAGGGTGTGTGATTATTAAGTGTTTTATAGAGCGTGGGGGAGATAGATGCAAGGTTTGCGGGGAGTGATTAGAGAGGGATTAGTTAGTGTTAGTTTAATGATAATGATGATGATATAATAATGGGATTGAACTTTAAAGTGGACGGTGATGAAGGAGATGAGTGAGACAGAAGGGACAGGACACAAGGGGCATCGGTTTTGTTACCAGTCAAGTAGCAACCTCATCTCCTGGGCTCCTGCCGACTTTTCATTTCATTTTTCTTTTTTCCCTCCAGTTTTTGGCATTAGCACTTAGCAAGTTAGCAGTAGAGTTGTACAGTAGATTAAGCCGGGGCCGAATTTATGGGATAGCCTACTCTATAGGAGTATAGAACGTGGTGGGTACTACTGTACTAGTATGTAGGAGTTATGGACTATACGAATATTTCGAAAATATGTAAATAACGAAAAAATTTGCTAAAAATTCATATGTATGCACTCTATTTTTGTTCAGATATTAACGTGTAATTTGCATATGGAATGAATTTAATCGAAACGTTAATAAATGAAAAAAAAAATTAAAGTATTAAAAAGGCTACCTTATTCTTGCCAGCTAAATTTGCCTCATTAATCGAGTGTGATCCATAATTTGGTGATGGAGTATGCACATCCAATTTAGGGCAGGACTATTGACACTTATCCGAAGAGTTTGAGCATACCCAGTGACTCGTTTTTCAACTGAAAGTAGCAAAAGACCTCGATGGAGTCCCGATAATCTACCCCAAAATTTATTTGGTTAATTTTTCCCATCTTAAGATTAATGTTTAATTTGCTTTTAACTTTTGACCTATGAAGAAGCATGGACACATCTTCCCCGTGGTGTGTCCGTGTCCATTACGATGGACCGACACATACACTAGGAGGACACGTTCCGGACACAATTGGCCCGATGTCCGGGTTATTCTATTTAATCGGATACAAAACCCAAATTCTTACATAAGGGACATCAGTTGGACACCTCTCAAACATCTTTAAGACCCAAAAAACATACAAGCAAGCAGTTGGGCGAAATAGACTACATTTTTAGGATCTGGTTGCACTAGCTGTTTGAGTAGCAACTAGCAATTAACTATTATTGTAGCAGGTAGCTCTAAAAGCAGTAGTTGATGCTAGACGTGTTCAGTATAAGTAGTTGATGGGTCATCAAAACTATATAGTACATAGAAAAATAAAACAGAAATGCTAGTCTTTTTTACTCGAAACGTTACTTTGGGAAACATTTCCCAAATGCTACCTAAAATGTCAACTACTACCTAAGATGCTCCTTTCAAAATGTCAGCCAAACTGGTAAAGAAACAGTTTGACCCGATCAAAATGGTACTTTTTACTTGTTAATGTGTTGGCGAACATGACCTAATCTCAAACTACTAAGCTTTTCCCTTCACATATTCAATAATCGTGCATTTAATATCTCAATTTTGAAATTATTTTAAGTTTTAAAGTTAAATTTATTTTAATATATTTATATTAAAAAATAATAACGGTGTTGGTATCCTAGATTTTGAGATTGCGGTGTACCCTGCCCGCGTCCTCCCAATGTTCGTGTCGTTGTCCATACTCGTGCAAGATAGCTTTAATTTTGGCTTGTGAATAAAAGAAAAACTGAAAAACAGCATAATAAGGGCTTTCGTCCGATTGATACTTTTAAGGGGCCGGGCTTCTATAATTTTTTAGGCCCAGAAAAAATCATGGTTGACCCACAAATCTTTTTGGATTAAGTTAGATCTCACAGAGGTTGGTTAAGAGATCATTGAGCACGCCAAATTTAACCCAACCCAACCCGCACGTAAACAAACTAGACTTAACATAAATCAATCTTGTTAACACATCTGAAATACAGTTTTTTAAAGATGTTTTCATTTTTCAATAGGAGTATGTCTTTCATAATATCAAATACTGATAAAATATCTTAGATAGCAAATTGCTATGTCAAAATCTACTACGATACTATCCGACCAAAATTATTGGATCTTGAACCCGTTTTGTCTAACCTCTTGACGTGTACGAACTAAACCTATTACACTCACATTTTTGAGCCAAACATTACATATTATTCACAAATATTTGGTATTGTAATATTCGATAGGCTTTGATCATAAACCTCTATTTTCATAATGTCGACTACAATACCGTACATTTTATTCTTTGTATATATAGTGCTCTTCCTCCAAATCATATATTTTCAATAGAAACATTGTGAACTTGCACGATGAGATCAAAGTTGGATTGAAACTTTCAATGCAAAATCAAAATCATATTATACATTCTCCACCCAAAGTTTCCCGAAGTAGTGATCGAATCATCAAAATCAACCCTAATCTGGTCCAAACACAAATGAACGAGTCATTACCCCGTAACTTGATCATACACGAATGAAATAAGATTCAATCTAATCATCGATCAACATTTTGATAGATATCTGGTATCTCGTTTAGTCATGCCCTAAACCGAAGCTCAACCCTCATTATCAAACCCCAAACTTAAGCAATAAATTAGCATAAATGTAAGAAAATACTACCTAATTCCTACTACCTAAGCTGCAAAATTGATATTCCAAGAAATTCTAAGTTCCTAGATAATATCCAAACGTTGTAAGATAAATTCCCGCAAATTTACCATAGGAATTAATTTTCCAAAATATTCTATTTCCTATAGGAATTTAATTACTATGCTATCTAAACGACTCTTATATTTCCTAGGGCAACATTGAAATTTGGCCAAAAGTAAAAAACTTAAAATAAATGGCCAAAAATTCAACAGAAAAAGGGGCACTAGTTAGGTGAGATTTTTTCCGGACGTGAAAGCCCCATTTATGTAACGAAGAAGCTTTTTGATTTTGAAAATTTATCTGGGAAACGACGACAACAACTTACTCCGCGCCCCTGCTTTGTCCCCATTTCTCTTCTCACCTTTTTTTTTTGTCACTTCTCTCTCACTCTCTCCCCTCTCCACTTCTTCACTCTACTCTCTCCACTTCTTCACTCTCTCTCCAAAATAAATCCAAAAGCATGAGCTTCTCAGTAATATTCCCTCACACTTGAAACATTGTAGCTTCTTCATTACACTTCCTCCAATCTTTTAAGGTGATAAACACTCTTCCATTTCCTCATTTCTTTGTTTTTCTTGTTCTATTGAGTTTGATTTTATTTATTTGTATTTTGAACTTGGAAATTTATTGATGAAATGGGTATTTTTCAGTTTTTTCTGAGGTGAAATGGGTATTTGTCAGATTTTTGTGCTTGATTTTAATTAATTTTATTTTGTGGGTTATGCTTAATTATTATTATCCGAAATATAAGTAGGGTTTTTTTAGGGTTCCCTACACCTGAATAAAAGCCAAATAATGATTACTTTTGAGGTTCTTTTTTTTGTGTAAAATGTAGTGGTTACACTTTGTTCTTAAGGTCATAAAAATGTGGGTCTTTTTCACCTGCTTAAAATTAATCAGCTTTTAATTTTTTTATACTTTATTTAATTAATTAAAACCCAACATTATTTCTACTTGAATGAAGCTTGTACTTAGACTAACAATTTAACATGGTGTATCATTATTATTTGGAGGTGGGTTTGGTTTAAAGGACGAAACACGAGCCTTTAATTAATGCAGACGTGTTTCGAATCCTACTTATAGTTTGATTGTCCTAAAATCCTAACTATGATAACCTTGGCATGTGCTAATGCGCCTTAATTCTCGGCCAAATTGCAAGCAACTAATAATGCTAGGAACAAATGTGTTGTTCCAAAGATGTCCTTCCAGTGGGCCCCTAAATGGACTAATAATGCTTCACTTAGAAGCTTTATAGGTGCAAGCAAAAGAGCCCATCAAGGGCAGAGAGAGTAATTTTGCATGAGTACACAAGTTACTGTAAGAGACACTGAGAGACAAATCTTTTGCATTACACTTACCTACTCCTCGTGCTGACAATAATGTTTTGCTTCTATCAAGCCGTTGGGATGCTATTTCAATAAATTTTTACTACTAAAAATTAATAAAAAAGGGTGAAAAAGAATGACTTTGTTTGGCATTGAATATGTTTGGTGTTGTTATATAAACATGATGGGGAATTATCAATGAGTTATTTTGTGAACCATATTGAATTTTGTCATGTGGATGTGCATTGGATTCTTTTTACTGACATTTTTCTTCTCTCTGATCATTTTGTAAGGTTTTGTGGGTCCCAAATTGCATTCATTGTGTGAAGATCTTATACCCCATTTGCAAAATTTACACCTTTGTGTTCGTGTTAAAGAAGGATTGGAGATTCACCATGCAGTCTACAAAGGGAAGGTAGTTTTTCATTTGCTCTTGACAGTTGCTACTTTTACTTCTTCTTTTAGTGTGATTTTGGTGTTTGTGCTCTTGTAAATGGTTTAGACTTGGAAGTATGAAGTTTCTTGTTCAGGTTAGTGGTGGCATTGTATGTTTGATAAGGTAGCTTGTTGAGTTAAAATTACGACTTGAATCGAGCTTGTTTAGATGTTGTTCATGTGATCTTGCTATCTTGCTTTGTGGTTGTGTAAGTTTGCTTGGTTGTTTTTGTATGGAGGTATGAAAAGGTGGGGTGACCTTGCTTTGGTGACTGGGAGTGGATTTTATGGGTTTCTACAGATCGTTTTGTTGCAAAATTGTGGTGGTATTCTCGATAATGTCGTGTTTGATTAATGAGATGAACCAACCCTCCTAGCACGTAGCTGGCCACTGCCCTTTGGCGGCCATGAGATGTCCAATGTATGTTACTAAAGCGTGGCTGTGACTTTGCTTGGTCTGTTTTGTTGGGCAATAAGCAAATGTTGTGTGACCTTGCTGTGGAGTCGAGGAAGTTGGTTTTACGTAATTTTATTGATCCTTAATTTGCATATTCTGATGGATAATGTGGTTATTGTTAGGAATGCAATTATCTATCAAGTCTCTTCGTGCAGCCGTTTGTCATTGAGTTTATACGGTTGTAGATCTCGATTGCTTCTTTGTCTGGACTGTAATGGTTAATTGAGGAAGACAAGTATCGAAGAAATGAGTCAAATGATATTAAGAGGAGAGGACCACCTTGATTGTCTATTTCTCACTACTTTGTTAACATGAGGGTTTGTCCTTTCATTTAAGGATGTGGTTGTTTTATGTATCTTTCTGGAATGAGGAGATAATTTTATGGGGTAGGCGTAAGTGTCTTTCGCAGGGACCATAATTGATAACCCTATGTAATAAACGCGATGGAAGGTTCTTACTTACCTGCAAATATGGGTTTTGCAAGAGGACTGTTTGGCTGAATATCTATCTTTTTCTAGCTTAACACGTAGGTTAAGTTCCTTTTAGTTTTTGCTAAGTATACTCCCGTTGGTAACTATTCAGTTAAAGATGAAGCACAGAAGTTGTGTGGTATTAGAAGCTCATAAAGTTTAACCCGTCTTTAATCTGGGTTGAATGATTCTTTTTAAAGGATGGTTTGTATCTAGCTATGGGGTTCATTATGACTACTGTTTGATACGATTGCCCGAACTTTGAATGCCAGTAAACTCCCAACTTTTTATCTGGTTTGTTGGCGATGATAGTTAGTTACTAAAGCCTGACTTGTTTATGTTCTTGTTTCCATGTTGGTTACCGAGTAATTAGGCTGTTCATGTTATACTCCTTCCAATATGGTGTATCGGTATTAGGCTAGCTATAAGGCATCAGCTGTACAAAACATTGGTAAATAAATATGCTGGCCATGTTATCTTCAATTCTTCATGATTTTTCTTCGGACTCTTTTTCTTTCACTTTGGTTGCAAATGTATTTACAAGGTTGAGATTCTTTCCAGCTGTTTACAAATTGTTCGTAAACCACATTTAGCTTGATTATGTTCCTGTAAGATGTTTATCAAATATCCATAGTCTCGGGCTCTTGTTTATAATGTGAAACTTGTATTTGATTACGGTATGTTTCTAGCTGTAGCTTTAACTTATAGCATGCAGTCTCTGTGTGGTTCCACAGATATGGATTCAATCTTAATTTGTATAAGCAAATTAACCTATGTTGATATCTAATATCATTGACTATTTCCATAATCAGAGCAAGCCCCAAGGAGTCACCCCAAAAGGTCTCCCCACGACCTGCAAGACAACTTAAAATCCCAGTTGACAGCAGTTCATCGTCTCCATCAACAACTGCTACTGCCAGGACACCAAAAGATAAGAGCCCAAAAGTGATTGAGCGTAGATCACCAAGAAGCCCAATTTGTGAGGTAGTGTCCCCTTATTACTTGAAATTCTTCAGTTTATTTAGTTCAAGACTTGTGGTTCCTTGTCTTGACAATACATACAAGCATGTCCATGGAAATGTTGTCGGGAATTGAGAAGAAACACACGTTGTGCAATATCGCAGTGTAGAAAAGTTAATTTACTTAATTACGTACAGTCATAGCAGTGGAGGGATCACTTTGGCTGCTTGGTGATATTTAACCTGTACTGTACTTTAGAATTGTTTTTCTTGACCTTTTTATTTTCGTTGCATCTTACAGAAGAAGCGCCCCAGCAAACTTTCTGAATTGGAGTCCCAGATTTCCAAACTTCAGAATGATCTGAAGACGGTGAAAGACCAGTTGATTGCATCCGAGTCCTTGAAAAAGGAAGCCCAGGCAGATGCTGAAGATGTCAAAAGGCAGCTAGCTGACGTGTCTTTGAAACTGGAAGAATCTCAGAAGCAAGTTTCTGAGCGTTGTGCTTCCAAGGATGCGAGTGTCATAGATCAGCAGGACATTTCTCAGGAGGAGCAAGAGTGGGAATCTAAAATTGAGGCTGTTCGCAAGCAGCAGTGTGATGATTCAGCTTCTTTGAACTCAGCCCTGGATGAGATTCAGAGGCTTAAACAACAATTGGACAAGGTCTCTGAACTGGGGGATGCAGAAGACAAGCAGAGGGACACCACACAGGCTGAGCTCCAGAGCTTGAAAGACAATCTGGCAGATACTACTTCCCTTGTCGAAAGCATGAAAAACGAGCTAGAGCTGGCGAAAGAGTCTGAAGCTCAAGCACAGAACCTGGTCAAGCAGACTCTGCTGCAACTAGAAGCTGCTAAGGATACTATCAATACACTCAGATCAGATGTTGTCTCCACAGAGGCTTATGACACCATTGCTTCTGAACTACAACAGTCAAGGGCACATGTGAGCTTCCTGGAAAGTTTTGTGGACAATCTCAAGAAAGTTAACAATGTTAATTCTACTGATCCTACAAATGGTCAGAAGTCAGAGGATGAGTCAAAAAATCAATGTGCTTTGGAGGTCGAGGAGCTCCAAAGGGATCTGCAAGCAACAAAGTCTGAAGTGAGACAGCTAAGATCAGCCCTGGAAGCAGCTGAAATAAGATTCAATGAAGAGCGATCCCATAACAGCATGCAGATTAAGAGTGCAGCTGAAATATCTGACCAGATTAAATCTCAATTCAACGTAAGAGAGGCTGAGCTGCAGGAAGAGCTTAAGAAATCAACGGCAAGCATTGATGAGCTAAAGGCAAGCCTGATGGACAAAGAAACAGAATTGCAGTGTATTTCAGAAGAAAATGACAACTTGAACAAGGAGCTTAAGAAATCTGAATTGTGCAATAGAAATCAGGAACTGGGAGTTGAGCTGATGAAGTTAAAGGAACATGTTGCTGATATGAAGGCGAGTTTGATGGATAAGGAGACAGAATTACAGAAAACATTGGAGGAGAAAGAGGTGCTGAAACTAGAGATAAGTAAACAAGAAACAGAAAAGGGTGCTGAAGCAAACCAAATTGCTGCTGAGGTGGATGCATCCAGAGCTGCAGAACAAGAGGCGTTGGCAAAGCTTGGGTACATGATGGAAGAGGTAGATAAGAGTAACAGGAAGGCAGCAAGATTCGCTGAGCAGCTGGAGACGGCTCAGGCAGCAAATTCAGATATGGAGGCTGAGCTGAGGAGACTTAAAGTGCAGTCTGATCAGTGGAGAAAGGCTGCAGAGGCTGCTGCTTCTATGCTTTCACCAGGAGGTAATGGGAAGTATGTGGAGCGGACTGGATCAATGCCTGTGTCAGGCAAGTATAGTCCTGTTGGTGGGAGGATCAGTTCACCATACCTAGATGACTACGATGATGATTCCTTCAAGAAGAAGAATGGTAATGTCCTGAAGAAGATTGGAGTCTTGTGGAAGAAGCCGCAGAAATGATACTTCAAACCAGGCAAGCCTAATGGTGTTACTTTCATCCCCGTATTCATTCATGTTTTCATGAATCATCACTAAACTAGCTTTTCTCTTTCCATCAACAGATCGTGTGCGCTCCTAGTTGTAGAAGCTTGATGAAGACGCCATGTAAGTTGGTCATTGTAGACCCTTTTGCAGCATCCATGTTTAAGTTATGTCTGATAAACGCCTGCTGAATGCTGACGCGTTGTAGCAATCCTAGTTATGGCCATGTATATTGTTTAGGACCTCTGGGGTAATGGAGCAGTTCTCTCTTTTGTGGACTGCTTTTTTTGGCAAGCCCGCATCTGTATTTCTCGTTTACTAATGTCAGACTTGCTATTTATGTCATGTTCATGTATCTAATCAAATTGGATTACCAACAAATATTGGACCTGTGTGTGTTTAACTTTGAACTTCTGACCTCGAGGTCACAAGTTCCGGCCGCCCTGTTGGGCTCTCTCTTCATATGACGGCTCAACCCGCAAGGTTGCACTCGGCTCAACCTGCAAGGTTGCACTTCACTTTGGCTCCTTCGATCCGTTACATTTTCTCCCATAATATCTTCGTCTAAAAATTGCTAATCACTGCAAAAAAAAAATTTAAGTGCTAACTACCACAAACTTATGTCTTCTACTCTTCTCATTTGTTATCGTTTTTGAAATACCAATTACGTAATGACGTCAAATATTAATTATATCGCGGAATAGACATCCACATTCATAAACCAAGGCATCCAGATCATGCAAATGTAATTATCAGAAAATCCTCACTCATCAAGGATAGGCGAGGAATGTTCATTTTAATAAGAACATGTGAATATCCAGCCCAAATTGGTGAAGAAAAATGAACCCGTATTTGGGTATATATTTTCTAGCAAGTCTCTCTGTTTACACGGGAGTAACATGCTCCCCCACTAAAGTTGTTTTTAATTTTGTATAAAATTATTACATTGACGTAGAGAGTATTCGAAAAGAAAACCAGAAAGTAATTATATCCAAACTAATTTCGTGACTTGGCACGTATGTTTTGTTGTAATTTAACAGCCTTTTTACAGAATCAACGTTACCAAGAATTTTACAAACACTCGTTTGTGTGCCCGCTACGCGTCCTCGCTGTATATCTATATTGTTATATACTCATTTTATAAAATTGTCACTTTATCTTTGTTATAATATTGTTAGCAACACTGTTATTTTTCAGAAATTAGTTTACCACCATAATCACTATAAATTATATTATTTTCCATAAATTAGCTAATTATTTCCATATATCATGTAATTACTTAGTGCTAGACTGCTACCCAATTAACGAATGTCAAGTGTCCTTCTAAAAAAAACTTGGTTTCAGATTTTAATATATAGTACTGTATTAGATTATATTGAATGACTAGGTGGCCCGTGCGTTGTACGGGACACTTTATCATAATTGCTTATTCTTATTTATTAAGTTAATCTCAAAATAAATAAGTAAACCATGATAACTAACTAAATGTTTGTTTGTTAAAATGTCTCCTAATCACATTCAATCGTCATTGTACATTTGTAGTATTATTTGATCTTTAAACGAATTTTTTTTGTTTATTTTTAAATCATTTTTCACAAAAATCTTAAACTTGTCAACATATCTCTACCAAAATCATACTTTACTTTTCAAAAGTATGTGTAAATGGATCTTATATTGAAATACATTTTGACACGAATTCAATGATACATGTATCGTAATATTTTGATATACGTAACCCGAGTTATAACAATTTATATTATGTTTGATGTTGATAACTTCATTACGCAAGAGTTTTACAAATATTGAACTCTCTTCGCATTGATGTTTAATGTGGATTATCTTAATATTTTATCTTAGAGTTTAACATATCTTGGACTCTCTTTGTGCATTTTTTTAACTCCTGATCCTCTCAATGCGCTCTAAATTATTATCTTATTAGCTTTTCAAAAGTATATGTAAATGGATCTTATATTGACATACATTTTGACACGAACTTAATGATACATGTATCGTAATATTCTGATATGCGTAGCCCGAGTTATATTTGTTTATATCATGTTTCATGTTGATAACTTTATTACATAAGAGTTTTACAAATATTGGACTCTCTGTGTGCATTTTTTAATGTTTAATGTCGAATAATTTAATACTTTAAATGAGAGTTTAGCAAATTTTGGACTCTCTCTGCATTTCTTAACCTCCTAACCGTCTGGTTATGCACATTATCGTATGTTTTACGATGCCTGCTTTTAAACGCAAATTAGATTAGTTTAACCTTTTGAGTTAACTTGTAAAACGTGGTGCCCTTCACATGTAATTGACAGTGTTTCTTAACCAACGCAAATGATTCATAATATTTCGCCCAACAATTTTGGAATCGAAACCCTTTTGAGGACCATCTACACATATGATTTCGCAGGCGTGGCACGAGGTGAGCCCGGCGTGCTACGGATTGTGCTGGCCCTCTCGACGCTCGTGTCGTGCACGTGTCGTGCTCGTGCCAGGGCGCGTTCGGCACGCTGCACCTGGCACGAAATGCCAACTCTACGATCTAGAGTATCATAAATAATGGGGTATCGCAAAGTTCTCGTATAAGATCGTGCTATTGTGGAAAATGTTATCCCATTTGAGCTCATAAGATATAGCTAGCTCTATCTAGTCTTTTATACACAGTAGCATCACTAAAAACACGTTTCCAAGAAAAAGTTGAACTATTATTGCAACACTAAGAAATATGGAAAGTGGTTTATGGAGTTTATTTGTCCCACATTGAGAAACTGAAACTTATTCGAACCTGAGGGGTGACTACCCATCTTATTGGGCAGTGTTGCGACACACCGATGGATCGGGATGTTACAATTACAAATTGTATCCATACCATTAGTCATATTTAAAAAATGTTGAAGCTTTTGAAATCTTCGAGGGTGGGGGTGTTCGCCGGCATGTTTATCCTCAATGGATATTGGATAATAGCTCATTAAGGTCCCCTATTGTAACACCCCTAAATTTCGGCTAATTTAAAACTTTATTTACAATATAAAATGTGCCAAAATTCGAAAATATTACAAGCTAATATACAAAGTCGGAGATACAACTGTACAAAAATCTCTTACAAATTATAAATACAAATGCGGAAGCGATTAAGACTACTCTTGACTCTTTACTGACTATTCAGCTGTACTTCTAACTCAAACCTACAAGCAAAAACTCAAAACAAAGGACCTACCCCCATGACAAGCTAGCCCGAAGGAAACGCATCAGCATTTCGCTGAGCAACATTACTCTACCGAATAATATAAGGCGGATAATAATAGTAGTCATGGTTTTATATATGTGGATAATACGGGGTCACATAATAAAACACATAGAAAGTGTAAAACGCTCCCGACTTGCTAATTCTCATAAATTACTCCACTATACTCTTCTCCATATAAAAATCCCGACCTTATAATAAAAGTACAATCATTCTCATAATTCTCGTAAACTGAACTCCTTCTCAAAACTCAAATCAATCTCTTCTCAGTACCACACAATCATCGTCGATCCTAAGTCTAGGTAAAACTCTTTGCAAATCTTAGATTAAGCGTCAATGTCCTTAACTAAAATGATTATCAAAAGTAATATAATAGACACTAATTATATAAACGGGATCACGGTGTAAAAATATGGTTGAGAGATGGTCTCCCACAAGAGCTACTAGTTGTTGTACTTCTATGGATCGACAAGGCCATTATAAAATTTCATCATCTAAAATAGCAAGTGAATAATCTCTTACATTTACAGAACGTGTACAAGAGGACATATATGTGAATTGTGCGGATACTTTATCGTTCGAATAATTGATAAATGACTAAATGCATGGCTACATGTATCGACTCAGGCCTTGTGCGATTGGATTGCTTTTTTCTGATTTGAATTGAACTAATTTGATTTTATTTGAATGAGTTTGATTTGATTTGAACTGAAGTTATTGATAAATTAACTGCATTTAGACAAATTAATAACTAGAAGTAGACTGGATTCATTGATTGTTATTTGAATAATTCTGATCTGATTTCATTGAAAAAAACTAATCTGATTTGATTTGATTTCATGTTTAACAAGTTGAATCCCTCGGGGCATGAGAGCAATAGAGCATATACTTCCCATACTATTATCACATTTTCTTGGCAAAGTTCCTGAATTTTCTTCACATATACTTTTTAATAAAAATTGCTAAGTTTGGAACATGTAAGAGTTTTTAGTTATGTCATACTTTGTACGAGTATATCTTATTTAGTTATTTACGTTACACAGTGACAACAATTTTATCTACATAGCATACATATCTATACTTGCAAATTTCACTATTTTTGGATGTGCAAACACTAAACTCGATAGATAGTAAGCACAGTATCGTGACTTCGTGAGTAGCAAGTCTCGCTCGCTAACTCTTAACGTAAGTAGAGCGTCACTGTTACCGGAGAAGGGTTGGCATGCAGGAATCTACGAGAAGAGTAGGGACAAGATGTCATCGGGATTGGTCTAATATAAGATTGACCAGTCAAGATAGATAAGTGGGTCAAAGAAAAACATAAAAGAAAGCGAAAGGGTTACGAGGGTGGGGAACATTGAAGCTGACACAAATTCGGTTTAGATTTCATCTTTGGTTGCTACATCTCTCAAGCAAAGTATCTTCTTTCACAATTCACATTGCCCAGCTTTGATCTTCTTCCCACGCTGATCACTACATACCCCGATCTCTGCATTACCAATCAATCACCTAGGGTACGCTAAATAGATTTGGTTATGATATGAGATGGACTATCAACCCTCCACTATAATCTTTCGACACTTTCGCTCACGGTATTCTATCTCTAGTGGAAATGAGCTAGACAGTGAGAGTGTAGTAAGACTAAGACTAATATGGAGTACAATGTCAATAGTTTTTGCCTTTTTCTTATTTGTAATTAGAGTACTCGTTCAAAACCGACTCATCACTGTTCCGTTTAAAAATGCTCATTTAATCAAAGAAAGCAAAACTTAAGGTTAGAGTACATTTCAACAACAATATAGTTACTAACTTACTACACCACTTTGTTACAATTGTTACTGCTCTCCTAGACACATATCGTCCATACTGCCATGCATAACATCTTTGAAGTCAAAAATGCTACTTGTATTTCTTTTTTTTGGAACTTAGGCGTTAAAAAAAAATTGGGGCTCAAAATGTTTCGCCTTAGAAACTTGATGGTTTTTACATCACAGTGATCACACTAATAATATACTTGCTAAATCTATCATTCTATGGTAAAAAAACCATGTAATAATCTATTCTCGTAATTCATAATTAAAAATGTCATCAATTAAATACACACGCGATACTAATTTTATATAATGTCATATTCTAAGAGTTGTTTTCTCACGGGCAATTTATAGTTGTTATAAATGTCTATTAAAATGAAAAATGAGATATGTTTACGAGTTTTTTCGTCTATAATCTATATCGATTCATTTAGTTCAAATCTGAATCAGATATAACTCCACGAAATAATAAAGTTGTTAGCTTTGAATTTTTGTTTTGTTGCATTTCATAGCTCAACCTAAATGTAGTTAGCTAGATTGGATGAAATCTACATCGTTAACCATATTATACCATGTGCTAGAATCAAATTGAGTCATCCTATGACTATTTGTACCCTGTGTCCTAAGAAATTTGATCCAGAGCACATGAGCTCCACCGAGAAGAATGATCAGCCAATCAAATAAAGATCGATCGGCTATTATCATCCGATTTGCTTTCCATCTATTTTAGTTTAAATAATAAAGCTTATAAAATGTTTTGAAATAACCAATAAAGGTTGCTTGATCATCTAATAAGCATATAAAATGTTCAAATATATTATACTTTGTAAAACTTATCCTTAATTATATAAAATCAAGTTATATCTAAATATAGTTAAACAGAAACTCCGATAAATTAAACAAAATCCGTAAAATTGTATCTTAAAATATTGACAGGAGTATGTTGCTTTATTTTTAAAAATTCTAAAGTTGGGGACATAGCCATTTTAGGGCAATATTTTAGGACCAGCGCCAATATCCAAGCACCAACCAACCCAATGTTTATAAGATGTCATCTTCTGTCAATGGACCAAAACAATAAACAAACAATGATTGACCCACTTGATTCTTTTCGGATCCTAAGTACTCATATAGTCATAAGATAACGAACTTTAAGAGTTCTAAATTGTGATTGTGCCCAAACCATATAATACCAAATGTTTTGAGAGGTAAAGGACAAAATTGATTACTCTCCTATGAATTAAATAAAGTACTATACAATCAAATGTTTAGATGGTTTGTATAGGATTTGAAAATCGTATCGAACACATCCTATATCGGCTAGCTTAAGAGACGCTTATTTTGCTTAGATTTCGGATAATTGGACATGTATACTACTTCCTCCGTCCCCCTTGAAACACCCCATATTTAAAATACCCCCGTGTTGATGATGGTGTATACGCGAATCAGTTAATCAAAGTTCCAAAAAAATTATTTGGTGAGTTAGATAAGAATCTTAGCAAAAATTTCATACAATTTTTTTGGAACTTTTATTAACCGAGTAGTGTGTATACTCTCCTCAATAAAATTGCGTTTTGGGTATGAGGTGTTTAAAGGAGGACGGAGGGTGTATTCAATACTCGCCCTAGTTAATCATAGAAGTGTATTCAACAATAACCACTCTAAATTAAGGTCTTTATAATTAACGATATTCTTGTCCAATTGTGAAACTCACAAACCTTTTGGTTTTAAATTGTTAACATTAACTTAATTTGAATTCAAACCAAACGCATAACAAATCAAATCCAATAAAAGAGTAGAATATTAGTTTCGGAAACGGTAAATATTAATGTGAATAAACAATACAATAGAAATGGGAGAGACAGTTGTCCAGTGACCCAAGAAAAGCAAGTTAGGGGCCCTAGTAGCCACTATGTCTGAATTTCGATAGTTACATATTTGTACTACTTCCTTCAAATTCCTTGCTTCACCATGAAGAATGGAACCCGAAATGATTAAAAAAATTCAGTAAGGGTGTCCCCTAACTCTTTGTCACTAAAAACATTAATATTTTTGTAACCTAAAAAGTGATTGTATCAGCCTCAAGTATTGCATTCATATTTTGGCATGGCTAGTATTACTAAACTCCAAGCTTTTGGTATTACATGCCCTTCTCCAAATTGTATATCCTTTGATTCTTTATCTTACTCTTATTTTTCTCTTACAAATTGAAATGTATGTGCTATTTATGTAAAATCTATCCTAGTTAACCGGCTTCGAGAATAAATAGAATTTACGGAGTATTATTTAGTACTCCAATAGAATTGAATCTTGTTTGCAATATTCATACGATGTCTTTTTATTTTATATTTTGTTGTTAACAAAACTCTACAATAATATCATCTCAGTCACCAAGTCATCTTTTAATTTGAATCCTTAGTTCACAACAATCACAAAGTATGCAAGATATGGAGGAGTACCAATTTAATGACATTTTAACTAAATTGAAACACGTGTTTACCCGAAAAAACCATGCCCCCATCACATCCACACATGACATGACCCTAATAAACCCTACTTGAGATTGATACAACTTAACAACCAACTAATATCGACCCGAAACCGATTGGACCTTAACATTATTGCTATCGTTGTGCCTATGACTACATGTTGAATGCAAATTTACCGTAGATAAACTTTTTATAACACAACCGGTACCAAACTCGAAATACTCTAACCAAATAAACCGAGATCACTTAAACCTCAATATCGTCCCTACTCAAAACCAATTCGACTCTGATCCTGTCATACCAAATGTTAAATATAAATCTACTATAGGAAAACCAACTATTAAAATAACTTAACCAATTAAGATAGAGACTGCTCTAACCTCGATATCGTCCCTACTTAAAACCGATTCAAACCCAACCAACCAAACAACCACCGAAGCAAAGGCCATATCTAATGCCTCGTCACTCTGTGCTTCCATCCACAACAAACTGTATAGAAAAACGAGAGAATTGCCGTACATCACCCTGAATGGGCAATGTCAGTTGACAAAGGGTGACCCACAACTTCAGAAATAACAAATCACGCTAGTAGGACCCACAATCTATCCCTAGGGGGGAGGGGTACCCCCCGTTACCATCTGGGTCATCAAGGCAGGTTTGTGTGAGGAAGAAATTTTCCATGCTTATATCAGCAGCGTGATAACCAACCCTCCCCCCCCCCTAAAAAACACACAGCATCGATTTTCCCGTACTTCTCCTCCTCATACTCTCTCTCCCTCTCTCTCCTTGTAATCATTACTAATCCCTCCCTCTCTCCTCTCTCCTAATCTTCTACAAGAAGCCTCCCTTTATTTATTTACCCACCCCTTCCTTCCATTCCCTTTCATTTTGCATGACAACTTCCCTCTCCCTCTCTCTCTCTCAATCAACGAACCAACTTTCTCTCACTAGATAACCAAATAAATTAAAGTACCCTTTGCTTCTTAGTGAATTCCCTCTAGAAAAAACAAGTTTGGAAATTAATCAAGAAATGGATTCCTCTAGTTTACAACTTCATCAGGTAATTTTGTTTATTTTATGTTATTTTTGTACATGTAGCATGTTTAATTAGTTGCTTTTATATCACGGTTTAAAATTGAGTTGAAATTTGTTCAATTGATCGTCGGTTATCTTTAGAGAAGTTGTTAAGATACAAATCATCGACCGTATGTTACTTGGTATGACTCTTGGTTGAAATAATAATGCTCGTAAAACTTGTTTACGGGTCTTTACAAGTCAATATTTTTATGTATAAAAGCCGACTCAACCTAAACTCTAAGCGGACCCACTAGTGCTCGACTACTAATGGGTTTTCTTTGTCATGCATGTTTGAAGTATATATGTAAACCTCCTTTGATCAAAATTGTTACGTTTGTATTTTC
This sequence comes from Spergularia bocconei, assembly GCA_963457585.1. Taxonomy (NCBI): domain Eukaryota; kingdom Viridiplantae; phylum Streptophyta; class Magnoliopsida; order Caryophyllales; family Caryophyllaceae; genus Spergularia; species Spergularia bocconei. Next base: position 12,910,903 of record OY734959.1, read on the forward strand.
TGAGTGACGTGACTTCTTTCTTACTCAATTTACGATTGATTCTACTTTAATGTGTGTAATTTGTGGAGCTACGGCTTTAATTACTTAGGAAAATGTATTTGAGGTTTCAATCCAATTTGTAGGAAGAAATCCGAAATTAAATCGAGTTCTAATAATTGTTTCTTCATTTTTACCTTTCTAACTTTTAGAGCCGCTTACATTATATTTTTTCATATACGAGTAGTTAATGTATAGCACCACGTAGGCACAAATTAAACGAGTTACTTGCATCATGAAACTAACAAGGACGAGAAACTAACAAGGAAAGTCGCACTTACTATTTCAACTCGAGACTAGCTCCCAATCCCACACATGTTACAACACGGGAAGATGTTAGGAGTCTATACAGACGGACTATAAATTGAATTTATTAAAATGTTGATTAGGACGAATTAATTTGATCGAAATTAAACGAGAATGAACTTGCATCATTACTACATTGTTAATAGACCATGATTTTTCCTCTATTGATTAATTAATCTTCTTAATTAGAAAGTTAATTAAAATTGTTTTTCTTTGCTAAAAATTTCAGGAAATCATGGACTCACAGTCACTAGACAGCATGCTAATGTGCACGAAATCGGAGTCCGATCAGCAACAGCAGCAGCAGCAAGAGAAGAAGCCGAGGCCGGCCGACGAACAAGCACTGAAATGCCCAAGGTGTGATTCAAGCAACACAAAGTTCTGCTACTACAACAATTACAGCCTGACTCAACCTAGGTACTTTTGCAAGTCTTGTAGAAGGTACTGGACAAAAGGTGGAACTCTGAGGAATGTCCCAGTAGGGGGAGGGTGCAGGAAAAACAAAAGATGCTCCTCAGCTTCAAGAAGAAGCAACACCCCTGATCATCTCCACAGTCTCATCACATCACCAACTTCATCATCTCAACATTTAATCTCACCCTTAACCTCATATGACCACCACCATAACAACAATAATGCTCATGACCTCACCCTAGCCTTTGCCCACCACCACCAAAATGGAAACATTCCTATTTTAGGAAACTCCGGAAATACCCATTTTGACCTTTTTGGGAATCACTTCTCTGGGAATTTACTTGACTCATTAAGGTCTGGCCTTGTTCACCATGATCACAACAACAACAACAATAATAATATTAATAATGGGCTTCATTTGTACTATGGTGGCAATTTGGAAAATGTTGAAAATGGTGGGGGTAATGTTGTCAATGACTTAAGTCATGAGGATCATCATCAGCACCAACAAATGGGCATGCACTTTGATCTTCTGCACCACCAGAATCACAACCACCACCAGCAGGATATCATGAGCAATGGGTCTTCCGGCGCGTCGACGCCGACAATTAAGCAAGAATTGGGTGATCAGAATGGACCATCATCAGTTCTTTTGAACTACATTATGAATGGTGGTGGTGGTGGTGGTGATCAGATGGATCATCATCATGCACCTAGAGAAAGTTGGAACACTGGAGTTCTTGGCTCTTCTTGGCATAATCTCCTTCACAGCCCTCTAATGTAGGTCTTAAAATTGGCATTTTTAATTAACTTGTTACATTAGTAAAATGTAATGCCATGAAAAAAAATCAAGAAAATAGGGGGAAACTCATATTTTAATTAGTTTCATCTCTCTTTGCTAATTATATGGGGTGGGGTGGTTTTAATTTAGGGTTCTTTTATTTCTTTGTCCTTAGGATGGAGGGGTTATTGTGTTAGCTATATTAGTAGTAGTAGTACTTAGTTCACTAGATACTTAAATTAGGGTGTGTTTGTTATTTCTTTACTTTTTTTTTTTGAGGGGGTTTAATTAGCATGTCATTTAATTTGTTCTTGTATTGTAATGGTTGGTAAAGCTTTTGGATTTCGTTTCAATGTTATTAAACTGTGATTTCGCACAAGTGTAAATCGCATATGGTTTTCCAAAGGACAAGTATAGTCCACGCGTAAAATGAACTGAACCACGCATGTTGTACATGTGCCATACAAAGAGGAATGTGACTTGGGTGAAGCTATACAAAGAGGAACGTGACTTGGTTCATTTCACCCGTACGTTGAAATATTACCACCTTTTCTATGTTGTGAGATCGGCTATGAGTGAAGTATTTGAATCAGACTATGACGTAAACGCGTGTGACTGAACGTATAATCAAGAGAAAGGAAAGGAAAGATTTAAACTTTAAATTAGGAATCATGTTGTGACTTGTGATTCTTCAATCTTAATAAGACCAAATCTTCATTGGTAAATCATACAAGTACTAGTAGTACTTTAATTTAGAAGATTGCATTGTTGGTGTTGTTATGTGGGTTTTTGTCTCACATAGTATATGATAATAGATGATCCAATTAAGTGTTATTATGTGAAGGGAAGGTGCAGAGGAGTGGAGGAAGAATGTTTTCCCAAATAAAGGATAAAAGTTGGTGAGGGTGAGACATTGAAAGTGATGTGTCATTGGTCTATTATTGCTGCAACAGATCTTAGACTCTGTCACTAAGTTTTGGAATGAATGAGATATCCCTGTCAAAAGACAAAGTGTGTATCTGGATTTGAAAATAATCAAAGACTTGTGTTCTCGAGAAATTCGTGCCTCGTTATTTTATCAATCAACTACTAACTGCAAGTTTATACTATACGATCATCCCGATTAAATACTTGTAGCGTATGGTGTGCTGGTTGGTGCATTATATCTATTTCTTTTTGTTTAGTCATTTCGGTATTAATCGAAGTTTTACTTTGGGTATATCTAGTTTTTACGTGGGAGTGTAAAGATAGTGTATTAGTCTCGCAACCTGTATTAATGTACAATAGAGCTGAAACTCAGTCATAATTAGAAGAAATTGACACAATAAACCCTTGATCTCATATTTTTACTGACTTGTTGTTGGTTACATTTTGTGATACGGTAAAGAAAACATTTTTTTGCAACAATCTTTGTCGTCCAAATGTAAATTGTATTTAGAACACAACTCGAGAGTCGAGATAATCATTCACAAGTATTGTCAAGTAAGATCATTCTTAACATATCAGGGATACACTGTAGAGCATAGACCCCAAATCTTAAAATTGTGACTTACAAGTTACAACATACAAGTGATCAAATATAGAGTTGAATAATGAGTAAAATAAAGATGAGAAATAACAAATGATTTTGGAATCAGTGGGTTTCCAGAGAAGGAGAAATTCAATGTTGTGTAGTGTAGCATGAGCAGCAATCTCGGGATAGATATTGTTGAGAGGAGCAGACAGGATCTAACTTAGGATTTGAGCGTGATGTTTTTTGTCAGTAATAAGGCAGTGGACGGAACATATTGGAAAAAATGCACCTTGATTTGACTTATGTAGTTGCCGCTCCAATGGAGTTCCCACCATATTTCCCCTCATGGGTAATTCGGCCCATTAATATCACGTACACTACAATAATAACAGTATTATGGTAGCGTGAACTATGAAAGATGAAAGTGGGCAAAAGACGAGAATAGGGTGAAAAAAGACAATAGACAAAAGACGTGGATCATAAGACATGGTAAGTTGGTAACTACAAATGACGTATAGACGAGATTACGAGCAAGTCATTGCGGTCATTGGGAAATGGCAAAGCATATTCTAGTGCAACAAACGGTCTGCTCCACGCCAGAGATAGACTAGCGTAGAGTAGTACATTTGCAGCGTAGAAGTGTGCTTGCTTCGAGAAAACACCGGCTGTAAGTGATTTTAAGTACACCTTGTGATATTAATATTGTTGGAAGAGTTAATATTTATGGAGTATAAAAACTAAGAAAATAGCTTGTAAAAACATGATTACATGAATAATCCGCGAGGTTTGATTATGAGAAAACGGACGATAATAGATTACATACTTTTTCCGAGTGAAACGAGCGTGAACATTGTATTGAACTTACATTTTCCAGAGTCTAAAAGAGTACACATCAACACATTTCAAGAGCTAAATAAATAAATAAAAAATGATACAATGGCATTCTACATATATATCCATACATCCAAAAGCCCTAGATCACGCATTCCAGAGATCTGGCATAACCAGTCCAAGTACGGGTTTAAAAACATAGAACAGCACGTCACAAGAACGAGCACTGAACTTGGAAAACAAGAGGTGTAGGACCAACCAAGATACCGAGCTAACGGTCAGTCTGCTTCCAGTTCTAAGTGATACATCATATAACCCAACTAGCATTTACATACCTGAGTATCTAACTACACTGAATTCCGGCTAGGTCAAAATTGTGATGACAGCAGACCTTTAGTTTAGTGTCACCAAGGTAGCTTGAAGTTTGAACTGCAACAAAATAGACGAAGTGTCAAGAATTAGGTTAATTGACCTTTTCTTTAGAGCTTCACTCCCAAAAATTGAAGGACCACACATGCATAAAAACTGTCTATTCAAGCAAAGCAACAATAAATACTGCCAATTTTCACGTATGACATAAAATCCAGTCGCTGTTGCAATCAGTGAGTAGTAGTACTTAAGGATATGCAGTTATGCACCCCCATCAAGGCTTCTACAAAAGCCTTCATCAGCAAGTATTTTCTGTAAACCTGTACACGCCTTCAGGCAGGCAACTAAGGTTTTTTTTCTTCTTTTTCTTCAGGTCATGTTTATATATTGAAACAACAGAAAAATCAGCCTTAACTAAAATACTAGCCCCAGAGACGTCACAACGGTCAATTTGTAATTACTTAATCAGTGAGATGGCATCATATGCAGGAAGTCAAGTAGTAAAGACGGTGTTAACTAAATTGTTTAACGGCGTAAATTGGGCTTCTCATCACACCCACAAAGATGATCAAAAGCTTCTTCTCCAACTGCGTAATGGATTACGAGCTTCCGCGAAGATGTGGCAAGGTGGAATCTCTCTAGATGTTTAAACCTTGAAGGAAACTTTCTCTTTACATCTGATAAATGCTTGCCTGAAGTGTTCTTGAATGCAAATTTACTACAAATGAACTTCTGAAACTTTTAATGTGCTTCAATTCTTCAAAGGCATGTAGTTTATATTTTACGCTTCAAAGAGATCGACAAGACTAGGGTGGACTTCAGTACAACTACAAATCATTCAACACAAAAGCATCTTGCTGAAAAAACTCCAAAAATCCCTTTCCCTCTCCAGCAAAAAGCTGAACAACAAATGAAGCCTTTCTCTCCCATCAATTCCTGATCCTCTTTTAAGATTGCTAACGCAGTAACGCTGAACTCAATTCAGAAAAGATGAACTGTCCTTTTGAGGGAAGGAATGTCTTGTAGTCCTCTAAAACCAATCCCTACTTAGGGGACATCTAAGAGTGCCAACAGTCAGCGTTTGGTATATGAGCTTCGGAAACCCCCCCCCCCCCCCCCCGAATACCATTTGGAAACTCAGTCCTCTCTGTATTTTGTAAGTGATGAATGGTAGGAGCATAAGTGAAATTTTGGAAAGAAATTCACAAGGTGAAGCATGAGAAGCAGAAGAACAAAAGAATCCCAACAACCATTGTATAGGAAATTATACTCGCTGCAAAACAACGCAATGCATAAGAAATGAGGTTCAGTAGGAACCTGCCACAACTTCCCCAAATATTTTTTCCTTAAAGACCAAACAACAAGAACCACTTCCTACTTCTGTCTGCAGACAAACTCTCATGCAACAAGATGATCTCTCTTTCATTCCCTGTTCTAAACCCAAAAAATCACTCCAGGCGTTTAGCTACCCCTAAAATTCCTAAAAATGAAACAGAAAGGAAAGTCACAGTCTGGCAGAAAAGAAAGACACGACTTAAGCATGTCTTTTTCTTTTATATGTATTTTATTTTTTTATCTTACACGTTTTGTCACTCTCGTCGTTACTGATAAAGATCCATTTCGAACCTAGCATCCAACTATAGTAACCACTACCCACATCCATTTTCTCCATCAGCTACCCAAAACCTTTCAAATCTAAGAACTTGTTTGGAATCGCTTTTGGTTTTTTGTATTCTCTTTTTTTTTTTTAAACAAAAATCTTGCTTTTGAAAACCAGAAAAAAGTGATTTTCAGTTTTTAGTTGTCAGTTTTCCTTTTCTATATACCTATTATTGAAACAACCAATTCGATTTTCATTTTGAGACTTATCTAACTAAATTTTATGATGTGCAAAACCAAAAACTGAAAACGGCAGTGATACTGAACGAACCTTAAGTTTTTCATCTGAAAAGACTGACCCCTCTCTTTCATAAACCTTTTTCAAGTTTTTAACCAATGACATTAAGACTTCTTCTCAAGCCTCATCAAATGTCTCGTTAGCTACTAAAACATCAAGAATTCGACGCACCTCAACAAAGGAACTATGTGGTGAGGAAACAGTACTGTGGAGCACAATCCCTCCACCTTCAGCAAGCATTACTTGTGTATACTTTTCGAAAGGATTAACACATATTCAGAGTATACGAATTACCAATTCAAAATAGCTCAAAGATAGTGCCTACCCAGTATTTGTTCATTCACGTCCTTCTCATGTCAGCTGGATAACTTCCAAGAACCCGCAGAAGCGTAGCAAACTCCTATAATGATAAACTAACCATTAAATTGATAGAATTACAGAGCAAAAGATGAAGAAAATATAGATTCAAAAAAAGAAAAAAAAATTCCAGCCTTCATTTGGATGCTAATTTGCTGAATGGTACAATGAATAAATACCTCAAGATGTTTAAGGGCATTCTGTGCATTGGGGTCCGCCATAGATGCTTCAAAGTCCAAGTAAAAGATAGAGTCGAAACACCTATTGAACAGTGAGCACCAACGGCATAACTTAAACAATAAACATTTTATGCCCAAAAAAAGAAAAGATAAAGAAAAAAAAAAAAGAGTAAACTCAAAGTCGTTTCAAGACTTACTTAGAAGAACCATTCCCATTCCGCAGAGGCCGGCTTTCAATCTGGTATAAGAAACAAAAAGCAACCAAATTGTTGTCAGCTAACACAATCAACTGGTCAACTCCCATGCTTCTCTCTAGGAATCAATTGGTAAGAGTTCTATCTGACACATTGTAGATGATTGATAGCTTTTAGAATATAAGTACCTTTGTCAGATTGATTTGCCTCAAAGCAAAGACAGCGAGAGCCTTGAAAAGTGCACCCGGACCCTCAACCAGGGAGAAAAGTATGCTTGTCTAGAATTGAAATCAGAAATTTATAAGCAAATTACAGAGCTAATGACACAAGTACATGACCAACCTACAAATTACTTAAATTTTAGGCTTACCTTAAAAGGTCTATCACTTCCTGGAATTGTGGGTTCCCTCGCTAGCATAAGAAATCTGGTGACATTTTCCGAATCATCCTGAGAAGACAACAGTTATGAACCAGCATATTATAGTATCCACTGATGTTGCTTCCACTTGCAGTCAAAACTCACCTGTATATTTTCAGCCAGTATGTCTAATCCATAGATCCTTGCCGCAGCGGCACTTGCAACCGCTCCTGCGTCTTGAAGTTTGTTGAGAGCTACAAACTGTAACCAGAAACAGATGAAAAGTAGTTAAACCTGAAACGAAATAAGAAATATTAAACGGCTGCTTAATGACCTTAAAGGGCTTTAAAGTTAACTCATTACCTGCGCTGCACCAGCAGTATCATCCACTGCTAATCTTGTAACTCCAAACTTGGCTAATGTATGCTCACATTGAGCAAGAGCCTAAGTCAAACACACATTTTCATTACTCATCCACATTAACATGAATAGATGTGAGTGCTGTAAAACAAACTTATTCATTACTCTCCTCAAATCTTCAGTCAATTGCTGTGGAAATTAAGGTACCTGGGGGTGGCTCATAACCCTTTTCAGGTCTTCAATTTTAACACCAGGATTAGCCATCAAGCAATGACGAATGGGGAGCTTCACTTCACCAACTATATGTAACCTGTGTCTCAGTAGAAGATCGTAATTCCTGTGAATGCTTCCTCCTAGAGAATTCTCAATCGGTAAGACTGCGCGGTCAACAAGCCAGCTCTCCAGAGCCTACAGGAACATGAAGGAAAGTTAGAGAATATAAAATGATGATACAATAACAACATACTGCTATGTGGCTTTCTAGGTTGCTGAAGATGACACTAAGGGTCAAGTCACTGAGGCCACCAGCCCATACAAAGAAAAACATTCCAGAACAGGACGGCAACCACATTATTCAACCGCAAATTTGTGTAACTGTCAGTGTAAACATGAAAATTTGGCTCCAACTACATCGCATAGAATACCACATTCCTGGGAAAGTTATTTGTGTCAATAAACAATGCCTAGTTTTCATTTCCGGCTTTCAAATTTTTAGAGAACCCCACCCGATTTCAGTACTTCCCTTCATTCTACCCTGAGGCCCCAGCCCCATAGCCTCCTCTAGTATCCACATGCACATCAACACACTGACCTGAAAGCAACAAGATGAATGACAATAAAGCACCTTTCTTAGCTCTGGTCTTGTACTAAAAAAAGTTTCATCGAAGAGTGGTTTAAATTATAATCACTGCCTAGAATCAATCAGCGACCTTAGTCAATGATGAGGAGGTGAAGGTTAAAGGTGTATGCAATGTGAAGGTGAAGCTACATGTCAGGGTATTGAAGTAATATGTATGGAAGTGTGGAAGAAACTTCATTATCTTGTAAAATATGAATGGGCTGAGGTGTACGGTTAATTGGCCAGGGAAGGTAATAGCTTGGTGGTGATGATTAAAAGAAGTAGGCAAATTTGTAAAGGTAAAGATAGGAGCTTTGGTGTGGAGTAACTTCATGCCTTTGGCTAGATTTTAAAGACTTTGGTCTTAGGGCATTATCAACCACCAGAGATCAGTTGTGGGCGTTGCATAATATAATCTGCATATGTTTCTACAACTAATGAGTAGTATCCAGGTTCATTGAAAAGACAAACATCCTTTTCAAGGATTAATTATAGTCAATCAACATGATCCAGCAAGATATAACATCAGGTACTGCCTTTGCTACTATTTACTAAAAAATATTTTCCACTCCAACAAAAAGTTCTTATAGTAAACTCACTACTGTAATCTCAAGCTATAAGCTTATAACAATTCAACAAGTAAAAAGGTACAAAAGTAATTCAGTAACTGAGAAATAATATGACAGAATGTGATAGCTCCAGTGACCACCACAATGAGCCCTAAGACAAAAATGATGTCTTCATAGAGATCACCTTGTAATGGCCCGTAATACCTAGAACCAGGAGATGTATCTAGTATAAGAACCACAAAATAAAATAAACCGAAACCATCCAGATATTCCAGTGTATGAGAACTTCCAAATAAGATCGCATAATCCAAGTTATGCATATCTAATGTAGAGGGCAAGCCCTCAAGCACTCAGTAACAAATGGGGTTAAAGGACTTACTTCAAAAGCTGTATCGAATTGCTCACAAGGAACGGGTTCACAATTTGGATAAGCTGTTTCTGCAGCCACCTCGCTATTTGCTCCACTGACACCCTGTAATAGCAAATAAGTACCTACAATTATAGTGTACGCTGCTAAGCTCCAAGTCAGTGTTTCTTAATTCCCAATCTACCAGTTGCGTCAAAGATTATACCCAACACTCAACACAGAAAACAGGTACCCCTAAAAGACTTAGAATGATCCAAACCCAATAAAATGAAAATCTGAAAGTCTATTTAAGGAACGAGAAACTAATCTGATCCAGCAACCAAGCCTCTCAACGCTATACCTGTTAACATTGCTCGACGAAGATTGATAGCAGACAAAAACCAAATTTAGTTTCTTTAACGTTTCTATTGTATTCTCATCATCTGTGACAATGGAACTCCCCCCCCCCCACCTCCCCCCACCCAATCCGGTACAAAAAGATATGCAAACTCAAGCAATTCCTTGAGGTCACCGTTCTTATTTTCACTAGTAGTGTTCAGAAAGTCGCAATCCATAGTACTCCCTCCTTTTTATTTCTCGTTTTTTTAAACCAAACCTAAGAAATCAAAAGAAGTGAACGTAGTAATCAATTGTTGTTTCGGAACTCTCTTAAACACAAATGTCCTAACTCCTAAGCATCATCTGAACTCATTTTTCGCCACATGACGATCTCGATCAAAGCAAATACATTAAATCATAGAGAGCCATGCCTGATGCCACTAGTCCTTCTCAAAGGGGTAATAACATCACTAGTTTCGGAATTATAATTATAATTCGCCTTCCTCATTTCCGCGGTTAAACAAGAGAACCACAGAATCAGATACTATGCTTCACCTTCAAGCTAGAAGCTAACCGTCATTCAATTTCATAATTGAATTTAAAACATTAAACACAACCAAAGCAGTCACTTAATTACTCCGTATTTACTAAAACAGTTATAGATTCACCTAAGCGTACAAATTACGCTTCAAGTTCCAGAGCTCAAGCGAATTAAATAAATAAAAATTAAAAAGAGAAATGGACCTGGTAAGCAACGCGCAAGCGAGAGCCATTGGACGGAGAGGTCAAAGCAGTCGTGGAAGACAACGGCTCTGTCAAAACAATAATAAATTGAATAATAATAATTAGTTCAAATTGAACTATAATTAAAAAGAGAGAGAGAGAGAGAGAGAATAAGAAGGTAGCGTAAAGAATAAGATTATATACTGGGGAGAGAAGTGGAGGAAACGTCGTCGTTAGGAGGTTCAGGAGGAGAGAGTTGTTGAGAAACACCGCCGTGATTCCTGGTGGTGGAGGTTTGGTTAGAAGGAAGTGAAGAAGAAATGGCAAAGGAGTTGCGGCGTTTGAGGTGGCGGGAGAAGGAGAGGAGTGAGGAAGAGGAGCGGCGGTGAGGTTGAGTTGACGGCGGTGGGAGATCGGAGAAGAGGTGAGACGGCGAACAGGTGGTGGTGGCGGAGGTGGCGGCGGCTGACATGGTGTGGTTACTGTTACTGGAATTTTTCGTTGTTTACGAAGGTTTCAAAGTGTCAGAAGTTTTGAGTCAGAGTATCCTGCGGGAGCGGCGGAAAGGGTGACTTTGCTATTTTTAGTGTTGTGTTTAATAAGTTTTGTTCTATGTATCAACGGAGATGAACAAGTGTTTTAGAGTCTGTTTGGTATCGTTTTCTTTCTTCAGTTTCTGGTTTTTTGAAAATCAAAGTTCTGTTTTTGAAAACAAGAAAAAAGTGGTTTTCAGTTGGTAGTTTTTTTCTACGGAAAATTCACGTGGTGACCCTGAGTTTTGCAAGATTGCACGTGGTGACCCAAATTTTAAGTTTCTGCACACGGTAACCCTGAACTATGCATTTTGTGCACGCGGTAACCCTATATTTTAACACCGTTAGAATTCCGTTAAGTTATGTCATAATTAAGTTCTAATCTACAACTTTTTAACAAAAAAGTTCAATTAATTGACGTTAACTATGTGTTAATACGATATTAAATTAATGTTGGATGAGGTGTAAATAACTAATTGCTACCTCCAAAAGATTATATTAGAGCTTAATTTGACAAAAACTTAACGGACTTCTAACAACGTTAACATATAGGGCCACCACATGCACAAAATGCATAGTTCAGGGTCACCGTGTGCAGAAACTTAAAATTTGGGTCACCACGTGCAATTTTGCAAAACTCAGGGTCACCACGTGAATTTTCCGTTTTTTCTATAGGACTATTATAGTACCTAACAATTTAAATTTAATTTTGTAACTTATTTAACTAAATTTTTTACGCAAATAAAAACCAAAAGTTGAAAACGGCAGTGATACCAAATGGACCCTAAGCTCCTAAAGTGTTTTTGAACAGACTTTAGTTTCATTTCTATTGTAGATTTGTTCATCAAAAGTACAATCTTCAATTTGGAGCTCCTCTTCCAGAAACGGTTTCTCATAAATTGTTTCTGAGAACTAGTCGTGAAGAAGTTGGAGCTTGTCCAAATAGATCCAAATTGGCTTAAGTCTTACGAGTTGGCTTCTCTTGAATTTTCGTACTTTACACACTCTTGTAACATTGGCTTACCCGATATGTCTCAAATATAGTGTAGAGTTAGTTGAAGCTGACTCGATGAGAACTAGTATGTTGTAACCGATTAGATCTTATGTTACGAGACCTGTAAATTTGGGCCTAACTCGTATTTTGCCTAAGTGGATCACATGAAATGTAGTAAAATGATTTAAATGTAATTGAAAGATTTGGTTTTAATTGAGTCAATATTCATAGTTTGTTTATTGGTAACATAGTACTCGTACTCGATGACAACCCCATGTTGGGGAGATCTACCAAGGTTGAGTATCAGCCCATGTCTTTAAGGCGAATGCGGTTTCATCCTAAAATCAATTGCCAATGGGAGGAGTAACTCATTACCTTATAAACATGTTCCGTCCATTTCAACTATGCAATGTGGGCTAACACGCGACCCATCCAACACAAACCAAACTCAAAAATAACGTGACTTTAAAGAAACCAAGCCAACGTGTTTTGGAATAACCCGACTTAAAAAAAGTTTGGATTAAGCAGACTCGAGACTTAATCGACATGAAATAACCCAACTCAAACTTAATCTCACCGTACCGATTGCCACCTCTTGCCTTGACCTTTCCGCTCTAGTCGGCATTTGTTTGCATTGCTATCAAGCTAGAGTTCTATCATGTAAATTTTGCGTCGGATCGCGTCAGATTGATATTTTGGTGAAAATTTGCTTTAGTTGATCCTTCAAACTGAAGCCATTGTATTTTCAAATGTGTATTTAGGAGTGGACAACTGGACATTATACAGTAGACAGACTAGATCACTAGACACACCAACATTCCAACAACATAAATTCCCAATTTGTTCTGGCACGATTCCAAAAGAATCACTCAATTCCAAAAGAAGAAAAAGGAGTCATCACTCATCACCATTCACCAATCACTGCCCACTATTCCACTAACCTCTGCTTTCACCACAAAAAAAAAAAAAAAAAACATCTGCTATCAGGGGAACTTAACTACCTCTTTAACTTCAGATCAAAAAGCTTCATATATACGTGCTAGTCTCAACTCGAAAACAAAGCTTCATTTATACTCATTCATCTTGTAAGTTCATCCCTAACTATATATTATATCTTTATGATCATATAATTCTGTACATTCTAACCTCTCATAGGAGTACTTCTTATTCTTGTAAGCTGTATGTTTCCGTTGTTTTAGATTAAATTCGATTTCAACTATCCTTTCTGATTACATTTTTACCATTAATTGTGCATTGGTGCTAATGTTAAGCTTCCTCATTTTCTAGATTCTTGTATAGTTGTGTTACACCAGAAATAATCGTTTGTTCTGTTGGGTAAGTCGCCATTACTCCCTCCATGTCTTTCATTTCTTTACGGCTTTCAAAATATGCAAGGATACAATTGTAATTGTAATACACTTTTTAAAAATGTTACCTCCCCCCTTAGGGTGGTGCCGAAATGAGTATCAATTTTATACATATGATTTTTTTGTTGGGTATAGTCGATAAGGATGTAAGAATAGCTGTTCTCATGTTTGGTGAAGTCGCCATTACTCCCTCTATTTCGTTCATTTATTTATGATATTCGAATTATGCAAGGATACTATAGTAATTGTAATGCACTTTTTAAAAATGTCACCTCCTCTTCCGGTGGTGCCGAAATCAGTACTCGGTATGAATTTTATACATTTGACTTTTTGGTGGGTATAGTCGATTAGGATGCAAGAATAGCCGTTCTCATGTTTCGTGCATGATATCTAATTGTATAGTGTTAGGTGAGGCTGACTGACTCTTATTTTTTTAGTGTGCTTGATAGGTGATCAGTATGCCTGATTCTGCCTCAGAAATGGCCCGGCTTCGAGTTGCATATCAGGTGTTGTTCTTTTGCCTAAATAAATATGGAAGACTTTGTACTCATTCTTTATGATGATAAAAACAAAGTTAATTTGGTTTCCTAAGACATTATTCTTTAAAATATCGAGACTTCTATATGTATCGAACAACCTCTTAATGTTTTGAAAATGTGGGCAAGGTTGCGTACATCCGAGGAAAATTATATTGTACCCCCAAGGGTATATTGAGTTTTTGTAACCCCGAGGGTATATTGAGATTCTGTACCCCCTCTAATAAAAATGATGAGCAATGAGTGCAATTTGATGAGCAACAACAACTTTCGTTGAGCATCAATATACTAGTAAAAATGATGGGCATGAATTTTGTTTACGGGGGTACGAAAACTGCATATACCCCCGCGGGTATGGTATAAGAGTTGTACATCCGACCCCCTTACCTTGCTTAGCTGGTGCTGACAACTAAATTTCGTGAATGTGTTGCGTATGTTGCCTAGTGTAGTTAATGTTATCAGTTGCTGTTGAATTTGTAGGGAGTTCCTGGTGCGTATAGTCAGCTTGCTGCAGAGAAGGCGTATCCAAATTGTGAAGCTGTCCCTTGTGAGGAATTTGAGACTGCTTTTGAAGTACATTTTTAAACCTATTACTAGACGTTTGGATAAAGTTATTTGTGATGCTGTAGCCTGTAGGTGTACTATATGATTTTGAAGACCTTTTTAGTAATAAAATTCTAGCCAGAAACTGGAAAAGAACTTTGTAACAGAAGCTATTCAAGTTAAGTAGTTCGATCCTCTTGTAACACACTGGTCATCGTCTCATCGACCTTTTTGGCTTATATGTTCAAGAAAATTTCAATCATATCAGAGTAAATGAGATGTCAATTTACAGAGTTTGATTTAAATCAGGAAACAGGAACTATATAGTCACAGCAATGTCAAAATTAAGTCTCTGTTTGTCTACATGTGAGTTAGAATATCATCAGGAAGAATATACCAATAATTCTAGGATTGTACACTACAACTTGCCTTGCAAATCAGTTTGTGTATATTTGTCTGTTCCTGTATTTCTATTTCTTTGCCCTAGGAGCTAAGGAGTTTTCATGCAGAACAAAGATTATATTGCCTCTAAATGACCCATGCTGTAATTGGTCCTAAGATTCACTAAAGTGTTGCAAGCGAAAATGTGTGATGGTTAAAAATGAATTGGATGTAGTATCAGTCTGTAATCTAACTAAGGGCCAGCTTTCTGATGACCCTTGCAGAAGGGGAAAGACAGTGCATTTGGTGATACGTCACCATAAGTTTAGGGTGTGATAAATGAGCAGTAATGGATATTGATGAATAATAAAGCCCTGTGACTAGTAAGCATGTGAAGAAGAAAAATATATGATCTTTTCATAATGCAGTCACATAACATTAATGTTTTGGAACCTTTTGTTGCCCCAGGCTGTTGAGAAAGGGCGTGTTGACCGAGCAGTGTTGCCCATTGAGAATTCTTTGGGAGGTAGCATCCACAGAAATTATGATCTTTTGCTACGGCATAGTCTTCATATAGTTGGTGAAGTAAAAGTTGAGGTAAGGCATTGCTTATTGGCTAATCACGGAGTAAAACTTGAAGATGTGAAGCGAGTTTTAAGCCACCCACAGGTACTTAGGTCTTGTGTATTACGAGTCCACTACTTTTGTATATGATGTTGCACTAATTACATCAATATGGTCCTTCTTAGGCCCTTGCTCAGTGCGAGAGCACTCTGACTAAGCTTGGTATTGCTAGAGAGGCTGCGAATGATACTGCTGGTTCAGCTCAAGTAAGACTATTTCTATTGTCATTTTTTGAAACAAGGACTCTTATCTGCGTTAGGTGTTATCATGTAATAGTGAACTCTACTTGGATAGAAATATCCATGCAAATAATCTCCTAGTGCAATGTATAACTGTCTTTATCTCTAGTACGTTGCAGATAACCAGCTCAAAGATGTAGGCGCTGTAGCCAGTGTCACTGCTGCAAAAATCTACGGACTAAACATACTAATTGAAAACATTCAGGTAGAATAAGTACATTTTATCGCATTAACCTGAAAGAACAACACTGTAAATTAGCTCAGATCTTGTGTATCACTTGTATATGTCTGCAGGATAATTCTTTTAACGTTACTCGATTCTTGATGCTGTCAAGGCAGCCAATACCTCCATCAATTGAGAAGCCTTTCAAGGTAATTTTTCTTAGAGACTATGACAGGAAAGTAAATACTCTATTTTCGCATAAGCTTACTGTTAATTAGAGACAATAAGTTGTGATTAGGCTGTTTGTCCTATATCAGACCAGTATCGTTTTTGCTCTGAATGAGGGTCCTGGGGAACTGTTCAAGGCATTGGCCGTGTTTTCTTTGAGACAAATTAATTTGACAAAGGTGTGTTCACTTATCTTCAGTATGTCACTCTACTGCCTGTTAATTACTGAGGTTATATGTTATGTGATGTGGGCCTATTTTTATGCATTTCTGAACAGATCGAAAGTCGACCAAATCGAGATGGCAGAAATGGCTCTTTGAGGCACTCTCCTTAACTTACATATTTATCTTTTTTAACTTGGTAGTTTTTTGAAGTAGGCTGTAGCATTATATAGCTTGACAATAGTTGGCTCTACGCCACTTGATCACATCGTTCTTTGCCCTTCTTTTCACCCAGGTGCTTCAATTACCTTTTCTATTTGGATGTCAAAGCCTCAACAGCTGATCAAAATGCACAGAACGCGTTTAAGCATTTAGAGGTTCTTATTTAGAAAGACTATGGCACTGAGCTTTAATTTAGTGCTACTGATGTAAACCTTACTGTATTTAATTCCAATATTATTTGCCGTTTCTTTTGAACAGGAGTTTTCTACATCCCTCAGGATTTTAGGCTGTTATCCCTCAGATGTCAGCATGACATGACCAAGAACTGGTAAAGTTCCTTTTTCCAATCGTCATCCCTGTAAAGTTTCTTCAGTGAGAATTCATCAGTTAGTATAGCTTCAGGATTTGTTGATTTGACTTGGGAGTAAGCCTTTTGTTCACCCTCTTTTAAGTTTTCTGAAAGTATAGCTTAGAGCCTAAGCGTGATGTATACTCTCTTTTACTAGTTGTTCAGACTTGGCAAAGCATCGGCCTTGTCTTTGAAAGGATGTATTGTTTGATACCCTGACATAAGTTTGCTTGTGCAGTTGTGCTCCTTGTCTGCAGCCTATTCTGTCTAGTGCATCCGGAAGTGTATTGCTCTTTCATGTTCATAAGATTGGGTAGGCATTTTATCAAAGCTCTCAATTCTGTCTCTGGCTTACCTAACTAAGACGACCTGTGCATCAGACATCAGTCGATACTCGACAGCATTGTGGAACGGAGACGCTCTGCAGTCTGCACAGGTTTCTTCAATAAATCATTGTTGCACAATTTTCCTGTGTTTTTCTGCCAATTCTAAGTAAGAACAGAAGCGCTGTCTACTAATTTACGTAGACGTGCTTCAAAAAACAGTTGTCTTCCTTGAATCCTCTTTCATTTTCAAAATGTGAAAGCTAAAAGTTTCAACTGATATTGTCTAGTAAAATTTTCAACTGATATTGTCTAGTGATTGATACTTGGACTGATCCACCAAAAAAAAAGAAAACATGATACTTCGACGAACTTTCATAGAGTACTTAGATAAACTCTTTTTTTCAAGAAGACAAACAATATAAATTTCGAACTTCCGACCTCAGAACCAATAAAGAAACCTACATTATTGGTAATAATTAAGAACCTATAATAACATGAGTTCCATTATTATCCATTTTTGCAACAATTGGCAAGAAGTTGATTCCTCTTGACGCTAGGTAGTCTGATGAAGAATGTTGCTTGGGTACACAACCTGGGATACAAGGAGCACCATCAAGAAAATAACATCTGCATTCATCATCTAATTGACCACTTCCTTTAGATAGACAAGCTCCAAGAACCCTCCCAATTCCGGTATAGCATCTTTTGCATGTATCTCCACAAGAATTTAAGTCCGGACATCCTCCCCCTTCTACTTCCTGGTACTCACAAAACGTCGACGCCACTGCATACATAGAAACCATTTACGATTCACGTTATAGTTAGGACGGAATAAGGATTTGACATTCAGTATTGTGAATTAATGAATACTATTCCTATTCGAAATTTGTTAGCTACAACTTACAAGGAAGTCATCTCTATGTTTTAATTTACTTTTTTTCTTCTTATTATGAAGAGAAGAAATAGATAACACACCTGAAAAGGATGCCAGAGCTAACAAGATGAAACAACTAGCCCATAACTTTTCCATCTTCATCTTCATTTTAAATATATTGCAAGCTTAGTATAATTGGCATTATCACATTATAGGTCATATATACATGTATTTATACTAGAAAACTTAGTGGGAGATGAGAAACAAATGAAGAAAGAATCATATTATACAAACCATATGCAGAATTTGAAGATATGAGTTGATTACTCAATCTTCAAAAACACAAAAAATCAAGAGAATAAAAAGAGTATCTCCCCTCTATTAGAAACTATGTGTAAACATTCCACAAAGATCAATCTATTTGCTTAAGCTATTTAAGTCGAATAACAAATCATGTGAAAATTCTATGTATCAAACGTGCATAATTCATTTCATTTAATTGTATGAGATTGTATCATCATAATTAAATGTATATATTCTATATGTGTAAAAAAAACTAGCTATGTATCATGTATGACAAATCCTTGTTAATAACTTCGAAAAATTCACGAGGTGACCCCGAGTTTTGCAAGATTGCACGTGGTGACCCAAATTTTAAGTTTCTGCACACGGTGACCCTGAGCTGTACATCTTGTGCACGTGGTGACCCTATATGTTAACGCTGTTAGAAGTCCGTCAAGTTTTTTTTTTATCAAATTAAGCTCTAATATCATCTTTTGGAGGTAGAAATTAGTTACTTACACCTCATCCAACATTAATTTAATATCGCATTAACACATAGTTAACTTCAATTAATTGAACTTTTTTATTAAAAAATTGTAGATTAGAACTTAATTATAGCATAACTTAACGGAATTCTAACGGTGTTAAAATATAAGGTTACCGCGTACACAAAATGCATAGTTCAGGGTTACCGTGTGCAAAAACTTAAAATTTGGGTCACCACGTGCAATCTTGCAAAACTCAGGGTCACCATGTGAATTTTTCGTAATAAGTTTCTATAATTTTGTAGATCAATTTGAATCTTAAAGCACAATATTCATATACCACTTCGTCCCAATCTAAACTTCTCATGTAATTTGAAATCCTCTCACATAATATTATTCCATGAGATGTTTAATTTGGGACGGAGTGATATATATTTAAACTATGTTAGGTAACTCTGCTAGTTTAAGGTTATGTTCGATAAAACTAGCTGAAGTAGTAATTAAACGCTCAAATAGTAGCTGGAAGTTGAAATATTAGCTGAAAGGTGAAATAATAGTTGCAATAGTAGCTAAAAGTTTTTAGATGATTGTAATAGGAGTGTTTGGCAAAACTAGGTGATATAAGAGTTGGTATACATAAAATTACATCAACATGTATTATTTATTTTTAATCTCATTTTAATTTAGTAAATAAATTAGGGTAGATTAGGAATAAAATTATGATAAACTAGTTTATTTTTAAATACTCCCTCCATCCCAACTCAAACGCCCCGGGCGTTATTTGTAGTGGAATAAGAAAAATTGATATAATAAGTTGAGTTGAGTAATATTAGGAAAAAGGAGAAGAGAGAAGGCGGGGATTGATAAAAGTAGAAAACAGAAATGTAAGAGAGAATGTGATAATTTAATAGAAGTAGGAGAGAGACTTATGTCCAAAAATAAATGGGGTGTTTGAGGTGGAACGTTCCAAAATGAAATATGGGCCGTTTGAGCTGGGACGGAGGGAGTAAATTACATGGGATAACTTCTTAAATAAGCTAGTTTATTATTTAAGTTAGTGGTGTTACCAAACCAACTTATTTGATCAAAGAGTTTAGAAAATTAGTCAAATAAGGTACTTTGGCCAAATTAGCTAACTCATTGTACATACCAAACATAGCCTAAATAATAAGCGAGCATAAAAAATAAGGGATATTTTGTCAAACACTTATAAAAGGTTGAGTTTCTCAAACACTCCCTTATTACCTTATATATATATTTTTTGTCAAATACTCCCTTATATAACCAACTTTTTGTCAAACACTCTCAAATGAACATTCCCGGCCACAAAAAGTCAACTTTCCGGCGTGACCACCGTTTAGGATGTGACTTTAGTTGGATTTGTATTTTTTTTCCTTTTCACCGTCTTAGATGTGTTTTGTCCCTCTAAATATTGAAACGTGAAAAAAAAAGAGTGGGGGATATGTAAAAAAAGGCAAAAAAGAAAAAGAAAAATTAAAAGAAAAAGACAAACCCGATTGAAGTCACTTGTTAACGGTGGTCATGCCGAAAAGTTGACTTTATGTGGCCGGGAATGTTCATGTTTGACAAAAAAATGGTTATATAAGGGAGTGTTTGACAAAAATATTTATATAAGGGAGTGTTTGACAAACTCAACCTTTTATAAGGGAGTGTTTGACAAAAAATCCAATAATAAGTTACAAGTTACCACATGGAACTTATTAAAATTTAAGCCCCTTATCATAATTTAGTCCTAATTTACCCTCATTTATTTCATAAATAAAATAAAATGAAAATAATAATGCATTTTTAGGTAATTTTATATACATCAGCTAGTATATTACCTAGTTTTGCCAAACACTTATAATTCTGTCAGCCAAAAACTTTCAGCTACTATTGCAACTATTATTTTAGATGCCAGCTATACCATTTCAACATCCAGCTACTATTTCAGCATTCAACTATTATTTCAGCGAATCTCACAAAACACAGCCTTAATTAACTTTAAAAAAAATCTCATATTATTTATTTATTTTGTTTACTTTTTTTCTTGTTTTACAACTATATATATTTTAAAATTAATTGTTTTCCTTTTCCTATTCTTTGAATGATATTTGACATTTATGATGTACGCGAGAGTAGAGTGCGAGACGGTTACTTACGACGATTTATATTAGCCAGCCCTAAGGAATATGGTGTTCTTTTTTAAAGACTTCCACGGTTCCACGATATAAACTAGAAGACTCTTACGTAACACTAATTATCGATTTTTGAATTTCTAATTTTCATTAATCATTCGTTAATTGTATGTAATTTTATCATTTGCTATTTCTGTTTTCTTGAATTATGAGGATTGGAAACATGTACGTCCTTCTCTCCTAATATATTTGCTCGGATGTGCAATTTGAACGTAATTAACAATTACAATAATTTATCACTAAATAATTTCAATTCATTATCATCTCTTGGTTATGACACATTATCATTCCAAAAACTAATACAATGAACCGAATTTTTAACATTTTCGGTATTTTCCAGCCCTAGTGATAAATCCTAGATTCACCATTGATCTTGGAGGGAGGACGAGTAGCACAATCGGGAACACAGTGAGCACCGTGAAGAAACAAACATTTGCAGTTATTAGGGGACAGACAAACTCCAATGACTTCCCCAACACCTTTATAACAACTTTTGCATGAATCTCTACATGCACCTAAGTCGGGACACCCATATCCTACCACGCCTTCGTAATCGCAAATTTGATAATCAAGGTGTACGTCCAATGTGCCTCCATCTGCATGAAACACAACATATTATTATTGTACGTGAAATAATGTTAATTTGAGACGTTTAGACATCGTGACCAACTACTCAAAATGTGATCCTAATATCATTAGGGACGCACGGGGCGAATCTAGAGGAGAGATTTAAGGTGGATTGCTATACTGATCGATTGTTCATAGGGTTAATAACGACAAATCAATATATAAGATCAACCTTTTGCATGCAAAATAAAAAAGTAGGAGGAAAACAAACCAGACGCGGATACCAGGATGACTAGTGAGATGAAACTCGCAACCAATAAATATCTATGCATCTTGTCAAATTATTTAATTATCCAACGAAAAAGAGGTGAATGGCTTAAAAGTCGAAAAGAACTATATTTATACGGTAGTCTAGGGAATTAAAAGGGAGAAAGAAATACTAGTAATAAGTATTTACTATTTACGCACCTACCTAGTCATCAGTCGTGTTAATGTACATCGTAACAGAACTATTGTTAGGTTTATCCAAAAATGTACATACAAAGCAACTAGTCAAAGTGTATGATCTCAAAATTAGAAACTAAATCAAAGTGTGATGTGCATGAATCTCGGATACGAGCATATGATTATAAGAGTATTAATAACGGGCACTTAATTGCCCAAGAGATGGTCACAATGACTCACACGTTAAATATAATTATTTATTATTTCAGTGTATTGGTCTCACGTGAGACGGTCTCATATGAGACTTGAGGTACATTGAATACATACTACTGATTGATGAAAATGAGGGTGTTAAATTATTGAGGTCAGTATCTTTGTGCTTTTTTTCGGTGAAGGTTTTGGGTGATGTTCATTTGTTATTTCTTTGAAAAAGGAAAGTTCATTTGTAATACTTTGCAATACGGCATCATAATGAATACCGGAATTATCAAAATACAATACACCAGATTAAACTCACGTCTCCAAAGACTAGGATCATTTTGTAAGATATTCTCCGATAAATACCCTCTATTATAATGTTAAGTATATATATCTTGATTAGTCCGGTGTCTGGACAAGGCTGGGCGAGCACACTAATCAAATCTTAATTATCCAAGTGTGAAGAGAGACCAAGTACATAGAATTTCATTCAAATTCAATCGTGTAGTTTACGGAAACTTTTGTTACATTTTGCCAAAAGGGTTCGCAATCTGCAAATATGGGAACTCAAATAATGTTACACCAAAGTACAGAATGACCCAAACGGGCTAACAGAGTAACAGTCATTCTAAAATCACCTCGCAGACATGAGTCCCTTAATCAGACCAAGAATCTCTTTCCGAAAACCGGAAACAGTAGACTGCGTGACCTGTTCTTCCACATCAGAAAACCAAAGATGTTCCCTGTCTACACTATTGAGACCTGCATACCAACTGCATATAAGTCCTGCAATGGCGATGACAAATAATCCACAGTCGTAACCATTATTTTGCTGTGGAGAGGTCTTCTGCTCTACATACTTGATCTCGGAGTCTGAACTGCCAACAAACCCTACTACAGAAGTATAAAGCATTTTGGCATATGCACAGTTTGATCCCCCAAAGCTATCATGATGGACAAACACATTGCCGTCTCTATAAAATACGAGTAGACTCCAGTGATTCCCGCCTTCAGCTTGGGTAGTATCTTCATTGTTGTTGACAGGAAAAAGGACCAGTTTCTTTGTAGGCAGATTCAGAGGTTCGATGAAAGCTCTGAGGGTTTCTTTATCTTGGCAGTTCTGTAACCAGAAAGCAATAGAAGGTGGAACTAAATGGATGGCATCAGAAGGATAGGATGAGGATAGGTAAGTGAAGTAGAACTCAATTATACGATCATTAAGGTAATGAGGTCCGCTCAGGATGTCCAAGTCAGATCGTCGAAGTACTGTATCATTATAGCTAAGGATCATATCATCTCCAGATGGTCTCCCCATAGCCTGTAAGAACTTCTGCAAGAAAGCAGTATTGCACATTCACATTGTTATGCATCTAAAGAACAAAACATAAGAGCTAACAAGGATCAACGAACACACACCAAGCAGCAGCAGCCATATCAATGAGTTAGCATTATGCAGTCAGTAAGACAATCAGATTACCAAACACGGTTTAGTTAACCCCTGATCTTTCCAGAATCCAAAAATAAAATAAAAATAGTAGATAAATCAAAATTGAGCACGGCAATAAAAGAGAGGGCCACGAGTTTTTCTAACATTATGAACATTGTATTCCTTCAGAATTTAACGAGTATACCATCGTGCCACCCTAAACAGATACACTAATGAAACATATTTTGCATCACATGGATTCAAAACTCGATACTGATGGTCTGTGCATTGATATTACTAAACTAGAAGCCTTTACAACAACAAAAACACTGCTCCTATGTACCAAAACTACCAACAAAAAGAAAAAGAAGAAGAAGAACAGGAAAAGAACAACAACAACAAATGACCAAGCCATGTCTCCGGAATGTCGAACTCATCCCCTCCAGGGGAAGTAAGTAAGAAGACAATTTCGCAAACAATTTGTAGACAATCACTACTAGTAAATTAGTATATTATAGGCCTGTAATTACACAACTTGTAGTTTGCATCATTCTGCAAACGACATTCATTCATCATAAACATGTCTGCAAAATCTGCCACTTGTTCAGAATAATAATCATGTTCTGCAGGATTTTGAGATAGATTCAACAGTTGAGCTCTCTTTTAGTCTTAGATGTAGCTATAGGAACAAGCTTGTGAAACGCCACCTAAAGCTATGAAGCCTATGATGAAACTGACTTCAGATATAATTGATTAGATCCCAAGTCACCACACTTTGCTGGAGGGAAGAGAGCGACAACATCGCTTCAGACTCACAGGCATCCTGCCTTGCTTGATTGTAAGCCTCTTTGCTAATTGTCCGACTTAACCCAGATATCACTCAAAAGAACTTCTGGAGTACATGGCTTAAACTTTCAAAACTAGTCAATAACAATTTAGAAGTAGAGACAAAATGTCTACTTTTGAAATCAAAGAGGTCCCTTTTGGTGTCACATTAACTGGCCAACCCATAGACTCACAAAGATAGTGCTTTATATACGACCATAAACATCCTTAATCAAGAAACTTGCCTCACACCGCCATCATACTATAAGGTGGTGAGTGGTGGAAAGGACATTAAAATCTTCTTTGCTATCAACAAGCCATGAGGAACAATTCCGTGTACACCATTTCTACTCTCAAGAGCGCAACTGCTTACATGTTCTACCACTATCACATTTTGTTCCTTCTTAATCCCTCAAGCCTCATTCTATCACAATTCACAAATCTCATTTAACCAAAACACGCTCCTTAATCCTTATTGCCTCACGAAAACCTTTTCCCGATCTACATCCCTGACTCTTCTTCCTCTTTTTCTTCTGCCTACTCAATCTCGAGTCTCATCTGTTTCCATTCCTCCAGTTCCAATCAGCTTATTCATACAACGACCCCCACTATTACGAGGCATTGTTCTTTTCACTCGAAAAAACTACACTTCAATCCCGAAACCATCCCTACAATCATCCATTACTACAATATCCACCCACACACACACACACTAATCAATTGGTCATATTAAAGATCTCGACATGTATCCTCCAAATCGAGTTCAATATCGAAGGGCTCTTTGAGCATTACCAAATACTAAGGGCAAGCATTGCCAACTCAACCAAAACAATCAGCTCAATTCCGTTAATTAAAAACAAATTTCAGCCAAAAACTACAAACCCTTGTTCAAAAATTAATTCAAACATCTTACACCCTCCGCCCTAACTCAAACGCCCCATCCTCAAAATGCCCCCGTGTTGAGAAGGGCGTACACACTAATCGGTTTATCAAAATTTCAAAAAAATATATACAGCGAATTAGATAGAGTTTTCTCTAACTTTGTCCTGCAACATTTTTGGAACTTTATTTAAGCGAGTAGTGTGTACCCGCTTTCCAATATGGGATCGTTTTTTTTACATGGGGCGTTTGGGCCGAGACGGAGGGATCATTTTTCGACGAATGCGATTCCAAAACAGCGTGAGATCATTTTGCTTGTCTAAACAAACTGAACGAAAAATTCACCACACACGAAATTACCAAAACATTATAAATCACCCGAAATTGGAAGCTGTAGAGCATAGACGAGTATATTATATACAGTAAAAAAAAAAGAGTAAGTAATAAAACGAAGAAGAGACTCAAGAGAGATGGGGAGAGTGGTAAGTTACTTTCTTGATGAGAGAGATTGGGGGCAGAAATTGCACTTCAGAACATCTGAAGGAAGTTTGATTAATGTTGGAGCTGAAAGGCGTGAAGTCTGTGAACCGGTCCGCTTTTACCCTTTTCTAAAACCGAAAATATATAATCCCGTTTGATAAAATGTTAAATCGGCACTTATAAAGTTGACAAAAGTTATGTACCAAAAAAAAAGTTGACATAAGTTAGTACTATCATAAGTTTCTTTTCGAAAGGATACTATCATAAGTTATACGATCTAAGTAGTCGAGTAAACAACATAATACACACAAACACAACTCTTGGGTCTATCTCAATTCTCAGCTATTGTTGTTGATCTTTCGGAGCGAGAAACAACACAGTGGGGTTGTGAATTGTGATATTGTTGTTCGGAAACTCAGAGTAGACATTTTCTACATATTTTAAAAGTACCACCGCATTATTATTGGGACATGCCAATTTCAAGTTAGCACTTCAAATCGAATCCAGAATTTTTGAAGAGAACTCTTACATAATGGGGGAGAAAGGATCATATACTTGTAGACACTAGAAGCATACACAATCACCTAGGATACACAAGATTTTAAATTTATCAATATATATAGAAACTAAAGAGTAAAAACTCTTCCACTGGTTAGATAATAACAAATGTATACAACACCGAGCAATTTGCGAGAGGAACATAGAGAGGACGGGTCGGGTAGAGGGGGAGTGGGGTTAGAAACTATGAAATATAAAAGCATAAAAAAGACAAAAAATAAAAAAGAGTACCATTTTACAACAAGGTGATCATTAAAACCACTCTAGTATCAACGAGAGCTTTGACAATAATCAAGATATAACCATGGTAACAACAAATCTTCCCAATCTAGCCCTTGAACAATCTCCCGACATTTGGTGGCAATCTAGGTTTGTAGTATGATTGTCCAACTGTGACCTTAAACTTGGGTGCTTTATGACTTGTAGAGTTTATTTATTTATTTTCATTTTTATTTTTAACAAACGTAAAAAATACACAAACAACAAAGTTAGGTGACCCTTCTACCCAAGGTATCACCCATACATCAAACATAATACAAAGGGATTGGGGAGGGGGGGAGGGCACCTCCTGAAAACGAAGGATTTGGTGCCCTACGAATGTGATTCCTAAGAGCAGTCGCTTCAGTAGCTAAGGCATTTGTACGACCTAGATTAGAGGCTTCCATATGAGGGCTGTCAAATTGATCCGGATAACATATCTGGCATATGCCTGCTTGTTTATTACCGACACATCAAAGTTGAGCTTGCAGAAACCATCCTGAGGGGATTTCTTCTCTTTTATATTCCCTTTGAATCTTACTTAGATTTCTGCTCAACTCTCTTTTCACCCTTCATTCTCTCATTTTTATGGCACAATACTTCTAATGAAGCCATCAAGCTAGTTCCTAGTTCTAACTTCCAACTCAATTTTGAATCGCATTATTGTGACCTCTCGATGTCATTCTCTCCATTATCCGTCAATGACTCCGCCCGTTTGATGACCCGATAATAATAAAGTAATGATCCAAATAAGAACAATTTAATATGGATGTTGATGGTTTTAACTAAATAAAAAAAAACCAAAAACTATTAACCAAAACTTGAAATGACGCGGATTAATATTTAGAAGCACGGACACGCCTGTCCAGTGCCGTGTCTGTGTCCGAC
The DNA here is from genome assembly GCA_963457585.1 of Spergularia bocconei. Classification (NCBI taxonomy): domain Eukaryota; kingdom Viridiplantae; phylum Streptophyta; class Magnoliopsida; order Caryophyllales; family Caryophyllaceae; genus Spergularia; species Spergularia bocconei. The sequence continues at coordinate 12,938,341 of OY734959.1, forward strand.
ACCGTGTCGGACACGGATTGTACACGGTACTACACACCCTAAAATCGTGTCCGTTTTTTTATTTAATTTTAATAAACAAACACGGTTTTTTTTAATTGGACACGAACTGGGCACCGACCGGACACAGACTCGACACCTCACACGACACAAAATTACGTCGTTTTGATAAGTTTTTTTAAAAAAAACTATTTTTTCTCTCTCCTATTTTAAATATACTAATCGACAGCTCAACTACATGTCTTATTTCTCTATCTCCTCATGTTTCCCATCTTCCTGCTCCGAACGGCTCTTCCACTGGCACCACCTTAGCAGACCTCCTCTAACCGACATCCGATAGAGGCCCCACCGCTACCGCTTCATCTGTACCCGGCCGCACCAACCCCACCTCTACCTATCCATGCACAGTTCGCGTAATTAAAAAATTATGCATTTAAAATACTTGTTAATTTTGTTTTTTTGTCATGTTTGTCTCCGCTTAATTTCAAAGTGTTGTTTCACGTATCCGTATCGGTGTCTGTGTCCGAAAACGTATCGGTGCTACCTATTTAATACCCATCATTAACTATACCTGATTATGATCTGACCTGAAACCCACCCGACATAGCACAAAATTTACCCAACTCGGGCCAACCCTAAAGTTCATCTTGATGCGCCAAGACCCGAACGCGATATACCCCGACCTATCTCCACCTGACTCAAAACCGACCGGACCCGCCTAATTGCCAGCTCTACGTAACGACACTTTGTGACTAAGATGACACGTCGTAAATCAAAAGATTTTACCACTTTCCCGTGCACCCTCTACAACAACAGTTTGCTTCAATGTTTCTCTGCTCTATCATCACCGTTTAGGCGTTTACAATTGAATCAGCACCCAAATTTGATGTTTATAGTAAGCCAAGTTTTTTTCTGGGTTTTTCTTCTAGATTCCAAATTTTCCTCCCAAAAAATGTTATAAAAATGTCTAGTAAGATTGCAAAGGAACATGGGGACTGGTTTTCTGAGAGCTGGAGGAGAGAGATTGGTTCAATTCAACCCCATTCTTTCATTCGCCGTGTTTCTGCCTCTCAGGTTTCTTCTTCTTTCTTTTACTTTATCTGCTTTGCCTTTCTTTCGTTCGGATTCGAGTCGGGTAGGATCACGTAAGCCTGTAAGCTGTCCTATGAGTGCTTAACACTGCTTTGCCAAGTTGCTAATGATCACTTTAATTAATATTAATGGTAAATGGGTTACTCTTGACTTTTCAGTGTAATAGAACAAAGAGACAGATATGAAATGATCAAGTGTATAATTTACTTTTCATTTTACCCCCAATTGCTATTGTGCTTACTTCTGAAACTTTTATCCATTAGAATTGGTTAAAATTTTATGTTACATGAATCTTGTAACAGTAGTGATGGAAGAGTAAAAGTCACTTTACGTCTTCATAGGATGGTTCGTGTTAGCCGATCCTAAATCATTTCGTGGCTAAGGCTTTGTCTTTGGAACGCGAAAAAATGGTGTACGACAGTCTTGTAACGCAAATTTTAATTGTATTGGTCTTGCTGAATAATTGAACATACTCAAAAGATGGTGTAATGTTTACTGGAAGTACAGTAGTGAAGAGATTTTATCTTCAGATAGCTAGTTTTGGGGGTTGAGAGGGGGCTGGGAAGGGGGAGGGGGGACAGAACAAGTGATTTGCTAATGAAGGATTATTAACTTAGGAATCAAGTTGAATACATTTCGGCATTGATCATATGTTACGACTTAATGTTGCAATCGGCTTTGCACTTTTGCAGTTTGCCTCTCTTTAACGCAACATGATTTAAGCTAGCTTCTTGGTTTTCAGCTAGAGTTTATCTAGAATGCATTAGCTATACTCAGTGGCGTATCTAGAAACTTAGAAAGTCATGACTGGGTGGTTAAATACAAGAGTCGTAAGTTTTTTATTTAAGAAATTTCAACCTGCTTAGAGGGTCAAATTATGTAAGAAGATAACTTTTTTCAAAGAAATTCTGCCTTTTCCGGGTCTCCTATAAATGTGGTTAGATGTGCCATTGGGTACTTGAAGTTTTAGCTTATGGAAGTAGCAATGCATGTTGAATAACTAAGGGCGAAAATCAATGTATCTTTGATGAATATGATGTTGGAATTCATGTTTCATTGCTGAAGGTAAATTCTGTTCTATATAAGTTCTTACGAGTGTGCTTACAAGCTTTATAAGCGGGATGGGTTAGGATACATATGAAGAAGAGCTAGCTAGGACTTGGTTGAATAGACCGTGACAAATGATCAAGCAACTCAAAGTTATCTATCTTCTGTTGTGAATAAGCATTGTTATCTGCTTGTTCACTACCGGAACATCCATTATATATTAAAGAGTATGATATGTCTCATATGACATTGTACAGGATTTCCCTAGACTTGCATTTCACTAGTTATATCTGGGGATGTTGTCTTATCAGCGCCACCCAAGATCACCAGACATAAGCGTATTGGTTCCTCATTTCTGTGTAGGTGCTAATCTTCAATCAGTCCTTTTTCTGTAGTCAGGACTGTGGGCTGTAAGATGGAGATAACTTGAGGATATAAATTATGTGTGACTTACATTATGTGTTAACGCAAATTAGGTCTGAATTTTTTTTTTTTTTTTTTTTTTTTTTTTATATATAAATCCTGACTTCTACTCCTTTATGCAGGGGCTTGTTCAACGACTCGATTTGTACACAAATCTAGTTGGCCATGAAGGTTGTGTCAACACAGTAGAATTTAATTCGACTGGCGAGCTTTTAGTGTCTGGCTCAGATGATAGACAAGTTATATTTTGGAGTTGGGCAACGAAAAGTAAAATATTTTCATATCCCTCTGGTCATTTGGACAACATATTCCAGACAAGGATAATGCCATCAACTGATGATAGAGTGATAGTTACTTCTGCGGCAGATGGACAGGTAAGTTTGGCTAAATGGCTTCCATAGACTTATGCTAGAGTTAAAATGTTTTGATATTAGCCAATCTATAACTCGCGGCACTTTGTCATTGTTGATATTTGGTTGTTTGATAAGTTTCACTGAATTTGAAATTAGTTGCCCTGTGGTTCTGGTAAATGCGTAAGATTTCTTGAACAAAAAGTGCAAGATTACACTTCTTTTTAAAGGTTGGGGGGGGGGAGGGTTTAGCATTTTAAGTCTTTGGGCCTCTTTACTATGTCTGTGTCGTTGCTCAAAGATGTGTTTTGAAAGTATGAGTTATTATCCCTCTTTTGGGAGGATGGATTGGGGCAGGGGGATCAAAAGTTAGGACTTGTGAGGCGGACACAGTTATATATCTCAGTAGAGGCTTTCTTTATGAATCTAATTGTGTTTAACTTTAGAGGTGGTGAGGGAGCTCTCTAAATTAGTTGCAACAAGAAAAGGGGTGGATAAAAAGAAGGTGGTACTGTTAGGATTATATGATTAGTGTAGACAAAGCTCGTGAAAGTGGTTACTTCGACTATTCACTTCTAGCAGTGTGCCTGTGTTTAAATTACAATAAAGAATTTGGGTATGGATTCCATACTCGAGCCTCGTCCATCCAACACTCTCATCTAAGAGACAGAAAACTACAGCTGAGTTGTTTCTGGAGGCTAACTTTGGACCTCTTTGACATTTGTTGTAAAACTTATCTATATGAGAATAAGTTTAGGAATAAAATACTGCAGTTTATTAATGTAGGTGGAACATAATTATTTTGATGTCCTACGGTAAAGACATTGATGGCAAGACTCCAGTTTAGGGGGGGGGGGGGAAATAGTGCAGTTTTGGATAGTGTTCTTGATCACTCACCTTTCGAGTCCTAATTTACTATAGCTGTATCTCATAAGCAATAGTATCATAAAAAGTTTTTCTTATTTGACGGATAATGGCATCCTTCAGTTGCAGCTGTATTGTATTTTGTGGCAAATCTCACTTAGCTTCAAAGTTCCTATTTTTTCTGTCTAAACTGGGATGGTGGAATAATATGTATCAAAATACCTGATTTTTGGGGGGACAGGGTGTGGGGGATATGAGCTCTTGTCTTGTTCATTCTTTTGTGTGCCATCCTCCCCCACTTTCGAGTGGTAAACTGGTAAGACAGAAAGATTATAGTTGGATATTACATTGCATGGAGAGCAATAGGAAGTGAAACTTATATTGAGACAGACCAGAACAACATCTTGATCAATCTGTTTCGGATGGAGAGAGCCACACAGTAGCTGAAGCTCACTATCTACTGAAGGATAAGGACCTGAACTTTCATGTAGTCAAGGAACTCATCGTCCATTTCGCAAAGATAACTTGTCTCGTTCGCTAGCCATTCTTCTTCAGGGAGAAAAAACCACAAAAATCAGACCCGTGTTTTTAATTTTTATTTTTTTTATTTTTTTTAAACTTGAGGAAGTTTTACTAATGGGACTTATCAGGAGGCTGATTGAGTTTTAATAAACTCAATTTGAGATTGCATCTAAAAATTAACATTTAGAGTAAATTGATTCAATATTTCAATGTGTTTTGGGTAAAACCTTTCTCTTGCATTTGTTATCATTGGTGTTATATATTTCAAAAAATTTACGTCTCTCAGGTAAGGGTTGGGCACGTCTTAGAAGACGGCAATGTTAACACAAAAAGGTTGGGAAAGCATCAAGGAGCCGTCTTCAAACTTGCATTGGAACCTGGAAGTCCACACATTCTGTACAGCTGTGGCAATGATGGCTTTGTTCAGCATGTATGTTCAAATTCTATTAATAATCTGTTATTAATCTAGCAATTTGTGCTTCTACTATAAGTTCCCTTCTCTTTAATCTACAGTTTGATTTGCGAAGTAATTCCTCCACGAAGCTCTTCTCTTGTTGCTCCTTTACAGAAGATGACAAGCCAGATTCATCAAGTACTGTCAGATTAAACTCTATTGTGATTGACCCGAGAAATCCAAACTATCTTGCTGTTGGAGGCTCCGATGAATATGTGCGTCTCTATGACATGAGAAAATGCCGTTGGGATGCATCCAGCAATTTGGATAGACCTGTGAACACATTTTGCCCCCATCATTTGAAAGATGGTGGGAATGTGCATATCACAGCCCTAGCTTATTCAAATGCAAGTGAGCTGCTTGTTTCATACAATGATGAGCTGATATACTTGTTTAAAAAAAATGCGGGGATGGGCCCTAATCCGCTGCTGGTATCCTCTGACGAGCTTCAGAAATTGGAAGAACCCAGGGTATACTCGGGGCATAGAAATTCACAGACCGTTAAAGGAGTCAACTACTTTGGTCCGAATGATGAATACGTAGTAAGTGGGTCTGATTGTGGGCATATTTTTATCTGGGAAAAGAAGAGCGCCAAACTCATACGCATGATGGTTGGAGATAGACATATTTTAAATCAGCTTGAGCGACATCCAACCATGCCTGTGTTAGCGACTTGTGGTATAGAAAAGAGTGTAAAGATCTGGTCTCCTGTGTCGAAGAAAGTCCAGCCACTGCCATCTGATGTAGATGAGGTATGTTTTCCTGCTTTATCCATCCTTTCTGTTTCGTTTATACCTGTTTTTCTCAATCTCCATCTTCGTATCACCTGCAGATTATGGAATCAAACAAGCAAGGGAGAGAGGATCATTCGCGAGTAACTCTGACTCCTGATGTTATCATGCATGTTTTACGGCTGCAGAGACGACAAGCACTGGCTTTCGTAGAAAGGCGTCAGAATAGAGGTGATGCTGAGGTTGAGAATGACGATGTTGATGACGATGAAGGAGAGGCCTACAGTCTACGGTTCCCTGACAGAGACGCTGCGTCCGGTGAGGATCCTAGAGAGTGCAACATCAGCTAGGTTTTCCAGCATGCTGTGTGCCTTCACAAATCAAAAGTGTCTAGCCTTCTAGTTCCTTCCTCTTTGTTCTTGTAGGTCATACTAGTGTCATGTAACTTGTTTGTAATATATGAAGAGACGTACTACTAATTTAAAAGTGTAAGTTGTCTGTAATATATGAAGAGAAGTATAATACGGAGTAACTGTGATATAAGTTGTGTTGTTTTGCTTTCGCATTGTTTCACATACATGTTCACTTGAGCAAAAGTAGGGTGCTAAATAGACGCAAATTCTCATTAACGATCAAGGGTGAATCTAGCTCTGAAAAATCGGGGCGGTCATTCCAGTGCATTTTTTTAGAAAATATATTTAGGATTTTTCTAATATTTCCTAAGTTGTATTTATATGTTTTTGGAGCATTTGGGGTAGTACGTGTGTCTCGCGCTTAACCCCTGAAATTCCCCCTCGTAAAAGACTCACAAATCATTGGTGAGGACTGAGGAGTGTGTGTTTAAAACTTTTGCTTTTGTTGGGACGTTGTGGTAACACATTTCACAGAAGTAGGTGAATTTGATTTATCAATCAAATAAACATCGACAAACCCTTAATGTGGAGAAATGTTAGGTGATGCACTGTGTATGAGCAGTTCACATACAATCTGAGTCCATTCTTACTTGTAAACGTCACAATTTTGACAACCAAATACCACAGTACAACCGTAATTTGCGTACTACACATCGAACATTTGAAATCTAGTCAAGTCGAGTCGAGTCAAATCGACACCCATCCCGAAATTCAAATTTGTGTTCAAGTTATGATAAAAGTCAACTCCTCAAGTGTGCGAGTGTAACGTCTTTGATTGTTGATTACGCCCCCTTTCTCCCGCTCAACCCTCATTCAAACTTCACGGCTCCTCCCACCACCACACTCCACCGTCCGCCGCCGCAACAAACCACCGGAAATCGACAAATGGAGTCGTCGGAAATGTCGCTGATAGAAATCTCCGGCGAAGATGACTCGCTCCTCCAGCAATCACCCGCCGGCGACTTCTCCACTTTCGGCGTCTCCCCTCTCCAAATCCCTAGATCTTCCGGTTGAATTTCTTCACTTCCAAATTTTATTAGAATAATTCGCATTTCTAATATTCGAGCTTTTAATTTGTAACTTGTTTGTTACTCAACTCATTTGACTGCAATCATGATTTGTTTTTGTTGTTATTTGGTTGATGTTAATTACTTTGTTTTATCCAATTGATTATGAAATTGTAATTATTAGTTGAACATTTTTGGATGAATTATGTTGGAACCTAGTAGTTTAATGCAAATTAGGGTTCATGCTTTTCTTGTTGGTGTTTTAATTGATGGATAATGTAAATTAATGCAGATTAGGGTTCATGCTTTTCTTGTTGATGTTTAAATTGATGGATAATGTCGGATTGTGGTGGTTTGGATTGTAGCTGAATGTATCTCGTGTTCGATTCTCGAGTGCTAACCGTGATGTATTGAGGTCCAAATTAGGGTTTGTGTAATGTAGTTTTAGGTGGCCGTGACTTAGAGCCCCGTAACCATGGTTTTCTGCATTGATTTTGAGTTCTCTGTACATGCTTTGATTAGGTTGAGTAGCGTGAGTTAAGTTGCATTTCGATTGATTGTTTGCCTACTGATGAACAGCAACTTCGCCATGAGGTTCATTATGATTTATTTGGTAGACTCGGACATGAGTGTTTGGTTGGTGTTAGTCTCAGACATTTGCCCCTTCCTTCACTAAAAAGGTAGATAGGTTCGAGTTGTCATTGTGTCGTGTTTTGAGGGTTGTCTCTCCCGGGTTCTAACTCAGTAAGCAATCACTGATTACATTATCGAGAGTAGAGAACAAGTTAGAAGCAATTCAGCCGTCTGAATAAGTTAATTAATAAAGAGATGGAGACCTTGCACAATGAAATGAACCATCATTGATGTAAATTGACCATCCTCATTGACATAGTATGTCTTAGGTGGTGAGGCCTTTTTCTGTTTGTTGTATGCCATGCACGCACATTTAAAAGATGTGACATTATAATGCAAATGTCCATGCTGTGGCTGACTGAGTTGTAGAATTCGGATCATGGGGTTCTGCAGTTTCAGTTGATGTAATGCTCACTGATTTTGCTCGTATCTATGATCACTTGGAGGTTTAGTTTTCTGATGTATTGATAAGGTCATATTCTTGTCAAGGACTTCTACGTGTTACGAGTTTTTAGTAAGTCTCAGCCTGATGGAAGGCAGATTGTGTATAATGGTTTACTTAATGAGGGACTCTGGTACAAAAGCTGAAATAATTGATGATCCAGGAAAATTTGGGACGACTACTTTTAATCAAAATGGTCTTTGCAGGTACAAAAGAAGCTGACAGCAGGATATTTGGTAGTGCATCATCTCACGGTAACAAAGAAAATCTTAGTACTAATGACAATAAGTCAGGAATACGTAATCTAAGTGTTGAACGACAGAAGATGAAAAAGAACAGGAAAACTGGTGGATACAACCTGCGAAAAAGTCTAGCATGGGACAGGGCTTTCTTCACTGAAGAAGGTATTTTTAAGTTTTCTTCAATACTTGAGTATTGTTAGGGGGGGGGAGGTTGTTGGACAAACAAATTGACTGGTCTTTCTCTCAGGTGTCCTTGACCCTGTAGAGTTATCTATGATTACCAGGATAAGTCATGGAGACAGTCTGTCTGTCATAGATGAAGAACGAAGGGACTCTTTGACTTTGAACTCTGATGTCGTGAGTGCTTCAGGAAGTATGGAGACACTTGAAGAAAATTTATCTAAAGAATTGTCTTCTGGTCAACCCAGAAAAAGAAATACTGGTGGTTCAGTTGTGAAGAGGGACTCCGTATCTGGCAATCGTCTACCTATGGCTCCAAGAGTCAGTCTTTAACTGTCTTCTATTCTAATCACAGTGCTGCTGTAGTGCTCCTCTATTCACACCTTTTGTCTTCTACCATTTGCAGTCATCACAAAAAGTTCCGACTGGACGAGGTCTCAATAAAACAGCATCAAAAGCGAGAGTGTGTCCTACTCCCATGGCTTCTCCTTCATATCCTTTTATTGTTTTATATAAGTTGGATAAATATCTTCGGTATAGGGTGCATATTGCCTAAATGTGAACCAAAATGATTATTTTCTTAACTTTTTGCCACTCAGAAAAGACTTTTAAGTACAGTGACATCAAAAGTTATGACAAGGAACTCAAAAATCCCTAGAGTTCCTCTTTCAAAGCATCCTCCTTCACCTGCCAAGACAAGTATGCCTGCTCGATCAGGTGGAAGTCTTCTGAAGTCTTCCGGGATTGCGCAACCAGGTTATTAGCTCTACTTTCTTAATAAAAACATTTAGTTTTGATTTACTTGGCCCTTATTTCAGTTCTATCTCTTCACTGCATGAAAGTAGTTTTACTGTTTTTAGCAGTTTTAAAGGTTCTTTACTTTCTTTACTTTGTTTACTTCTATCATAACAAAATTCCAATTGCTTCTATCATGTTGTTCTAAGTTATCTAAAGGTTTAACTTTATTCATTCAGCAGCCCAGAAAAACATAAGCTTGAAGATTCCGTCAAATATGAAGCATGCTTCTACAGCCACAAACATCAACTCAGGGGGTGCATCTAAATACAAGCAATTGGGCGCGACTACTAGAAAGGATTCGGTGAGACTTTGTAATGCATTTGGATAATGATTTAACTTTTTTAATCTTGTCAATTGACTCCCCTAGCAGCAGAAACTTGTTGTTTGAAGCAGCTTGCATTTTAAATAATTGAGTGCAGGGCACTCCTGTTGATCAGAAATGCTCAAGTTTAGTAATGGATTCATCGACCAACCACAATGCTAGAAACACCAACAAAGTCAGCAACTGTCCTCAAAAAGTTTCCAACCATAGTCTTCCGATTAAGATGGCTGAGTCTGTTGATGGGACAAGAAGGACTAGAGTTTCATCTCATCCTCAATCTGATAATGTGGGTGCTAACAGGAAGGTTGGACAAGTTCAAGGGATAAAACCATCAGGATTACGGATGCCATCACCATCTATGAAATTCTTTAGTGAGGTATGCAAGAAAATATGATTTTCTAACATCTTCATCATTTTAGATGTGCTTTTGACTTATATTTCTGATTTTGGAAGTAGACTTCAGAATCTTCTTGCAACTACTTTATTGATGGAAACTTAACTATTGGAAATACTTTCACTGCAGGGCAATATGAAGCCATCTAACCTCAAGTCTAGCATGCCAACTTCAAAAAATTCTGCAGCTGCGGATCATAGTGCGGACTTCAAGCAAATAAAAGCTCAACATGAAGCTCTTAATCATAGTGCATTATCAAAGACAAGGCTGGCCTCACAATTGACAAAAACATGTTCCAATACATTACCTGTTAACTTTACAGCACAAGCTGAGGCCACGTATGAAAAATGCAGTCAGCAAGTAGTACAACAGCGATGTCCAGTTGAAGACAAGGTTTCCCGGCCAACAAATAATGTTATATCCACAGAGAATTTGGTCAACGATATTGATTGCCAGCAGAGCAATGAGATTCCAACTTCAAAGGATGAACAGAAAGTTACGGAGTGTAATGTGACTTTCTCTCATACAGAGTATGTGGATATCAAGTGCAGGGATCCTGCTTTCCAACAAAATGATTATGCTGGTGGAGACATGATGGAAGCCTCCCTTGAGTCTTGTCCTGAAGTGCAGGTTAATGTTGTTTCTGTGATAAAAGAAGTTTGTCCAACACTTACTGAAGAAACGGGTTGCACTTCATCAGCCATGAATGACAGCAAACTACTTGAATCTGAAACTGATTTAAAAAGTGATCACAATAATCTTACTTTGGTTGCTGACAGTGATCCATTGATTGGCATGTGTTGTGATGATAAAACTCCTGGAGAGAGCAAGATCAATGATCTACAGGGGTCCAACAACAAAGAAAGCGTGAATCTACAGTTTGGTGGCAGTAACTTACATGTAGTCCTAGATGGCAAATGTCTGCCAGAAAAGGATGATGGTGACTACACCAACCCGATCTGTGTAGGTAAACTTGTGGATGTTGAGATTTCAGCTGGGGGAAAACAGGATAGTTTCTCTGATGGTGATCAAATGAATAGTTGCACTGAAAAGTGTGGTATAGTTGGTGAAGTTACATATGAGCATGTAGATCAAGATCAAGGTAGTGTCATATTTGACAGTGAGTTGTCAACCATGAAGCTTGGTGAGTGCTCGGTAGAGCAAGATAAATTAAGCAATGACCATGGCACATATCATGAAGATTGCAGTTTCTTATACGAGGACAAAAGTTCTTCAGTGAACTTGAAGAGATATGACACCACAGAGATCTCTGATGTAGTTTCAGTATTGAGGGAGCGTGATTTGAAAGGGGGGTCAGATCATTTTAGGACCAGTTTCCTGGAGCTGTCAGAGAATCCTGCTGCCCACTGCTCTGATGTATCTTTCTCACCCCATGGTGCAGAGGAATTGCCCTTGTCCTGTGGAGATGACATAGTAAGCATTGGATGTCAACATGCTCCTTCAGTGGCTTCTAATAAAGGCACAGATGTTACTATTACCACAAATGTTGAAGTAGCAGAGCAAGTATTGAATGACGTTTTTGTTGTGCAGCTCCCAATAGTTGAAAGATATAATACAGATCTGATCAATGACGTAATACTGAAGGATAGTTCTCTCCATAGAGATCCAGACAGTAATTCTGAGATTTTAAATGACATAGATGAAGTGCACAACAGTGTAGCAGAAGTGAAGTTGCGAGCTCATTCTAATGAATTTACTGATTTGGAAGTTCAGTCATGTTCAAGCAGTAGCAAAAATCAATCAACAAGGGTTGAAGCTGATCCTGCCTCAGAAGCATCTGCGAGCCCAAATATCAGACATGATTTATCTCCAAATGAAGCCTTGCTGAGTCCAACTCTTGACATCAAATATGATAAACCTGATTGCAGTGTCTCCCCAGAAGAACCTGAGGTGAAGACTTCACAGCTTATTGATACTTCAACAGTGGAGACTCAGTTTAACTCGGAGCGCATAGGTTGCAGAGATGAGGAGACTGGAAACTTAAAAAGGTATTTTGAGTTTTTCTTAATCAGAATCTAGTCCCTTTTCTTAAGACCACTACTGAATTGTCTAGTATGGCAGGTCGGTTGAGCAGAAGGTACTTATACCAGTATCAAATGCTGTTCCGTTCTCAGATGAGTGGCTAGCTGCTTTAGAGTCTGCTGGAGAGGTAATGATTCATACTTCAATCAATGAGAATCTAAAAATATGTTCTTATAAAAGTTTGGTTTTGGTTAAGCATGCCCTTTGCAATGTGTTAAAAGTCTGTCTTTTGGAATACTGAAGATTGATATAAAGTACAATCCCAAAATTTTAAACTTCGTGAATAGCAATACATAATGCTATACAAGAAGTTTTTTCTGTGTCCATTCAGCCTGCAAGCAGTTTGTTCCTACATCTTTGAATGTATGTTTACAACTAGTGAAAAAGAAGTCGCTCCGTTTTCCTTATTTACTTGGAGTAGGAGTTTAAGTCTCTGATCCACCTATTGTCATATTTACCTACTTAATATTGCTTCTTTGCGGCAGGAAATTCTAACCATGAAAAGTGGCGCTGTTCAACATTCACCCCCTGATAAGTCAGTTCCTGAGCCGAGTCCTTGGTCACCGGTATGGCTCCTCATTTGTATTTTACAGAATTAAGATACATACTCTTATGACTATGATTATTTGCTGCTTCCTATTAAAGAACTACACTAGAATTAGGTTTCTAGTCCAAGGTGCTTGTTGCATGTAGTCGCATTTATCAATGAAGCCTCAGAGTTGGGATGAATAGCAGAATAGGTGCATCAGATTTGTGCCTCAGGAAAAAGATGTTCCTCTTCTTTCTTTCTTTTATTGAGAAAATTGAACCTACCTCCTAATTCTTGTTTTTGTTTCACTATGCACACACCTATCCTTTTAGTAGTTCAAAAGACTAGATCTACTCTCCTGATCTCTCGTTACCTCAAAAAAAAAGAAAAAGGATACTGATCTCTCAACTCAAAACTCTTTTTGCATCTAGGAATATGATGAACTAGTTCTCAGAAACTTCAGTACTGTATCGCAGCAGCCACTCAGTCAGTTTCTCTTCAGGGTTTTGAATACTAGGCACTTGTTTTTGCGTAGGTGACAATAAAATTTGTAATTTTTTTTCCTTGGATGTCGATCAGGACTAGTTGAATATGTCTGATGTTCTTGAGGGCTGACTTCTTTCTGCAGATTTGGTGATTTCTGCAGACTAAAGAAAAACAATCCCCCTTGATCATTGTTTAGAATGTTCTTATGTGAATTGATATCCAATGAACTCCCACATTACAATCGTAAACTGAATATTCTGAAGCAGAATTTTATAAATTTGCATGATCATAGTCAGCATAAGCTCGCGTGTTTTGAGTTAGGACACCTATTTTAAGTATTTTGCTTATGGTTTGAATGAGTTGCAAGAAAGCTAACATCTAGATTTGTTCTGTTTTACTATATTGCAAGCTCATGTTCACTTCTACAGATCGAAAGGTGTCTGTCAGTAGTGCTACAGCGTTTAATTGATTGAGAAGCTCTTATTTACGCTCCTCTTCTCTTTACTCACTGAATGCATTCACTCTCAGTGTAATTGCATCCATTGAGAGTGGTAAAATCATTCTTCAAGTGAAGTGAAAACTCTATTCTTACAGGCTTGCTACTGTTTTCAGGTGAAGCGGAAAACCAACCAAGTGATAGGACCTTTTGACTGCACCAAACATACAAACACTCAGCCTGATCAACCGGAATAGGCTTGCTAATGACGGTGAACTTTTCGTCTGGTTATTTATCAGATTCGAGATTTTACATTCGTAAACCTTAGTGCACATATCTCACCACTTTCATATTGACTACATCCAAACTCTGGAACAGTCATCTGCAGATTCACACTAGATTATTAGATATCGAACTTCATTCACATACATGGCTTCTTAACTCCTTTCTCTCACTGATCAACTAATGTCTTTTTTGCTAGTTTTTTTCTGGGTGCATTTTTTCTGACCTTTGAGTAGCATGGGATAGTTCCACGATGTCAAATAGACAATGAAGCGTGTCTAAGAAGCTCAATTATGTTCATTATTGATCTATACTGTGAAAAATCCATGATTCATGTAATTCTCATTCTGTGTTTATCAATATATCTCTTTGAATTTTTGAGATTTCTTGTGAACTTATGGTACCAAAGGCTAAGGGAGAAATCATGGATGAGGATACCTTGCATAACTCTGCACTACTGTGTCGAAGTCATTGTTTAGGAGTATATTAGTAGCTTTACCGCTACCTAGTGAAACTATAACTGACTTTGTCCGGGAAAAGTAGTTGTTTAATTCAAAGTAGTGATTGGTAGTTTTTGTAATTTGAGGCCTAAATCTTATTGCCATTTCTTGAAGTATGAGAAAAGGACACATTCTTGTGTACATAACTACATTATATTAGATGAATAATACTGGTTTATATTCTGCGTTTTGGACATAATTTATTGAGTATAACGCATAGACAAATCCGTTAATCAGTACTAAAAGTTGTATTACGGATTATATAATAGTTTTGTCGAATTGGCTATACAACTTTTTCGGACTTTTGTTCATCCCAACTCAACCGCGTATTCTCATCAATAAGCGTGTCCGAAATACATAAGGTAGTGTTTAGAATCAAGAATTTGGAAATTTGCAATCATTTCAATTTTATCATTTGAGAATGTGGAATTCAAATATAAATAAAATGTGTTGGGAGAGTGCGATTTCAAAATGACACATGTCATTTGTTTTTAGTCTAATTGGATATGATACAAAATCCAAAAAATTTGACACAAATCCAAATTCCCAAATTTTTAAATTCTTAAACTTTCGAACATAAAACTTGACTCAAATTTGAATTTGATTTGGATTTGGATTTAAGAATCAAATCCTTGTATTCCAAACACTCTCTGGGCGAATTTAACTCTAAAAGAGGGTACTAGTTAACCTTAAGCACAAAGTGTAAGCAGGCCATTAAAAAAAATCATTTTTCCTGTGTATATGCTCAATTGTACATGACTACATATAGATGGAATCTTGGTGCACAAGATGTGTTCACACTAGCAGATAGTGACATTTTTGAATGCCAAAACGAACCCCCACAACTTTTTGTCCCAGGAAAGTGACCTTTAATAATGGTGACTCTTCCCTTCCATCCTTTCCGCCTAAATTATGTGAAATTATTGAGAGTGATGTGGTTGATATGGATTTGCATCCTCCACGACCAATTGACCAAATATGGCGGACGTTATACCACAAGGACAATGCCAAGCTTAAGCACGTCACTCTAAATTGTAGTACTCCGCAGTACAAACACTTCTTTTCGCTTTATAACAACAATCAAACGTTACTTCCAAAATGATCCACATCTGTGTACTCGTGAGGGGAAAACTTGAAATCAATCATGATCACTCGTTGGTCTTTTTTTCATCTAACCTTAAAATTAAAAGAGACTTGATAACTGTTTAACTACGGTGTTATGATTTAGGACTCAACACTATTGGATTGATAGTATGTAAGACTTTATTTTAATTTTTAATATCTTTTTTCAACCAATCTTAAGGTTAATTGAGTTTTTATGTCGGATCACATTATAAATTGAACATCTTCCACGATTTTGGCATGACTCGTCTTCCATCTTAAAGTTTTTACATATGGTAGCTTAATCAAGTGAGCTACTACCTTCATATTTAATTTAATTTAATCGTTTTCTAATCATACGGAATGACATTGCCTCATCAATCATAAGTATCTAGTTTTCGTTGTTCTTTTCACAATAGAAGATCCTAATAAAACATTAAAACCCATGAGAAAGGAATAAAATCAACCAACGAGGGAGGAAATTGCATGGCCCATGTTATTAGACCAAACGACCTTTCCACATTCTTCCCTATTGTAAATTAAAAAAAAATCAATGTGAAATGTTGACATAATTACATTAAACTAATACTATAATCACATTTATAGGATTTGAATGAAACTAAACATTAATCAAATTTCAAAGCCAAGATTAGTGAATTATAATTTATTACACACGTGACATACGCATTTAGTTATGACATATTGGGTTTCTCTAACGTGTGCCCAATGGCCACAAGATAAGAACTCATTTCCTTCCATAATTAATTGAGATTCTCACTTGTGGGATCTTATTGATTAAATCAAGAAAATATCATTTAATTAAGGAAGGAAATGAGTTCTTATCATGTGCCGATTGAGCACACGTTAGAAATACCAATGACATATATATATGCATTTTCCCTTTTGTTAAAGTGTCGTAAAAAGTCAATGATACTCTCAGTACATGTGAATTTATATATATCAAAAGCAAAAATACATAGAAAGGAGAATTAAAGTATAGCAATATCCAATATTTACTCCCTTTCATTAATTATTTTACATTGAACCGGATTTTACAAAAACAAACATAGAACCAATATAAACAAATGAATGAAATCGAGCGAATATAATAATTTAGAAAGAAAACAAATGAAATCAACCCATGATAGTCTTTCCATAAGAAGAAGAAAAAAAAAGAAATCAACCCAAAAATCCAAAAAATACCATCCACATTTCCACCTACTCCTCTTTAACACAAAGCACTACTACTACTAACCCAACCATTAAAATAATCAAATCAATCCATAATAACTTTATAATTCCATTTCCAAAAAAAAAAGTCAATCACCTAACGTGGACCAATCACAACCCTTGATCTTCCCAACTACCATCATCCACCTTACATTTCAAACACAAATCAACGGCTCAGATGAAGTTACTAGAATCTTCGTAAAACCCCCTCAACGTCCATTCACAAATCACAATCCTCTCATCTTCTCTCTTCCTTCCTCCCCTCCCATTATATAACTTTCCCAGAGGAGAGAGAAAATCAAACAGACTGAACTTGTGCTCACCTCACTCCTCTCTTTCTCTCTCTTCAATTTTTTTTAATCTAGGGTTCTTCATTCTTCCTCCATTTTTCATTCTTCCAGGTGAAGCTTCTTACTCTCTATCTCTCTCCTCAATTTTCATTTAGATCTGTTATTTTGTTCGTGTTAATCTCATTTTATTGTTTATCGTCTTTTTTTCGTTGATTTTGACTTGGATCGTCTGTTTTTTTTTTCATAATCGATGTTATGTGATTTATGCTGAGGTTATTTTGATGTGATTTTACGTTGTTTTTGATGGAATGTGGATCTGTTTTTGTTGAATTCGGTGTTGAAATTGTCCGATCATCGTCGATTTTGTTTTTCATCGTGTGTTATACGTTTCCGATTCATCGATCGTGTGTTTGTGCGGTTGTGTGATCATTTTTGTTTTAGAATCTCTGTTTTTGTCGTTATAATTGTATATCGGTAAATCTTGTTCTTCAAGTTTTTTTTTATTAAGTAAAAAATGTTCCGAAGTCATCAGGATTTTTTTACGGTAAAATCATGGTAAATTTTTATTTTTTGGCCGAAGAATCGTTGATTTGTCGTTATAATCATATCGGTAAATCGTATTGTTGAAGTTGTGTTTTAATCGAGTAAAGAACGTTTACGAAGATTTTTGTTATGTTAATCAAAATAAGTTTTTTTTTTTTGGTTGCTGAACAATCGTTGATTTGTCGTTTTCGTCTGAATCGTGAATCGTGTTATTCAAGCTGTGTGTTTTAAAATAAGACCGTGAAGTAGTTTATCAGGATTTTGGACGTGAATCGTGTTAATTTGATGATTACCTGGTACTACGTTACTGTTGTGGGAGACTATTTGGCGTGTGTGTGACTACTCATAAAAAAGATATCGATATCGAAAAGTCGTGATGATTACTTTCATCCCTTAAAAGTAGGGTCTCGTAAAATC
Source organism: Spergularia bocconei (assembly GCA_963457585.1). Taxonomy (NCBI): domain Eukaryota; kingdom Viridiplantae; phylum Streptophyta; class Magnoliopsida; order Caryophyllales; family Caryophyllaceae; genus Spergularia; species Spergularia bocconei. Next base: position 12,956,109 of record OY734959.1, read on the forward strand.
GGGGTAGCCTTTTTGAATACGCGGATACTATTTCAGATAGCATAAGCTTTTATGAACATTTTTGTGCAACGTTTGTTACTCTATATGTGTAAATTTGGAGTAGCCGTGTATCCCCTGGATTTGCGCTTTTTTTACAATGATTTTGATAGTAGCACAAATGGTCATTTCGTGTTTGGAGTAGGTTACGATTGAGTCATGTTGTGTTATAAGACAATCGAAATTTTTTATATTAGTTTCGCCCTTGAACAATCTCGCTGATTTTGGTTGATGAGACGAGGGAGAAGGGTAAATCTTATTGCATGATCGCCAGTTCGGTACAATGTTGGGGATTGTGTTATTTGGAGATTAGTTTTTGGTGATGTATGATAAGAATTTTTGCGTTCATATTTTGTACTAGGTTATAGCACATACTCCCTCCATTTCATTCAATTGTTTACGTTGGGCCGGGTTTTGTGATGGTAACTCAAACCCAACGTAAACAATCGAATGAAATGGAGGGAGTATGACGAATTTGTTCTCATCAAGGCTATCATAGCATGTAAAATGTGTGAATGTTGGTGAACATTTTGTACTGGTCATTCATGAATCTGAATTCCACGAAGTTTTCTTGTGATGATTTGTTGTTTCTTATGGTGATTTTCCCCTTTCTCGCCTTAGTCATTCCTTTGCTAGCAGTGGTTGATGATTTACTGTGTTACTAATCCTATACGACATCGTTTTGGGCTTTGTTATTTTTTTTTTATTCTGTTGGCTTGTTTATTGAGGCTTCATGTGTTTCTGAAATGTCGTTGTTGACTGTATATGTGCATAATCTTTTTATGATATGATTAAGACTTTAGACAAATTATAGTTGAAAGACTACTATGCTCTATTCTGTTCATGTATGAATAAGGCTATTGAGATTGATACAATATTAGATTTTTCCTTTCATTGGTAAAAGAATTCTGGTCGTAGTTGGAGATTTGATCTTCACGTTTTCGTATGTGTATATGGTAGAGATATTAGCAATGGCTGATTCTTTTGTAATGTGTGATTCATCAGATTTAAGCCATGGCAAAGAACTACCCAGCTGTGAGCGAGGACTACCAGAAGACTCTTGAAAAGGCTAAGAAGAAGCTCAGGGGTCTTATTGCTGAGAAGCAATGTGCTCCACTCATGCTACGTCTTGCGTAAGTTATTTGTTCATTGATTTGCATCCATAATCTTTTTTATACATCGTTGTGAAAACATTCTTACCCACTTTTGTGTTCTGCAGATGGCACTCTGCTGGTACCTTTGATTGCCAGTCAAAGACTGGAGGACCCTTCGGAACTATGAGGTTCAAGGAAGAGCTGGGCCATGGAGCCAACAACGGAGTTGACATCGCACTCAGATTGTTGGAGCCCATCAGGGAGCAGTTCCCTACCCTCTCTCATGCTGACTTCTATCAGGTATAATCGCTCGCTTGAGCAGTGAAGACTTCCAAACATGGTCCATTTGTTTGAATATTTGTTTATTTATGTCATTGGTTGGTTGCTTGCAGTTGGCTGGTGTTGTGGCTGTTGAGGTTACTGGAGGACCTGAAATTCCCTTCCACCCTGGCCGTGAGGTTTGTGATTGTTGAAGTTCGATGTTAAATCTGTATTGTTAACTCGTTGTTTGTGGTGTTCTTGTTGTTATGGGGATGCCAACCACTGACATTTGCTCAAACCTGTTTTATGAATGTCACTTAATCTTTTTAGTTGGTTATATCAACCACTAACAATGTGGCGGCAGTTTGTGTTCTTGTTGTATATGCACAGGATGCCTAACACTAACATCTGTTCCTTTTCCAGGACAAGCCAGAGCCACCACAGGAAGGCCGTCTCCCTGATGCTACCCAGGGTATGTGGTTCTCTATGACATCTCTCCTAGTTGATGCTTCTGTTTGGCAAATGGATGTTCGATGTTCATAGTTTTGTATTAAAATGTGTTTCAGGTTGTGACCATCTGAGACAGGTGTTCATCAAGCAGATGGGTCTTACTGACCAGGACATTGTTGCTCTCTCTGGAGGCCACACTTTGGTGAGTTTGGAGCTCTCTGATTATAGCTGAATTGTTTTTCGTTGGTTTACCTTTTTCCTTCTAATAATGCCCTTGTTTCTTTTACTATGAAATTCCTGCAGGGAAGGTGCCACAAGGAGCGCTCTGGATTTGAGGGAGCTTGGACCGCCAACCCTCTGATCTTTGACAACTCTTACTTCAAGTGAGCTATACTTCATTCCTTTTTATGTTTTGTTCTCTTGTCAATGATTATATTGGTGCACTAATCCATTTTCCTTAAATATGTAACAGGGAGCTTCTGAGTGGCGAGAAGGAAGGTCTCTTGCAGCTTCCATCTGACAAGGCTCTTCTTGCTGACCCTGCATTCCGTCCTCTCGTTGAGAAATACGCAGCGGTATGTGTACTCTTTTTTCTCCAACTAGAAACTATGGTGCCAGACTCCCCATATCTCTTTGCTTCCCTTTGAACTCCAAACAAAATAGTATTCTCGCACTTCACTTATTCCCACCTCTTTTGGCGACTGAGTGTAGGATGCCGTAAGACTTCTTGTAAATTTGTCAGTACATTGATTTTATCTGTTTCATTCTTTGAATTGCAGGATGAGGATGCTTTCTTTGCCGACTATGCTGAGGCTCACATGAAGCTCTCTGAACTCGGGTAATGTTTCTTGTCATGTTCGTAATTGAGTTCACGACTACTAAGACTTTGCTTGTGCAGTCGTGCTTAACAAACTCGTGGTTTCTTACTTTTGTAGGTTTGCTGATGCTTAAGCAGCTCGAGAACAAGCTTGATGCAAAGCGCTCCACAAGCTAGCAGCTATGGCATCGTGTTTTGTTGTTTGATCTAGAATTGAAAATGTGTTCTGTTTTTTAGCACAGTTCCTAGGAAGTTACAGTCTGAAGCTTGGCAATTGATGCACATTACATTTTGGTTTGCTAAATGATGCAGTTTGATGATATGTAGCTAAGCTTTTGATTCTGAGGATTGTTAATGATGTGAATGATATGTGCTTCATTAATAAAAAGTTTGACAGACGGAAAAATATGTGCTAGGCCTAAATAGCTTTTGGGCCTTCCTTAATTTTCTTCTCTGAAATGCATAAGGAAGTTGAGTTTGGTAAATACAACTCGTATGAAGTCGTGGATATGGAGTATATTCCTTTAGCACAAGGAAATGGAAGATTAAGAGGTTGACCTTAATCTCGAAAGCGTCTTCTATACTCAATGCTAAGTTGTACCAAACTGTTACTAAGTTGACCCAATTAAAACTCACCATGTTGGGTTTGAAACCTTGTTCAATTGGGTAGTACTCCGTAATATGTGTGTGAGGTCAGTATGGACCTTCGTTTTTGTACGAGCAATGGGCAATTTGACTTTTTTTTCGAGGAAATTAATATGCCCAATGGTTAATTGGAAATTCATATGCTCAATGCCTCAATGTGACTTGATAGTTGATGGTCGAGTTATTGAAAAGTATGGGTGTTTAATGGGATACATGAAATAGTATTTCACTCGAGGTTTGATCAAGCTTTACTCCTAAAAAGATTGACTAGTAAAAGGAAGGGATCACTAATTATCACGTCATTCTTCGGGCACACTGCCTTGAGTCAGGCGAGTCAGGCGAGTGCGGCGTGCCTTGGGGGATTTTGGCGTAGATTTATCACTGTATGAGAGGTATCTTACTATCTTAACTTAAGTCGTAATCTACTATTTGTATCGCCCCAAATTATTGTGCAACTATATTTACGTGTATTGAAAGGCCTATTATAACTTATTAACTTTTGTTTTTTTGGTACACAACTTATTAACTTTTGTGATTCCTCATTAGTCATTATAAATGTTTATTTATTTAATCATTTTAGTTAAATTAATTGACATCTAAATATATATAGTACCCGCTAAAAACATACTACTCCGTATGATTGAAGTGTAGGCCTACACCAATCAAACTTGAATCATGATTTAATGGAACAACCGAACACCCAACGAGAATTAATCAATTGAATAAGAGGAAATCAGAATTTCCCGAATAATCGTCAACAGTCTTGTGAGTCATGAGCTTGACTTTCATTGAGCCTTAACCACGTTTGACTTATCTCACACGACTCTCAATCATGAATTCATCAACACTTGTTGCAATTTTAAAAGAAACTCATAAATTATTCTTTACTCTCCCCTTGGCAGACGTTGAAGACGACCATTCAAAAAGCCACGATCTTTGATAGCGCCCGGCGGCTTTAATCTTGACCGTCCGATCGCATCATCCCCCACCACCAAAGCGCGTCAATCAATTCTCCCGTTACATTAAATTAGTCGGTATGAGTAAAAAACACTCCCATTGATATACGAAGTAGTTATTTTTTTTGGCAGAAGGGTACGAGTATTTGAACTCGAGACAATACTCAGGCAGGTTGAGTTCCTAACCATTAGGTCAATCTTGATCCCCATTCCGAATATACAGACGATACAGTTACAATTCGGAGTTTTAATTATCGACTTTTATCGAACAGCTTTGGAAATGCTACACTTGTTTATGTGAATTGTTAGATTTTCGTTTTTGCCCCCAAAATCAAGGAGTTCATTTGGAACTCCCGTTTTAATTGTGCTAACATTATATTTGAATTTAAGTTACTTGTTTTCTTAGCGGAATCGTATACTAGAATGATATAATCGCTTTTAATGCCGCAAACTCCACAAGACCGAGGCATTGCTTACACTTTCGACATGAGATACTCTTTACTCATTTAAAAAAAAAAAATTGTGAAAAAAAGACCGCGCGTATTTTCTCTGTCCTTTCCTTCTACTTGCATAGCAACTACCTACACTAATTAACATCCTTGCAATAACCAATAAAATAAATATAAAAAAAACATGCTTCAATAATGCCACAAAATCATACAAAAATCAAAAGACAACCAAGTCATGTTCAACGCTATATAAATATATGACACTCAAACCACTATCTTCATTATTACGACATTGTCAACAATTTATCTTATCAACATTTTTGATCACTGCTTGTTATTTCACCAGCAGCATTCTAATTCCTTCATTCTTTCCTTCTTTAACAAGTTCCTTCTTTAAAGAGAGCTACCGATGGCTGACGTTGCGCAAAACCCGACTGCGGCCGGTTCGATCCCGGAGTTTCCAGCTGCGTATACTAATGGCAATCAGTTCATCCAGTACAATATCTTTGGAAACATGTTTGAAGTTACTTCTAAGTATCGTCCTCCGATCATGCCTATTGGCCGTGGCGCTTACGGGATTGTATGGTACGTTTACTTATTTTAATCTCGATCATAATAAGTTTTTGGTAAGACAGTTCTATGTATGTAACGCGTTTGTAATAATTATTATGGCGTCTCTAAAAACCGTAAACAATTATTTGGTGTAGTTCGGTTTTGAACACGGAGACGAATGAGATGGTTGCGATGAAAAAGATTGCTAACGCTTTCGACAATTATATGGACGCCAAGCGTACTCTACGTGAGATCAAAATTCTCAGCCATTTCGACCATGAAAATGTATGTAATTTTCTTTCCTTTATTTAAATTTTTAAATTACTCTTATGTAGGTACATCAATTTTTTTTAATTTTTTTTTTCTCTATTGGGATTGCAATCAAACTTAAGGATAGTGTTGTCATAATTTTGTGGCTAATAATTCAAGTTGGTATGTAATATTAAAAGTCAACTAGACCCTAGTGTATGTAGTGTGTCACAAGCTTCCACTTTTTTCGGTGCAAAGGGAAAAGGGTCGAGACAACCTTTTTAGTGTGACGAAAATAAAGATGAGTTGTTTTCGGATATAATCGATATAAAGTAGAGAAACGTTTCGAGTTTTGACTGATAAGAATTGAATGTCATAGGAAGACATTTCATATACTGTTCCAAACATTTCTGATCAAACAAATCCAATGATTAAGATTAACTTATTATTGGCAGTTAAACTACCTAGGATTGCTAAATCTGGAAGTAAAACTAAAGCTGATTTTTCTCATTTTTTTCGATTTCGATAATAATCAGGTCATAGCACTGAGAGATGTTGTTCCTCCACCTCTACGTAGAGAATTCACTGATGTTTATATTGCGACCGAGCTTATGGACACTGATCTTCATCAGATTATTAGATCCAACCAGGGTTTATCAGAGGAGCACTGTCAGGTAAATGCAGCTCATAACTTTACTAAAATCGTTACATTCGACTCCCTTTACCTCGCCATATGTATAGACCAAAACGCTTTAAGGCAATGGGGTAATGTTAAGTACGCGTTAATTATGATCTGTAAACTGTAATGTAATGTCTGATGTGTAACAAAATGTTCTGTTTACGCTTTGCAGTACTTTTTATACCAGCTACTTCGCGGTCTGAAGTACATTCACTCAGCAAATGTCATTCACCGAGACTTGAAGCCAAGCAATTTGTTGCTGAATGCAAACTGTGACCTGAAAATTTGTGATTTCGGTCTAGCTAGGCCGACTTCAGAGAACGAGCACATGACTGAGTATGTCGTCACCAGATGGTACAGGGCACCTGAACTGCTGCTCAACTCTTCTGATTACACAGCTAAAATCGATGTCTGGTCAGTCGGCTGTATCTTCATGGAGCTCATGAGCAGAAGGCCTCTCTTTCCTGGCAAGGACCATGTTCACCAAATGCGCCTGCTGACTGAGGTGAGGGCTTATAACAGTTTATACAACGATTTATGTTAGTCGACCCCAAATGATTTTAAAACACTGACGGACTTGCAAATTTTCCTGTATTATTATCAGCTTCTTGGGACACCAACAGAATCCGATCTTCAGTTTCTTCACAATGAAGATGCAAGAAGATACATTCGTCAAATGCCACCACAACCGCGTCAGTCATTAGGCCAACTTTTCCCACACGTTCATCCCTTGGCAATTGATCTTGTCGAGAAGATGCTCACATTTGATCCTACCAGGAGAATCAGTGGTAATTTCTTGTTACTTTCGACTATTCCATGTTAAATATGCGCGTTTACAGACTGTAAATTGTACTTAGACAGTCAATTTTTCGGGTTTCATGCGACTAAAATCATGCAAATTCCTTCCTGTGCAGTTGAAGAAGCACTGTCACACCCGTACCTGACAAGGTTACATGATACAGCAGATGAGCCAGTATGCGGTAATCCATTCTCGTTCGATTTTGAGCAACAAGCCTTGGGAGAAGAACAAATGAAAGAGATGATTTATCAAGAAGCTTTAGCACTCAATCCACAATATGCTTAGCCTTTTTACATTAACATCCTTAGTTTTTGTAAACTTGGTAGAAGAAATCTCATGTTGTTGTAGCTTGTAATATGTGTAACATGTATTCTTTTTTTCTTGGGATACTTTGTAAACTATTTTATAGGCAACTTTGAGTGAAATTTGTCCTCGAATTCCTTTATTACTTTAAAATAAATGAACTAAAAATGTTTCTATTATTCCTTTGTAGTGTGGAATACTCTTACATAATTTCGTTTTTGTGAGATGTTTCAACATGAGTCTCCAAGAAATACATAATTAGGACTGTCAATAATTCCAAATTTACTAATTCTGTTGAGAAAGAAATTTGACCATTTTATGTTTTGACAATTTCTAAACATATTTTCTAACTTCAACATGAGTACTGCAATTCTCACATATGTAATATTACTATATTATTTCTAAAACCACCCTATTAAGTCGAACACAAATTATAATTGAGATGGTAGCGAAGTAAGTATCACCTGGCGACGATACTCAAAAAGTCTTTATCATGGCATACTTGGTCTTCTTCAACACTACCTATCATATTACTTCACCACCACTTCTACATATAGAAACCTTCAACTACACTTGTCAACTCAAGAGAAACACAACGTTAAAGAACCAGGACTTCCGATCAAAACGTCAATGGCTTCCATGACGTCCGACGTACAGTTTCCGGCATCGTTTACCCACGGAGATCAGTACATTCAGTACAACATCCTTGGCAACATTGTAGAGGTTCCTTCCAAATACTGGCCCCCGATCAAGCCTATCGGTCAAGGCGCTTATGGCATCGTCTGGTGAGTCGAGTCTTCCTCTTCCTATGTATTAGTTTCGATTAGTTAGGGGTAAAGTTGCGTACATTATATATACACTTAAGACTTATTATATAATGTGGTGTTTGTGCATACAAGTTCGGTGTTGAATACGGACACAAACGAGAGGGTTGCAATAAAGAAGATTGCAAATGTATTTGATCATGATTTGGATGCCAAGCGCATTCTCCGAGAGATCAAAATCCTACGACATTTTGATCATGAAAATGTACGTTATACTTCTAACTCGACTATCTACTACCCGGTTTCTTTAAGAAGTTAACGTTTGATTTGAATATGGTTAACAATTGTTTCAACGATTTTTACATCGAGACTTCTGACATGTAATTGTCAATTTTACGCTAGATCATAGCCTTACGAGATGTTGTGCTGCCTCCTACGTTTAAAGATTTTTCGGACGTGTATTTTGCAACCGAGCTTATGGACACTGATCTCCATCAGATAATCCAATCCAACCAGAGTCTATCAGAAGAGCATAACCAAGTAACAATTTGTTAATTTTACTCTTTTTACCGTTAAATTTGAGAAGTGCATGCAGGAGTTTCTGATATGTTGTAGGACTGCAGTACTTTCTGTACCAGATACTTCGCGGACTTAAGTACATTCATTCAGCAAATGTCATCCACAGAGACCTGAAACCAAGCAATCTGCTGCTTAATGAAAACACTGACCTCAAAATCTGTGATTTCGGCCTTGCTCGGCCAACTTCAGAAGACCAAATGACCCAGTATGTTGTCACCAGATGGTACAGGGCACCTGAGCTTTTGCTCAACTCTTCTGATTACACTGCTGCAATCGATATTTGGTCTGTCGGCTGCATCCTTATGGAGCTCCTGAACAGAAGGCCTTTGTTTCCAGGCAACGATCACGATCATCAGATGCGCCTACTGACAGAGGTGAGGTGTTTATCACAGACACTCAGACAAACTGTAATATTCTAACTAGGATTTGATTGACTTACCTTGATCAAGGGCCTACTTCCCCTGTTTTTGGAACAATGCTCCTGTTATTGACAATCTTTTTACCATCTTCAGCTTCTTGGAACGCCTACCGAATCTGATTTTCAGAATCTTCACAGTGAAGCAGCGAGAAGATACATCCGTCAGCTGCCTGCAAGACCTGGTCTGCCATTAGGACAACTTTTTCCCCATGTCCATCCCCTCGCAATTGATCTTGCTCAAAAAATGCTAACCTTTGATCCCACCAAGAGAATCACTGGTAATTTTGTTACTTTCAGCAATTCCAACTTCATATACGGCAAAAACTTAGCACTGTCGATGATAATTACGTTATAACTGTGCAGTTGAAGCAGCACTTTCGCATCCTTATCTGGCAGGATTACATGACACTGCAGATGAACCTACATGCTCAGAACCCTTCTCTTTCAATTTGGAGAATCATACCGTGGGAGCAGAACAGATCAAAGAAATGATCTATCAAGAAGCTTTGGCATTCAATCCAAAATATGCTTAAAAGTTTCCTGTGTCTGGACTAGATTGACATGATTGTATATGCTTAGATGCTCATTGTGGAGCTCGATTAGATCTGTACTCGATATGGGTCTATGTTGTACAAGCTTATACTTGGGTTTAAAAAAGGTTTCGATATTGAACTGTAAGATTGTAAGAGGAAGGCTTGGGGCTCAGAAACATCTAAAGACAACGTGTCATTATGAACTTTTTGAGTATCTATCATCGTAGTTCAAAACCTGTACTACATAACAACACAACAATAAAACCATGCATGATGCATCTGATCTTGCACTTTACACTTTACCAAACTTTCTATTCAAAACGATCCGCAGAAAAACGCGTCCAACTGTAAAGTTCAAACAATCAACACAACACGACGACCATAAACCAGAATGCTATTAACATGTTAGGGCATCAAAAAGGAAGACAAACTCGGATATTGTCATACCTCATAGAAATCAAAATTCAATAGTACAACAGCATGTTACAGGCTAATTGCAAAAAAAAATGGGGTTAATTTGTGGCGTTAACAGGTTGCTGAGAACTGAGTACAATGGGCCAACTCAAAGAATACAAAACTCGTAAACAGAACATGCCTACAGCAGCATCTCAGCTATCTGAATAGCATTGAGGGCAGCTCCCTTGCGTATCTGATCACCACACACAAAAATGTCCAACCTGTAGGCATCACCGTTAAAATTGTGATTAATCGAGATGACATGTAAAAGGAGCAAGATTATATAGGCATCGAGTTAGAATACTTAAAATATGGACAACTGCGATAATGGATAAAGTGCCATACCCAAAGTTTCCGTCTTGTGAGACATCTCGTCTTATCCTACCAACAGCTACGTCATCTTTGTTGGACACTTCCAAGGGAGTCGGGAAGTGGTTAGATGCACGATCATCAATCACCACCACACCAGGAGCCTTCTTCAAGATTTCTCTCGCTGTGTCCTGAAAGAGAAACAAACAAACAAAAAAGTTCAGACCGACATTTCTTCAGACCTTGTGGAACAGGGCTACTATTTAAAAGCCTTTGTTTCGGAGTTGTTCAATATCAACCATACTGATGAAAGAGCGGTCAATGCTGATGAATAATGCATTTCTTTCTCAATGAAAGAATCAACATCCCTGGCCTATTCAAATCTTTGGTTTTCAAACAATAAATCAGGGCCCTATGAATCAAAAATCTGCCGTCGAACTTAGATATGGTAGGTCATCCATGAGGTAAGAGTAGATCTACCCAAGATCACCAAGATGTAATCCAGACCACTTATGTACCTTGAAATGGATGGTCTGACGGCTGACGCATTCATTCTATGATGTGAAGCAAGCTAAACCTATGTGCACTAGAATAAACAGAGAAATGATATCCTTCTCTTTCCTCGTCGTGCAAACTTCAGAATTTTAATGAGATATAGAGAAAGCAAAGGTGTACCTCATCAAGGGCTGTCTCAAACTGAAGGTTTACACTCTCAGCATGTGCACGCATGACTGGGACTCTTATACATGTAGCAGTAACTCTGACATCAATATTGTTCTACAATAAAAACGGAGCAATGCTATCAATATTCAACGAAATAAATGTACAATTAAGGACCAAAAAAAAAATCACAAAATAGTTGAGCAAAAGAAATAAACATACTGTGCAAAAGAGAACTTACCCAAATTTTCCTTGTTTCCTTCACTAATTTCATTTCCTCCTCGTTGTACCCATTTGAGACAATTGGTGCATTGTGAGAGAACAAGTTGAAAGCATACTGCATAGAAGAAAGTATATTAACAACCAAGGTAAAGAATCCCACACAGCCACACTCATCTGAGAGATATAAGTACAGAATACGAGCATACCTGCTGACTAAAGATATTGCATGTTGGAGGCTTGCCTTCCAAAACCTTCATATTCCACACAGATAAACATTGAGCACTGTTGCTTCAAGGAGTATATACCAGATGGGACCAAAAAAAAAAAAAGCAGAATCATAACAGACCTCACGGGTTTGGAGCTCAAGTTCTTCCATTGCAGCAGCACCAGCGCCACTAGCAGCCTGGTAGGTACTCACTACCATGCGGGTAACCTGATAGGAAAAACAGTACTCAAGATTTAAGAGCCTGATTTTCACAACTAGAAATAAAAAATAACCCAACGTTCTGCTCTTCTATTATGATATACACTCTTTTACGCTTTGTTTGGATAACTAAATAAGAGCGAAATGGAAGGGGGGGGGAGAGGGGAGAGAAATTAAAAATTACAAGGGGTAGATGAAGAATCACAAGTTGTTGTTTGGAAAACCAATGTTCAAGGGGAGGAATTCAAGAGGACAGCCCGGTGCACAATGACGTTCCCGCAAAGCGAGGGTCCACCGCAAGGGTCTGTAGGGGGCAAGCCTTCCCTTGTCATTCTTTTTAGACAAGAGGCTGCTCCCAGGACTTGAACCTGTGACCAATCAATCACACAACAGCACCTTTACTGGTGCGCCAAGGCTCCCCTTCACCATGGTTGCTATTATAAGACGTAATTTGTCGTGATGTTTTTGAGTGTTTTTCCTTTAGTTTCTCTATTCATTTCTATAAAATGTCAAAACAATGGAAACAACAAACAATTCCCCTCCCTTTCCCGCTCTTTCCTTCCATCCAAACAAACTGTTAGTCTGAACAACTAAGCAAAGACAAGAAACATGTAAAATTAGTAAAAACGCATATTCTCCCTATGGATGTATGATTCTACCAGAAAATCATGGAGTAGTCATACTGCAGTGAGTATGCTCCTTGTTTCAGCCTCTGATTAATGGAAACTCTCCCATTTCCATGCATGTGGTAGAACCGGCTCTCCTTCATTCCCTTTCATAGGTTGTTTATATTTTTGTGAGTGCTAGTCTTAGAAAGACACTGACTAGTGGACTGCTGTTGTTCGACTTGCCTATATGTATGTACAAACCTAAACCCCTAATGTTAAAATGTGTCATCTCCCAACCGCCAACATAATTTTGGGAACCTTAAAATGAGCTGCAACTTTCATCAATTCCAGACATCTATAAGCTCTCCCAACGACAACCAAGCACAAATGATCATTTCCTTTACTAACTTAATCAATCATACCTCAACTCACGACAGGCACAGTTTCAACATTTTTATAGATTCAAAATCCTTGAAAAAGCAAAGCCTCCCCTGAACCTTTTCCCGCCATTTTCAACATCGGGCACAGAAGTTAAATCCTTAAAAGACCTTTACACACAAATTATAGCTACATTTGTGTCCATTCCAAACCTATTAACATTTTGGTAAATTGATAAGCCCTTCTAAGAAGAACAGATCTATGCACTAATTAAATTATTTGATTTCTTTTCTAAACACTAGGACACACGAAAATGAGACACAATTAACAACTCTTACCAAGTTACCAGTACACTAGCTAATAACAACATCATCATTTGACCATACTCAACCTTTTACTAGAATCAAGATCTCATGCAAAATCAAAGCACCCACAGCATTACCTAAATTCAATCTCCAAATATCGAGCATAAAGCACATTGAACTCGAACAACCAATAAAAACTCTACCAAACAAGCCAAACGAACATCCTCATCCAAACTCATACTCAACTGAGCAAAACACCTTTTACCTACATTTTCCCTTAAAATTCTGAACAGACACAACTCAAAAGCCCATAAATCTATACCCATAAACTCAACTAACAGTCAATAAATCGTACACTACCAAGTACTAACTAGCAAAAAAAAACACCATTAAACCACATTCTCCCTTCACATTGTGCTCAAACCCAATTCAAACTTCGCTAACAACCTATTATAAATCGTATAATACCAGCTTAGCTATCTAACATCCGAACTTAAAACTCCGATTCCCAACTAACAACCACACCGTTTAACTACATTTCCCCTAAAAATTTTGCACAGACACAATTCAAAAAGCCAATCAACCCATACCCGTAAAACTTAACCAATACACTAGTCAGTAAATCATATACTACCACTAGCAAAAAAAAAAAAAACACCATCAAACCACATTATCCCTTCACCATTCTGCTCAAACCCAATTCAAACTTTCGCTAACAGTCCATTATTATAAACCGTAAATTACCAACTGAGCTAGCTGACATTCAAACTTAAAACTCCGATTCCCAACTAGCAACCACACCGTTTAACTACATTTCTCCTCAAAATTTTGCACACACACAATTCAAATGCCGGTAAATCTACTATACCTCTACTATACCAACTGAGCTAGGTGACATCCGAACTTAAAAACTCCGATTCCAAACAAACAAAAAACCCGAAAATGAAAAAAGAATAAACAATTAACAACCTTAGCATGACGATGTAAGGGAGTAGCAGCCATCAAACAAATAATGGTAGAACAATTGGGATTAGCAATCAACGCCCCCTTTCCGCTCCCCAATTTAATCCCCGCCATCGCCTCCGGATTAACCTCCGGTATAACTAGCGGCACTCCTTCCACCATCCTAAACGCCGAGCTATTATCGACAACCACCGTCCCTTTCTCCACCGCCACCGGCCCAAATTTCTTGCTTATTCCGCCGCCGGCGCTGAAAAGTGCAATGTCGACGCCGTCGAAGCTTCCGTCTGTCAGCTCCTCGATGACGTATGTCTTCCCCTCGAAGACAACCTCTTTTCCGGCGGACCGCTTGCTGGCGAGCATCTTGATTGACCGGTACGGGAAGTTCCGGTCGGTGAGGACGGAGAGGAATTCTTGACCGACGGCGCCGGTGACTCCGACGACGGCGAGTGTGGGGCCGTCGTTAGTGAGAGCCATGCGGGTGACGGCGCGGGAGGAGGAGGTGCGGTGGAGGAGAGGGAAAGAGAGGGAGTTTGGTTTGGTGGTGGTGGTGGTTGTGCGGTGGTGGAGAGAGAGGGTTCCGCCGGAGAGGAACGGGGTGTGGTGGTGGTGTGTGCGGAGGACCATGGTGGCGTTCATTTTTTTTGGGGGGGGTTTGCCGGCGGAGGAGAAATACGTGGGGAGGTTTAAGTTTTTTTTTTTTTTTTTTTTTGGGGAGTGAGGAAGGAAAGTGTGTGTGTGTTACTGTGTTAGGGTATAGGCTTCGACTTAAAATAGACTAATCTTGAATTTGTTTAAAAATATATATATAGTGTGTGGGGTCACACTTGTATAAAACCGTCATTTCGGAACATAAGAACGCCAATTGGAATCGTGTTATTTTTTTTTTTTTTTTTGGGATCGTGTTATTATTTGCCTCTACTGTACTTATAGAGCCTACTAGACTGGAGTACTACTTATTTCGTTTTTTTCATTTTTTTCATTTCTTTGTTGTAGACTTGTAGCCCCTAGAGTAGCTTTTATCGAAATTTGTAGCATTTTATCGGACTTTTGAATTTTTTTTTTTTAATGAAACTCATTGTAATTGAGCAGTTCTATGTAAGAATAGGCGATTAGCTGATGATGATAACGGTGCAACCGGGTCATTCATATAGAGTTTGGATTGGGTTACCTTTCGGATTCAGTTCATTTTGGGTCGTTCGGGACTTCGGGTGTGTCAACTACTGATCAAGTTCGGAATTAGGTCGGGTCAATCCAAATCAAGTCATTTCAAGAAAACTTGTTTTTTGGATGACATTATGAAGATTGAAAATACTCTTACATACTAATGCCGCCCAATATTTTTCAGATCGAACTTAGGCCGATCCAACTTATTAAACAGTGTTTTCAAATCAGATCAGATTTATTCAAATCAAATCAGATCAGAACTATCCAAATAACAACCAATGAGTCTAGTCTAATTTTAGTTATTAATTCGTCTAAATGTAGTTAATTTGTCAATTAATTAAGTTTAGATCAAATCAAATCAAGTTTATTCAAATCAAATCAGTTCAGTTCAAATTGAATCAAATCAGGGAAAGGAAATTACGTGTATAAATCAACGATTTCTTCGATAAGAAATTTGAGTACATTATGTTTAAAGCCTTTCGGACAAAAGTCACCAGTCTACGGTACTAATATCTCCGAGATGATACAACTAGACTGAACAAAATTAGTCGCAGTGATTAACATGCGTAATATGTGATGAAAAGGCCTTGCTTCACTTGGGGCAGTTGTGTGAACTCAAACATCAATTGGGATTTTCTAACATGGGGAGAATGTAACATTACATTTTTTTTGCTGTCAAAATACACCCCCTCGCTTCACCCACAAGTAACATTAGAACAACTATCATTATATGTGTGTCCATATACCCTTGATATCCGAAATTCCAAAACTGGATAAATGGACAAATGACACGATCATTCCTTGGAATTCGTCCCTAGATTGAAAGTGGCCGATACCCCTTGAGCGATACCTGAATATCCCAAAACTTATCTTTTTCACAACTCGAAGAAAGTCATCAGTGGCCAAGGACCACTTCTCTCTTACAGTCAAGAAGCCACTCAGAATCTAAGTGCAGTCAGCCCCAACAGCTTCATAAATCGACTTGAACCCATCCCTCTCCAAGCATTCCGCCAATTCAGCCTACACAAATTACAGAGCAGTCAATTTAAAAGTCGCACATAGGTATAGCTAGGAACAAAAGAGCGTGGATCAGTTGATTCAGGCCGTGGCATTATCCCATTAATTAGGGTAACCCTGCTTCATATTAATACAAGGCCTAATAGGGGTGGGGTGGTTCAAATGTTCATTACAGTCCGGCTTTGGACCACCATTCATCAACACCGTAGACCTGGTTCAAAATGAGTTCCTCGAGATCAAGGAGCTTAAAAAGCACCCTATCCATCAAATTGTTCATGTGTACTGATAAAATCAGGATCATGGTGGTCAAGTAAGATCATCATGGACTTCCTGGAGTAGCTTTTCAAAATTCAAGGCAATATAGATATTTCACATCAACAAAGATCCAATGTTGGTGACTTTTATGCATATCAGCATGTCTGTGCAGTTTCATGTTCCTTGAAAGCTATCTCTAAATAAGCCAATCAGTATTTACTTTCCAAGTGCATTAACATAATGCTCTTCACATGTTGCGCAACAAAAAATGTGTAAGCACATTGCTCACTCAAATGTACTAATGTACCTTCATCTGCGGAATAAGGGCAGGTCCCCCAAATGCAAATGCAGTGTAAAGTTGAACAAGAGATGCTCCAGCCCGTATCTTTTTGTATGCTTCTTCACCACTGTTTCAGGGAGAACAGTAACCAAAATCAATCAATAGCTTAACAAGCAACAATATTACCCCAATGCCTCAAAGGCTCTCGCCTGTGGCGAGGTGGTGGTGAGGAAGTCAGATGTAGAGAGACTATTTATGGATGCAACATAGTGAAACTAAGTCGAATTGCATAAACCGACTGTTGCTACAGAATATCATAAGCCCAACCAGATTAGTGACCTTAAAACACCAAAAAATAAATCTACTAAAGCAGGCATGCTGCATGATATGAAAATCACCTGCTGACCCCACCACAGCCTATCAATGGAATCTTTCCCTGTAAAGGAAGAAAAACATATATCAAATGAATTGCAAGCGTATAGATATAGTGTATGGCTTGATTAGTTTATTATAAGGGAAACCAAAAATTTTGGTCAGTCGGGAGGGGAGTGGTGTTGGCATTGGATGGGAAGTGGGAACAGAAGAACCCTGATTATAGAACAAACAGACAAAGAATGTTCCATACTTCCATTTAATAGCAACATGCAGGAAGGTCCTGGTTAAAATAAATAAACAGCTAATTCCTGAGTAGGAAACCCAAGCTCAATTAACATAATCTCGACTTAAGAGCAGTGTTCTTCCAAGTCCAACAGAGATTCATCATGACCCTGACCAATGACACCTAGTCATCAACTGAACCCCAAGCCAAAAGGCCCAAAGCATAAGAAAAATTTCCCTTTTTTGGCATTGACCAGCCTAGATGGAGAGTGATAGGCTGATAGCTCAGCATTAATCTATCTAAGCAAACCTAAATAAACGCTCCTGTGACAATCCCAAGTAGAAGCGACCCATTAACAAAATAAAAAAAGGCAGAGCAGCCTACCAATAATTCGTTAGACAAAAGATCAAAAATTCACAATGTAATTCAGATATTCTTTGCCACTGTAAGGAGAAACACGGGAAAGAACACACCAAAATAGTATCAGTCTAATCTAGCACAAGATATAGAGATCATGCTGGCAGTCAATGGTTTGACAAAAAAAAAAAAAAGGTCTGCACTATGTGCTATATGACCAAAGGATTTAACCAGGTAAAAGGACTACTGCAGGGACAAACAAACATCGCAATTCGATGTCAGCAAGCAAGCGCAACGCATGGACAGAGGGAAAAACACATCCCAAGAGGGAGTGTCAGTCTATTTTGGTACAAGGTATAGCAAATAGAGTTGGCAGTCATTGTCTAGGGTACACCCAAATAGAAGTTCCAGTACATTGTGGAACAAGGTATAGTAGATTGAGTTGGCAGTCATTGTTAATATTGGCCTCGATGGATACCAAAAGACTGCCCACAAATCAAATACAATACTACTATGAAGCATTTTTAAATAAGTAAGAACCGGGTAATAGGCCTAATGACTTCCAATGAGGATGATAACAACACAGAGTAGATATTTTTCAAAACCAGAAAACAAGAAGTCGTACCCTAGTCAAAATATACATCTCCTTCAAGACGCTGTTCGACAAGCTAAACAGAGGCTTCCCACTTAGACCACCGGTTTCTTTAGAGAGAGGATTGCTGCTAACAGCATCGGGTCGTGAAATGGTTGTGTTTGATATAATCTGTAGAAAGCAAAACAAGAGTATAATTTCACCTTGTATAAAAAATATCAATACGGGTCAGTAGAACATGTACAAAAGTCCAAACGGCAAACGCTACCTCTACACCTGTAACTAAACACTATATATACATAGAATTGCCTCACCACCAAAGACACTACAAAATCAATGGCATATAGTACAGAGGATCTAACTCCGGATAGATGGAAGTACATAACCATGATTTCAATTGGTATGCTTAAAAAGACTACTAAAAGTGTATAGTCGAGTTGCTTGCTACAATCCATTGTAATTATCTTATCGCTCAACTCTGCAACCTCAACAGCTAGAAGGTTTTTGAAAATTCAAAAGCCAAGCAGCGTGGTAGTGAAAATTGGACAAAACTACTTACCAGTCCGTCTACTTGAAGAGCAAGAGCAACCTGAGAAGGGAAGGGAAACAGAAGATCTTAGAAATTTATTAGACACTGTAGGAAAGCACTTAAAAGTACTAGCAACAAGGGCACAAGTACCGCTGCAATGTCTTCAAGATCCTGTTTAGACAAGTCAGGGGCTATTTTCACCAGAAGTGGAGGCGGCCCTTCCTCTCCCCATTGCATTTCATCACGAGCAGCTTGAACCTGGACATTTCCAAAATAATATAAATAAAGGTTATACGAGTAGGATAAAAGAAACCAGAAACAAACTAATATCCACGGATTAAAACCTTCTTCACTAGATCCTTAAGCTGCTTTCGCCCTTGAAGCTGACGCAGCCCGGGTGTATTAGGTGATGATACATTGATTACCTGAAATGATAGATAGTAAACCTTTAGGGTTCTCACACAGTACTTAACCAAGCACAATGGAATCATAATTGGGAAACGTATAAGGATCTTCTAGAGTTTGTTTTTGGTAGAGTTGGTAGAGTTGGTAGAGTTTACCAAAACAAGTAATAAGACAAAAGATAAAGAATTTTGAGGGTCACAAATAAATTGTTAAAAAAATTATTCTTGCCTTTTTAGGCAAACTCTACCAATTCGAGTTCATTTTCAACTCTAGAGGATCCCAACACTTGGGAAACCTTTACATTTCTCACACAGTAATTAACCAAGCACCAAAAAATCAAATGTTTTCCACATAGAATGCAATCTCACATTCAACTAAAAGAAGACCAATCTACAGTAGCAACTAGAATAAAGCTCCAGCCAATCACAGTCACAAAAGAAAACACATTCAAATGAATTCTTAGTGATAATTATATGAGGACCAAAAGGATAGAGGAGGAGACTCAGCACATGACACCATCATTCAGAGAAAACAGGCAAAACCAATTAATACTAGGACAGGAACTTCCGAAATAAACTAAAACATAGATCGAAAGGTAGACAAATTACCTAAAATCTGATTCATCAAAATCTTAATTGTGGTGAATACTTTGTTATTAATTTATGATAGCCATTCTGTGATAACAAAGTGTAAAATCTCAAAGTTCCTTTTACATTGCAGAGAAGAGAAGGACCAAAAACCATATACGGAGTAGTTTTCCGTCAAAAAAAAAAAAAAAAAATCCCATAAAGTTCAGATATTTAATTTATTTATAAGCCCTCAAAAGCCAAAAGCCTGGATCAGTGGACCAATCTCCATGCAGAGGGGGGGGGGGGGAGAACCTTTCCTACCTCCTTATACCCAGCTTAGACTACATTAATTAAGAAGATGAGTTGATGAGTTGACATGGAAAATGATGTCTCACTAGACTAGAGATGGAAGCACCATAGAATCACGGTCCAACATATTCCAACAGTTCGACGATGTATTACTCACAAAAGAGAGCAATATA
Source organism: Spergularia bocconei (assembly GCA_963457585.1). Classification (NCBI taxonomy): domain Eukaryota; kingdom Viridiplantae; phylum Streptophyta; class Magnoliopsida; order Caryophyllales; family Caryophyllaceae; genus Spergularia; species Spergularia bocconei. The sequence goes on from OY734959.1 coordinate 12,976,266, forward strand.
GGGACAGAAAGGAAAAAGATAAGAAAAACTACCAAGTAGTCTGCATATTGAGATAGTGTGTGGACTCCTTGCACATAATCATTCGCAGCATCTTCGCTTAATTTATTTTTGCCAAGATTGACTCCTAGAATTCCTGGTCCAGCCTTCCCTCCAGGTTTACTTTCGTCATTAGCAGTGGAAGAAGAGCTGGAAGATTCGTCCAATTTTCTCTTACCATGCTGCGCACCAAGTCGTTTAGCAACAGCTTGAATGCCTTCACTATTGAATCCACAACGATTTATGATTGCACTGTTGTTTTAAAGTAAGCCAGTAAATGTGTTACTCAGTAGTTAGAAGAATGTTCAAAAAGAGTGTTCCGAGCTCATTCAGTGACCCAATATGTTTGTGATAAAAACTACTACAAGTTATTACATTGTTTTCAATAAAAGATCCACTTGAACTGTGAGACGCAGATATGGACACTTGAAAAAACAGAAAAAATATAAAAATATCACGGATCCCGATTAAAAAAAACTTAAATTAAATGAACTTGGGGAATTCTATTAAAACATGAAGATGAAAGAGCCAAGGGGGAAGATGGGACATAGACAGAGGGACAGAAATCAGAGGGTTCCATGGAATAACGGAAATTTGTGAAGGTGGGGGAGAACATAAGAAGGTCCTTTAACAGAACTCGCACTTGGCTTGCAGGCCAACTGATCAGAGATTCAAAGAAGAGAAATAATATAAAACGAAAACAAAGGTTTAAGATTGTTACCTTTGCTCCCGCAATCTGAAGATTCTAGGCTTTGGGTTACCCTCCTGTGGTACAGGGGTGACAGAACCAACTTCGACAAAGCCAAAACCAAGACCAAGCAGGCCGTCAACAGCCTCAGCATTTTTATCGAAGCCAGCAGCAAGACCAATTGGATTAGAGAACTTTCTTCCCCAGAGTTGTAGTCCCAATAAAGGAGAATCTTGCCTTTTCTCTCTAGGAACCCATCCACGAGCAGCTGCTGAGACAGCAAGCCTATGAGCAACTTCTGGATCCAACAGAGCAAAGAACGGATTCACTAGTTTTGTCGCTGAAAACAGCCATCCACTGCAGCGAGGAAATTTATGTTTAGCATAGCAAGAGACAACACGGATATCACATACTCCCTCCTGAATGATCTTCCTATTTGTTTTGCAGTTTTTGACTAGTTATATTGAGACTAGTATATAGACCAAACAAAAAAACCCGTTTGACTTAAAATCAAGTGAAACTTGTAAAATGCACTCCACAAAATAAAAGATGTGTTAATTTTTACACCAAGTAAACATTTCCTTTGATCTATGTGTGGCTTCCAATATGGCTAGTCAAAAACTGGAAAACAAATGGGAAGATCATTCAGAACACGAGGGAGTAACATTTCTCAAAGACATGAACACATCAAGATTCCAGCGTGTTTCATCCAATCAAGCAACATTATCTTTCAAAATCGTAATACTGAATTCGGTGCTGAAATGCTCATAAGCACAGCATTTTTTACGCAACCAACATTATTATTTCATACTCTCCATCATCAAACATTGTTTATTCAAATATTAGAATCAGCACAGAGAAGTAACAAAAAAAAAAAAAAAATACCAGAATGTCGCTTCATCGACTGTACTAACGTACGCACCACCAGCAATGATTAAACCTAACGTGGCTCCAGTAAACAATCTTCCCTATACACCACACAATGATGAGAACACTATCATATTTGTGCAAAACATAAAATGAAAACAATCAAATTGGATTGATTAGGTTAAAGTTGTATACTACAACATCTTTAACCCCAGTGCCTTAAAAGGCGGGGTAAGGGGGGTCGTATGCACGCAAGCCTTACCCCTATCAAAACACAGATGACCCAAAATGAAAATTACTTCTAGAATCGCACTGACCGAGTGCTAAGAAGCACAGACATTTTTATGAGTCATTTTGCTTTATTCCATTATATCACAAAAAAAAAAACCAAAGAATAAGAATGGTAAACAAAAGAAACGTGAGAAAGAAGTGAGAGTAGCTTGCCTTAATATTATCCTTCTTAGGCTTAGGGGGCACTATAGTTGCTGAAAGAAGTGAGCAATACCTTTGTGACAACAACAAAGGCGCCCTCTGAAAACGAGAAGTAACTCTTCGCAACAAATGGAGATTCATGCTTACCGAAATCCCAGCGAATCACTCTAATTCGGAGATCGTAATCGCTCGAAAACGCCCTAAATCGCGACCTACTTGGGGGCGGTGGCGGAATGGTGGACGTCGGAGAGGGAGGAGGAGACGGAAATTATTCGAGGAAAAAATATTCAGTAGCTTGCGTGAGAAGAACGTACAGAGGCGGGGCGGGGCGGGGGTGGCGGTACCCTTTGTGTCAGTTTGTTCTAATCAGTCCACTGGTTTTTTATGACAAAGCCCAACCAAATTAATATGGGCTATGTGAGTCTGAGCCCAAACAAATAGGTATAGCAAAAACTTTCGTGCACCCTCCTCCAACAGTGTAAATACAAACTAATTTGCATGCACGAGCTGCGTATTTATATTGTTATATACTCGGTTTATTAAAGTTTCGATTTGTCTTTGCTACTATTATTATCAAGAGATAAGAAACAATATGGACCACACATCTTGATAACTCTCATGAATTCAGTTTTCCTGTAACTTTGATAACTATAAGATCTAACTCCAATAACTTTGTAACTTTAATTTAACATCATTATAACTTCAACTTAAATTTTAGTAACTTTAGCTTAACTCTAATAACTTTAACTTAACTTCAACAACTACAAAGACGTATTTGAATATAAGTTCACTAACTAAAATACATAATTATAATAATTCCACTGGGTATAACACGTAATTAGTTGTGGCGGGGCAAGTGGGAGGAGAAAGAATTTGAGTTGTGGTTCTTTTTGTTTGTATACTAGTTGCTATTGGACTGGGCCTTAAATCTAAACAACATTATTGGGCTTTGGCAACAAGCCATTGGACATGCATGAACAGTAAAACGCAGGCTATTTAGATCTATGTAACCCAATTGTACCATATACTGATTGGGGTATTTTAAATATGTATTTGAGTTGAGACGGAGGGAGTACTTCTTTTGATTCGCACCATTTAGGTGATCAATCGCCTCTTATAGCTGTTGAAACACAAATCCTAGGAGGTAGAGTGAGGAGAGAGAGAGGGAGGGGTAAAAAAATATGCGGGCGAAGAAAGGCTTTCGTGATGGGAAGCAAGGGGACTGGAGGTTGGGGGAAGCTAGTGGTGGAGTTGCAGCTTGGGGGTGGTGGGGGTGGTTAACGTTGGGGGAGGGGCTATGTGGTGGGGGAGGTGGGACAAGCTGGCCTGGGAGTAGGGTGGAAAGAGAAATCTATTTTGGTTGTATTTAGAATGAAAAAAATATAGTTTTTTACTCGTACTAATGTAGGAAATTGATACACTGTTTTATTAAAGTAGTAATACACATATAAATTTGTACTTTAAACAAAATAAACGCAATCATTAACCTTAAATAAGTGACATAATATATTAGATAACGGTATTATGAAAATTAGTAAGGTACTTTGAAAAAAATATAGGAGACATTACATTAAACATAGCGACGAGTAAAACACATCCGACGTAGTCCCAAGTCGCTAGCCAAATTTGAAGACATGTTTTTTTCCGGGTATTAACTCAGCTTGGGTACTAATAAATAGCATTTCGGGTACCCAGTTTGTAACTAGTTCTCTAAGCTAAGCTTTATATCAATCCTTAAAAATAACTTGGGTTTGGCTTAGCTAAGTGAGCTCATCACTAGCTAATAAGTTCTCCGCGAGCTAGGCGAACACTTATAATAATTATGATCAAACACACTAGAAACCCTTTGTTCGCATATGAAAGCTCTCTACTGAGCACCTCGATCAGGTCTAATGTGCCAAGGACGACGTGGTCATTGATGTGTGCTTAGCCATGTGTCCCATACCACATGAGCTAGACATCGGTACCCTTGGTCTATTTGAGGAAATGAGGATCATGACGCTAACCCTTAGACACAATGACATCACCACTCCATGTCAAGAAACACAAAGACATGGTCATGACATATCCATGACTGTGTGTTGCCAAGACATATCCATGCATGATACACGCATATCTGTGTCAAGACAAGGTTGACACGATGCCTGACATAGTCATCCATCTTCAGGTCTTACATGAACTTTTTAACTTACAAAGATCTATTTTATCCTTGTTTTTATAAATTCGATCTCTATCTAGGTATTCAGATCAAATGTAACTTAATATTTCTTAAGTTGATACTGATCGAATTTCATTTGGTCTCAGCCTCTCCAAATCACACAATCTAATCGCATTTAAACCCCGTAACTAATCGAATTTAATTTGGTCTCAGCCTCTACAAGTTGCAAACTTGCAATAGTAAGCAAATCATATCTCTAAGTTGACCCTAATTGAAATTTAATTGATCTCAACCTCTCCAAACTCGCAATAAGCTAATCATAAATTCGTACGTACGTAACCCCGACACACTCCTATGTAGCCAGTACTTCCCGCGTTCTCCACTCCCTTAATCCGAAAGTCAAGCAAATTAAAGCAAGCCTCAACCATGTGACCCCCAAGCACTCATTTTTGGGGGCATTTCCGTCATCTCCCACCTTGATTAAAATCCCTCTCCTCCGTAAATTCCCCAAAAACTCAAGGGCTTTTCCGCCGCCACCCTCCAGCCCCTAGTCCCTACCACCACCATCTCTACCAAAAAAACACAGTAAAAATGAAAAAAGCAGTAAAAAAAAGTGAAAAGTGAAAAAAGGGCCCGTGTGGTTTTATATTCATTTTCTTTTCTTTTTAAAATTAATTAATAATAATAATCACATCGTTTCATTTGGGTGCTGTTTTAGAGTCTCTCTCTCCTTTATTTCCCCATCTCGCGTTTCTCATCCTCATCTTTTCTCTTCTGCTTTCATTCACTTTCTCTCTCCTCCGCGCACCAGCAGCAGCAGCAGCAGATTCATCCTTACGCTTCAGATCTTTCTTTCTCTCTCTCTCTCCTCTTTCTTCTCCACTGTAAGTCTCACTCTTATTATATTTCTTCTCTTCTTTTTTTTTATTCGATTTTTTCATCTTCATAAGATCCCTAATTTTGATTAATTTCTCGTCAATCTGATTCGTTAGTTTTTTTCTGAGATTTGTTGTGTAGATTGTGTGTGTGTTTATGTTGCATGCTGTTGATTTTGATTTTTAGGTTTTTTTATTGTTTAATTTGATGCGTTGAATCTTTAGTTTGATTTGATTTTTTTAAGCGTAGATGATTATTTCGAATTTACGATCTTTTAATTGTGTTCTAAATCAGTAATCTTCTTGTTGAATTCTCGATTTTTTTCGTCACAGTGTGAAAGCTGTGTTCTTCCGATTTTCGGAATAATTTTTGTGAATTTCGGCTTGTTGAGTACTGTACAAGTGTAAAACCTAATAATGTTTGAACTTTGAACAGTGATGTTATCATGAGTTTGCTAGGGCTGTTGAGTTCCACAAGTTCGTTTTTTTTTTTTGCAAGTATCGCGGTTGCTTGACATTCGAGTTTGTTCGTTTTGATTCCGGTTTTTGTGGTGTGAATCTGTGATTGAAATAGTGTGTTGTTGTTGTAATTAGATTTTTCAAGGAGCAATCATGAGTGACGAGGGTGAGAAGACTTGTCCACTTTGCGCTGAGGAGATGGACTTGACTGACCAGCAATTGAAGCCGTGCAAATGTGGCTATGAGGTAGAACTCGCCGTTTATACTTTGAACTTAGTGTGCATTTATTTTGCATCGTAACAATTTCTTTAGAAACAGTATCACTTCACATTTCTCTAAACCTTGACTGTTGAGCTCTAGTTACGAAGGTAGTTCCTTTGTGCTCTGTCAACCCGAGATTTAGAGTAATGAACTGATAAACGCTCTTATGAACTTTCAGGCTTTGACCATAACCTGCTAGTTTTCATTCTGTCGTGTAAATGAATGTGAATGTGACTCATCTTTGAATGGCTGTGCTGCTCTTTCTTTCCTTTTCGTGGTCGGGTATTCTGCGTGTTATGCTTTGAATGTTGAGTAGCTGAGTAGGATAAGTTGGCTTCTTTCGAGTATGTAAGGAATATGAGAATAGTTTTGGTGCCAATTTGATTAGTTTTGGTGGCCGATTTCTGAACCAATTTCCCATTGAAGCATGCATGGCATGGAGGACTCAACTATTAAGGAAGCTCTTGGTTCCTCGATGATAGAAAATTGATCAATGCTATTATCCGCGGCTACCATATTGCTGTACCCATTTCAGCCAATCTCAACCCCCCTTATTTCTTCCTTTTCTAAATTTTGCAAAGTTTGGGGTTACACAATTAGTTTCATTATGAGCACCACTGCTCCTATATTTGTTTGTTTGCCTAGTTGATGATTTATTTCTTACATTTGATTAAATTATCAATAAGCATAGTACATTTGTGCCTTGGCTGTTCTCGACTTACAAATTTTTTTTTGTACCTTGTCCATTCTATCCTAGAAATAAATATATTGCTGAAGCTGCTAATTTTGCGTTGATGGTCTATGAGTTTTGAACATCTACCCTTATTCCTTTTCACTTCACTTGCCTCTATTGTCCCTCAGCCAAATTGTCTCCCACCCCCCTCTCTTTTGTGCAACCTATCCCCCCCCCCTTTTTTTTTCATTCGTATATTGCAAGGGGTAAGGGTGTGTATAGAACTATAGATGACCTCCTTTACCTCACTGTTGGTAGGAGCCTTTGGCTTTTGAGGCACTGAGGTAATGTCGATGTTGTATTAAAAGATGTATCTTCTTACCACACTCATGTAATACATCCTATATTACTCTTAAAATATATCTATTTTATTTTGTACTTTGGGTCCTTGAAATGGAAATAGTTTGTTAGTGATTATTATATATCTCATATGTGGTGCTTAACCAATAGGATTTCTCTCGTTTGTTTAGTTGAACCTTGATATTTGTGACTTGTGAGCTGCAGTGCCCTAGATCCTGCATTATATCTTTGCGTTGTTTTTGTGTATATTTAATTGATCTTTACGTAGTTTTGTGTATAATTAGTTGATGCCGTAATCTTTATGTTGTTTTTGTGCTCAGGTTTGTGTATGGTGCTGGCATCACATTATGGAAATGGCAGAAAAGGCTGAGGTAGAAGGTCGGTGTCCTGCTTGCCGCACTCCATACGATAAGGAAAGAATCGTTGCAATGGCTGAAGACTGTAAAAGGTCAGATTTTGCTACCAACTAACTAGAGGACAACTTCTTTTTCTACTGAAAGCCACTGTTTTTAACCCTTCTAATGAAGAATCCATGTGAAATCATTTATTGATTGTGTTTTCATGACGGTTTTGTTAAAAGGTTGGTGGCTGAAGTTGGTGTGGAGAAGAAGCACAAAACGCAGAAAGCTAAGACTAAAACATCTGAAAGCAGGAAACAGCTGACTAGTGTTCGTGTTATTCAGAGGAATCTTGTCTACATTGTGGGTTTGCCACTAGATCTTGCTGATGAAGAAGTGAGTGCTCCCTTGATGTTCTCTTATCATTATTTTCCCTCTCATCTCTCTACAATGTCCTCTGCTATAATTTTCACTGTCCTCTCATGGTCCCATTCATATAAGCGGCTCACCGTGGTTGCTTCTTTCAAACCTTCCGAGCAGGTTCTGCAACGGAAGGAGTATTTTGGCCAATACGGGAAGGTGTTAAAGGTGTCCATTTCTCGTACTTCAGCTGGCACTATTCAGCAGTTTGCAAACAATACCTGTAGTGTGTAAGTCAAATTCCGAACTGTATGTATCCTGCTACTCTATTTGCTCGTTTGAGACAAACCAAGCCAGAGTCATTTGTTATCTTGTATTTTTTAAAACTGGTTTAACAGTGTTTGCCCATGCATTTGGTATTGTAAATGGTGATGGATATCATCACTATTTGACATTCTTAGAGTTTACAGTTAAGAATGCCGTAATTCAACCTGAATGCGTTTTATCAGGTCCCTTTTCTAGTGATTTCTCCTGTGTGGTTGTGCCAATGCTGAACTAATAGCTCCCAAGTGTTTTTTTTTTTTTTTTATCTTTTTTTGAAATGTTTGGCTTTTTAGGTCTGCTCTTCTGTCATTGTTGGTGCTTACATATGTCATCATTGGCTGTTTTCTTGATTTTGGTTGATTGTATTGGAAGTCCTGTAGGAAGATGAATTTGTGATTGCCAATGCATTTAATTGTGTTCAATTGAGATTTAGCTCTATAAAGATAGATGAAATGTATTAGGTGTGTAGTTTTGGTTTTGCTTAAGCACTATGATTGTTAAGTTTGAGGTGCTTTTCAATGAGTCTCAACTTCTTGGAAGTTGCGTGTTTTTAAGTACCCTGTTTGATAAAGTATGTCATCCAACATGTATAGGATTTTTGATTTTTCGGACCCTAATGCGAGGGTTCATATGTGCAAGTTTTTATGTGAACTCTTACGCAATAAAGGTTTTAAACTATGTTGTGGTTAAAATAAAAATCAACTCGCCCAGACGCCCCTTTATTTTTTTAACCGTGCCTCTGTCTTTCAAACCTCATTGGTTTCCCATAACCTGAGACTTCCCCTTTTTGGGCGTCAGTGATTTAGTACATATGGGATATCTATAGGCATCGAATAACCTGACGAGATTAGCTATGTCTTTTTGATTTCAGATATATTACATATGCAAGGGAAGACGAAGCAGTTCGTTGCATTCAGTCAGTGCATGCTTATATATTGGATGGGAGACCTTTAAGGTAGGTTGAAATTGGAGACCTTTTAGATACAATGTCCTGTTCGGGGGGTTTGTTTGTTTGCTTGATGACCGTAGTTTTGCTTTACAGGGCATGTTTTGGGACCACAAAATACTGTCATGCATGGCTGAGAAATGTGGTATGGCCTCTGAATACATTTAATTTGAATTCTTAGGCAAATAATTGGTGAGTTTTTTGGTTTCAAAAATCACGCATATGTCTTCTATACCAGCCCTGCAGCAATCCAGATTGTCTTTATCTGCATGAGATCGGCTCACAGGATGATAGCTTTACGAAAGATGAAATAATCTCAGCATACTCAAAGTAAGTAAAATGTTTACAAGTACCTTTTCTGTTTTTAGGCAAGCTTATGAAGTTAGGTAAGCTTATGAATTAGGACACTCCTAGTGGTTGGAACTGGTTTAGTTCCTGTTTGCCATTGGTATAATTTGTCATTTGTGTATGTTTTACCTATTGTTGCTCTTAATCTTTAACTTAATGACATCCTCGAGACCGTGACTTATGACGATTCATGTTAGCCGACCCCAATCATTTTGGGAATAAGGCTTGGTTGTTGTTGGTTGTTGATGTAGCTATGTATTTCATTTAAAGCCACATAAGAGAGGGCTTAAGCATTTAACTATTGATTAAGTGCGTCTAATGCACCTAATTTTTTATTTGGTAGCTGCCTATATATGCAATGGTTGAATTCCGTAGAATAATCATAGCCACTAAGTAGTGTTATATGCTTTTGAGGGTTACTTTTGGTGCAAGGAATTTCATCGCTTCTAGTCCTATGTAGTGTTCAGCATAAAAAGAAGTCTTCTTACTGAGCATCAATGTCAATTATACCCATTAATTTTTTTTCCCTGGCTATAATGAGCAGGGTTCAGCAGATTACTGGGGTGTCTAATAACATGCAGCGACGCTCAGGAAATGCTTTGCCACCTCCAACAGATGATTATTGCAATAGCAGTTCTATTGTTACAGGGAAACCTGTGGTCAAAAGCTCTTCAAATGTAAGTTATTTGGGTTCGTAGTTTTGGTTTTGCTCTTTTCTTATGCCATTGTTGATTCTCTCAGTTTATAAGATGTGTGTTGCTCTTCCCCTTGATTGTATTAGAACGTGGTATCTGGGTAGTGGCTTCTGCGGTGAAGTATGGAGCTATAATATTCTTTTCAATGAGTGATTCCGCCTGCTTTCAAAACCTAGTGTTAGTGAGAACCTAGGATATTCCTTCTTAGATTGTGGAAATCACCCGTACATATGAAAATCCACTCTGTCTCTCATAGTGAATTGGTTTTGAGAGCATTCCACCAGTTTTTGGCGACTTAGACTTTCATCTTGATCCACCACCGTTGTTCACTTGAGCCGGCTAAGTTTTGCATGATCATGTGGCTGTGCCTATTATTGTCCTTTTTTTTTTTTTAAGGTTTGGTTTCTTCCATTTCCAATGGAGCGAAAGACTACTTATTCTTTGGTTTTTGGGATATAATGGAATAAAGCAAAATGACTCATAAAAACGTCCGTGCTTCTTATTTTGTGAAGTAACAGTCTGTCGGTGCGATTCTCGACGTAATTTTGATTTTGAGTCATCCCTGCGTAGCCTCTCTATGTTTCAATAGGGGTAAGGCTGCGTGCATCCGACCCCCCTTACCCTGCCTTATGGGGGGAGCCTTTAAAGCACTGGGGTTAAAGATGATGTTGTTGTTTAGGTTTAGTGGATGGGAGTAATGTGTAATTGATTGGTGGATTGAATGTCTTGCAGAATGCCGTAAACACCACAAGAAGTTCGCCCCCCTCCAGCAGTTCTGGTAGATCTGGTGTACTTCCCCCAGCAGCTTCATGGTAAGCTTAGTGTGCCTTCATTTTGCGACCTCTATCCCAAATGAGTGCCTTTTTGTTTTTTCTCTCACCCCCAAAGATCGTCCAATATTTTGGTATTTAAAAGTACTTTAATTCTCTGTACTCACTGTTTGGTTTATTGGTTATTATAGGCTTGTATTAGCAGGGTATGTTATGTATCGTACCGTCCATCTGGTTGCAATATTTATACTTGGTTTTAATTTTACATTAAAACTCATTGGCTTTGGACATATTACGTGAATGAGTATACGTTAATTAGAAATCTTCTTCTGAAAATCCAATAATATTTGAAGAGGATCTTTATCTGGATGAACTGAGTATGTAGGTTAGGTTGCACTACTGTTTGTCTGAAGTTATTATGTAACAGGGGAGCACGGGCATCAAATTGCAATCCGCCTGCAGGAAGCTTAGCTTCTTCAAATGGGCCCACCAAACAGAAGGCTGAAATAACGCGTGGGCCGGCGTCTGTGGTTTCTGATGGTACAGAAACTTCTAAGTTGCCAAATGATATTGGGAAGAGGCATGTGTCAAATGAAGAAACTCAGGGAAGACAATCTAAAAGTAAAACAGAGGCTTCAGATCCTTTGAAGCGTCACGCAGGTCTAAATTCTCATGCAAGTGTCTCAGAGGCATCTACTACCCCTTCAACAGCTCCAGCTGTGAAGTTGTCAAGCCAGCCACCGTGTTCATTAGCAGCAGACTGTAGTGAAGTTGAACTTAGTATACCGCCTAACACTAAATGTTCTATTGTGGAAAGGCCTTGTTCTCCTTGCGAGCACGAGGGGCGAAGCTCTACTGCTGATGTAAGTAAACAGAAGCTTTCAATTGGAAAGTCAGCTTTAGATGTGGACAAACAACCCAATGGTCAGTATTCTGAGGTTCTTGGGCCCAATGGCTTGAGTTTGGATAATTTCATCTCACATAGGGATCAGGGCTTGCAATGGCATGAACCTATGAAGCGTCAAGAACATTCAGGCGCTGCTGGCAAAGCTGGAGGAGTTAATTCTTTTGCTGGCACAAGGGAATCGTGTAATTTGACATCAGAGGTTCAAACTCCTGCAATGCAACTTCTGACTTCCGAAACTGAAGATGATTTTGATAGCCAAAGACTTAGAGATGCTATAGTCAGTCAGGCTCCCATGCCAGCATCATCCCCACTTCATATATTAAATCATTTAAGGGTTCCTTTACAATCACAGGGTAATGCTGAAAGCACAGGCAATTATACTGTAAATCAGCCAAATGTATATAATACTCCTGATGAAGGTTTAGGAATAGGTCTGCCTAGTGCATCTGTTTCGTCCAATGGATTTCTGGAGCATCTTATGAACCGTGCTTCTGGTCATGGTAATTCTTTCGTAAATGGATTTCAAGGGAATCATTTGGGACAAGTTGGTAGTGAGGTGGCTCATCTTGATTCGCAACCTGCTTTGGAAATGGGAGAGAACCACATAATTTCAAATATTTTGTCCTTGGACCTGGATTCGTGGGATGATTCTATGACGTCTCCTCGAAACCTTGCCAAGTTGTTGGGTGAAACTGAGAAGCAGGAGACCATCAAATCCACAAATTCTTGGAAAAGCCAAATAAGCAATCAGTCCAGGTTTTCCTTTGCGAGACAGGAGGATTCGAGACATCATTTGTTTGATTACGAGCCTACACTTGGCAACATCGGGCACACTACAAACAATCCCTCTTTTGGGCAGGGATTTGTAGAAAATAGAGAGTCATATATCGATAGACCTAGCAATGGGTTTGGATTCCCTCATCGTAATATGGAGTATTCAGACAATTTTGTTGGTGCACATTCTGCTTTTCCGCCCAGCAAGCTCCCTGGTGCTTATCAATCAGGTAGTCCATAATCATGATGCAGTTTCTACTTAATAATGTTTCGTTGTATTAAAAGTTATGCACTTGAATTTAATTTTGCTCAATTTTTTTTAACAAGAATCTGACAATCTGCATCTGCTCTTCAAACTAGCGTCAAGATCTCAGATTTCAGCTCCGCCTGGTTTCACTGCACCAAGTAGACCGCCACCCCCTGGTTTTACTTCGCATGAGAGAAGTGATCAGACGCTCGATTTTCTGAAGTCTGGTCAGTATCTGCCTAATCCTTTGGCCTTCTCTATCTATTCTGGTTGTTAAGCATATGGAGAATCATTTTGGTCTTCCTTTTTGCAGGAAACCAGTTGCACGATACTTCCTCCTTTATGAGACACCAGTATCAAGCATCTCCTGGTGGAAATACAAGTAGTGCAAATGATATTGAATTTATAGACCCTGCTATTCTGGCAGTCGGTAAAGGGAGGTTTCCTACTGGAGCTAACAATTCCGGCATAGATGCTAGGTCAAATTTCCATGTTCAGGCTCCTGGATTTGAAAATGATTCAAGACTTGAGCTATTCATGCAAAGATCTCTCTCTCCCCAACACAATATTAGATATAATGATGTTAGAGATAACTATTCTCCCCCAAATGATGCCTATGGTTTTCCCTCTCGACATATGGAGCAGTCACAAGCCAACAATGTTTCCCCTTTCTCACATTATTCACTCCAACAACCTAGAAATACAGTAGCCTCCAATGGGCATTGGGATAGATGGAGTGAGTCACAATCTCCGAATGATATGGGTATAGCGGAGCTCCTTAGAAATGACAGACTGGGATACAATAACAAGTTCTATGGTGGCTATGAAGATTCTAAATTTCGGATGGGTAATTCAGGAGACATATACAACAGGAGCTTTGGGATGTGAATAATGTGATGATCATTCTTTCTCTTGGCCTGTAATCTAGCTTCCATAGATGGAGGCTCATAAACTGTCATTCCATGGGATAGCCTTGTAGAAAGGGACATGATTGGGCTACTGGTGTCGCTCAGCAGCTTGATGGAGAGTGGATATTAGGTTATTGGAACCTACAAGGCTACAACTGACGAAATGTTCATTGTTTTTCTTATGTGGAGCATGTGCGTATTGCGTTAGGCTATGTGATGAAGTGACATGCATTCAGTCATGATGGGAAGCCATTATTTTAGAGATGATTTAGTTGAAACCACATCTTTGTTTCGGTCGAAGTTCGAGAAGAATGAGCCGAAGCTCGAAGAGGAGACGACTTCCGCAGTAGTAGCCTAACAGGTGAATTTTTGCATTTGAGAGACATCTCTGTTAGAGTGAAAAACATCATGATTTTCATTTGTTAAATCTTTTCTCTCTGTTGTCTGTGTGCTTCTACAAATCTCCCTTACCTTGAAGAAAGCAAATAGTGAAAGCCCCGTAGATTTCTATTTTTACATGGCCTGGTTGTTTCATTTTGAGATATTGGTGATTGTTTTCTACTGAAATGTGTTTTAAGCATATTACGGAGTAGTTAGTATGATTGGGCAATCTTCATGTTTGCTGCATATGATATTAAAAGTATTTCTCTTCGGGCTCTCATATTTTTCTTTTTTCTTTTCTTTTTCCAGGGTTGAGTCCACTTTGTGGTGGGGTTACAAACTAATGAGCTATTGATTGATATAATGGGTTTCTCTGAAGATCTTGCTCCCTGCTGTCTGCTCCCCCACACAGTAAATATGATTCAAAGTCTTCCAAGAGAGAATGACCGTACAAAATTTTGGCCTGTGGCGGTGTGTTGCATTTAACAAGTTTTTGATGTGGGTAATTTGGTAAATACCGTAGCTATGTCCATCTCAACCAGTGAGCTTGTCTGTTCTCGCGTGGGCGTGGGACTCTGTTTTGAAGGGATTGTAAAGGATTTTGTCTGATCAATTTTGACGTGATCCTCAGATGCTGTAGCTCGTATTATTTTGTCATTGGGAAGACATTGGCGTGCATAGATACTCTGCTTTTGCTACTCGGGTGTTTAATGAGATTTGGCTCAAGTTGAATTCCAGATCTAAATAGACCTAGTTGATGTCCCCCTGATGATGATGAAATGAGAGTAGCCCGCAGGGAGACTCCCTTTGTCTTACTACTTGGTCCATGTGATTTAGTTACCAACTTTGATTAACAGTTTTTTTTCATGTTTGAAGTTTGATTATATCACAGAAGGGAGATCGCGAATTATAGCCTCTACTTTCTCGTCTTTCATGGATTGACATTATGTTTTGCAGTCATTTGCTTTTAACTAGTTTGTACCTTTTACCTGCGGGATCATTTATGTTGAATCTGCATCACCACATTCTTAAAACATCTGGTGGAAGTACCTTCGAGGAAGGTGCATGGTATGTGCTTACTCTATGTAGCCCAGATATGATGCCCTAAAGAGCAGGATAAGGCGGCTCTCTTTTGCTTCTAAGTAATGAAGTATCAGAGGAGCAATGTATTTTTCGTGTTTTTCCCTCCTACCACTTTACCAGCCTACCAGGTACACAGTTAAGATCCTTTCCATTTTCGACTAGGAGAGTCATCCTAAAGTGTTCATTTCCAGAAGAACAATGTTTAGGTCCCTGTAATATATTACAAAATCAAGCAACTGAGTCATGGTCGAGAACATACGTAATCAGAGTATTGAAGCGATGACAATTGTAACATATTCAGTTATTCACTTACGGTTCATTACATTTGTAACACGACGATAATCTTGGGGACGGACTTGGGTTAAGTTTCACATTTCTTGCGAGGCACATTGTTCTATGTAAGCATTAATCAACCTGAAGAGTGCTAAAGTAGATGCTAAACAATTTTCTGACCACTGAGAACAGGGCTATGGACTGAATTTCAACGGTTCTGAGCAGCCACAGTGCAAGGGATGTTTTTTACCCATGATTGAGCTCAAGACTGATCTATATTGCGTCACCAAAATTAATAATGTCTCTGTGACCTGAAAACATTGCGAATAGCCTAATTACCCATAAAAATTTCACTGATGATGAAGATCTAGAAGGAAAAAAAAAAAGAAACATGTGAAAGAAGAGGTTAAAGCTGAAGATATGCACAAAAAATAACCGGGTTTTCTAACGTGGCATGATAAAACTCAAATCCATTCCTTAAATAAGGAAGGAAATGGGGTTTTATGGCACACGTAGAAAAATCCAAAAATAATAGCACCATGTTTTTATTTTATTTTAATACTCCGTATTTTTTAGACAGAGAAGAGCACCATGTAGATATACAGTATTTTGTTTTCAAACCACCGAAACATGAGGAAATGTTCCAAAATGTGGTATACGCAGAAGATTTCATATTAGACACTCTGACTATCATGTTAAAGGTTTGAGATTATTTGTACATCACACAATATCGCGTCACCAAAATCAATTAGTCTGAACTGCAAAGTTGAAACCACATTATGTGATCGCTTTCTTATCACTGGTCTTTCGACTAGTCTGAAAGTTTCTTGGCACTTGGAAACAACTTTAGCTACATGGTTTATGCTAAAAACTCAGGAGAAGAACTAACCATGAGAGTGTATAGCGTTTATATGCGGCCCTGGCACTTCTGTACCATTATCGCTTAAGAATGAAATTCCAGATGAGGTTATCTCATACTGGAACTCCAAAGGTGGAGATATTGGAGATTTTGCAATCTTCATGAACCTTTGACCTGCACCACCAAAGAAGATAGGTTATCATAATGTTTACCTAGAGAAGATTGATATTGTAAGAATTCTTGCATTTATGGTTCTCTTGAGAGACAGCTGATAAAATCTATCTCTGAAAACTTTTCAAGACAGTAGACAGTAGGCATACTGTGTACCACGGGTTCACGGCTAACACCCGACCATCTACTGTCCCATAAATTATCATTTTAGGAACAAAGAAGACTTGGATAAAGGTGTATTGAACTGATTTGCGTGTATTATGCTTTCCCTGATCTTTCCGCCTAAACGGTGAAGTCAGCCAAATAGCTGATTTCAGTAGTGGCATGAAAGCCCGACAGTGTAGCGGTTATGCTGCAGAATGGTCTGGTGTGAGAGTAAATGAATTAGGAGATGACATAAGACTTCTTAATTTCAGCTGAACACTAGAATCTATATGTATCTTCAAAAGAAACCATGCGGAAGAACGTCAAAGCTACAAGATAGAAAACTGCAATTCCCACCTGATCTCAATTCAAGGATAAGCCTTATGCTTACAGCATGCGCCCAGTGTATCCCCAATGCAGCTATCAGATGTGAGTCAAATCTTGAGGGATGTTCCGGCACGTCCTGCACTGCACATCTAACAACAATGATTATGAACCAAGTGGTCGGAAATCAAATACTAACATTGCTAGACACTGATGGCCTGATGTCAGGCATCGAGATATCAACGAGCCCATAATTAATTTCCAGAAGAAGTCATAAGCAACATCAACACACTATCCGTACTTCACAATACTCAATATCAACGAAGTAGGCTTTAAGGGTAATGCAACGAATATCTGAGATACAATGAAAGAAAGATACATGTGATCTACAACTACCACTGTAACACTTACGATCATTACGTTTTCAGTGAAGAGACAAAATATCAGTGTGGCATGACAATCTGACATGTTACATATGCAGGAACATTTCAGGAACAGTGACAATGACTATGTTCACAGCAAGCGAACAGCTGTGGAGGATGCAACAAATATCTGAGATACAATGAAAGAAAGATACAATGGCTATGTTTACAGCAAGCGAACAGCTGTGGAGGATGATAATAGAATTCACCGTAGCCGTTAGTCAAGCATTCGACATATAAGATGAACCTAGATGGCTGGGTATCCCGGATTCGTTCAAGCTTCAAAGGTAATCTTGTGGCCAAAATGGATGGCATTCGCTAACAAAATCATGGCTCACTTCTAAAATTAATTCTTAGTACATAGCAGAAAATATGGTGCACCATGGTTAGGCAAATGTTAGGTGCACCATGCCAGCCTGCGGCAGTACTGCAGTATCCTCTACTTCAGTTTCAGTGAGATACTGAGATGTACCCTTAGTCTATCTGTTTAGTTTCACTTTTTAGTTATTCCAATTTCACTCTGAACATTTAATAAAAAGCACTATTAAACTAGTTCAATAAGACAGGTCATTTCGACTCACTTTGCATAACTAACTACTCCCTCCGTCCCAGATCAAACGCCCCAATGTTTTTTTGTAGTGGAATAAGAAAAATTGATATAGTAAGTTGAGTAGGGTAATATTAGGAAAAGGAGGAGAGAGAATGTAAGGATTAATAAATGTATGAGAGAGATGTGAGAGAGGATGTAATAATTTAATAAAAGTAGGAGAGAGAAATATGTCCCAAAATAGATGGGGTGTTTGAAGTGGGACGTCCCAAAATGGAATATGGGGCGTTTGAACTGGGACGGAAGGAGTAACTAACTACTTTTCAAAAAAAAAGAAAAAAATAACTAACTAGGACAATCACTTAAATGGAGTACATAATAGTTGGTCTTTAACTTTGGCAGAACAGAAAGAATATAGGGTTCCAGCAGGAATGTATACCAGCAGTACGTTGGAAGGAAAACAAGGAGACTCCATCTTGACTTTGTGATCTAACTTGGTTGGTCACAACAACGGGTATCCGTGAAAGCTCTGCGAGTGATCTGCACATTTATTGTGTATTCCTCACTTATACGGCTATAAACACTTAAGAAATCTACAGAATTGGCGAGAATCTAGTGACTGTACTTGAGGAAAGAGATGCGCCAAGCCAGTGCATGCTGTCTAGGATTGTTCAACTCACATTCCCTGTTAAAGGATACAGAACACGGCAGCACAATCAATATATTATGAAAAAAATAGAATATTCAATTGTCTGCCAACTACATCAGATCCCAGCAAATAGGATTTCACATTGTTCTGAAGATAACACTTGTAAGTAAAACTAATGGTTAATTAGATAAAGTAAATAAGCGATCATATCAATTATCGAAAGCACCATTTGTTCATGGTTTTTCATGCTAACATTAATGCTCCTTTAACATTTTATGCAAGTAAAAAACTTATTCCTATGATATCTAGTCAATAGGATTTGAGCCATCTGCCAAGTTGAAGATACAGCATTCTCATACGATGACTTGGTATCTATAGTCACGACAGATTAAACCTCTTTGTCATTCATTCAAGAGTGCGCAATAAATATTTTTCATATTTAAGAGGAAACGAACTGGAAGTGCCGAAGTACGGACATATATATTTCATTAACATTGACACAGGGGTTGATTCTAGAATGCCATAGGACATCATAATTGCAGTTCATATTTCATATAGACATTTCGAAAATGCAACTTTGGGCTGAAAGACATAAAATTAAGAAAAAGACTGCCTTGGTTGGAACGTTAAATGGGTCTAGATTGGCCTTTCAAGCATGTAAAATGGTCCTCTCTGAGTGTTTCGGAGTGGCAGATCAACCACATGCCAGAGTACACGTAACTAAGTGAGGCTGTACAGGAAAGACACAAATATATGGAAGCCCAGAATGGCAGGAAGAGTGTCCTACCCCCTCCAAACAGCCTGAACACCACCTGATGCAGAAGAGCATTCAATAGGACCCATAACTTCGTCATCTTGGCCTAAGAACCACATCTTTCAATATCTTAAACAAGTATAGCGACACCTTTACTAAAATTGATAAAAGAAACAATGGACGGAGTTTTACAAGTTAAAGGATGAATCACAAAAGGTAGAGAATAACATCTTCCACCTGCACCTTTGATATGGGATCTCTAGACAAAGAGCACAAGTCTATACTATTCTCTGAAAGCTCAGAGCGAAATCAGGGAATTTTGAAAAAAAGAGGGTTTTCAGCTGATCACTCACGTTCACTCTCACAAATATAGAATTGCCAAAGATACTTTAATTATGGAAAGACCAAGTAGATTTGTTGGATACCAACTCTATAGGCTCAAGCCTTGTTAATGGTCAACGACACTAAAACTTTTTTTTTTTTCCAAAATCTTATGAGTTATTAACTACACAGAGGAAAACTACTAGTTAGTACACAGACAAGACTAAAAGTCTGAAATAATCAAAGACAACATCTCTGATTTTTTTTTTTTTTGGTTACACAACGAAAAACATTACTGAAGTTCATCCCATATCATCGACCCTACGACATAAATTCTTCACCAAAGTCACGAGCATTTTTATTTAATTTTCTTTTGAGGTCACAAAAGTCATTAGCAGTTGACATGGTGTCATTATTGAAAATATGCAGCAGCCGATCCAGATTTAAGGATGTATGTAAACCCCTTTTGTGGATCCAAAGATAAGAGGTCACCCAAAATCCCCTCATACATGAATCCCCTAACTGGGAATCCTACTATATATGCCTAGAGATAGAACATGGTGAAACTAGCTTATTACACACATAGTGAACATAGATTAGAAGCCAAATATACACATAGTGAACATAGTGAACAAGAGTATTAGAAGCCAAACATAGTGAACATAGATTAGAAGCCAAACATAGATTACACACATAGTGAACATAGTGAACATAGTGAACAAGAGTATTAAAAGAGGACTAACCCAGAGGTAAGAGCGGCCATGCTATCAATAATAAGCAACTTCACTTTGTTCTGTAATAAGGAAACTTTAATTTGCTGCAAGCTGAAAAGTAGATGTATAACCCATCCATTATTGATTTATATCTCTCTACTTACATGAATAATATGAGGCAGATAATCGTTTAAGCGTGATTGAGGGAGGTTTGACGAATAGTAGAATACTAATCAGCTCATTAAAGCCAGTCTAGATAACTAGCATAGACATTCATGTTAAATTGTTAGTCAAACTGAATAAAGAAGGTACTGATGAGTGCCCTACCGACAATATACATACTAATGTGGTAGCCATGGACGTTAATCCACAGGTGTATTTCCAATCCACCTATGCTGTAAAAGAGTTTTGTTTCGAATATCAACTACCATAGCCACTCAACTCCTATTACATTTTGCTGATAGCTCAAATAACTCCCGTCTAAAAAAAGGCTCACTTAGTTTGGGTTCCTTTTGTATCCAAAATTAACATAAATTAGGGCCCATTTTTAAGAAATTAAGTCAATACGTTCTTAACACCTGTCTTCATTTATAGTAAGCTATTTGATACTTTCATTAGCCCCTTTCACTGATTGGAAAACTAGGGGATCATACTTTAATGCTAGGTAGTCTAGAAAGTGATCATTTCTAATAGAGCCAAAGACTAACTATTCTTTGGCTTTGGGATGTAGAATTAAGCAAAATGGCTAACAAAACTGTTCTTCACTTATTGTATTGTGAAGTAGCAGGTGTGTTTTTTGAAGCAATTTTCATTATGGGTTATCCGTAACCAACCTCTCTGCATTTTTAACATAGGGGTAAGGCTTGCGTATATCCCACCCCCCTTACCCCGCCTTATGGCTGGAGTCCTTGGGGTAATGTAGTTGTTGTTGTACTTTAGAAAGTGATCAACTTGCATGAAGATGCATGGTTTCACATCTTTTCTTAATTAATATTTCTCCCAAGAAACATCAAAACGGCAACTATATATCGGAGTATACATGACGAGTGGCATCATCTTTTTGAGTAAGAAAAGATATGAAACCATGCATATTCATACAAGTTTCTACACGATTTTTTTTCTTCTTTTCAAAATCATGAAGTTTATGATAGGAAGAACTTGTTAATCAAACTTAATTTGCCTATGAGCAATGCAGTTTGCTCATAACAAGGATCAAAGCTTCTTACATTATCGAGTCCCCAATGCCTAAAGGCTAAAGGGTTCCCGCCTATGGTGAGGTAAGGGGTGGTTTGATGTACGCAAGCCCTACCCTACGTTGAAAACATAGAGAGGCTGCTTAAGGAAGACCCATAGTGAAATTTGCACCGAGGATCGCACCAACTGACTGCTCCTTCACAACACAAGTAACGCAGTTGTGAGCCATTTGGCTCTATTCCATTGTATTCCAAAGAATAGGAGTATTTGGCTTCATTGGAAATGGAAAATTTTACATGTTAGCAATGATAAGCTCCATCCTTTATAAAAGAACTTCAAAGATTACCTCTCAGTAAACTCAGCAAGTGAAGCAGGCTGCAAGACAAGAATTCTACCTGCCATCTGGATGAAAGACAATAGCATAAGTTAGACTCTAAAGTACCCATTACCATTGTTAACTCAACTATCCAGCTGTCATTTACCTCTTTCGCCATCCCTTCACGATAAAATACTTCAGGGAAACTTTTTGATCCAATTTCTATCATCCTAACAGTGAAAACAACATTCATGAGATGCTATATACAGTGGCTCATGGAGAACTTTGCCATAAGCCCATAACATGTATTGCTATAAATAAGTCGTCTTCAGAACTCATAAAGATAGCTTCATGAAATCTGCAGATGGTTAGCATGAAATTGCACTTCTACGAGGAGGAGACCACAGGCTACATAGACTTTTCAACTACCTTCGTGAGCTAAATTTGGATTCCACATCGATGTAAATTACATGACCATTTAAGCCCCCACAATTTGCAGGAAGTGAAGCCAGCAGCGCCAACTTCAGGCAAAACTGCAATATAACACAGATGGATCCATGTTAGATGGTACTTTTCCCAAAGAATATATTCAATGAAAGATGCAGACTCTTTGTCCACGCAGTAGATGGTAGTAAATCATCAACCGCAAATAACTTCTCAGGTGCATTCATTGAAGTATAAGTGTTGCAACTGTAATTATTTAACTACCTAATTTGTGTAACAATATCTTGTTCATAGCTTTGTTTTTAAAATGATTTCTATGGAGAGTTAAGGTTATTTTCAACAAGTTCTGAATAAAATCCCAACAAACATAAATTGAAGAGAATACAAATAGAATAAAAAAGGTGTTACAATGCCAAAACATGTAGGACATATAGGACAAACAAAATTGTAGGTGTAAGACATAATTTCAGTGACTGTCCAATATTATAGGGCGAGATAGAGACGTATATCCCGCTGATTAAGGAATACAACTGTAGCCTTAACGAGTTGGAT
This sequence comes from Spergularia bocconei, assembly GCA_963457585.1. Lineage (NCBI taxonomy): Eukaryota > Viridiplantae > Streptophyta > Magnoliopsida > Caryophyllales > Caryophyllaceae > Spergularia > Spergularia bocconei. The sequence goes on from OY734959.1 coordinate 12,998,839, forward strand.
ACACTGGCAACTTGCACTGCCCAAAATCCATTACAGTAGAGGCAATCGTAGAGCTATAATTTGGGAAACATCAAACGGAGCAGATTAAAAAAAGCAAATTCACAAAGGTGGCTCGTCCAGGAACGTCATTGTAATAATTATGGAAAAACTACATGTTTCAAACACAGGCACGTGCCAGACAAAGACAGAGCTCGAACTATAAGATCAACCTCTTCATCTTTTGTCTTTTCCGAAAGCAGCTAGCAGTATAAAGCATAGAGTGTCATGAATGATCAGTCTAGAGCATGATGAAGGATCAATCCTCACAGTGACTACGCAGTCATTAAACAGGCGAAAGTCCCAAGGTCCAAGTTGGAAAGCCTTTCCGATAACAAATAAGCTTTCTGATAACAATCAAGATGCGAGTACTACATTGATACATTCAACTAATACAAAACTTTACCAATATCTGAAATAATGAATCATGACATGACAAAGAATATTGCACGGAAAAGACACAACATTTTGAATTAGGATCATCGTACTTGCGTTTTGCCAATCCCAGCAGGTCCAACAAGCTCAGTCACAACACCAAACGGAATCCCACCACACAATGCCTCGTCCAGACCTTTCAATCTTGTGGGAAGATGGCCAGCTAAGTGCTCATATTTCACTCTTTGCTCCAAAAGTGATTGTGCCTAAAAATCAACAATTCTAATCGGAACTCAAATCCCAATAACAACAGAAAAAACCTTCAATAGCAAAACCAAATAAGTTCGGCATCCTTACAGTTTCAAAGGGAGGGCAGACCACTGCACTGATACATGAAACCGCAGACGTTACCTCGTCAAACCCCACATCCAGCAACTCCATCAACTCAATCTCAGTTAGAGAAAGTGCATCCTATACCAACCAACAAACCAATCAAACTTTAACTACAAACCACCATATTGTCGCCCCCCCCCCCTTATTTTCTTCAAAAAATTGACAGAGAACAATTACGGTTTTGTTTTGGGTACATAGGAGCAGCTAATGTTGCGGGGGTGGGAATATGAGGATTAGAACCCGGCACAACCTCCAGGCAAGTTGGTTTCATAACCACTAGGCCAACCTTGATCCTCATGAGACCGCAAATTGTTAATGAACCAACTCAACCGATAGCCTAAGCTGATGGTTAGGGCCCACAGCACGGTTTTATACATTTAACCCGAAAAGACAAATTTATAATTCACAATCAAAACCAACATCGACATTGCGCTCCAAAACAATTTTGGATCAAATCCCAAGTAAAAATGTATGAGAAATTCCTCCAATTACCATGTTTTTGATATATGAATTTCAACTCAAATAAACAAAATTGAAGTAAGTAATCAAACACGAAAGTATCTAGAATTCATAACAACAAAAACAACAATAGCAGGAAATGCAGAAATTTGACATACTAGTATAATTATTAAGGGAGTAAGAAATGAAGTGAGAGAGAAAGAGTGAGAAAGAAGATACCTTGGCGGTGGTAATGTTACGAGCAGCAAACACATTGGCGATTGACTTTGGAAGACCCATCTCACTTATTTGCTTGTTCGCCATCTTTCTTCACTCTTCACTCACAAGTCACTCCCCGCCATTTACACATGAAATTTCTGAAATCCCTCTTTTTTAATTTGTTTCCTTTTCCAATTTTTGTTTTTGATTTCGGGTGGGATCATGCCAACGCCAATGCCAATGCCAATGCGCACTATTCGAAAGCAATGGGAACAAAGTTATAACTCATCTTTAGTCATTTTACGCCGTAATGAGATAACTAAAATGACATAGGGGTGACTCGGTGAGTATATGACTTTATTTTGACGTTTGTTTTCCAAAAGTCGTTCTAAATAAATACTCTGTATATCACCTAATATGATAGTGATGAGAGCAAAAAACGAGGCTTTATTTATTTGCTTTCCTTTACAACATCTTGTAGATAAAGTTCATATTCATACGAAAATGTAATACACATCTCCATGTAGTCGTAGTTGATTATACCACGATCCACGAAATATGATAACCGTAGAAATTAGTATCACTACAAATGTGCTTGTAAAAGAGAAAGTCTTAATGTATATCCATATACATTTCTATATGTATATCCCTAATTTTTTATCCACATGTTCCACCATATTTCAATTCTCTCTCCTCAATCTCACCACATAAAAATACAAAACATACCCATACTACCCCCATATATGTTTAGTAATGTATATCACATATGTATTGCAAAAATGCAATAGTATATACGTACGGACTATATATGTACTAGTGTACTACTATATAATCTCTCTTAAGATCAATAATATTATTGCTTACTTCAACGAATGTCTTCTCTTAGCTTGTTTACAAAAGACGTACATTTCTATTTTAATTCACCATTAATAGTATAGTACTCCGTAAATTCTAACCGACTCTATTTATAGAGAAATAACTCCTAATGAATCGTAACATTTACAAAGTATAAGTACTCTTTGTGTATGTGTGAAACATATACATGTTGGCCTTAAAAATCAGGCATATCAGGTTTAAACATCTTGGGAATCCCTATATTATCTACGCTACTACGATCAACGACAAAGTGAGCTTTCTGATTAACACCTCTTCTTGTGTTTGCCGCAAACCTTGATGCTATAACCGTAGCACCAAGATGTTGAGCATTATTATTAGAATTCCCATCTCCTTGCATTGTATCATCGAAGCTTCTATCTAACGCTTCCGAATACTCATCATCAATCGATGACATATTCTGCTCAATAACTTCTAACTCTAATAACTCCTTGGTTATAAGTCTCTGTCTATATCTCCTCCACGCGGATTGAATGTAGCATGCACCCCACGTCCGCCATTGATGTGAGTTGTATCTAAACGCGTCTTGTAACGCTTTACTGTGGAGACGCTTGAATTGGGTCGAAAAGAATCGTAAGTCTTCAGCTCCGAGGGCAAATGCTTCAACTTCGGTCAATGCTTTCACAGTGCGTGTTGATGAAGGAAGGTTTAAGTTTGAGTTTGGGATTAGTGCCCATGTTAATAGTTCTTCACCACAGAAATCACCTGGTCGTAATGTGATCGAATTGTAGAATCCTGACCTTCCTCCACCCGTCGTCGAGCTTTCGAGTTGGCCTCGAATGATGAATAGCATTTCATCAACCGGATCACCTTCTCTGAAAATGTAGGTTCCTTGTGTACTCAATGTTGCTATCAGTCGTTCGCATATTGCATCTAGTAGTAATTTGTCCACTTTCGAGAAAAATGGCACCTTAAAAAAGCAAATATGCATGCAAAGAAATTCAAACCAAATGTTAAAAGATAATGTACAGAATTCATTTATACATCTCATTACATATAATATAAGTATAAAAAAACGTACTCGTCGGACGAGGTTGAGGCAAAGATGACGTTGAACTTCACGCCGGAGATCTAAGGGTAAAGACTGTAAAATAGAAGCTTCATTAACACCTCGTGTAGCCAACCAATCGTATTGAACAAATCGGCGTACACGTTCTTGCAAGATTGGAGGCAATTGTCGATGTCTCATCCATTCTTCCGTGTCTCTTCTTTTTATCCTCCATTCTTCGACTCTAACTGTGAGAGATTGTAGATATGTCTGTACATTATAAATCATTCATACCATGATTAAGGATTTAATTTCTATCAACTTACGCTTTAGAAAATTTTCAAATAACTCCCCACTTAATATATCGACCAGGTCAAACTTCGTTGTGTTTCACTGAATCACGTATTAGGTACTTAACCAGACGGGCTCACAGATGCATGACACATCTACTTATTAGACAATATGCATCATATTCATTTGATTTCGACAAAACATACATTAACAAATAAAAAGGACACAGAGTGTAATACATACACATTTAGGTGATAATATAGGGTTTTGTATTGACCTGCATATTGCCAATCAAGAGGCAAAACAAGAACAATCCTCCAACGCACACACATATAGCAAATAGTGTCTCCCCAATAAAAGTAGTGGTTTCCAAATTTTGTCCATAAGAACTGCATTTCACAAATAAATAACAAACCATTGCAAAAAATCAACGTAAGCTGCTCGCCTATGTACCAAGAAAACACGTTAAGATGTATTATATGATCACTATATATGTACCTTAGGTTTTTGAGGCCGAACCACAAGCAATAGAGATACTTCCTAACAAATTTGGAGGATCCAACACCACTAGTAAAAGCTTCAGCAAACATTCCGAATTTGAATTCAGCATGATTGTTTCTCGGGTCACAATTGAAAACCAAGTAAGTGTTGTTTAACCAGTATTGTCGGTCCACATCGCCAACTGTTGTACAATCCAGATATTTGAAGAGACATGCTGGAAATCTCTTCTTTTCAAGCTCGCACTCTGTTCTCCAACACGAGTATTGCCTACTTATTGCTGCTGAATACCATATTGATCCTAATATCTGCAATAATTTCATGCAAATTATACACCCGTGTCGAGTTAGGGTTAGGGTTTTCTTCGATTTATAGAATGGACAAGGCTAGAGGTCTACAGTGTAGACACCCAAAATGTCTACAATCAGCAATAATTTTACTACACCATCAAAATTTTACTACTCACACAATTAATTTTACTACCTGAAGTTTTCAATATAATTAATTTTACTGCTTCGATCTCAATTTTACTACTACTAACTCAATTTTACATTGTAGACAAATTAACTGTGTCTACACTGTATACCTCTAGCAATTTGCTTATAGAATTCCTTGCGTCGTTTGTTTTGATTTGAAAGATTTAAAGACGGAGAGAAACATGTGCTCGCCCCTCGATTCTTTTTACTTCTTAACGTTTGGTTTGAATATGCAAGAGGAATTCAACAACAACAACAACAACCAAGCCTTATTCCCAAAATGATTTGGGGTCAGCGTAAGAGGAATTCAACAAATAGAAAATAAACGGAGGGAGGAGTAGTTGATAGTAGGCTTACATGACTGGCTAACATGTACAATAACAAGTTGTAAGCTGCTCCTGACCATGCAGTTTTGGCAACGACACCCGTAGTTTTGATGATACGCTTATTCAAAGGAAATAATAGGAAAAATCTAGGAACATATTGGCAAAGGACTATTAGTGACAACGTATAGTTTCTCCGGTCCGACTTCTTTTGCTTCAGTAGTTTTGGTATAATCAGCCAATTAACCACCTACATTATTATTCACGGGGAAATTAAAAATCGAAAAAAAACTCAAAATGGACAGGAATACTGAACGAGCACTTGTAAAATTGACCGACAAATAATAATGGACGAAGTAGTAGTGTAATACCTGAGGGAGTGGTAATGCAGCTGTAAGATCAATCGCAAAATCGGATTTTAAATATCTCCATGCAATTTCATAAGGGTCAAAAACCAATTCACCTCTACCAAAAACTCTAGAGGAGCGTGAAATAAAAGCCGTACGAAATTTTATAGCGATATGTAACACGTAAAAAAGGTCCGCAATGGTACGTAAAGCGGTCACGTAATCGTTAAGTTCCATGTCGGAGAAGAGACACGCCCGATCCGCCCCAACGGAGGGCAGGAAAAAGTAGAGAGGATCGATGAAGAGGGCAATGACACATATGAGGAGGAATATGTAATTCCATCGTGTTACGATGTCGGAATTTGGGTCTAGGATTTGGTACCTCCATAATAAGTGGTAATGTAGCTTTTGATCGTCGAAGAATGCTGTAGTTGAGGTTGCAATTTGGTGAGAGAACCGTGGAAATCGACGTTTTGAGAGGATCTTATTCATCGATACAGATCAGAAAGATGTAGAGCTATCGATCGTGAGCAATCCAAAAATATTGACCGGGACATCAAATGGTAGTAATGGTAATAATAATAATAATAATAATCATGTGTTAGCATATGATCATTGTTTGAGACATGAGCATGAATCTTGTTAATGAAGATGAAGTTGAGAGAATTTTCATTTCTTGTTTAGTAGTGTTATGTTAGAAGAAATGTGCAAGGAGTCTTTTTTTTTTAAATTGTAATTGTAATTTGAGAGGCAAAAAAACTGAAGAAGATGTCATCATATGAATTTTTATTAGCATAAAGGAGATGGAGACATGGAAAACAAAGGGAAATTGAAGGTTTAGAGACATGATAGGAAATGTCACCAAAATAGGTAGGTAGTTAAAACTTTTGACTCTTTTATAAAAGGTTGCGAAATATATAATAATGTCTTTAAATTTGTGGTCAAGAATTAAAAAACTCTATCAAACATGTTGGCCTGGTATAGAAGTAAAACATTGTATTATGATTATCGTCTAGTTTATTTAGCATCTTTGAAAATCTATTCACTGCTTTTTAATTAAGATCAGATATACTCCGTACAGAGTAGGATGCATACTTGCATAGCCCTCAAAGCCTCTTGTGTCCACAATACCATAGAACGTGGTTAAGTAACACTTGTAGAAAACACGTAAAAGGTGTTGGTTGTGAAATGTAAAAGGTGTCGGGTCTTAGTCGATGCGATCAAATCAAGGTGAAGCCTTAAGTAAGAATGAGTTTTAGGGTCCACTTGGTGTAAAATTACACATAGGGGTATATCCCACTTGCACTTTTAATAAAAAAGTAAGGGTGTTTTGATATTTATATGTACAAATAAGGAAAGATTCCAAGTATAAAGTTTAAAGATAAACACACCTAAATAGAAAGTAGGAAGTTTAAACCCAAACGGATGGAGTATTGAACTATTGACCACCTTAGCTTCATCACAATCGGATATCAAACACTATTATCTCAATAAGGCTTTAGCTGAGATGGTCGGCGGTCCAAATAATTTTTTTTTTCTTTCACCATCTTCATAATATAGAAATATAACCACAAATCTTCAAATCTATATATTATAAGAAGAAGAATTATAACCATGTTTATAAAAATGAAGGTACTATCAAAATTTGTCCTCAAAAAAGAAATTAAAAAAAGTATCAACAAATAAATTGACTCTACAGCCAACAATCATTATTTGATACTACTACCATTATCAATCAAACTAGTTCAACTTCTACTTGTGTTCCAACAAGTGAAGGATGAACCCGGTTCTCTGATCTACTCCTAGCAAGCATCCTACTTAGTGAACATTCTAGTACCGTAAAATGCACGCTACTATTTACACTACTACTACGATCACTCTCATTATCACTCGGAAAATCTTCATTAATTCCGACAAGAATCTCGGCCAAGCTCCTCGAATCTTCGACATTTTCGTACGTTACTTGATTAATAACTACTCCATCTTTTTGCGTCGAACCATCGACATCAACTTCCAACACTTGCGCTCGACAAATCGGGCATGTAGAGTGAGAGTGAAGCCACATATCAATGCACTCCACGTGAAACGCGTGCGAGCACCTTGGCAAGCTCCTCCCTACTTCCCTCCCCTCGAACACGCTCAAGCAGATGGCGCACTCCAACGCCGGTTCACGCCCGTCCGGTCCGTACACAAACAAGGGTATAGTGTCTATCTCTGCTAGATCGAGTCCTTTGGTGGTTTGGGTGTTTATATCATATGCGTATGTGGTTGCTGGGTGTTCTTGGCCGAGGCGGACCTGGCCTAAGACCCGAGCCACGGATAATGTGGCTCGGGTCTGGCGTTGTTGCGCCTCGGCTAGGAACCAACGGGCGTAGATGTGGAGGAGGAGGACAAAGAGGATTACTAGGAGAAGGCAAAGGATTGCTGCCAACATTACGTTGCTCTCGTATGAAATTATGTTATCCATCATTTTTATTTTGTAGCTTACTTAAGCAAATGATCGCGTAATTAGAGTTTATATATATAATACATAGGATACTAGCAGCTAGTACTACCATGTTATGGAGATTATAAAGAAAGATGTGGAAGGGGAAAATTAGCGTAAATGAGAAGTTACATAATTACGTACGTAGAGGGCGCCGGTATAGTTTGTTAAATATATAGGTGGTCGTGTATTTATTTCCTCAAAGTCAAAAGTCGGGAGGAAATGAAGGACTCGTGAAGCTAACGGCAGACAACCAATGAGAAAAATGAGGACTTTCATGAGTTTCCTAAAAAGGGTGAGGATCCCAATTCTAAAGGGTGCAAAATTAAAGGCAATTTGAGGTATTCCATTGTCGAAGAAGACCCAATGTAGAATGCTAGGTTGACCCTTAAAATTAAACAAAGACTAATTAACTAATTTCTCGAGTGCTCGACTATTAATTACGGGCTGATTTGAGTGGTAAGGGTTTGATTCCACTGAAATGTCGAATTAAGTACGATCTTCATTGTATGAGGATAATTTTTGTAGCAAAACATCACCTTAGAGTGTCGGATTTGTGACCCCAAATTGCATTTAGATGTTGTAGTGAAACTTATGAAATTAAGTTTGACAAGTTTGTTTGAAATTTACCATACAAGCTAAGATGAATTCACCTTTCTAGACTATTTTTTACAAGAATAACAGTTTTTGCTCAAGGCACAAAGGGAGTAACACTTGACTAAACTAGAGAAAGCGTGCCAAGACTCCGAACTTTCTCTTTAAGTCTCTTTATTAGATGAATAGAACGACACAATCCAACACTCTGACTCATAAAATGTCACCTGATTGCTTGTAATTTTGCATCAACAATAAGCTAGTTTCTGTGCGTGTTTAAGACAGAATCGGATCTTGATTTGCGAGTGTAGCTGCTGGCGCAAACTCGCAAAGCGACCAACAGTTGAGATTCTTATCTCGGTCGAGCACAGGTTTTTTTGCACGATTGATCTAATGCATGGTTTGACATACAATTTAGATTGATCTTTTGGATGGTGCCACTGATAAACTGGTTGGACAGGGTCACTTTGTAATGTAAAATAAATCTGCGCTACTGCATTATATAGATACTGTGGTAACAAATATCATTGATATTGTATTTCAAAAATGTAATTGTCGATAGTCGAATCATAAGTACTGTGATATAAGTACAGTTCTATGAACAAAAGAGAATGACCAGGAGTCTTGGAAATCAAATGTAAACTTCCATTTACGAAGATGTAAGTCAGGACCAGGCATACCTCCCAGTCGCATCAATCCATAAGCTTGTACCGTTTTTCCTGTACACCTGTTACTCCCATCTGTATTTCTATAATTGTGTGAAGAGGTACCTACACAACAGTATTGACATTAGTTTGATGTCGGGTAAGCAAGCGACAAAGGATCATCACAGCTGAATACTGAGAAAGTGCGTTAAGGTCTATCATTCTCTTTCCCTTTCTGAAGCACATCGAACCAAATTAATTTACACTCTAATTTGGCTCTTTCCTTGCATACTCTAATGATGGATGAGAGCGGATACTCTCCTGCTTCCAAGTCAAGATCACCACGGGTTCCGGAGACAGGTTAGCAAACGTGAGTTATTTTGGGAAGACTAGACAAAGTTGGCATTTTCTCAGATACAGTTTTCTGCTTCCAAAAGGATTCAATTGGTGAATAGGGTGAAGTACAAGATAACTCAGGCTGTCTGGGACAAGCACAGCAATTTCAAGCAACGACATGTCCACAACTTTCATCTGGTACCAAAACCTAATTGGTTTACATTACGACAGATATCATTTGCGAGAATTAATCAGGGTAGATAATTTCAACAGAACATTAGCACAGTTTCTTTAAATTAAGGGCTTGGATCATCTGGGGTAGGAACTGGTGTAGTAAGTAACATCCTTCCCCAGTACCAAAAGTAAACTCATTAAACCTGTAATGACCTCTAAGACATCTTACCTCAATGTGTGGTATTTCACTTAAAGGCCTATCAGCAAAGTAAGCATACAATGCTCTCAAAACAGCCTGCAATAAGGAATATCCGATACAAGCACCGGTTTAGTAACTGCAAGTTGATATACACTGATAAAACCTTTGAAGTACTGTATGTAATATTACCTGATGAGCAACCACAACAACTGGTGCTCGTTGGCGCTCAAGCTCAATAATTACAGGCTCCAGTCTGCATAAAATTAAAATAATCTCAAAACTTAGAATAAGTAAGGCAGATTTGTTTATATAGAGTGCAAAAAATCTGAGGTACAGAAGAGGGAAGTGGAATTAAAAAATAAGAATCAGGTAAAACTTAAAGACCACGAACCTCTGGATGACATCTAAATATGACTCCCCTCGAGGATAACGATACCGAAGCTTATCCTTTTTGCGCGAGCTGGATTGTGATTGAAAACACATTAGATTAAACACAAAAAGCTTTTAAAGAAAATACAAATGTTGACTATACTTAAAATCAGGATATAGACTGTTTCTTTGACACTCCATTCACCCAGTGCGTTGCGTGTCTGACATGACAGAACACTTGGACCCCTTTTAGGACAAAAAAATGAATATTTCATAATATAGCCATGTTAAAGTTCTGACACTTGCGGCCGTGTCTGAGTAACAGAGAATGTAGATGACTCATATTTTATACAAAACAAAACTTAGAGAGGGAAAAAAGAGGAAAGAAGGCAGTCTTTAATGAGTAGATTGAATTTCATATCATGACTTGTATAACTGTTCGTTTTAGGATTCTAGCATTGCAGGTCCATTTGAAGACAGGATTGCCAAATGGTTGAGCACGCAATTCTCAAATTGTGAAGGAGAAACCTTAGGATGTTGCCATCTTCATGAGACATCTTAATATGTTTCAATGAACCCAGGATTCAAGGAAAAAAAAATGTTGGTACATACTCATACTCCTCGGGCATATTCTTCTTGATCTCCTCGTACGTCATCCCATCACAAACACCGGCATTGATCTCGTCAAGTGCGCGCCATTGCACCTGTAAGCAAAGTCACATCTGCCTTAAGGTGCCAAGTAACTGCATTATAAATTGCAGAGGAAAGAAAAAGTGACAACAAAGAAACATGAGAATCATTTGATGACCATTAGTTACCTTGGGAAATCCAACAATATGATTAGCCGTCAAAATGGATCGTTGCAAAGTACTAGTCCAGATCTGGATATTGAAACAAATATATATTTGCAACAATAACGAGTCAGTGCATGGGCAAGAATAAAAAGAAAAGAACACTTTATTCCTCATGCATATGTTTCCCACATCAGACAGAAAGCAGATTTATCTACTTAGACATTGCAAATTTGCAAGCATTACAATTTATGAGGGAATTATAAAAACTTCTCCTGAGACCGCCAAGCGCAAGCAGCTAGAAGAATTTTGAATATTGAAACAAAATGAATCTGGAAAGTATGCGAAACATTGTATCACACACCACAACATCCATTATGCTTCTGGTGGAAGTGTCAACTCATTTGGTAGGTATCATAGTGTGGAAAGATGCCAGTGTGACACCACAATATTGCGAAACTAATAACGCCTATGTCAGGATATTTAGACTAGTCAATGCTATTTTCTTCTGAACATGGGGCAAGTAAATACCAGATGGGATTAAGAATGTAGATGAAATGAAGATGAGATGAGCATCAGGAAGATTTTTCCATGACAGAATAGCCTGAGAACACTATCAATTTCAAGTTCGCAACCCAGAGTAAAAGATGCTCAAACGACAGAGTGCATCCTTTCGAAGCAATCTCTTTTGGGTGACCGGCGGTGGAGGGTGGAACAGGGTATGTGAAGGTCTTAAAGAGATGGTAAATAAATAGAACTGACTGAGTTATCTTAAGGTTGATCCCATAACCTCCGTACAGTACAGACTGAAACGTAAAATTCATGGGTAAAAGGTTTCAGATGTGTTCATGCTAGCCCGGATAACCGGATAAGCAGATAGAATCCAATAAGCCTTTTAAGAAAATTAAGAAAGCTACAGAGAAGTGGGGCAGAAAGGGAGTCACAAGAGTTACAAACATCAAAGCTAAGAAGAGATGAACCAAGAGACGAGTCTTGCACCGCGTGAAATTCGCTACAACACTTGCTGGGGATGCAGGGTTTGAGATCACGTACTTAAATATGAGACCGTTTTCAGTAACATTTATCTCTTCCTTAAGGTCACAGGCGAAACTGACTTCCAGCGGTAGCAAAATGGTAAACAATCTCTTCTTTGGTTGCCAAAGGTTCAGGCAAACTGTACTTTGGTGAAACTGACTTTGAAAAATCCCACCTTGGTGGTAATATCATCAATACTAGTCCAAATCACAGATGGTTATTATGATTATGAAGTAAGTTTTGGCGACCTTATAAGCATGTAAAGCATCACTGAATAAGATTAAATTCGGGTCATAAAAGTGGAAATATGTGCATCCTAAAGGTCTCCAAAGTGGAATTTGTGAAACCTGTAGGCACCAAAGTGGAATTGACCTATACCTCTGTACTAAGTGGAAATTCTCCAGTCAAGGTCCCTTTAAGGCTTAATTAAAGGGTTTTTCTTTTTATTTAGAATTTAATTTTTAAGCCTTTCATTAAAGCTTCTTGGGTTCCAGACTCGCAGGTGGCAGTAATTATTTTCCAGCACTGAGATTATACTATTAGGTCGCCATCAGTCCATCACATATAGAGATACAAGAACATTTGCATACATAGATTGCATAATGCATGCACTCAAATGAAAGAATAACTCAGCATCCGACCCAAGCTCTTAGCATCCACTTTAAATTAACATGTATTCAACTTCAACATAAAGTGCAAACAGATGATGAAATTTGTCAATCAAAATAAGTATTATGTTTGTAGCAAATTGGTTCTTACAGAAGCAGCACGTTCAGATTTTAGCCGCTTCTCCACAAAGTTGGCAAGCTTCTTTGCGTAGAGTTCCCCAGAATCACTAGACCCAAAAAAAAAAAGTGTTACAAAACAATCCATAAGGTTTTTCTGCAAGATATTATCAAAGAATTTCAGCACAATCAAACAGAAATTCCATTTGACTAGTATAGCCGTATAGGACACTTGAAACAATCATATAAACAAGTTAGGCTGTGAGTGCCTGAGTGGTAAAGTCTTGATGGATCCACATAGTATATACACTATGGGCCAAACTATGCAATTTTTTAGGGTTATGAGGATCTTAACTATAAAGGTTAAGCTTAAAGGACCTGTGTTATTAACTCCTGTTTGAAACAACTACAGCTTACGGTAATTTTCTCACATAGCCCCTCCACTTCACTAAAACTAATAGAACAAAAGAAGTGTACACTGTACTTAACATACCTTATAACAGAATCCCCACCAATTCTGGATCTGACATTATATCTACTTTCACCATGCCTAGTAAGTAAAATTGGACGAGGGGTCAAATGAGTATTCACCTGCAAAACCATCCATGACTCATACCCGTTCAGCATCACAATAAACACATTCCACATTTCAAATTCCCGCCCCCTACTCTCCTTTCCTTAAAAAAAGATTTCAAGATCACAAAGATAATGAGTATACGAATGTAATGGTACCAACATACCAAAAAGAATACAATCCGTCCTGGAAGATAGCCACTAATGTTATTAACCTGCAGAGGGAAGTGAAGAAATTTATTAAAAGTAACTAACATTCCTCCCTAGTAAACTGACATCAGATCACTTAAAAAGACAGCCAAAGAAACGCATTAATATAAGATCTTGTTTACAAGTACTCCCTGTACTTTCCTTTCTAGGTTGTCCCACAAGATCATTTACACGTCTACTTTTAGCCTGATTTTTCATTTATTTCCCCACCCACGTACAGTCCCCTCTCAGACTTTCCCGGCAACAAAAAAACTCTCCTGTGGTTCACCAACACAAGCCCCACCCCCCACAACAGGAAAAAAAAAAGTTACCTACGCTTCCAATACAGCAATCATTCAGTGATACAGTCGGCAAACGACCCAGCTAGATAAAGGGAGTATAGCGTTTTGGTGAAGCATTCAGGCAAAGCATTGTTTGTGTCAGATCAATATCTGATGAAACATTGATGCACCGCATTCTAGAAGAGAAATTATTTTCATTACCTGTCCCCCTCCCTCTATCCTCTCCATGTCCCAAAGCCAAGTTAGCTTGCATATGACAAAGCAGATATGGGGTTAACACGAGGTCAAAGATTCACCCCCCCCTCTCTCTCTCCCCCTCTGATCTTTATAGCTTCTCTTATACCCTTCAAATATTCCAGTCAACTACTCCCAGAAAGTGTCACTCCCTCCAATCCAAATATCTGACATACTCTACAAAACACATTCTAAGTTGGCAAATTAACAATGACTGCAAGGTTTCTATATTTTGGTTAAATAAATAAGATTATTATAGCCTTCTTGACAACTCTATCATATTGTATCTCCTTCATATGTGTGCGGGAATTATGGGCATAATTTAACCATTGAACAAACTCAGGACCAGCAAATCTCAGAGATAAAAGCTTCGAAAGAGCTATACACTGTTCACTTATTCATGTTTTTCTGAAGGTTTACAAGTTACGCAAGACCACACCATCATCTTCCTCGGTCAGTTGGAGCTTCCAGGACATTGATGAGCAATGGAGATCTTAGGTTTAATGATGAGATAGCTAATTCCTACAATATTGGCCAGAAAATTGGACCATTGTTGAATTGCGCATCGAGTCAAACATATGGAAGTCCATAACTACATTGCAATATAGGGGGTTTAATTTCACTATCACACTCTTTAGCGAGTCGATTGCCACTTTCGTAGATAGTAAATTGGAGTACACTGATAGACATGAAGAGTAAATACAACAAAGCTTAGTCTCAAATGACTTAGACTTAGGTTAGGTAACAACAAAGACTAGATGAAGGGGGAAAAGCTCACTTGTATTTGACCACCATGTCCGCTGACCATATCTATCATTTTTATATAGGATCCTTCTTCCACTGGTTCATAGACCTGGTAATATTCAAAACACCCTTAGAATCATAATCAACAATCCACAGGGTGTGAAGGTCGAAGCGGTGCCCCTACCTTTGCATAATTGTCAAGTCGACTTTTGAAGTCCCTATACCCAGCTTCAAAATCTGGCCTGGAAAAATTAGACCAAATAGGTGTAAAGTGGATTTCAAGAAGAAAAGCATTAAATAGTCACCAACAAAGCACATACTGCTCTGCGTAATCTGGACTCTGTTGGACCTTCAAACGTATGTTCCTCTCAATAATGCTTTCATCGTTACATAGGGTCTCCAAAAAAATAATCTGTAATGAGAACACAAGTTTCAATCAGGAAGCGTTACAACAAAGGATCAAGAGTAGCGAGTACGTCTCTACAAACATTGTCATAGGACAAAATCTAGTCATTATTTTTCAAACCACCCACAATCCTATAAATCAACCAAGCCTCTATTCCTCAATCATAGAAACATTATATGTGGTACACCTATGATGCTGAGACTCGTGTACAAATATTTGACACAGATGCTGATCCGAGTATCGACTCCAATGTTTCAAAACAAGGAAACAGGGACTCTTATTAAGCGCGGATAATCTCACTGATGACAAAGTCAACAATCCAATTTTCAGATGTTAGACGCCCTTTTAATTTATAACTAAAAATTACTGGAAGAGTAATCTGAAATCATAACCTTTTTATCGAAAGTTTGTCTTCTGATGTATGGGCCCTCTAAGTCCCCTCTACTGTCCTCATAAATGTAGTCCCTTGTCCCCATTATATAAACTCACGTAAACATCATTCAATATAAACTCGCGTGAAAATGCATAGCAAAGTTGCTCATATAGTACAAAACAACCTCTTTACCCCAGTGCCTTAAAGGCTCCCGCCAAGGGGGGGTCGGATGCACGCTAACCTTACCCCTATTGAAACATAGGGAGGTTGCGCATGGATGACCCAAAATTGAAAATTGCTTCGAAAATCGTACCGAGGACTTCTACTTCACAAAATAAGAAGCACAGACAGTTTTGTGAGTCATTTTGCTTTATTCCATTATATCCCAAAAACCAAAGAATAGTTAGTCTTTGGCTCCATTGGAAATGGAAAATAAAAAAGACACCAAGTACCTTGCAGTTTCCTTCCGCCAATTTCATTAACATGTTTCTCCTCTCTCTGGTGCTGTTGGTAGCATCAAATACACCCACCTAATTTCAAAATCAAGCATTACATCAAGATTACATTGAACAAAGTGGACAATGGCTGCCGACCAAAAGAAAAAGTTTACAGCTAGTAACACACCTGGCCTCCTTCTTGCATCCAAGATATCATATCTTCCATCGCAAGGGCAGCCACCTACACATTTGCAAATAAGATAAGTGTAGCAATACAGAAAAGGCTTGTTTGAAGTTACAATACTGCCGTAAAAGCAAGCACCCCTTTCAGAACCCTATTCAAAAAGGTTGACAGCTAGCTTTGGGACTTTGCTTTTAATCCAGTTCTGGCTATACATGTCAATCAATTAGGTGAAATTCATTCCATTCCATCTCGAATGATCTTTGGAACAAGCGAGCAGATAGATTCCTATCCCCCCCCCCCCCCCCCTTTAAAAATGCACTCAGTTGGAGAAAGGTGTATAAGCAACAGAACTTTTGCCAAGAGAATTCTCAGGCCAAAAGCAACATGGCCATTAACAAGCTTTCAATGCCAATATAACCGCCTAGGCTAAGCCCTGTTATGGAAGGAAAACAAGGCTATCGACGCCCAGGTACAATAGGAGATCTACCAAACATATGATGCCTTCAAACTGTCAAGGATATTAGAAAAGAAAGGAAAATGTTGCTTAGAAGAATGAGCAAGTTTTAATCATTCCGTTAGGCAACCTTTGGATTAACATATAAGCCTCTAACTCCAAAAAAGGACTAAACCGGGATAGGATAAGGCATTTTGCCATGACAGAGGCCTAATAGTATTGTGACTTGCCCTAAATAATATTAAACGTTCCAATAGAACCGATGGACAACCAAAACACAGGCAATAGCCAACTAAACAGCATCTAGGAAAATTTTACTAACAATACTACAATCTACCCATAGGTACATAGATGAATTATCAAATTTAGCTTCATAGATGGATGTAGCACACACAGAAAAAAAAAAAAAAAAAAAAAGCTGAATCATAAAAGCTCCTTTCTATTTACACTACGGTCACATCTATTCATAAAGACTGCACCTCATTGCGTGCTTCAATGCCCTCAGGATTATCACCTCTGAAAAAGTCAGCACACTGCAACAGAAAGAACATAATCCATTAAGCATAAAAGAGGATACTAACAACTTCCAAGACAGGAAAAAGGGGACTAAAAAAGAGAAAAATAATTTTTCATTCTGCTCATATATGCTATCTTCCTCTATAAGACATCAATCAGTTGAGCATAACCAACTCAAATTCAGCAGCCAAGTTTTACCTGATTCGTTCCAAGCTTCAGGCGCCTATACTGTGCAAGGAATAAAATAATGAGTCATACTGCCTTGACCAGTTAAAAACAAGAAAAAGAGGATAGCATATCTGAAAAAGACCAGCACTCACCTTTCCTACATTAAAATGCTTGGTATCATGGCCCAACCATCGAAGATATCTCGTCAATTTAGCAGCAGTGAAAGTCTTGCCTCGAGCAGGCAAACCAACCTTTGATAAGAATGAGGGAGAAGTGAAAGATATAAGAGAGGAAACAGAGCAATACAAAAAGATATCACAACAATATTGATCCATAGCACACCAGAACAATTGCCAAATGTCTATCCTCCTTTGGCCCAAGCATTTGGTCAGCTACTGCTGCTGCTGCAACGGCTCCAGCAGCTTCTGGCATTGCATTCTAAAATTTAACAAGGGCAGAGATAACAAAATTTAAAAGTTGATGAATAAAAACGAATTTCATTCAATCAAACTCCCGCAGGAATGACAAGTTTTAAAGACCTTGCTTTCTGAGCCAATCTTCGTGTCAGTAGTAAATGTACCAGAACTAGCAGATTTGACTAGCCTAGGAGAACCCACACCTCTGTCCACAAACAGTCCCTTGTGAGAATCCTGCCTCTGTAAAGATGAAACCGTGGCCACTGATTTTGTTTCCATCACAGGTGAAGATGCATACACTTTAGCAGGTTCTGGTATAGCTACTTCCATTTCCTGCATAAAGATGGCCAATTAGCCATAGTTCATCAGACCTTCAGAGAACATTATTTCTCTTCCATTGTCTGGGACACCAACACCACAAATGGCTTGATAAGTCTTGCGAAAGGGGAATAAATTTGCTTTCATAGATTGAAAGTCCAGTCATAGAGAATGACATACAGCAATCAGAGAGACAAGACGACAAGTTCCATAGAGAAGGAATATGGAAAAATGGAACGTGCAATTACAGTTTCCCATCATTTAACAAACAAACAAGAAAATCAATATGGAAGCACAACAGATAAGAAAATAAGATCACCTCAGTGCACATACCCCAATAGAAAGAATACAACTACCAACCTCCATCTGGAGCTCTGTATTGTCTTGTATCGCAAAACTAGAATACTTTGGATGATCAAGTAATGGGGAATGAGGGGTCAACTGGTGCTTTAAGAGTTTGTTGCCACCAAATTGCAATATCTATAATCAATCTTATCATTCATTACTGTTCAGATATAAAGAAATCGAGGAGAAATACACAAAAACTCGGACAAACATTTTAATTGTAAACCAACATACCAGAAACCAACACCTCGTTGGGTATCACACCCTTCAGCTTTTGTTTTTGGTTTTTGGTTTCTGGCACCCTACACTTCAATTAGATACAAGAACAACAACCAAGCCTTATTCCCAAAATGATTTAGGTTCGCCTAACATGAATCGTCATCCAGTAATCGTCTTGTGTACGCCATAAAATTTCAAAAACGTGGCATTTTATGGTGTACCCTAAACTTCAATTAGATACAACAACATCTTTAACCCCAGTGCCTAAGGCTCCCGCCATAAGGCGGGGTAAGGGGGGGTCGGATGCACGCAAGCCTTACCCCTATTGAAAAATAGAGAGGCTGCGCACGGATGACCCAAAATGAAAATTGATTCGAGAAATCGCACCGACTTACTGCTAATTCACAAAATAAAAAAGCATTTTATGAGCCATTTTGCTTTATTCCATTATATTCCAAAAACCAAAGAATAAGTAGTCTTTGGCTCTATTGGAAATGAAAATCTAAACTTTAACTAGATAAGTCACAAAATTAATTCAAATTGACTGTTTCTATAACAGTCATATAGAAAAGAAGAACTGACAATTGAAAAAAAAAAAAACAGAAAAATGCTTTTTCTGGTCTTCAAAAACGGAAGTCTGGTTTTCAAAAAAACCGGAAATATGGAAACCAAAAACAATACTAAACGAGCCCCAAGATATAATACTACGGTTGGCAGGTTCACATCTACCAGGAAATCGAAAAAAAAAAAAAGCAGTACATTCATGATTGTATTTGAGCGAGTGTGACGTGTATGCGTATGCCACCCATGCATAGGGCCACGCAAAATTGTAAGACATTATGAATAAAGGAAACTGGGAGGGTCACAGCTTCACAGGCTGAAATGTGTTTGTGTTCTTTAGAAAACCACCCATACCTTTGCCACGACTTGTTTCCGTCCCAGCTTCAGTGACCCATTCTAAATGGTTCTAAAAGGTACTAAAAGACGTTCCCTATATACTCAATGGATTGAGATCCCCTGGAGTTGAAAAATAACTCTACATGGTAGAGTTTACTCAAAATGGAAAATTAACTCTACCATGTAGAGTTATTCCTTGTGTTTAAAAATACACTTTTATTTATATTTTCCATTTATAGTAAACTCTACCAACTCCAGGGAAAAATAACTCCATGGGATCTGAATCCATAATCAATCATGATCATCCAAAGAAACAAACATTTCATGCATATACAATTTAACTTTTGCAGGTTGGGAGTAGGAGAGACGGGAAACAAATTATAATAAATAACAAACCTTCACAGGCCGATCATTGTAGATGCCACTACCCTTGGAAAGTGAAGCAGCTCTGCCACTATTGCTGGAGGAAATATACCTTGGAGTTTCAGCCAAGTTAGCAGGATAAACCAGAGATGCTGCTGGAGATGGTACGACATAATGTTCAAGATCAAGCTCCAAACTTGCTGAGGACCCGATCTGCATTTCATGGCAAAAAAATGAAAATGAAAATAGGAGAGGTCAGCCGGATACTAAAAATATGAGAGAGAAACTTCTTCACCAGCAAAAAAAATCCATCAACCCAAGAGGAAAAAGAATTGTATGCATCACAGACGTACCTAAATTTTTTATTACAAATCACAAATGAAAAGCTAAAAGCAATTACTCTTTGTTTATTTGAACTTAGACATTGACATCCAAATGGATATGAACTATCTGTAACTAATGTCAGATCAACGGGGAACCTGACATTAAGATTACATACACCCCCCCCCCCACTCCCTTTTTGGAGTTGGAGCCTCTTTGGAGGCACTGTAATAATGATAACTTCGGGTAAATAAACCATGATATCAGCGAAAAAAAACAAATTCATTGGTGACGCAGGTGCATTACACTCTAATACAGTAATACTAATCTTACATAGCTAGAACACAACTTGTGATGGTGGCGCAAGCCTTAGAGGCTGAAGCCCAAAAACTCGCAAATTTTGAATTTGATAGGCCAGAAATTATTTCCCAATTTAATTACAACAACAAAGGCTCCTACCATAAGGCGGTGTAAGGGGGTCGGATGTACGCAATCCTTACCCCATGTTATAACATAGAGAGACTACTTCACAATACAAGAAGCGCAGACATTTTTCTGAGCCATGTGCATTATTTCATTACATTACAAAACCAAAGAATAGGTAGTATTAGGCTCCAATAAACCCTAATAATAGATGCTTTGCAACAAGCTACGCAATATCTGTTTTTAAGATAAAGTCTGATGATTGATTAATATACGAGCAAATTGTTCAACAAAGAGTCAGCAGCAAGCCTGAAACTAAATTTCAGGCACCATCACTTAAACAGATTAACTAACAAAGTTACTTGTGAGTGGGGGGGTGGTGGGGGGGGGGCAGTTCTTTACAAACGAAGTCCGATATTTCATCTAGTATTGGTTACGGCAGATCTGTAATTCCGAGCACACCAAAGAAAGTACATAAACAATAGACTAAAACCAAATAAAAGAACAGCTGAATGATTAAGCAATGAGGTCGGCCGAGAATATGTCCCTCTAAATCATACCTCATTGCCTGGCTCCGGCACCGAATTAATGCTAACATCAGGAATGCCACGGACAGCAGAAGGCTGAAGATTCTCCTGGTAAGCTCTCCAACTGGCAGCAAGATCAAAGGGAGAAAGCCTATCAGCCTTAATATGCACCCGATATTCCAACACATCCTCATCATCATTCACCCTAAACAAAGCAGCTGTCGCATTTCCTTGTAATTTGCCCCCGGCCAATATCCTATTTGGACCTTCCTCCACTATACATGATGTTGCGCTGTCCTTTGGCCTCAATAAGAACTTGAAATCCAATGTTTCTACATTTCAATTATCATCAAATTTTGGTAACAAAAAAAAAAAAAAAAAAAGGAAGAGTAAGTAAGAAGGTAATTACCATGATTAGGCGGAACAACGAAGCTCAACTCCCACATTGAAGTCGACTCCCTCTCCATTGGCAACTACGTTTTTTTATTAATTAATCACATAAACAATCATGATCATCATCAAATTGCAGTAAAAAAAAAAAGAAAAACTTACGGCTTTGGAGGAGTCCCAGGAGCCGACTAAAGGAGCAGAGCCGAAAACGTGTGGAATAAGCTCGTCTTTGAGACGGTAATTCTGCATCTTCAGGGAGACATAGAGTTGTCCTCCACCTCCGCCACCGGAATCGTCTTCTCTCTCCTCATCGCCGCTGCCGTCGGAGCTCTTCGACGCCGTCGTCCCCATTATTTTTTTTAATTTTATTTGATTAATTTGTTTGTTTTCCGGTGAACATGTGATTGAAGTAATTTGGGAGGGAGTGAGTGTGAGTGTGTGTGACTGTGGATTGAAGAGAATAATAATAATATAATAAAATATAATAAAGTAAAAGAGAGGAGAGAGAATTTTGATAAGGCTTGCGAGGTTGTGATGCAGCGAGGAGATGGTGTGAAAGTGAAGGAATCGAGAGTGGTGGTGGGAAAGACTAGTTTGTATGGTCCGTGCTTCTCTCGCCCTGTGTCTCGCTGTCTAGGCGAAAGCGCAACTGCGGTAAACTTACGCGATTCCTATCGGTTTTTGGTAAAGAGCGATCTATAACATGATGACCTTCGAATCACAACGAGGGAGTAGAAATAATTAATGTATCCTTTTGAGGTCATAAACAATGTTTTGAAAATACTCGTAATAGTCATATACGCAGTATAATGTTAGCTGAACTAGGCAATGGTTGAACATGATATTGTTCCGAATTAGTGTTGAGTAACTCGAAAGAAACAAATTGCGTGTCTGATAAGTGAGTGATAAACTGAGAACCACCAATAAAACAAAAGAAACAAAGCTCTTTTATATTCTTCACAGAGTAGTTTCCACACTGTTTTTAACTGTTTTGAATAGCCTAAGCTAGGTACAACACAGACGGAGAACTAGGCTATCTGCGCCTGCTACTTCTCGTATATGTACACTCAGGTTGCATTTATCGGACTTGAGAACCAGTAGAGCAAAGTGGTTCACTCGAGTCCAGTTTATGCAATTGTGCTAGTACTTTACGGGGTGTGGTTTTGGGGATCGCGGGGAAGATCTACAACGACGTGCTGCAATGTTCAACCCAATGGACTCTCTGTCTCTGTCCTTACCGGCGATTCACAATAAACTGTTTAACTCAATGTCAAGAGTCTTCATTAGTGCCATTGGACTCGTTGCCTGCAGCCCCCGGTGATCCATTTGATGACCGGTTCAAGGCCACGGAATTTGAATGAGGAGAAGAGGTTGAGACAGGGCTTCCACGAGAATACCGGTTCTGAGCTGATGTACTACTTCTAGTTACTTTGAGGCGGGCTTTTCGTCCCTGTAGCATAAAAAAAAGGGTAAATAGCGAAGACATTCTTTTATGGACAGGCAAATCGAATCATACAAGGATGGAAGAAAAATGGTTGAGCAGTGATTCATATAGGGAAAGGCAAAGTCTCATATGAGACGGTCAACAGATTTTCCTTTTTCAAAGTACGATAAATTTCATTTTTATACCTTTCCCATACATTTCTCCAAATGTGGAGCAAACCTTCCAGCTGCGATTGACCGCCCACAATTCATGCAGTCAAATATTTCATTGGCGACTGTAGGATGAGTTTGTCCAAATATGTCCACTATATACTTGCCACTTGCTTCAGTACTGTTATTACTAGAATCAGCTACCTTTACTCTTGCTTGAGCTGAAAGCATCAACTCTTCTTCCTCCACTTCCAAATTCCGATCAAGACCAAGTCTTGCTAAACGGTGACACTCTGATGCAACATCAACAATCATGGAATCCAGAAGGTCACTAAATAATTGTGATGAAAGCTGCAAGAACAAACATATAGTTTAGAAACTTCAGCTCAGTTCCTACGAACTGCATGTGATGTTCCGTACATAAGAAAATTGCTAAATCTCTAACAAACTAGAACAATAATCTCATCCCAGGCTCCTGCCTATGACATTTCCACCAAATCACCCAAGATTAAGGTATGTCAAAAAGCGTAACAAGTCCTTTTTTTAAAACTTCTTGTACCATTAAAACTTCTTACACCAGTTCGTAGGTAGCTTAGGACTGACTAAAAGAGAAGACAAATGTTCTGCATCCACCTGCGACTGATATTACCTAAAAACTAGCACAGTTCTGACAAACCATAATTGCTTTTTATCGATGTCTTCCTTAGATTTGGGCTTGCTTCACATCTTAAACAATCGGCGGATGTCTGATTATACAAACAACAATGTTGTACGCTTATTTCCCTTGCCAAATATCAAATAGAACTTAACCTGCTCAAAAACTAGGTAGGTGTGACGTACAACACTATTTTCTTGTTTTGCTAGGGATTACATTTTATTCACTCCTAAGTATTTGACAACCAATTCAGACCAAAAGGTTTTCATAAAATGGCCCAGGCATTACACACACCCACACATAATACCCAAAAAAAAAAAAAGTGTTTGTGAATGTGATTGCAAGCTTGGATCACATTTTGCTGCAGGATTTATAACATTCTAACAATGTTTTTCATCTGGTCTCTTAGCCATCAGGTTTAGTAGATTTGAGATGACCACAATGATGGTCCAATAGAGGCCAAATCTAACCAATCACATGCCTATAAAACCCGTAATAGAAATTGTTATGTGTTATGAACCTCATTGACATAGGTCATTTGAGAACCCATCCCAAATGTTAGCTTAAGGATGGATAAGTCCATCCCCTATATAAACTCATAAGTGCCCCCTAAAACTGATGTGGGACACAAATTTCATACCTTGCAACGGGATCATTACATTCCACCACGCTCATCATTAGTGAGACCTCACCACAACCTTGCTGGCTACTCACAGTGGCTTACAAATGCTCCAGGGCCAGATAGGCTTTCAATTAGTTGTTTTAGTCTCTTCCTAATTCTTCGCAGACACAAAAAGGATTTCTACCTATTAGATGAGGGAACAGAATGACAAGAGCAAGAATCGACAACATTGTGCTACGCTTAAGATTTCTCTAAACAGCTAATGGCTAATGAACATATTATTTTCTTGGATAGGCTTTTAGCAAGGCCGATGAAATAGAACACAGACTTTCCTCAATTTTCCAAGGCAAAACCCTTCCTCTTAAACAGTATCTCACAGGAAGGCGCACCATGTAAACCCCTAGTTATATGTTCCTGTTGGTTTAAGCCAATTCAAACCTCAAGTGATCATGCCAAGAGAACATAGAAACTGCTTAAACGATGTTCTATGTATCAGGCAATCGGTTCAGCCCTTGACCTAAAAACAAATGTTCACGCAAAATGAAGTTATACCTGTTCTTCAACAAAGATTAAAACGTGACAATTCGATCAACCACTCATCGAACCAGCCAGTTAGCGGTTCTACAAAGATTTGATTTAAATCAACACCAACCTCGACAGCCGACAACACAGCCAGACAGTAACTGATTTTTCCTATCTTAACAGATACTCAATTCCGAAAGCAACCACCACGCCATGACAAACATGCTTATAAAACACCATTACTTCATCATCA
Organism: Spergularia bocconei; assembly: GCA_963457585.1. Lineage (NCBI taxonomy): Eukaryota > Viridiplantae > Streptophyta > Magnoliopsida > Caryophyllales > Caryophyllaceae > Spergularia > Spergularia bocconei. The sequence continues at coordinate 13,023,913 of OY734959.1, forward strand.
ACTCCGGCTATAAGAGACCGATAACGGAAACATCACAAACTTAATAGCGTACGTCCTACGACACAAAATTACTCGGTGCCGATCACTGTGATGCAGGAGCACAATTGCACAAGAGAATAGAGATGCAGAGCACACCATATAAACCAACACCAACAAAACTTCGCAGATAATCTACATTTTTATTTTCCTTAAATAATGTTCCGATTACGATACCTTCCTAATTTAGAAAAGCAGGCATGATCTTCGATAACCTAACCGGAATTTCAAGTGTCTAGTACAGTTCAATCCGTGATAGTGTAAAACTTACGCTACCAAAAAATAAAAACGAAATAAATTAATGGAGTGAAGGAGCAACCTGAGAGTATGATGCGCCGTCATCGTTCGGTAGTGACATAGCCGGAATTTCTAGGAAGTATGGGTGGCGCCGTCGAGGTGAGGGGTTTAGGACGGTGGTCGAATCAAATTGGAGGAGATCTCACGACGGCGGAAATAATCGCTGTCGGAGGAGGAACCTTGTGGTGTGCGGTGGAAGAAGTTGATTGACGGGATGACGAGGAGTGGAGGAGATGGCGTGTCAAGGAAGCCGGGAAGGAGCCAACGGAGAGTGCACTTGTTTGTTTTTGTTTTGTTTCGCAAAGCCTTACGTGAGACGGTCTTATGATTAGACCTAGCAAACCAGTTATTCGGGTCAAGTCAAATTATATTTCGGGTTATGTATTTCGGTGCTATTTCGGATTGGGTCGGGTCTAGTTTGAATGTGACAACTACGGATCAAATTCGGGTCCAGTCAAATTCGGATCAGGTCATTTCAAATTGTTCAAATATGATAATATTAATATTAGATTTCTTAAAAATTTTGCCCAATACTATCTTAATTTGAAGTTAAACTGGTAATTTGAGTGATTAAATATGTGATATGTCGAATCTAAGTCATTTTTCCTCAACCATATCATTAAAACGTCTGGTTATTCGGGTCTGAGTCATTTCAATTTGGGTCATGTTTGGGTCGGGTCAATATCGGGTCCTATAATTCAGGTCATTTTCGGGTTCGGGTCGGGTCAATTATGGTTTCTGGTTGAATTCAGATTAGAAAATCGGATCTTCGGGTCAAGTAATTCGGGTCAAATGTTAGGGTTTGAGTCAGTTTTGTCAGGTTTACTCACGATGATGATAATTTATTGTGACCATTATATTAGTTTTAGTGATTTTGTTAGTTTACAATTAACGATAGACGATTGTAGCGATTGTACAAGGGTTTGCTCAATTGTGTAATTGAGCCCCTACGTTTTATTAAGGGCAATTTGCCCCATGTGTTTGATAATTTATGCAACTAGGTGAAAAGCATGTGCGTTGCACGAGACACTCTACCATAATCGCCTATACTTATTTATTAATTACTTAATCTCAAAAATAAATAAATAAATCATGAAAAAATTAATTAAATATTTGTTAATTAAGATGTCTTTCATTTATATGTTACTAGTTTTAAACTCGTGCATTGCACGGTTAAAATATTATATTGTACGACGTACGAAGTAATTTTTTTTTTCTTTTAAATAAAAGTTGTAATATTATCCTCATTTTTATTGTCTCTCGTAGCCACTCCATTTACAACTACTAAAGACATCATTTGGTGGGTATGGGGCACAAATGATCTCGGAAGCTGGTATATGCAGTATGCTACAGTATAATGGTTTTGACAAAATGATTATATTAGGTGTGATGTGACCAATTATTAATTTAATAGGCGTAGTTCAACCAAAAACCCTAAATTATTTGCCAAAAAAAAATCCTAAATTATATTAACTAATAAAATGTTTGATAGTTAAGATGTCTCTTCATCTCATTAATTAAATCACTTACGGAATATTACTTTATCTTTACATAATTTATTTATTTGTATTTTTTTTATGCATTTTTCACAAAGTCTCAATGTTAACGATATATTTCGATCCAATTCATACTTCACTTAACTTTTCAAAAATATGTATTAATGGATCTTATATTAAAGTACATTTCGACACGAATTTATTGATAGATGTATCGTAATATTCAGATGTATGTAGCCCAAGTTATAAAAAATTAATCTGTTTCTTGTAGATAGCTTTATGTGAGAGTTTTAAAAATATTGGACTCTTTATGTGCATTTCTTCATTACTAGTGCATTGTGGAAATTTCTTGATTTATAAACGCGTCGTATGTATTTGTCAGAATCCTTTTCTATATATATAGTGGCTGCATCCGGTCAGAAGTAACCTTAATGTCAGAAATCAGAAGTGATAACTACACTACTGAATTAACTAACTCTATCCATATAACTGCACTAAATAAAGTGTATAACTCCAGTAACTCTACTAAATTCATCACATAACTCAGCTAGCAGTGAAAAGCCACCACCAGACCACTGCCGGACCACCGCTGGACAACCACAGTGTGTGTTTAGATGATAACAAGATGATATGATTTCGATGTTAATTACTCCCTTGTTATGAGCTAACATCTTGTTTAGTTTTGGTAAGCTAACATCTCAGGAATGAAGATTGGATTGATCTTCTAGTATACGGCTATACCAATGGAGCTACAAGATGTGAGGCATCAAAAACTATAGATTAGAATGTTTATACTTTCTTATAGTCTTGTTGTAAGATGAGTTTGTGTGTTAAATTGATGTGTACGAACGTGCTAAATGGTGCAAGAGACAGATTGACAATCTGTCCCATGTATTGTGCAAAACTGTTATTACAGAGAACGGTACCTAATATTGTACTCTGTATTGTTGAAACTATTGATTTCGAAATTGGCTTAAACGAAACGTGATTATCTTTTACAAAGGATTTTTAGTGATACCAAATATCTGAAAGATTTGTTTTATTTAATTCACATATTTTGGAAAAATATTATTTCTTCAACAAGAATATATTTTTATATGTGATAATTATGTTTTAGGAAATTCGGAAAACATTTTATTTGAAATATTATCTTTTAATTCTCCTAAATATTTTAAAGAGATATTTTGGTGTCTTGTTTCATAATTAATCATCTTTTAAGTTGATTTTATTTTGAGTATATTTGAAGATATTTATAGGATTTAATTTGAGGTAAAACTCTATATTCTATTCTTAACCGATTTTATCCTATAGTTTTAACATGGAATAAAAATGATCTTCTAATTGTTTTCTAACAAAATAAGAGTCTTTTTACTGCATAAAAAGAAGTCTTGGTTTTGATAATCACTCAGACGTTTCCACAATAAAGTTTTGAGCTTAAACTTCTAAAGAAAACGTCTAGATAGTACAATATCGCGTACAGTTCCATGCACTGAAATCCTACACTATACTCATCATAGGACCAAATTGTTATCTCTATCCGCTTGTCTAATAAGCATTATTACGAGGTGATTGCTTTGTACTTTTCTGTTCTAGAGTGAGGTATTTGGAGTATTGGTTGAACTCTAGTTTTCTATTGTATTGGGTTGAGAGAGTAGGAATAGTTTCATAGTTAAAACTAGCACAATTAGAGTTAGTTGTGGGGTTCCTTTACTTGTCTTGGGTTGAGCTAGTAGAGAATAAAATTCTAGTGGATTTTGTGGACGTAGAACTTGGGTTGAGGTCGAACCACGTAAACTTGTGTACTATATTCATTGTTTCGTGCTTTATTTCATAGTACAAATCTGTGCACTGTACCATCACAAACTACATTCTCTAGTTTGTGGTACAGTACATTAGTCTGTCTCTTCCGCTGCTTTACACACAATAACTTGAGAAAAATGAAAAAGTTCTAATCAAAGTCCATACTCAATTCACCCCCCTCTTGAGTATATCTCGCGACATGACTCTTCACGGTTGATTGGGAAAATCTTCGGCTGTAAACGAGTCGTCGCTGCTGCCGATAATATGATTATTCATTTTTTTTATTGATTAATTTCTCACTCTAAAACAAGATTTTTAGGGCCTAATTGCTAGGAAGGAAACAGAAAAAAAGGAAAGGAAAAGAAAGGAAGATAAGTGAAATGGAAGGAAAGGAGATTAATAGTTCCAATGTTTGGTTGATAGAGAGGAAATGAATGGAATTGTGCATCATTTAAAAAAAATACGATGTTACTCATTTGTTTACGACGGAGGAAAATAAATTTGGGAAATTTTCCAATATACCCCGGAGGTTTGCGAGTTTTTCAGGTATACCCCTCAGGTTAACGAGCTGTCCAGCGTGCCCCTGAGGTTTGCAAAATCGTGTTTTTTTTGTGTTTTTCACTAACGACATGTAACACTGTTAGCTGTCTAGTGCCCTTAACTATTTTCACTCAGATTGACTCTTAATCTCATCATTAAAACAAAAGAAAAAAAAAATACTCAACCCATATACTCTTTCCTCTCCTCCCACCTCCCTCTTCCACAACCCCCAACCACCTAATCCACCACCACCTCCAACACACACCACCACTATGGCTCCGGCGACCACCACCAGACCACCGGCTACCCTATACCGACCCCACGTGGGGTATGATCGACCACCATACGCGCCTCTTTTGGCCTCCACGGTCACATATCTCCACCATTTTATTTACTTTCACAACTTTCTCTCTCCTTATTTTCCTTCTTATATGGCAACGTTGGAGGTTTCCAGCGACGTATGTAGGTGGACGTGGACCATGATGGAGGGGTGGTGTAGTAAAGATGAAGGTGGGGGAAGGTGTAAAAGGGAGGATGGAGGGATAGAGAAAGAAGCGTGGGCATATGGAGGAACGGAGGTCGGGGCTTGCGCATGATGGTCGGCATGTGATCGCCGGAATGGGGCACGTCCGGGGGTGGTGGTGTCGTTGTGGTTGATGGTGGTCCCTACTTGTGGCCACCGTGGGAAAGTGGTGCTTGGTGGTGGGGAGGAGAGGGGAAGTGGAGAGGAGAGAAAAAAAAATGGTGGGTTTATTGATTTTTGAATTTTTGCTTTTGTTTTGATTATTAGTGTGATAAAAGGCTAATTATGAGAAATTATTTCAAATAAATACATACACCGTATGTGCCCAAAACCAGTGAATGAAAAAAAAGGGAAACACAACGTCCCCAAAACCCACCCGAGCCACCCTATCACCGGTCGCCGGCGAGCACTCTTGGCATTCACCAGTCGCCGGCTATCATTCCTGGCTATCACGAGTCATCGGCGTCGCCTCCTTCATCCTCCACGATCAATTCTCTCGCGTTTCAAAAGTGCTCATTTCCACACTTTTCCTCCTGCCCGCCGTCCCTCAAACCAGCCCTCAGCCGCTTGCATGACCACCCAAAGCCACGAAAGTCGCCGGAGATTCGATTGTTGCCGGTGAAAGATGAAAAGGAGGAGAGAGAAAGAAAAGAAAGAGAGAAAATGAGGATCATTCGCGAGGGGGCGGAGTGGGGTGGTGTCGCGGGGGTGGCGTCGATGGGGATAGGTTGTCCCGGCCGAATGGTGGTCGGGTCAAGTCTGCCGAAGGCGGGGACTGGTTGGGTGGGTCGTGGTTGGGGGAGAAGGGAGGAGAGAGATTGTTAGTGATTTGATGTTTTTATTAGTTTATGAAATTGTTGTTGGGCTGATTAATATTGTTATTGCTGATGTAGTACCTCCTCTCCTCCTCTCTAAAAAAAACCATAGCCTCTAAATCCAAATTTAGGGGCTACCAGCCATCAATTAGATAGTGGTAAGCCCCAAATCTCTTATCATTCACCCTAATTTATCAATTATCACTAGTTATTATCAATAATAACTCGTTTCTGCCTCCTTGAGAGGGTATCTCTACCACCATATAGGTGGGTTTATACCGAGATTTGCGAGATTTCTCTAAAGATCTGAGGGTTCATTAATTTTGTCATGGCGGTGCGTTGGAAGCTGAATTCGGGATCAGACATCATTAACTACGTTGGTTGCATTTTCTTCTTCGAGTTACATAGATCTCCGATGCCGATGAAAGACGCAAAGATGTCGACGTGCAAGGGATCAAATTTGTTAATTAGGCAAAAATTGTGTCATTTAGATTTATTTGATGATATTTGTATCTTTATCATTATCGATGTAAGTGCCTTTTGGCGATAATATTAATGAATTTTCATTTATTTCAAAAAAAAGAAATTGTTGTGGGGCGGATTGAAAACTAAAAACAACTAAAAGCGTAGGGGGTAGGAAGAGAACAGTACCCCAGGGGTACCATAGACGCGTTGGACAAAATCACTGAAGAAAATACGGAATTCAAATGGAGGAGGTAAAAATTCCACCTTCCGAAATTTTTTCCATCTTTTCTCCTTTTTTTGTGGTTTTTTTCTAGTTTTCTCTTTGCTTTTGATTTTCTCTCGCCTCCAAGTGTAAAAATGAGAATGTAGTGCGAGTGTGGAAATTAGTTACGACTTGTGAGGTTGTTTGCATAAATACAGTGAATTGGGCGTGGAAATAGGTTATGACTATGCTAAACTACTAGTGGACGGTGCATACTCGTATAAAAAACGATAATATAGTTAACGAAAGGATATTTGATTCTTGGTGGTCACTTTCCAATTTGCTTGGACATTACTGATTCCAAACATCAGTCATTCAATTTCCCTCGAATTTACCAGCGTCAGTGATCGGAAAGATACAGTATGGACCCTTTCGTCTTCTACCAAAATCTGTGGTCACAAGATAATTTAACCTCCAAAGTCCAATAATGTTGTTTTCGATTCAATACACTTCTTCATTTGGAGTTACATCCTTGCATAAACAAAACATAACAAGGTCCACAATTCGTCCTATTCTAAATCCGTCTCCCATAAAAAAATTAAAAAAAAAGAGAGTTTATATTCGTCAAATTGTTTCTATTACACACGTAGTGCCTTTACGCGTTTCTACACTACCATACATCATATTTATTGTACAAGATCCCTCTAACGACGCCTATGGCGAGGTAGGAGCGTCAGATACATACAACATGTCCCTTGTGCACAACAACAACAACAATCAATCAATCTTTATCCCCAAAATGATTTGGGCTAACATGAATCGTTATAGAACATGTCCCTTGTGTAGAAGAAGAAGAAAAAAAAGACGTTTGTGGATGACTCAAAATGAAAATTGCATGAAGAATCATACGGATTGACTACAACTTTAGAATACAAGGAACGCAAACAATCTCTAATACGGAGTAAGAATCTTACTAAGTTACTAGTCATCCAAACCCCGGGAAAATCCATGGAGATTGTTTTCCTAACCACTAGGCCCTTGATCATAGTCATCCCTTTTATTGAAAAAAGATGAATTTATACTCCGATATACCCCATTCTTTTGGGACCATAGTTTTGAGAAGTATATAATTCAGGACTTACCACAACTTAGGCTTGAGCATTTCAAGGAGTAGGAAGCAAATTGCCGTGTCCTAGCCACTAAAGACAAACATTTAAGGAGAAAAGGACAGTCAGCGAACTGTCATGCCTTAGCTACTGAAGCCGTACATGAGCCTCATATTACAAATTACAAAGATCAGGATGTGTATACATTTACATATACTTCATCAGCCCGAAATTCAGTATACTACTTTAACAGGTACCTTCATGGGAAGAATGAGCATCGCCCCATCAATCGCTCCGACTCCAAGTCCAACTGTCTCGTACCTCAAAAGCGGGTGCTTTCTGAATGATAAGTTCTACGGTCAGTATGGAAAGGTTATGTTCCTCACCATTGTCAGCATTTTCTCCATCTTCCTGATCTTGCTCGTCATGGTTTCCTGCCGAAGGCGCATCTTCAAGCTGGACAGGGAAAATCCTGAGACAACAATACGAGATGCTTTACCAGGGTGCTGTCTGGGAGGAGGAGTAGAGTCGAACAAGAGATAAAAAAACCTGCAATCAACCTGCGAAAACCATATCACAGAAGTGTGAACCAATGCGAGTTGTTTCTGGAGTTGCATATAACATTGAGGTGACCTGGTCACTTAACATATTGTTCATAATGAACTGGCACTTTGGCAGCCTTACCAGCAAACATGTAGTTGGTACTTGTAAGAATATAGAGAGGGGGAATGATTCATAGAATTACTGACTTGATTAATAACTTAGGGGAATTCCTCTTTGTATAGGTCACATGATAATGTGAACATATCATAATATAACCCTAAATGATATCTCACATATATTATTCCAACTAATAATATTTAACCATCTTATCTCATATACTCTCATGTTAATAGTACTAAAGAACATCTCTTCTTTGTGTTCAGGATTGAATCTCCCCAGTTTGATAACTTGAATCTTGGTCTTTACACAATTCTATACTTTTGCTGCACTGAACAGATACAAACACTTACAGATGCAAATTATGATAGAAGTAACATCACACGGGAAAAAAAGGGGGAAAGGTAAAGGACGTTATACCATGCATGTCACAACAAAAATTGTCCAGTTCCATAATCTGTATTTGATCTGGCTTCGTCATCGAACAACAGCATATCTTCAGAGGCGTTTTGGCTGCCTGGAATCAGATTAGTTCCTATATATAAATATTCATGTACTAAAAAGAAACCGAATCAGAGAGAACACTCCTCTACATCTGCCAACTCTTAAGATAAGTAGACATTGTAGCTACTGCTTATTAGTTCTCAAGTCAATGCAGCGAACAGACTACCTGGGAACTTTTAGTGCATTGAGCCATAGCTGCAAGTTGCGCATCTGATTCAATAGTATCAGCAATGGAAAACGATTGCTTACAGAGAAGTTGAAGTACAGGTACAAATATTATTGAATAAAAGCGAACTTCCAAGTGTTAAACGAATTCATCCTGTCCCTCATCCCCCGTCTCAAACAAATTAAAAACTCGTAAGTTCAGTGATTTGACAAATCGCACAAACTACATCTAAATTACTTGAAAGAAAATATGAACCAAATATACACCTTGTACTAGAATTGAAACAAAAAGTAATCACCTTGTCGAGTTGTCGAAATACAAAACGTGGAACTACAAAAGTACCAGCAGACATCAGAAAGACTGCACAAATTGGAATTTGCGACACGCACTGTCATCAGGTACAAATTGTTTTTTCGCATGTAAATTCTACACAGCATGTGAAACATCACATGTTTAATCCTACCCAGCAGAGAGTTACAACCCAATACAAGCACATACAAGCTGATAACAAGAGATCTATTGCAGCAACATGAGCAAATTCAAAGACTGAACTTGTACATCAGAAGAACAGACTGCCGACCAAAATTGTAGTAAGTGAAACCGTGAGATTATCATCGACTTTCGTACTTATTGGCAGTGACTCGACAACTGTACTAGCCACGGACATACAAAAGAAGCCAATTATCAAATTCCAGCTTTCAGGAATGAACCCAAACAGCGAAAAGTAGTGCATGTACCTGTGAAATTGTAAGGTCAGTTGCCACCACTATGAAGCAATTGAATAGAAACAGTCAATTAGTGAAATTTGGGGGCAAAGCGTACATGACTGAGGTCAGAAATCCGGCAGCTACCATGGCAATGCTACCAGCAAAGGACTTGTTTTTGTTGTAAGGAAGTTTATGATTGCCAAACCTTCTTCCTACAACGTCAGCTAAACCTGATAATCACAAGAAAAGATACTCAATTCCAAAACCTCAGAAATATAAAAGTTTTGAAGGTAATATGATCGTGTGAAATTAATATACGATTTCACTTGAATGTCCTCCGTTCCGTTATTCCATCAACTCTGAAAAGCTTTCCCAACAAAAAGAAGATGCTGGTACTCTCTACTAATAATATAATATGCTTGATCTTTTTATGTAGCCCAAATACAAAATTGTTATTCCAATTTTACGTATTAGAGAAAAGGAGTAGTTTAGTTAATATGACTTCTTGATCCTGACAATGGAAGTAAAAAATCACCGCTATCTAAAGCAGAAGTCCACGAGGTTATCTCGAAGCCTGTAAGCTCAGATGTCTGTCAGATTAACAGGATCATATAAGCTGAAACGTCCCGTTCTCTTAAATCTCCATCATCTCACAAGTCACAAACCAATTTCATTTTCATTAGTCCCTTCAACGCAATGAACTGCATTGCACTCTATTCAGTCTATCGTCAATTCCAGTCAAATAGCAAAATCAGTGGTTCCTTGAACACTCTTGTGATACATGTGGAGAATACCAGACAACTCCCCTGCCGTCATTTCTAACCTAACTGTGTTTCAATATGGTCCCATAATGCACGTTTCTGACACTTCGCCACGACATCCAAGTTCTGTCTCTCAACTTTCACGAGGCAATGTTTCTAATCTTTTCTTCATTTAAACAATAAACTTGTTCAAAAAAAAAAATCATTAATTGGCCAGGCAATACAGCACCACCCCCTAACACATCTTATCTCTTCACATCAGTAGCCATCTATAGTATTTTACCTTATTATTAGTGACATCTTCTAGTCATACAAACCCCTGATGTACACCTCTGTTTCAGCCACCAAAAACCAAGGCATGAAGCAGGTGTCTCCATCTATACCTCGACTACATGGATGATATCCCCAAAAACAATATTTCAGAAGCACACCATTCATTTGATCAAGCATTCAAGCCTAGAAAAGCAATGAGGCTTCAAGCCACCAACAAAGTGACAATGCAGGTTGTTCAAGGTCACAGTCTGCTTGATTAGGATCCAAAATTCTAGCTTGTCATTGACGCAAGCACTTGTGTCATGACCAGCATACAATCATAGTATTACCAATTAAACATACTTAAATGTCTTACCATCTCCAGCACACAGATTGCAGATTATTCCAATTCCGATAGGAGACGTTCTCCAATAATAAACACAAGCAAAGGTTACAGCGCAGGCGTAATAGAAAGGTCCCTTCAGAAGCTCCCTGATTTAGAAAGAAGCCATAAAAATATATAAGAAGCCATTTGAGCAGGCCAGAAAATTAGCCAAATGAAATGTAAATATTTAACCATTGGGTAATCTAGCCAGGAATGGTGTTCAGAGTAACACTGAAGGTGTTTAGAACTAGATACCCAAGCAAAGAGTAATGCAATAGTTAAGAGTTGACAAAGGAAAGCTATAACGTTGAATGATTTAGCTGATCAAAAGTTGAATAACATTGAAAATGGTAGAGAGGACCCAAATTTGGTCATACAACAGCTTCAGTGGCATATACTAACCAGTCTTAATTGATTCCGGCATGCATTAAGAACCTCAAAATGAATATATTACCTATAATCTCCGAATCTGCTCATTGACTTGACAGTAGCTTCATCTTTGTAAATTCCAAGTCCTATAACAAGCATGCGGAATATATTGATACCAGGAACGAGACTTGCTAAGATAGGTCCACGGTATTCATAACTGCAGCAGTAAATTATCAACTACCAAGAGAATTCTGATCCCAAATAAAGATTAACAATTATCTATGTAACTTTTACCTGAATAATGGCCAACACAGCAAGAAAACCAGCCCAACACTGATATGTACAAGCTTCCTGTTCAATTTCTAAATAAAAAGAAGAACTTAATTAGAAGAAAGAATAGAAAAAAAACTGACCTCAACAATTACACTTCCTAACACATCTAGGGTGATATAAAAACTCTTCCTTTCCCTTCTAATTGTTAGCAGATGTGAATGCCTATCTCAGAAACAATGTTCTGCTATCCTAACACGAATAACTTGTGTCATGCTATGGAGGGAATTCAAGTAAAACAATGGATCAATCCTTTCATACTTTCAAAGTTGTGTCTATGTAAAAGGTGAAATACATTAATCGGCTACACTTAAGTACTTTTTCTTGAGAGCGTAACACGGCACGGTGGTTTATATATTATGATGTAACAAAGCACTCTCCAACAACAACATATTTAACCCCAATGTCCTAAAACCTCCCGCCATAAGGCGGGGTAAGAGGGGTCGGATGCACGCAAGCCTTACCCCTATTAAAACATGGAGAGGCTGCGCACGGATGACCCAAAATGAAAATTGCTTCGAGAATCGCACCGAGTGACTGCTACTTCACAAAATAAGAAGCACAGACAGTTGTATAAGCCATTTTGCTTTATTCCATTATATCCCATAAACCAAAGAATAATAAGTCTTTGTCTCCATTGGAAATGGAAAAGCACTCTCCAACAACAGAGCTTTTTTTTGGGTAAGAATTTTGGTTCCTTATTCATCCACTAGGGGAAAACAAAGAACAGCTTACAAAAGAACACCACCAAAGTGCAAGCTAGGCATCAAGGCTATCTTTAAACTCTTCTAAAGAACACGAGTTTATTTAAACCATGTAGTCAGTTTATCACTAAAAGCAGATAATTTTGTAAAAAAAACAATTGCGAATGTCGCTGATGGTTAACGGGAGCTATGGGATATAAAGCAATGTCCAATGTAACCAAAAAAGTTCCAATTTAACATCCGGGTTTCACTTTTTTTCCGATCTAGACTCTAAGCAATATTCAATGGATTAAGCATTCAAACAAAAACTCGAAGCAACATCAAGCAATTACAGTCCATTCACACGAAAACTCCAACTAACTTCTTAGCAATTACAGTCCATTCACACGAAAACTCCAACTAACTTCCAAGACTCTTCTATGTGGCTTGCCATCCCAAATTTGCAACATTGTATTTCTATCAATTTGATTATGAACCATGATTTTGTTCACACCACTTTTTCTAGTAGCAACATACAGTATTTAGGGTGACTGTTTATGGGTCCGAGAAGCTAGAAACTGGCAAAAACACACAAAACTGGGAAACTGCTTTGGGTTTCTGAAAAGCAATTCTAGGTCGATTAGTTCATCAGAAGTATAATCTCTCATTTGGATCTCCTCCCCCAGAAACTATCTCTTGTAAGTTGAAACTCGGCGAAACAGATTTTTATCCTAGTAGTAATGTTTCTTAAGAAAAGAAAAAAGGGACAGCCGAGTGTACATTGGCGTCCCCGCTAAGCGAGGGTCCGGTGAAGGGTCACTAAAAGCTCAAACATCACAGAATCCTATAATTCACATCCATACACAGTCAAAGAATTAGCGCAACAACAACAACTTCCTCAAAAAAGTCAACTAAATTCACTTTTTGACTTTCAATGACTAGAAACTTTAATAAAAAAGCCGATGTCACTTAGCTCCGTTGGTCTATTCCAAAGTTATACACTTATACACGTGATCAGAGTTCGAAACTCGTTTCCAATTAATCACAAATTCACAATAATAACACTTCCACAATTGAACCAAAAATTACAAAATAAACAAATAAATTACACCAGTGGTTAAAAATAAAATAAAAAATGAGTACCTGGTCAAAAATGCCGCGTTTGGCGGTTTCTTCCCAGAGACGGAGGAAACCGAGGGCAGCACCGCCAGTGACGGCGGTGGCGCAAACATCAGCCACGAGTGCATTTTCCGGCCACATGATTGGACCTGCTAGTGCTACAACAGCCGTCCGATTGCGGCGAGGCGTGAGTCTGACGGTAGAGGAAGGGTGAGGAGAGAGAGTGGAGAAATGATGTGAAAGTGAGGAAGAGTGAGAGAGAAGTTTGATTTGTGGTTTTAATGGTGAAAAGAAGATGGCGTTGAGGTAAACACCAGCTGCCATTTTTTTTTTTTGTTTAAATAAAATCCACACTGTTCATTGACTTGGCAACGATTATATTTTTAGTACTTCCTACTTGTTTTAGTGATGGAGACTGACTGCGTATGGTTCTCTTCTCTTGAGACGTGGTTGGGACTTCGGAGTTTAACCTGCATACTAGTCGACTTTTTCGAGTATTGTTCTGTATTCAAATCCTCGTACTTTGTCTTCTAAGGTATTCTTTTTTCTGTCCCCCTTTGCGCACACTTTTGCATAAGAAATAAGGCAACAATACTTATTACTCCCTCCATTTTATTCATTTCTTTACGTTAGCCTTGAGTAGTTGGATTCCCCTCACAAAACCCGGCACAACGTAAAGAAATGAATGAAATGGAGGGATTACTTGGAATTTAGCATGGATCCTCATAGCTCGTGTTTTAGCTTTTGTAATATTAAATGCTCGTCAGAGTTGGCGGTTAGAAGTTCGATTAGATACACGACTGATTTTATAGTTTGAGTTTGAATCATCGTCACTCATTCGTAGGATTAATAGCTAGCCACGATAATTAAGAGTATTTGGCAATTATTAATTTAAAAAACATTTAGCATATTACTAATTACCCTAGGACTCTAGGAGGTATGGTAGTACTCTTGCTTGCCTATTATTATGACGAGTTTGAGGTGTCATGAACTCATGATTACATAGTGATTAGTGGAGTAGTTATTAGGTTGTGGATCATGTTTTGCATTCACCCAAAACTCTGCTGAAATTTGTTCCTTTTGTTCGGGCAAATTTGATTTAAATGACCAACAATTCTATTGTGATTGTCAGTTTTCTAACTTTTTAGTGTTTTGTTGAAATTAGAGTATGTGGCCAATGTTCGATGGCTCCAAATTTAACACTCGAGTGATACATGTGATTTAAATCAACCTCTTTTTGTAATTTGACTTTAGAAGTTTACAAAATTTGGCTGACTGAAATCAAAAGGGAGCCTTAATATGTTTCATTGTTCATCACCACATATTACTCTGTACTCATTACTTATCAAAGAAGTTTCAGGGGTACAAAAGTTGCACATACCCTGAGGCATGCCATGCAAATTTATTCGACAGGCAAAGTCGCAAAGTTCAATACAATACAACACATATAATATTATAATGTTTAATTCCCAAAAAAAAAAAAAATGTTGTGTAAAGTACATTCAAGGACACTGTACATCCCAAGCAGAACAACTAAAAACCTATCAACTCTTTAGCATCCCTAATGTCGACTAAGGCTAACAAAACCAAGGCCTTAAGGCAGTAGGAATGGGTGCTGTTCTAATTGGGCGCGGTTATACTCACCCTCCAGTGAGCCAAAGTCACACATTTCGGACAAACATCCAAACTGGATGATGAGATTCGGATGTAAAGAGCATGCAGAGGTACCAAAAATCACTCAACCATCTTATCTGGATAAAACTTCAAAGTCTCTTTCCATATAAGCTCCTTTATATCTTCTTCATCCAAGGACGATTGTTCAAAATCAAACTGAAAAGGTTTTGGGCAGGTGGGTTCCTCGTTGATTTCGTGGAGGCTTGACAGGTACGGATGATTCAATGCTTCATCAACTGTGTGTCGTTCATGGAATGAAAAACATATTGGTTCTCCCAACAGAAAAGTATTCGGTTTTTTTAAAATTACCGACATCAATAGCATAGAAACTAAATCAGCCAAGAGGGTATCAATAGGCATACCTGTTATTCGTTTGCTCGGATCAAATACTAGCATCTTTTCAGCAAGATCAAGAGCCAGAGATGACACATCTGGGAATTTCTGTAAGAATGACTGTTTTGGAACATGTGGTTGCTGCTTCACATACTTTCTTGCATTGTCACTTCTCAGAAATCCAAGGTCAGAATCTTCAGGGGAACCAAGCATCTGATAGAGGTTTGATATGAGAATAAAGTCAGGAACTCAAATATCTTATGTGAAAGGGGATGAATATTTTCATTAAGAGGAAAAATATATTTTTATTTCTATTAGAACCAAAGACTTGATATTATTATAGAATATATGAGCAATATAATTCAACCTGATTTATGAGCTGTAATTGCTGCAAGTAGTCCTTGCCAGGAAATAGTGGCTCCTTTTTCAGAATCTCCATCATGATACACCCAACTGACCATATATCAATTGCCGCAGTATATTCAGAGCAATTTAGTAGCAACTCAGGAGCACGATACCACCTGGTTACAACATACTCTGTCATGAAATCTGCCTCACTAGTGGTCCTTGCAAGCCCAAAATCACATATCTTGAGGTCACAGTTTGAATTCAGAAGCAAATTGCTCGGTTTCAGATCCCGGTGCAAAACATTTGCTGAGTGTACATATTTTAGCCCTCGTAAGATTTGGTATAAGAAGTACTGCCAAGGCAAACAACAGGATCAATTAATGTGTTTATGAAAAGAACATTTGAAATGTAACACAGAAGGCCACGAGAATGAAAATGGTGATCACATCCCAGCAGCATCAGCACACAGAGGACATAGAAAAAGCAATGACAAACTTCCAAAATGAACCATGAAACATATTTTAGCCCTCGTAAGATTTGGTATAAAAAGTACTGCCAAGGCAAACAACAGGATCATTTAATGTATTTTTCAAAAGAACATCTGAAATGTAACACAGAAGGCCACGAGAATGAAAATGGTGATCACATCCCAGCAGCATCAGCACACAGAGGACATAGAAAAAGCATTGACAAACTTCCAAAATGAACCATGAAATCTAAGGGATAGGAGATCAAGATGACAAAAGGTTACAAACAGATGTCCATAAACATATGTGCTCTTTGAGCGATGGCAACATGTCTAGTCTACATCCAAGGCCACCAGCCTAGGTCATTGTCAAGATAAACCACCAATCATGAAGTCTTCTACCAGTAAATCTAAAGAAATTCCACTTCAAATTCCAGCGAGATGCAGAGTTTAAAGGTGTGATTAGACGTACAATATAACGGCAAAACTCTTGAAGCTACAGAATAGTTCAAGAGATATAAGAGCAATGCATGTGTGCTTGTCTGCACTTCTGAGAAGTAAAGCTCTAAGAAGGAGCTTCAGCGCCTTTCACCTTGAAAGACTAATAATATATTGTCAATTTCTGATCTATTTTAAAGACATCAATTGATAAACTTCTTAAAACTAGTCTTCACTTATCTTGATTTATGTTTCCTAAGAGTCTGCTATGACGAGCATTGCGTGCACCTACCCTAGGTGCCACTCCATAACTCGTGTAAGACAATCAGAATTCTAAGAATCATTTTGTTTGTGGGCAAGGTTGCACTACATAATAATTATTAGCAAATGAGTGCTTCCAAATCAGACTGCATTTTCCAACTGAAAGGGGTGTCGCCCTCTGGCCTTTCCAGCCAGCCTATTAGTCTAGTACTCTAGTCTATTGACAGATTTCTCCCAGAGGCTAGCATTGATGTTAAAACAAACAAAAGGATTTTGGTTGCAATATGGTAGGAGTTGAGGTCTAAGGACTCGGCACTCGCCAAAAACAAGTGAGTTGCTTGCTTCTTCAAAAGAAAAACGCAATGCAATAAGTCTACCAGTTTTTTCATCATATGTAGATACTAAATTTTCAAAGAATGCAGCATGTTGTCAATCCCCTCACTGGTAAGAGAAAGTTCCCAAGAACTCAATTCCACCAAACACCAAAGATTTCTGGAACCTGTCTCAGTAATTTTTAGGCACTCATACAATATGACTACTAAAGCCAAAACTAGGCTAAGATAATCATTGCCCATTTGTGTCAAACATATGATATTTTACACCATCAGAGTCTTGCACCATCCACAGGATTATCTCAAACACACAGATACCAATTAGCCACGTGGACTTGGCTACCAAGAGCAACCATATATAAGGTCAAGAGTCACCTGACAATGATCATCTGTAAGCTCCTGGTTGGACCGTATAATTTGATGCAAATCGGTATCCAATAATTCATAAACAATGTAAACATCATTGAACTTTTCTCTATCAGGTGGCCGTATGATGTCCTTTATCTTGACAACCTGCAGAAGCACCAAAACCTATCAAGTTAATTCAGTCAGCCCACATCAGAAACTATTACTAGTCTGAGTTATAGAATCCTAAATTCCCCCAGTTTACATTTTTATATATTATGACCCACCAACTATTCAAAGTCCCCTGCAGATTAACGACAGCAAGTTCAAAAGCATAGCTGAGAAGACATATTATACTAACAAGGGAACTTATAAGAAACTGGATGCCAAGCCACCCCAATTCCACCTTCTATGCACCCCAATTGAAAGAAAATAAGGTTAAACTTGAAACTTGTAGAATTACATTGTCATGATCCATGTGGCAGAGGAGTTTGATCTCACGGAGAGTCCTTTTTGCATCAATCCTATTGTTGAATGCATCACCAATCTTTTTAATAGCAACCTCTTCATTAGTCTCTGCATTTTTTGCGCAGCTGTCACCAAAGATAAAAAAGAGAGAACCAGTTTAAACTCATGTTTGAGATACTTGGAGGGGCAGGAGCATTGGACGCAATGCAAAAGATGATAAAACACCAGAATTTCAGCATTACACATAAAATACGAATGTAAAGAAAACCCTAGCTGCATTTCAGTGTCATGGTGAGGGGGCCAAGTTTGATATATAGGAATCCCTCTGAAAGACCAAATGTCTGAACTTCGAATAGCCATTGTGGACAGTGCATCAACCGACATTAACGGCAACAAGACAGTACAAATAACTTGTCGTCCTGGTGTCACTTAAAAAACTTCCGACTAGTGTTTCTGGGATACTCGAGTTATTGCTTACTTCTCCTTTTTCATTTTTTCTCTTTTTCCTATATTAGTCTGTGACATGTACATATTGCGCAAGTTATTTTATGCATACTGCAATGCAGCATGCTATACAGTCACCATACTAAGAGGCTGATGTTGAGGCTCCTCTTACTCAAACATTCAAAACCTGGAGAGGGACCCTCCACAGCATTAGGCGATCCCATTTAAGCCATTAAGATGAATAATCCAAGGTCCAGACTGATTCACACCAACTCAATAGAATAAAGCAGATATCATTAATCATAATACCAACACACAGTCTTGAATTGCCTAAACTCTAATAGATTGTTGGGGGCGCTAAACTTTACTTCCCTTAATATTGTATCAAAAATACGCAAGCTGCAAGAGATTGTCGTGAACATTATCATTGTGCATAAAATTTGAAAACCTATGGTCAAAAGGATATTTGCACTTTTAAACACATTAAACTTTACACGTTGCAGGCTTTTGGGGTCTTCGAAACAGACTAAGGGCTTTCCGGCCGTGGCCCTTTTCTGCCTGAAGGACTAGGTCAAGCCCGTAAAATTGGGTTGAGTCCACACAAGCTAGCCCTGCACCACTGGATGACCTTTTAAGTCGATCATGAAAAAGATATGACCTCTACACATCTACGTAATCATGATGCACATACTTTATGTAAGTTTTTCCATTGTGCTTATGGCTCTACCTAAAGGACATTAGATGATAACATGATAACAGTGGATATGTGGTAATAAAGGTGTCTTTGCCACATATTTCTAACACAGCATGTGTAAGTGGTAATGGTGGTAATGAAAATGGTGAAGACAATTGAAAGATTTCCAATGTCATGTGTCAAACATTAGCTTCATTCGCATTGAAATAATTACCATCAAATTTAAGCACAACCTTCATTTTCATTTCCCTAACTTTTTACTACATTATACCAGGCAACTAAGCAAGCTAATGTTGCATTCATGTTTCAAGGCTTTATTAATTATACTGGGTTGTGCACGAACTCTAACAAGTCTAAGATAATTTGTGGTGCAGCTATTCTTGAAAACCTAGGTAAAATTGTTTGGTTATGATATCCATAAAATATCCTGATATTCCTGACTCTGGCAGAAGACGAACGATGATACAATTTATCATCTTATCAAGCAACAAAGATGCAGGCTGCAGGCATAAGCCTCAAATTTCCATTTTGTTGCTGGTTGTCTTCAACTGTTGATCGGTTGATCTATTGATTTCCTCAGCAAAATTTGCAATCTTATATTTCTGTTTATCCTAAGCAAGTTATAGAACTCCTCAATCAAAGATTTTAAATTTGCAATATGGACCAGTAGCTGTCCTAGCAAGAAAAGAAAAAAAAAACCAAAAGCTTTGAATGCTGATTGTATTTTGAAAGAAGAGGGTGGCCTTAGAATTTTAACTTAGCACCCCGGTTCTTAGCATCGATCAGGAAATCGTCGACTATTCAAATTTTAGAAAAGCTTTGAAGAAGTCGATTAATGCCAACTAAATCAAGTCAAAAGCTTTTGGAACATATAGCTTCCTACTTAAGTAGCAAAGATTATTTCAGCTCTAATAATGTTCCTCTTTATATTGACAATGCGAAGCTCATTTCCTCCAAATAAGCCTTCCAACTAAAACTTCTGGAGGATATAACTCGTGAAAATGTCAGTCATTTGTAATTTTGAACTCGTTCTTTGAAAGTTCCAGAGAGGCAGGGGCACTAATTATCTGAATCTTAGCATCCTATAAAAGGCGAGCAATCTGATTGATTCATTTATAGCCTTTTGAACCAAGTTATTCAATCCTGAAATGGTTGGGGAAGACAAGGATCTTTGAGCACTCAATTTGAATCGCGTCTTTGGGTGAAAAAGGTTATAAAAAACATAAAGACTAGGGGGACTGAGCAGTAAAAAAATTATGGTCTTTATACAACAGCAATTCACATGGTGATCGTGAACTCTACTAGTATGTTTCTTTTGTGACTAACTTTGTTTTTAAAACCCCTCTTATTTCAGAAACAGTGAGGCCCTTTGAGCCCAGGCAATATTTCATAGATTCCTTGACTGGCTTCTTCAGTCTCCTCTCAAAACGACAAATCATTAACAGTAATAGCTCGTTGGGTGAGCTTTGCCGCCCAATGTGGCACTACCCGATTCAACACCAGACCAAACCAAATGGTGCAAACACTGCAAAAAAACAGACTTACAGTACGAACTATACGAACACATTTCACCTACAGTTTTTTCTGTCTGTACTACATACAGTGGCACAATGCTAGAACCCCCAAACGAACAAAAACACGACCTCCAATCCTCAATCACCACCCCCTATAATTCAGCATCCTCACGAGGGCGAAACACTACCTTAATCAAGTGATCAACACACTATAATTCCAGGCACCAACAGCTAATCACTCGCACAAACCGAGCACTCGAAAATCCCCAGCTTAGACACACTACACTACACTACACCTAATCAACAAAACCCATAAACACAAAATCTACAATTACTTGAATTCCACTGAAATGAGCATAACCCCAATCAACCAATCAGAAATCACCACTTCAATACCAATAAATATTTCATAAATCCCATCAAACTAGTGTAATTCAACAGACCCATTTTCCAAATATAACCCTAATAATCATACATTCATTTCCCAGAAAAAAAAAAATTGAGCTTTTCGTCAACCAATTAAACACAAATTTAATCAAAAAAAAAAAAAAGGAAAAGAAACCCAGAAAGAAAAACTAAGGGTAAAAATGGAGTAAGAAGGGTACCAAACAATGCCGTAAGCACCACGGCCAACGGGCTGAATAGGAGGGGTATATTTGGAAGAAACCTCAAAAACGTTGCCCAGAATGTTGTATAAAACGTAGCTTCCTCCATAAGTTGGGATTCCTCTCACTTGGATCCCTTGACCTTCATTCTCAACTTCTGCCATTTTTTTCTTGTTTGCTTCTTTTTTTTCCCTCAAAAAAAAAAAAAAAACAAATTCAAAAACAAAGATGAATGAAAAAAAATCAAAGATATGAAGAGCAGAAAGAAGGAGAAGAAGAAGAAAAAGGTTGTGTGTGCGTTTTTGACTGGAAAGAGTAGAGCAGTGGGGTTCCTCACTACTTTTCTTTTCTTTGTTTATTTCTGCAAGTTTTTGAATTTTGAACACTGCGCTGATTATAAAATAAAATACGTGTTTCGTTCTAACAACGTAAACGAGTGAAATAAGATATACGGAGTATTAGTATATACCGAGTCAAAGGTGTTTGTTAGTGAAATAGTGGTAACTGAGATCGGATTGCTAGTGACTAAGCCACTAACATCAGAAATAAGTCAATAACAAACCCGTGAGTCGTGAGAAGGTCGCATATGTCCTCAAGGAGAAGATCGTCCACCCCACAACCCGTCTTTCTGGCTATCAAAGTTTGCGTCTAAACTTGTGCATCACACTCATGGACCACATCACGGAACTCCTGACCCTAGTTTGTACTCCCTATCTTTGTGTAACAATCTCAGCTCAGTGGGATGTCCGATTACACTTCGGTCTCATCGCTGAATTGGACCAATTAGTACATCTTTGGTCGTATGGTTATCTCGCCTTAGATAGTCACATGAAGTCTCTTAGACGTATAAACTGGCGTTGCATCCTGCGAATTTATTCGGTATATTTTTTTTAAGCTTACTTGTGTAAAGAGAATTAGTAGTTTCGGAGCTTGTTAAAAGATAATTACATTATCTTGTGCACACACAGAGAAAAACACTTGTAACTAACTGGTGAAGTGTATTGAGGACGCAAAGCTATACACATGGAGGAAAGGTATAGTAGTTCTTATACACATATGGCTTGCTAAGCTGTTATCTAAGAGTATCTAAATAACTATCCTATTTACTCAGTCACAACTATTTCTCATAATAAGGTCAAGTCTAGACATAGTACACCATACCAACTTCCAGAAGAGAAGTGTGAGGCACATTTAGGACAACATCAGGTCCCCTGCAATTCTTGCTCAGGAAAGCATACAAAAAATTGATAGCAACTTTCTTGAAGATCGCTGACGACTTCTTTGCCTTTGCGTAAGAGTGACCGAAAATGTAAGCCACTCCAGATTCTCGAGCTCTCAAAATCTTGATTGACTCGTTTTTTAGGTAAGAACTCGGTAGATTTGTCAGATCAACATCCACCAAATTCATAGGGACTGATGGGTCTACTGCTTCATATTCCTGGTAATCTACTATGTCCTTCGATGTCTCGACTCCATCAGTAATAGCCTCTCTAGCCAGCGGTTCTTCAGTTTCCACAAATCTAATGAGCTCAGAAACTAACTTGTTCTCAAAATCATAGTTCTCCTGTTGCAAATCCTTGTAGCCATATCGAACAATGCAACGGAACATACCATGCTCCTTCGGCCCAATCCTTGCAATGAGAAACCTCTCCTCTTCTCGGACGTGAGGTATGTGGATGGACTTTACACACACAAGAACCAATATTTGGTGGAATGCAGGGAGATTTGTGACAAAGTGTCCAAAAACAGCTGGTACCCCTGTGGCTAGGTTGGTGTACAGTAGACCGATCCCTGCAACCCTGACCATACCGATGCTGGGACCTAATGACACTATCCTATCCATAGACACTTTGTTCTCCATGTCAAACTCGTGTTTCTTCAATGTTCCATAGTTCCACACGTACATTATGAGCATTAGGATGGAAGATAAAGCAAGAGGTATCCACCCACTCTCAGGAACCTTGAAAAGGCATGCCGAGATATAGAGAAGTTCAATGGATCCAAAGAACAGTAAGAAAGCTACAGCAGTTATGATCCTCTTTCTCCACACTATAATCATAACCATTACCATTAAGCATGTCGTCACAAACATAACAGTCGTAACTGCCAAACCTAGAATCCACCATATGAAACAGAATTCAGTCGTAAGAAAAAGAAGAGTTTGAAGATGCATAAGTCATATGCAAGTGAAAAGAGCTAGATTCTAACCATAAGCGTGTCCGAGCATATTTGTGTCCCTCAATCCAATCGTCACAGCCAAGCAAAGGCACATCAGAATCCAATTTACCTCTGGAATGTAGATCTGCCCATAAATTTCACTTGAAGTGTGAACTATTTTGACTCGAGGGAAGCAGTTTAATGCACAACACTGGCTGATAATTGAGAACGTAGCTGTTATTACAGCTTGACTTCCAACTACGGCTGCAAAAGTGGCCACTATGAAGACTGGCCAGAATACAGGTTCTGCAAAAGAAAATGACAAACAAATGTTAGCACATATAACTTCGAAGCTGAAAAATTAACCAAATCACTAACTTTGTGATTGCAACCTGGTATGGCTTTATAGAAGCTTTGCTGAATATCTTCGTGGTGCTGAGAGAGGAAAGCAGCCTCGCCCATATAAGCAAGAACTAAACAAGGGTACACCAAACAAGTAAAGGCTAGCTGCATAGCATAAACAATGATCAGTACCCAATATAACAGTGTAGCTTTGCACAAGTACTGCTCAAGAGGTGAATGAAGGACAGAGACTGAGAATGTATACCTTAATTGAACTAGCTGAAAAGTGCCCCAAATCAGCAAACATTGTCTCTACACCTGCGAGATAGCTACCCATATATCATGTTTCCTGTAGCTCATAAAGTTGTGAGTACCAAATATAATGTTTTGTGTAGCTCTTCTCAGAAACTCGTGATTATATGACATGTAATATACCTGTAATGGAGAGAACAACTCCGCCTAGGGACATCCATCCTGCCATTCCCGTGTTCTTAAGCAGCTTAAACATATAAACTGGAGAGAGAGCATAAACTATACTTGGATTCCACCGTGCTATATTGTACACACCGATGCTGCTGATGCAAAAAAGCCAAGCTGTCACAATTGGTGCAAACATGAAGGCAACTCTGTGTGTTCCATGATGCTGGAGAGAAAATATGACTATCAAAATGATGCATGAGACCACAACGACATAATCTGCAAAATCAATAACGGATGTAACCACAATGAAATATGAAGGCATCAAATAACTCTCTTAAAAGAGAGATAAAATTTATGACTGAAACAAAGCTTACTTTCATGGAGTCCTTTAAGTTTCAAACGAACGCCTGAAACTGCTGAAAGTACTACAAAGTAAATGAGGGGAGAAAGTCAACATCAAGCAGGATGATCACAATCCCCGATCAGGGAAGACAAAATGGACTAGATCAATAATGAGGGAACAAGAAGATTACCTGAGATTGCAGGAGTGAGTATACCATCACCAATTGCCATACAGGTTCCTAGGAGAACAAAAATTAGCAACCACTTATGGAATCTTTCATACTTCTCAAATAAATGCTTTAAAGCATGAGTTGGTGTTGTGTCTTCTTCTCCTTCAACAGCATATGAAGACAGCTTCTCATCTTTGGGCTCCTGATTTGGCAGAATACCCAATTTTGCGTGTCGACACAGCAGCGAGTATAAAGCAAAGGTTCCACCTGGACTATGACCAAAACGCTCGCGTCATTAAAATTTCATGATCACTATTCATTACAGGAACAGCAGAAGGAGTTCAAAATTCTATCTCAATAGCTCTACTTTCTACAAGAGACTATCAGGACAAGAGTTCGGGGCACAAGTTTGATTTGTCATAACCTGTTAGCAAAAACAGAATTGTTTATTTGGGGGGCCGTATGCAGCAGAACCATTTAAAGGGGGAAAAGGGTTACAATTTACCTTCGCCATTATCATCTGCTGACATCACTACAAAGATGTACTTGAACAAAGCAACCAAGGTGAAAGTCCAGAATATGAAAGACAGCACTCCGTAGATTTCTTCGTCATCCTCACGCAGGCTCAACTTCTCGGAAAATGTGGTTTTGTACACATACAGAGGGGAAGTACTGAGATCACCATAAACTACTCCAAGACTCTGGTAGGCAAGTGTAAGCACTGCTGAACAGGAAGCGCGCTTAATTCTCTGCAAAGGGACACCAGCAAGCAGCACATTCAGCACAAAGACACGGAGCAGTATGATATTCAAAGTTTATACACTGTTATCTGATATCACTGATAGAAACATTCAACTGAAAAGCACCGAGCATTATAAGTAAAATCGACATTAGACCTGAGTCATTTTTCTTCCTCTTAGGACCAAACAGAACTCGTGATTTGATTTTGGTGAACTCGGAAGAAAATCACTGAGCAAGCCAATTTCTTTTTATACATTAGTGACAACATTTCAACATGTTCAAATTACAACAGAACATTGGGCACGACACTGAAGTACAATCAAAATCAGTTTCACTTGGCATATGCACTAGACATGAAGACAGATACCAGCTTCGTCTATCTGAAAGTGAACCATCAACACTTACGTATCAGTAAAGTGAGTTAGGAAAGTCCACCCTACATATCTTTAGCTTCTTCCAGGCGCAACATTCAATTTGTGAGGATGCTGACCCCTCACATTCAAGACAAAGGTTCACATAATCACATACATTTTAGGAACAATCACATTCAGATGGAATAACTACATTTTTAAGAAAACAACAAATCACTGGAAACATAGTTCACACAAATGTTGCACAAGTATAGCTATCGTCTGAGAGAAGTTGGCACCTAATTTCTTTGGTAATGCAGGAAATTAAGTCAGCATTGTTAAAAGCTCCTTAATTAATACTGTACCTAATCAAATGTCTCACTAAGTTGGCCATGACCTATGAAAACACCACTTTTCTAACATTTTTTATAACATTCTGGAACTCAAGTACATACAAGATTTTACCTTTGTGCGACTAATCTCCTATTGAGGCAAATAATCACTCAACTAAAAATTCCAATTATCATTAAAGGCCCTTTTATACATGAAAGCAAAAGTGTACCACTACTTTGTGTATGTGGACAACAGTCATACTGATACAACCAAGCCGCCAAGTCTTGACCTACTGATTAAAATCGAGGTCGAGTTGCCATCCTCGCAACCTTATACTTACTCACGAGGAATGTTATCTGGTGCACTCTATACCAACATTACACAAATCACAAATAAATAAATAAAATTACTCCAGAGTCCAGACCCACCATTTTGCAGCAAAAATACACGACCCAAATGCACAATGCATCACCGAGCATTTCTCATTAATCACAAAGTACTCCCATCATTGCTATTTTAGGAAATATGCCCTTCAAATCAAGGCAACCTTAATAAAAGGAAATAAAGGACCATACTTTTTTCAGAATACAAGGAATAAAAGTAAATTCCAACAAAGACCCACAAACTAAGAAATCACAGCTCTTTTTTTATTTGTGCAAAAAAAGAAAAAACTCTAAGTCCCCTTTCAAAAGGAAGCAACTTTCATCTAATTAAAAACGTCTTAAAAACGTCTCAGTCGTTACTATAAAGAATACAAAGAAGAAACCCCCGTCTTAAAATAGCAACAACATCAACATAAAGTTGTAAAACTTATAATATGATGATGACTGAATAATTAAAAGATTCACAAACAATCGTCATCGACAAGTTAGTGATAAGATTGCACCACTAATATCGACCGAGTGACAGGTTAAAGGGTAAGACAGTATACATCAGACAACAACAATAACATACATCTAGAGTCTAGACCACGAAAAACAAAACAAAACAAAAAAAAAAAAAAACAGCTGTTGATTTATAAATAAAAATAATAAAATAAGGTTAGTTTGCGAGTAGTTAAGGGGTAAGGTTTGCGTACATCCGGAAAAGGCGAGAAAGGGAGACAATGTAGTAGAAAGTACTACCTGAGGAGAAATGCCATGCTCAACAGATTCAACAGACGACGATGACGACCGTTGTTGGTCCATATAATAGCAAGATGTGTATACACACACAAAAAATATATAATGTAATGTTGTGGTTATTGCATAGTATGTGGATTGGGTGATTTTAGTATATAGTTTTGGGTGATATTATTTGTAACAAAGAAAAAAAGGGGCAGTAAATGAGGAGAGGAGAGGAGAGAGAGAGAGATATATATAAAGAGAAGAGAAGCAGGGGAATATGGAGGGAGGAAGTGTATGCAGTAAGTTGTGGGCAGTAAACAAGGCTGCAAATGCTGTGTCCCCCAAAGGGAGTTGAGCAACGCATTCATTGCTCTTTCTTTCCCCCTTCCTTTGCTTTTTACTTATTTTTTTTCTAATTTTATTTAATTTAATTATTGTTGATTTTTTAAATAATAATAATTATTATAATGAAAAATGTTTGAGAAGCTTTAGCCTTGAAAGGTGGTGTAGAACTGTGTAGATGTTGATGTTTAAGATACGGGTTCGGATTTTCTGGAGTTTGTTTAGAGCATTTTGCAATTGTAAAATATTAGTGTAGTTTTGAAATTACATACAACCTTTGTCTTCATTTAAACACCTCGTTTTTCTTTTTGGGGTGTCAATCTTTAAACGCCTTACTTCTAAAGTTCTAAATATAAATAAATTGCATATCATCTCCAAAAATAGTAAACAAACAAACTCTGGGCGTAAAAATGAAGACTGAGGGAGTACATGAGGGAAAGTTTTGCTAGCCAAAAACTTTCACATGGGATGTAATTTTGTTTGAACCCATCAAAAATAAAATTAACATAAATTTTACACATAAATTTTCTTTGTTTTTTATTCAATACTCAAGCAACTTAGGTTGGGAAGGTTACGTTACCCACCAAACTAGTGCAAAGGAGCTTGCAAATTTGCTTCAATGGTATGATCAGTTGACATTAGCAGCCTCACAAGCTAAACTAGATAAGCTTTTTGCTACCATTATTGGTATTTAAGAGTGGGCATATTTTACAACGGTGATTAGATTGTTATTTTGATTAGATTAAATCGTGTCTAATATAGCTTCTTGATAATATTAAGGGAAAAATTCCAATATACCCATGAGATATCCGAGTTTTTCTGTTGTACCCTTCAAGTTTTCGAGTTTTCAAAAATACCCTTGAGATTTACAAAACAACGTTTTTCGGTATTTTTTACTTATGGAGTTTAACTTCGTTACTTATTAGACCAATTTTGAATAACTTGACCCTTATGATTAATTCAAAAAAGGAAAATAAAATCCTCCATTTTTCTCTCTCATCTCCCTTCCTCATCCCTTACCTTGCTCAGCCACCACCCCAACCACCACCCCTCGGGACTCTTTCACCACCACCTGGAGCAGGCTGATAAGGCGGCTCCACGATGGTAACTTTCATCTCGCGCCATTGTCTCCCTCGCCTCATGCGACCTCTTCCTCTCATTTTCTCTCTCCTCTTTCAATCCCTTCCCCAACACTTATCCAAGAAAAAAATGCGCTATCAACCTTGAACAGCGGGTCACATCTGTTTTGTTAAGTTTTTGACAATCCTAATATTTTGCATCAATTGTGAGTAATAAAATAGAATTATAACCAAATTCATATAACAACTCGTGCAATTTTGCACGGATCAACAAACTAGTTGGGTCTAATATAGCTTCTTGATAATATTAATTACTAATTATAATGAAAGTGAAAATTGTTGAGAAGTTTTAGCCTTGAAAGGCGGTGTAGATGATGTTTGTTTAGATTTTCTAGAGTTTACTTTTTTAGAGTAGGTAGATGTTACCAACACCAACGGTACAAGCGCTATATGTTATATATCATGGTTAGATTGTTATTTTCACTGAGTTGTAGAGAGTTGATTAATTACTAGTTTGACTCGGTTAAAATGTCATATTAATTTAACCATTAGCCATCCTATTAGCCATTAGTTAGGCTATCCATGTCAACAATGATGTCATCGATTTGAACCTGTAACCTTAGAGTTACAATTTTAACACTTCAACCACTAGGGCAACTGATTTTTTTTATACTTTTATTGACAAAGTTATATATAAAGGATTTAGGATTTTAGAAGATAATTTCGGAAACAATTTTGGACGAGATAATTTGAATTATATCAAATCATTTTATTTTTGGAGATAATTTAGGAAGTAATATATATATATATATATATATATATATATATATATATATATATATATATATATATATATATATGCGCAATATATTAGGAAGTAACATATCTTGGGTTTTTTTCGTGTCAACGGGTGGGGTCAGAGTTAAAAAAAAGTGTGTTAAATAGTAGTCGGGGTCAACTTGAATTACAGTTCACAAAAACGGGACCCGAAAATAGCGGGTCACGGGTCTTACACTCATACATTGTAATTCGTACATAAACATAAAGTACGAAAATAAATTCGCTATACTTATTAAAAAAAAAATTTCATTGAATCAAACATAACTTCTCTAAGTTGATACCAAATCAAACACGTTTCTTTTCGTCTTAATTATAGAAAAACTGACAACGGGCCATCCCAAGTTTAGCCTAAAGAATATCGGTCAAAAAGGGTTCGAGTTATCAGTGGCCAGAACTTGATTAGGATAAAAATGGGCTATTAACCTTGAACAACGGGTCACATCTGGTCGTTTAAGTTTTTTACAGTCCTACTATTTCGCGTTCATTATAGGTGATAAAATATGTTATAACCAAGTTCATATACACAACCCGTGCAATTTTGCACGGGCCAATAAATGTCATTAATGCTCTAATACACAAGCTAAGACACTTCCACACATACGCACACATCATTCTACTCGTACTCTCAAAGTCTCTAACAAACGAAACAATTAGGATTCGGTTATTGTTTCTGATCTACGTGATAGTAAAGGAGAATGAAAGAATTAATAGGGCCAAACTACCAAATTGGTAAAAAAAACGTAGTCTAATGACAAATTGGTAAAACAAAATCCTCCGTCGACAAATTGGTAAAATAAAGTGGGACTAACTAAATAAGCCAAAACTCTTATTTCTAATGGTCGTGCTTCCTTGATCTAATGTATTTACAATCCTAGAGGTGTAAAGTGTAGACACCCAAAAGTGTCTACAATCGGTAATAATTAACTTCACTATCAAAATTTTACTACTCACACAATTAATTTTACTACCTGAATCTTTTACTATAATTAATTTTACTACTCCGATCTCAATTTTACTACTACTAGCTCAATTTTACATTATACACAAATTAATTGTGTCTAAACTATAAAGCTCTATCAATTTGCTTTACATAATTATCATAATTAATTATCTTTTCAAAACTATTATTAGTAAATAGAAGAAAATGAGTTAGTCATCTAATCGTAGAATTTAATTGATCAATGTTAAAAGAACATTAGGTACTCCAAACAAAATCGTCGTGAGGCATTGTAGGAATTCTATATATTGTACTATAAGATTTTCATCTCGCTTGGTGATTAAATACCTAAGCTATTTTTATTTGGTAAATGCATGGGTACTAGTACTACTCATTATACACAATATATCATCAAGCCAGGTGGGAAATCTACATTTTTAATTCTGACCTAAAAATGAGTCGATATAATTTTTTTTTGTTGAATCCTTCTATACTATTAAAGGAGGCTTTTTTAGAGCTCTCACAATGACCAGAGGTTATTAGAGAGTTTTGACAATTTTTTAATATTATTTAGTTATCAAGTTTATGTGAAACTCTTTTAATTAGACAATCTTCTAATAATAACAATATTATAATAATAATAATATTTATAGACAATCCTACTAATAACACAAATTATTAGGTACCCGGGGGTACCTAGAGCTACGTACTCCCGGTTAACTGTTCACTCATTATATTGCACATTATACTCATTATATACTTTCACTCATTATTTTACAATTTTCACTCATTATTTCTCAATTTCACTCATTATGTACTTTCACTCATTATTTTACAATTTTTACTCATTATTTCTCAATTTTCACTAATTATCTTCCGATTTTCACTCATTATATATAACATGATAATCATTATTTATTTTCAGTCATTATTTCTGAATTTCCAATCATTATATACAGCTTTCTTCCGATCATTATTTCCCAACTTTCACTCATTATTTCCCGAATTCCACTCATTAATTTCCAATTTTCACTCATTATATACCACTTGAATTGGGGGTACCTAGAGCTACGTACCCCCGGGGTACCATATAGCGATTGTACTAATAATCCTACTAATACGTAGTTTCCAAAGTCCTATGTCATATAATTGCTATAGTACGATAATACACATTCTAATTAGGAGTTAATGTTAACTATATTCATCTAAAAATTAAGTGAAGGTTGCTAAATGTGATTGGTTTTTTTTTTTTTTGGCTGAAATGTTAATTTTATTGCAAAAGATTGGTGGGTTTTCATCTGGAAACTTTGTGATGATCTTGAATTCGTCAATTTTTCATGTCTCTTGATAATAAATGGTTCCAATATGATTTTCATCTCAAGAAGTATTCAGAACCCCTATATAACTTCCATTATTGTCAGTTAATATGTAGTATTAGATTGTAGTTAGCCTTCTTCATTTGTTAGGATTAGCGTACGATATGCGTTAGTGTAGAAGGTGTTTCCAATCACAATTACAGAACTAAACGCAAGACGTACACTACGTACTTATCCTAACTCAACGAAATACGTTATAAACCTTCGTACTTTGTGCATGAGTTTTTAATAAGCGTGTCCAATATCTAGCCTATAGGTTGTATAAATATAATTGTATAAGCTTTGCTTCTTCTCCTTCTTTGTTTGTTTTTTCAAAAGAATTAGCTGATATATTTATCATCCGAAAGAACATTTCCAAGAGACTTCCAAAAGTATAGCTAGCCACTAACAACCTATTGGTTGTATAATTTTAATCTAATTGTCTAATATAACCTGTAGTGTCTGTCTAAACTCAAACTACTCCCTCCATTCATTTCCAAGCTTCATGTTGTCTTTTGCACAAAGTTTTAGAAATGGAGGAGGCCTCTCAGTGGCTCAGAAGTTATAAAAACTGGAAACATGAAGCTTGGTAGTGAATTCCCCTAAAAGAAAAATGGGAAGCTTGGAAATGAATAGAGGGAGTATCATTCATTGTAAAAAAAAAAAAAGAGCTTAACTTTCGTGACACTCCTTTAACGTTAATATCTCTCAAAATACAATGGCTGGATTATAATATTATACACTTATGAAATTAATTTTCACCAAGAATCTAACGAGAAGTGTCATAATTGTTTTGAAATATTTTTTCGTGACCATCAAACCGCTAACTCGAAAAACAAATACGTTATACAATGTATAAAAAACTTTACAGATTAGTATGAATTTGTTTTTATTAAATAGAGATTTTACCACACAATATCTATATCCAAACATAAATTACAAATTTCAGTTTTAATAAGTTAAATAGAAATCATTATTAAGAAACCCGTGTAACGCACGGGCTTTCATCCTAGTTATTTAATATCTCAGAAGATTGTTGGGTTTTTTTTTCCACAACATTTCGGAGAAAGAAAATGCTTCTATTATTATTATTATTACTATTATTATTATTATTATTATATGATAATATATAATAAGTCAACGAAAAATCAATAATAATTTACAAGAAGTTGGTGGGGAGTCGAGATACGATCTGATCCCCCATACCCTTTGCTATGGAAAAACCAGTCCTAATAAAATATATGAGCTGCAGCCTGCGCCCCGATATCCTGCGTCCTTGATAACTACTGGATTCGCTTTATCAGAGCAACAACTGAGCGCTCCAACTCCCCCAAAGAGGAGAAAGAGAAGGGAAGGGAGCCATAACCCTAAGCAGCGCACCTAGCCTCATACTTAGCACG
This sequence comes from Spergularia bocconei, assembly GCA_963457585.1. Taxonomy (NCBI): domain Eukaryota; kingdom Viridiplantae; phylum Streptophyta; class Magnoliopsida; order Caryophyllales; family Caryophyllaceae; genus Spergularia; species Spergularia bocconei. Next base: position 13,056,965 of record OY734959.1, read on the forward strand.
CTTACGATTGGTCACTTCCCACACCACCTTACCTGGTTCAAAATCTATTAATCTCGTCTGGGTCATGGGCGACGATCCAGTCAAATCGACACAAATGCCGCGCCCTATATCCCAAGAATAAAGCAGCATGTCCGCTAGGCGAAGAGGTCGGCAATCAGCACCAATCATACCAATGTGAACCTCATTTCCAGCTGAGATCCCAGATCGATAACATATGTCAACTAGTGTGTCACGAACAACATTGTGTCGATGTTTGACGCCAACCAACCCCGTACACGATACAACATGATCCCTGAATATATCACCCACAAAGACCTGCGAGCAAGCAGAGCACGGGTAATCAATGGTGAATAAAGGCACCCCAAGACGGTAGCAAAGCACGCAACGATAAGTGCGACCATTCATAGTGTGACCCAACCCCGAAATATGGATCACCCTACGCCAATCAGAACTGTGCGCACCCTGCTGAGAACTCCACAAAGCCAACTGACGTGGTGTCAAAGAAAAAAAGAAGCGGCATCCCTGACGACCTGAGCGAAATACATATCTGCCAATATTTTTATAAGTTTGGGGGCAGTGAGCTTGCCAGGAAAACCCAAGATATCAACCTCTAAAGTCCGATTAAAAACATCAACAACATCAGCACGCAGGCCCTGAAGAGATGACACCAGCATGACGAAGAAGCTTAGACTGCAGGTCAGCCGATTGTAGTCGCGACGCTAAAAAAGCAGAAAAGACAGCAACCCCGCCGAATAAACACTCTTTGAGCGAAAAAGGCAAAGTAACAAGCCTCCACTGCCAGTCACCAAAACCCGGACCAGAAACAACAACGATATGCTCTAAGGAAGAGCGTGGGGCGGTATCAAATGCTAGCTGGGCCGACCCAAAAAAGCACGGCGCACAAGTACGCAAGGCGAAATATAGCTTACAGACCCCAGTGCAAGCTTGAAGAAGTAACAACTCGTTGTGATGATCGTTAAGCTTAGAAACCGCGTCCATGAGCTCAATAGTCTTGGCCACCCTCTACATAACTATAGAACTACAAAACTCAAAATGGACACTAACAGGCCCACCCAATAACTTGACCCCTAGGAGAGGCCTAGCAATATTAGGAGGGAAGACACCAACAAGCCTGCTTCGCGGATCCTCCGTAGGCCAAAAAACCTCAGTAAAAACCAATCCTAGTAAAAATATTATTATTATTATTATTATTATTATTATTATTATTATCGGAAAATTCACATGGTACCCTCGAACTTTGACTAATTGCACATGGTACCCAACTTGGCAAGTTTGTGCATATGGTACCCCTGAACTTACTACTTTGTGCACATGGTACCAAAATAGTAAATTTTGTTAGATTTTTTGACAGGCTAAAGTCGTATGCCTACAAATATAAATTATCAATGCTAACCTAAAACGTAGTAAAAGGGAAGCAAGGTTCGTATCCACAGAGAACGGTAATCGTCTAAGTATGTAAAGTAACCAATTGGGGAGTTTTGTGAGTGTATATGATCAATTATTCAAAATGCGAGAGAGTAATTCGTAAACAAAATGTCCACTATCATTCACCTAATTGGTCCTAATTATCAACTAATCCTAATTCGTTGAGTGCTTAACTGTAGAAATATAATTTCCTATCGTTTCTCGGCCTATGAGAGCGTGTGACCACTTCCTGGAAAGCTAAAATCATGAACATTAATATGCCGTTGGTTTCACTGCAAAATTCAAAGCCATTTGAAAGTTATGAAGTTTCAAAGTTGACCTTCCGTAATTGGACTGAAATTCCTCCAAAACTTGTCCAAAACTTGGCATCTCGCTGCTTGGATCCTCTTTTATCGCCTCATTGTCTTTCCACACACTTGCACGTCAATCTTGAGGCTATAAATACATTCAAAAACCACTAATTCTTAGATTAAAGCACAAATAATCAAATAATCGAATTAGCCAATAAACCGATCCAAAAGCTATCATTTTCTAACATTAAAACCCAACATTACCCACAACTAAGTGGGTCGTATCATTTTTCCGTTAGGTAATTAGTTAATTAAATTATATAATTAATTAATATTTTAATAGAAAATATAATAAATTTTTAGAAAATTTGATTTTTTTTCCACAGTTTTTTTATTTCAAATATTTTATTTCTAATTTAAAAAAAAACTGAAATTTTTAGGGGTACCATGTTCAAAATGTTTGATTTTAAGGGTACCGTGTGTACAAAGTGGTAACTTGAAGGGTACCATGTGCACAAATTATGAATACTTTTTATGAAAAATTATATTTTTACGAAAAATACACAAGTTTTTTTGATTTTTTTTTTCATGAAAATAATTTTTTGGAATTGTTTTAAAAAAGTCTAATTTTTATTTTATTTTATTAATTAGTTACTTTAATCAACTAATTACCTAACAACTAACTAACACATCATCACTTAACGCAAAATCTAACGGAACTTAGTATTCGGGTACCATGTGCACATAGTAGTAATCTCAAGGATACCATGTGCACAAACTTGTTAAGTTGGGTACCATGTGCAATCAGTCAAAGTTTGAGGGTACCACGTGAATTTTTCGATATTATTATTATTATTATTATTATTATTTATATTATTATTATTATTATTATTATTTTATTATTATTATTATATTGATGAAGGTTCAAGAAAAAATTTACAAATAATTGGTGGGGAGCAGAGTTATTATTATTATTATTATTATTATTATTATTATTACTATCATAATTGTAGAAGCCGACCGGACTTACCAGCGAACCGAGGCCAAAGGGAATAGGCCACGCCTAAAATCATCGATTGAATCAACTTCAGGCTTTCAAGGAAAATAAGCGACGGCATGGTGGTTATTCATGGCCTTCAAGGTTTCATCTCTCCGCAGGCTCATCAAACAGCGCTTTTTAGCTTTTTTCGAGGAGTCCATTTTTTCTCTTCGTCTGGGCTGCTTTCCATATTAACAGAAAGGGGCATGTCTGTTGGAGCGAATTGGATGATCGGGCGTTAATACCGAATGAAGTATCAAGAATAATTTACAAGAAATTGGTGGGGAGTCGAGATACTATCTGATCCGGCCCCCACACCTTTCGCTATGGAAGACAATATGGTGGCAGCCATCACAGATATTGTTTTATATTTATTTGTTGATACAATGTTGTATTGTTTTTTTTACAAGGTTGTGCTTTGCTATTATTTTTCTTGATTTTTTTATTATGAGAATTGGTAATTTAATTACAATATTAATACGAAAATATTAGATCAAGAGAAAAGCCGGCCAGAATTTGACTTTTTTGGCTTAATTGGTGGTTAGTCTTGTTGTGGCAGAGGCGTCCAGTCCCAACAACGAACAGTTTGAGTGTGATTAGGCATGAATACATGTTGTAACAAACGTGGTATCAATAATAACACAAGCAATATACGTAAAGATTTAGACACCAAATTTAACGTGGTTCACCAACGATGTGCCAGCTACATCCAGCTAACAGAGGAGAAATATTCACTATATAAGAATAGCACCAATACAAAGTTGTTAGTTCAATCCGAAAAGAACTCACCAAATACGAACGAGATCTAAGAGCCAAACGTCCTTGCGATCAACCAAGAACCCAAACAAACGCCCTTGAATCTACTCAATTGACAAAGAAGGCACACCTTGAGAAAACCTGCAACTATGACTCTAGGTACTCACAATTACAAGAGAATCACTCAATTGTGCTTGGGGAGGCTATGAGCAGACTAGGGTGTTTATATAGTCTGCTACATACAAATATACCTAAAAGGCCGAAAGACAGAATAAGGAAACGAAATACGTAAGCCGCAGAAAACAACCGACAAAAGCCCAAAGGGGCCGCGGCCCGCGCCACCCTCCATGGCGGGCCGCCAAGATTCTCTGCATCCCCGATTTACGAATTCGGCCGCGGTTCGCATGCTTTACCTCCGCGGACCACCAAAAGTTATTGTTCTTCCTTGATTCCGATTCTCGCCCAACACCCGTACACCGTAGCTCACCATGCCTCGAGCTCCCCCCTCGGTCACCCACTACGACATACCCAAATGGTATGAGTCGTTCAAGGGATTTTTCTAACAAGTCTCACTCTTTTGATCTTTACCAATTTGTCGCCAGTGAATTTATTTACCAATTTAGCACTTGCTTACTAGTTTTCTTTTACCAATTTGGTGGTTTGGCCCCGTTTGATATCAATTTTTATTTTCAAATTTTGAGGTTTTTTTTATGTCAACCTATTATTTAACTAATATTAGAAAAAACAAATGTGGTTTTCATTTTTCAGATTCAATTAGAGTATGGCTATTTATCGAAGTAATTAACTTGACGAACAAGTTGTTAGAAATAACGAGCGTGATCCATTTTCACATTTAGAACAGTTAGGCTTGCATGATGCTATATAGGCTATGCACACAACAACTTTTGTGCATTGCCAAAACGTACAGCCAAGAAGCGTATAAAACTTGTAAAACAACACCAAATACTTCGAACATCTCATTTTAAAATCAATCAACCATAAGTAACTAGAAATTGAGATATAGAGAATGACTCCAACAGCTTGCTATACATTTGAGGAAATGTTACATGTATCTACCAAAATTCTGTTAGAAGGTAGTTTGGCGTACGTATACATGCAATTTTCAAAGTGCTGCCTAATAAATTAGCTGCTGATACTCATATGGTTCTAATACCGCAACGATTTTAGAAGTATAACTCGTCAAACCTAATTATAGTGGTGTATATTATGAGTACAAAGAAGTACGTTACAGACCGAGTTTGTTATTTCAAACAGAAAATGACAAGGTTGTTAAGGACATAAGTAACAATTGCAATTTGTTAAGTCTATAAAAATCCGTTAGGATAGATTTCGGCACGATTCTAGACATACTTTACCTTAGGGGTGTAAGTGATCTGAGCCCGCTCGTAGAGCCCTCGAACAATTACATTTTTCTTTCTCCAGAAAAAAAATTGTTGCATTTTTCACTTGTTTTATAACTATTTCTTTTACATATATATATTTGCGTTTCTTTTCTTTAATAATGATTTTTTTTTAAATATTGTTAAATGTCTTTTTCCTTTTTAAAAAGAAATTAAAACTCGTTTGCCCCCGTCTTACTTCAACTTTTTATGGGCCAAACATAATGATACAAATAGCAATTCATATTAGTCGACCCCAATCATTTTTTTTTTGAAATAAACAATTACGAGTAGAGTAATACATTCTTTAAGTGTATAGATAAACCAGCTCTATTATCACCCCCCAAAATCCCACCTAATTAACGAGTCTTAATTCGGCTGTCATCACGTAACATTTGTGAAAATAATTTGACCAAAGAATCGTAATGTTCAAAGACCTGGGAATGGTCCACATCATTTGTTAAGGAAAAGTGCCCCACGATCACATCGTGAAAATCTTAGTTTGGTAGCACACAAGCTTGTGACCACACTTGTAAAGTTATTGTCATTTTTTTTTTAAATCAAGTTATTGTACTTCTGCCTTATAAACTTGTTCCTTTCATGTGGCAACCATTATACTACTTACTAGTTGTATAACCTAGGAGTATTTTTTTTTTCTTTCGATTTTTTTCTGTTGTTAATATTTGGTTTTAAAATCCTCTCGTATTATCAAATTATTATATACTCCGTAAGATTAATGTCTTAGGTTCTATGAACAATTTTAACTTTTGATTGAAATAGTTCGTTAATATAAGAGCTCAATACTTGTACAAGTTATTTGCGGGCTACTGTATCAATACTCATGCTTCCAACTTAATGATTGTTTGTGTAATGGGATGTATTAAAGGTGTAAAATCGATGTGTGGATTTCGATTAACAGTCTAAAGTTGAGGTAGTTCATCGACATATATATGAAATATCAACAATTTAAAAGAACACAAGTTTACCCATTTCAATTTCTTTATTAATTCGAATTTATGTGTGAATTAACCATAATGTATAAGTTCCTGTATAATACAAGTATACAACTTAAAAAAACAAAGTTCAGTTTGAAGTACAAGTATACGATTTTTAAAAAAAAAAATACTGTACAAGGCTACAAGTGAATATCGACAAAGTAATTAAATAACCCATGGTGTTGGAACGGATAAAAATAAGAAATACTAGGATTAATTCTCAATAGTAAGGGAGACGTGAGATCTTTGTGGATATGAGGCCACAAATCCACAAAAACTCAATAAGACAAGTCAACCGCTTAGCTGTTCCCAGCTCATGAATGTCCTTTCTCCTCTATTTTATACCCACATTTCATCGATGCTCGACAGAGACGCATTGCCGATTTGTCGTTTAACTCGATATCTTTAGTTAAGTTGGTTATATTCTGTTTTAAATTTGTTGATTAATGTAGAAGCAAGGAGAATTTGGGTACGTCTAGTGCTAAGTAGCTCGCAAGTACGAGATGAAGCCCATTACTGTAGAAGTAGGTGAAGTCCAAACAAAATCCTGTAAATGGATTTGGCATCTTGTATAAATCACATGGGTAGATATATGTCATTGTATATACAGTCTAGTTTGTACAGGTCCTTCAATTATTGAGAAATAGAAAACCTTACATCCAATTCTCGCAAAACTCACAAGCAATTGCTCACTGTTTTCTTCATACAAATCCTGACAACTTGGTGATGAGGATGCACAATCATATGAAACTCAACATGGTATCAGAGCGATCGTGCTCCTGATTACCAGAGTTGTCATATCCCTAAGCTTGTAAGCTGTTAATTCTTACTTTAAATTTCTTTTTGTTTCCGTTAATTAGAAAGCATAGAACTTTCGTCAGATTTATTTTACAAGAAAGCATAGAACTTTCCTGAAACTTTGAGTGAATAGCATAGTTCTATTCTATCTTGTCCTTCAGCAAAGCACAGATTTTTGCTGTTATTGTGCAAACTTTGATTGAATAGCATAGTCTGATTGGGATTGATTGAAGTAATTAATTATTAAAGACCCTATCTTTGGAGATATCGTGTGGAAGATTGGAACTTTGTGAAATTGGTGTTGTGTGGCACTCTGTCTATTGTTGCGTTGCTATTTGTGTGAAAATAGTATAGATGGCTGAACAAGGAGGAGATAATGTCCATAATGATGGAAATATGATTATGAGAGGCAAACAAATCAAGCCTGCTCTAATGACCAAGAATAAGGCTATTGAGCTGGTGTGTGTGCACTGTCCACACTTGAAGAATCACAAAACTGAGTATTGCTGGAAAGTTGTCGATTTTCCACCTAATCATCCCAAGATGAGAGAAATGAATCAGGCTGCAGCCTCAAGGAACAACGAAAATCATTGGGGTCAACGAAACTACCAAAGGGGGTTTCAAGGAGGCTGTGATCCTGGAGGTGAAAAGTGGAAGAACAACCACTCAAACCAAAACAAAACAAAGTATTATGGAGGTCAGTCGGCAGCAAATCTGCACAGTGAGCCTGACCAACATGACTTCGCATCAACCTTAGCATCCATGAACCGGAAAATTCAACAATTGATGAAACTTACTTCGAGTAGCAGCGGCAACAATGGAGCCGATGATGCAATTGCTGGCAACACTGCAGGTATGATCTTTAGTTGCAATGTTCAAACAACTAAATATGAATGGATCATAGACTCAGGGGCGTCAGATCATATGGCCGCTAGCCCTGACATGCTCGAAAATTTGAAAAAGATTGATAGCAAACCGAAAGTAAACCTGCCTAATGGGAAGACATCCTTTGTTACTCACAAGGGAGAACTCACTCTCTCTAATGGTTTGAAATTGAAAAGTGTTCTCTATGTGCCCGAATTTAGGCAAAATTTGTTGTCAGTGCAGAAACTTGCTAAAGATAATCACTGCAAGGTAATATTTTGTGACACCCATTGTGATGTGGAAGATTGTGTAACTCATGAGGTCAAGGAAATAGGAAGAGCATACAATGGTCTTTATTATCTAAACAACAACCACAAAAAGAAGCAAATCAACTCCCAAGTGCTCAAGCCAAGAAATCAAGCTTTTGTTTCATCTAGTACACTGTCTTTGGGTGAAAATTGTAATCCTAAGAATGACTACTGTAGTGCCAAGCCAACAGTTGGTGTTTTACCCAAATGCATCGACATTTCTGGCTTAAATGCCAAATCTGATCCCTCTGTCTATAATATTTGGCACAACAGGCTTGGGCATGCTCCCCTCAGCAAACTTAAACACATAAAATCATTGAATTTAACTAAAACAAATGAGCCAGATGGTATTTGCTTGTCTTGTCCTATGGCCAAACACACTAAATCACCTTATCCAACTAGTATGACCACTGTGGCCCATCCCTTTGACCTTATACATATTGATATATGGGGTGCTTACAGAGTAGCATACAAAGGAAAGTATAGATACTTCTTGACTATTGTTGATGATCTGTCTCGAGCTACATGGGTGTATTTGCTTGAATTCAAGTCACAGGCCTTCGATACCTTGAAGTCCTTTTGCAGATATGCTGAAAATCAGTTTGGAAATAGAGTCAAGGTTGTGAGATCTGACAATGCACTTGAATTTGATGACAAGAACTGTATAGAGTTCTTTGACAGTAAAGGGATTGTTCATCAAACTTCTATAGTAAGAAGACAACAGCAAAACGGAGTTGTCGAGAGGAAACATAGACATGTGCTTGAAATAAGTCGAGCACTCAGGTTTCAAGCAGGTCTACCGTTGAGCTACTGGGGAGATTGTGTTTTGACAGCAGCATATCTAGTCAATCGACTACCTTCCTCTGTAATCCAAAACAAAACGCCATATGAAGTGATATACGGAAATGAACCAAGCTACAAGGGCATTAAATCTTTTGGATGCCTTGTCATGGCCTATAATCCAGAAGAAAGCAAGGATAAGTTTCAACCTAGAGGAGTGGCATGTGTATTCTTGGGTTATCCAACAGTTCAGAAAGGTTACAAGGTTCAAGACCTGGTAACTAAGAGAAGATTTGTTACAAGGGATGTGACCTTCCATGAAAATGTGTTCCCGTTCTTGAAGCAGACCAAAAGGGTATTTATGCACCCCATTCCCTCACAACTCAGCCAAGAATCTATGGACATTCCAATCTTTGAGAATGAAAATTATGAGAAAGTTACAGTTGAATTTGAGACAAGAGAACATGACGAGACACACAACACTGCAAATTCAAATGAAGAGTGCGACTCTGTTCAAGAAGCCGATTCAAGTGAGGGGGAGTTGATGACAACTCTACCAAGGAGATCAGACAGGGAAAAGAAGGAACCTGTGTGGATGAAAGATTTTATTGTGAATTTCAAAGGCAAAAACAGCAAAGAGGAAACAGCTAAGGTTGTACCTGTTGCGGAAACAGAGGTAAATGTTGTGTTCGCTAACATGGTCAAACAGATATCTGAACACCATGAACCCTATTTTTACGAAGAAGCTGTCAAGGACAGAAACTGGGTCAGTGCAATGAATAAGGAGCTTGACGCTCTTGAACTTAATCATACATGGGAAATTACGAACCTACCACCTGGTAGGAAGGCCATAGGGTGTAGATGGCTATACAAACTGAAGTTTAAGCCAGACGGAACACTGGAAAGACACAAAGCAAGGCTTGTTATACAAGGTTGTAGACAAAGAGAAGGAGTAGACTACTCTGAAACTTTCGCTCCCGTTGCCAGAATGACCACTGTAAGGGCACTTCTAGCTACCGCATCCATGTTAGGCTGGAAAACCTGTCAAATGGATGTCACAAATGCTTTTCTACATGGTGAATTGAAGGAGGAGGTCTACATGAAGCTACCAAAGGGGTACACTGGCATAGGGAGTAGAGTGAGTGTGGGAGCTCAGTCATCAATTTTAAGTCACGAACAGAAAGTTTGCAGGCTCGTGAAGTCTCTTTACGGCCTAAAACAGGCTCCAAGGCAATGGTTTGCCAAACTATCTCATGCTTTGATCAGGTTTGGGTACTCACAATCCAGTGCTGATCCATCTTTGTTCATTAAGAGTCAAAACAAAAACATTACTACAATCTTGGTATACGTTGATGACATGGTAATTGCTGGCAATGACTCGGCTGAAATCAAGCAACTCAAAAGCTTGATGCATGGTGAATTTCACATGAAGGATTTAGGTGAGCTGTCTTACTTCCTGGGATTGGAAATAGCCCACACTCCTCAAGGAATATTTGTTTCACAGAAGAAATACACAACTGATATATTACAAGAGTTTGGCATAAAGAAAGAAAGAGCTCTGAAAATCCCCTTGGATGCTAATGAAAAACTCGAGCCAGACAAAGGTACTCCTCTACCTTGTCCTGATATTTATAGGAGACTCATTGGTAAACTCATCTATCTCACTATCTCGAGGCCAGACATATCTTTCTCTGTTCAATTGTTGAGTCAATTTATGCAAAACCCAACTTCTGATCATTGGCAAGCAGCAAGACGAGTGTTGAGATATCTTAAAGGATCCCCTGGTCAAGGCATACTACTTGCTAATTCTTCATCTGCCAAGCTTACTGCGTATTGCGACTCCGATTGGGCCTCGTGCCCCTACTCAAGGAGATCTACAACAGGGTTTTGTATTCTCCTTGGCAACTCTCCCATCTCATGGAAATCTAAGAAGCAAGGAGTGGTTGCCAGGTCATCTGCTGAAGCAGAATATAGGGCTATGGCTCTGACTACGTGTGAAATAACGTGGATACTGTCACTACTCAAAGAACTTGGTCTTAAACATCTCACCTCTGCTATCCTGAAGTGTGACAATCAAGCAGCACTATCTATTGCTGCTAATCCCGTTCTACATGAAAGAACGAAGCACATAGAGATAGACTGTCATTTTATTCGAGACAAGGTCTCCCAAGGCACGGTTATACCCTCATATGTCCCTTCCAGACACCAAATTGCTGATGTGCTCACTAAAACGCTCACTGTGTCACAGCACAGACGACTACTTAGCAAGATGGGAGTTCAGGATTCCCCTCACTCTCATCTTGAGGGGGAGTGTAGAAGCAAGGAGAATTTGGGTACGTCTAGTGCTAAGTAGCTCGCAAGTACGAGATGAAGCCCATTACTGTAGAAGTAGGTGAAGTCCAAACAAAATCCTGTAAATGGATTTGGCATCTTGTATAAATCACATGGGTAGATATATGTCATTGTATATACAGTCTAGTTTGTACAGGTCCTTCAATTATTGAGAAATAGAAAACCTTACATCCAATTCTCGCAAAACTCACAAGCAATTGCTCACTGTTTTCTTCATACAAATCCTGACAACTTGGTGATGAGGATGCACAATCATATGAAACTCAACAATTAATAATTCAATCGTACTTCATTAGACAAAGAGAGAAATAGCTCAATCACTTGGCGGTAGAGTAATTCATTCTACTATAAATAATCCTTCCGCGCTTTCTCATGATGTTAATGTTTGGATTTTCACTAAAACTGAAACAAACGTTAACAATTGGAAAAAAGAAAAAGTAAAAGACACTAAAGTAGAAACGTTAACTGACGGAGTATTTCCAACTATTCTATCTCATCGATGAAGGATGGTAGATGTCTTCTCCAGTATTTTGAGTCAATTCAAACAAAAGTTTACGAGTACAAACTCTCTAATCGACAAGAGTTAACGAATAACGAGTATCAAAATCAAAGCGCTAAGGCAAATTGTTGTATGAAACGGTCTCACATGTGAGACCAAATCCAATAATAAAAGCCCAATAAATTACACACTATTCTCTTAATTATTTTTATCTCACCATAGTTCTTATCTATTTTGTGCATTTTTATGGTGATTACTACATTAAATTGACTCAAATATTTACATTAAGTATTCGAGAATTTACATTATGAGTTTAAAGATTTATATAAATATAAAACTCAAAAATTTATAACGAAAATTCAAGGTTGAAGTTAAATTAGAAATTTACATTAAAAACTCAAGTTTTTAAGTTCTAAACCCAAATATTAGCATAAACATTTATAACTTGTAGTTTTGATTATAAAACTCAAGGTTATAATTTATTAACTCCTCTTTTTTCTTTTTTTTAATCAATGGGTTATCTTCCTTTTGGGTCCGTCTCACCGAAGACTTGCTGAAGCGCTAAAGGTATCTGTAAATCGGAGGAATTTGTAATAAATGAATAAGGCCAAGCGCACGATTAGCTGCCTGTGTGGTGTTACAAAAGAAAAAAAAAGGACGGGAAATTCCAACAAAATGGATATTTGGAGAGAGATTGTCGGTCCCCTAACATTTAATAGAGAGGACGCTGGACGAACAATTCAAAGAAGAACACCTTATTTCGACCTTTTACGTCACTTTCTTTCTTTGTGTATATCCACATTCACATCAGATGTCTCCAACCACCATTTCCTTTGTTTCCATGTTTCAATTATATGATCGAATGCAATGGCAGAGCTACGCTCATTATTCCTATAGTTTGGGAGACCTACTGCTCCCTATTCCAAGTGGATCATACCCTTATGTTGTGATTATATACTAAAGTGGACTATAAAACTCATTATTCATTCTATTTTTCTTAATGTGTTCCGATCCTACTCGTTTTATGGGCGAACGGAAGGAGCACTTGTTTATACAGTCTTCTTAGGGCCCCGTTGTGTGCGCATGTCACGGAAAATGGTATTGTAGCCAATACATCCTAACACGACTAGGACTAGGACTATAACGACATTCATTCTTGAAGTATATGGAAGTCTGAAGTTGTTACAGGAAGTCTGAAGTTGTTACATCGTGTAACTGAGACTTTTTTCGGCCTTGCCCTAGAGAGATTTGTGGTTGTTTGATTGCCAAAAAATTGCCGCATTTTAGGGAAAAGCTTCGCTACTGTCATCAGTCCCTTCAAAAGTGAAGTCAGACAATAATTTCAGGAATTTCAATGTGCTGCAGCCAACTATCCCCTAGATTGCAAATTCAGGGCAAGTCAGGAAAACATTAATGAACCGGACTCAGGTGTGGCTGCCTGAACAGGCCGCAAAATATGGCTAAATCTTCGGATAGTGAGGTCATATATGCAGTTTGGCTGGTGTTGGATAGTGCACTTCTGAAAATGTTTAAAAGAAATTCAACTATTAACTCCGACAAACCTTTAAAATTTCGTACATCAGACCAATTCCGAAGGCCTAGCCAAAAACAAGCCAACTTACACCCATTGCATCATTTGTAGTATCAGTACCTTTTAGACTCCAAGACTCGAGATAAAGCAGAACCCGACTAACAATCATTAACAGACTAGTGAAAAGACCACAAAACCCACACCAGTCTTAAGAATAAAAATACTGACCAAAATAATAACCACCACATATTTGCGCACAAGAAGGCCGCTACAAGCCCGGCCTTCTATGTGTCGATATTGATGCATCAAGTGCCAGGAAACACCAGAACTCAAAAAGTCTAGGCACTAGATTCCTCGCCCTTCTTCTCTTCAGCCTTCACATCATCTTCTTTCTTGGTCTCTGTTTCAGTCTCCGATTCCTTAGCTGGAGCGGCCTTGCCCTTGTCACTGTCTTCCACATTCAACTTCTCAAGAGCTTCAGCAGCTTCAGATGCCTCTGCGCTCTCCTCTTGTGGTTTTTGTGATTCTGCAACCTCTTGGAACATCTCCATGAACTTCTTGCAGTCTGATAATGGGCAAGAAAACTTGGTCAATATGTCTATAACAGTATATATAGCATGATACTACCAAACTAGACAAATAAACAGACAGAAGTACATCTAAACGCCATTATCATGATTCATAATTACAAAACCGCCAACAAGATGCCCAAACAGTCAGTACCAATGTTAAAATTTAGCAAGTTCTCACACAACAATATGAGTAGAAGCTTGATTCTAGATTAGAAAGGCGGAACAGATACCACAAACCAACAAAAACAGCACACAGAACCTACTGAACATGTCCTCACTGAAGATGCCCAGATTCACACTTAAACAAGACATCATGTCATCATCAACTCTAGGCAAATATGTCTAGGACCAAAATAAATAAATAAAAAGGTGACAAGTTTCCACTCAATAGTCTCAAATAGATATCTGCAAGCCTTACCAGCGCGATATGGCTGGCAGCCTGGCACAATACCCAGGAAGTGTACAATCTGTAAGAAAAGGTTTGTTCCACAAATTGTGGCAGAATTTCCCTCCTAAATGAATACACACCAAGAGGGGCTGGTTCCCCAGGCATATTCTACTTCTTAGAAGCCACAGAACAAAACTTTCATTTGTAATGCATTGTCAACTGCTAGAAAGTACACCTCAAGACCATTCTCTATCCACAAACATATATGGGACAGCTTACAGACATACAATAATTTCATAGAGAATCCTGAGATGCTCTACTACTCCAGTCTCCAAACTGTAAACATACCAGAAAAGATTTGGGTTGAGTAACAAAGGGACACTAAAAAAGACAACACCATGGAATTAGTCCCAAGGATGATAACATGCTACTTCCCAAAAATCAAGTTCAAAGAGAACTTGATCCAACAAAATCTGACACGGCGCGATGTGGTCAATGGGTATTGAGAACAAGACATGCTTGTGTTCAAATAAAGCAGAACAAACGGTCGGTAACATTCCAGACCATTTCAGTGACTAGTTGACCATTTCTAGACCCCAAATCGTATATGGTACGTAACTTGGAGTGGAAACAGCAAATAGGACTTGGTAAGATTCTAGACAAATTCAAAAACTAGTTGACAATTCACCAACACTCCTCATAATTGCGACACCATGTTCATGATGACAGCACTTGACAAGAACAAAAAATTTACCGTCTTCTATGACATCAGGACAGGAAAGGATTCCTTGAGCTTGCTAAGAAAGAAGTGCTGTAACAGTATACTCAGACGAATCCCAAAAGATCACTAGTGCTCTCGAAAATAAAGGCAATCCTATTAACTACCTCAGGAAAAAAACAAATAATATAGGTAGCACAACAAGAGCTTCCTCTCTCGTTACAATCTACTCTACCACAAGCAATGCCATCCAATATACTCCACCCCCCGGCTCCCCCACCACTAAAGTTGTTTAGCACTTGATTCCACTCCCCACCCCAAATAAGAAATATCTTCATATCAAGCTTTTAAATCAAACCAACGCAATGCCAGAAATCAAATAAAGGAAAACATGTTCAAATTATGCACCAATTGCACATCAACAAATAGAACGGACAAAAGAAAGACGAAGACATAAGCAACACCAAAACATTGTACTAAAGTGGATGAGGCGTGTTCTGGCCTAAGCCAGCAAGACTGAAGTTCACTATCACCAAGGATAAATGAAAGCTACGAGTGTTATAACTCAGTATTAGACAACATACAAACAAAAATGGGAGCACAGTTAAATTGTCATTTTCAATAACCACCGATTTGATGAAACAGCGTTTAGGACTCAAAAGTTTGCAAGAGTCCAGCCCTGAAGATACTGAAATCAGCATGATCTTTCAATTCCCAAAGGAAGACAAGCAGTGGCCGTCTTTTGTCTAATATCATTTTTTTTCAAAATAAGGTAGCATGCGGTTGTCATTTTACAAGATGCCTCCAATGGCTTTATGTCACAAGAACAAATCCTCTAACCTAATATACGTAGGGGCGCAGAGCCTCAATTAGCCGAATAATGTTATTATATGAAAATATGAAATATGACAAAACTTGGGGTGAATACTTTACTTTAGAAAATGAAACAGAACTCAAGTAAAAGAGATGATGCTCACATTAAAGAAGACAAGTATACCATCAAAATATAAGAGAACAAAAAAAAAAAAGTTTTCTGAAAACACAAGGCTTTAAACCCAAGATGTGAAAATGCTACTTCCCAAAGACAAGTGTAGGCATGTACCTTGTGGAATTATTACTTGGCACATCATAATCTAAATATACAAGTAATGCAATCACTAAAACATATTAATTATTAGGAAATGGTTCTTTGACACTGTACAAACTTTGTTCCAGAGACTAATAAACTTCAAAGCTCCCATTTGTCCATCGTTAGACGACTTCATTCATTAATGTACTCAGCTTTATCAGCCTCAAAGAGAAAAAGATACAACAGTACAAAAGAAAATATTCCAAACTCTTGGAGAGAATTTGCTTTGCAATATTGATTGAGACATATCACTAATAATCGTACACTAGCTAAACTGCAATTGAAACTAAATTATCTAATCTGGCCTTATAATATGGCCAGTCAGACATGGTTCCCCCCCACCACCCGAATTATAAATTGCCCGTGAAAATTCAAACAGAGCCAGCCAATGATGTCAAACTTATGTCAGATGCCACACGTAATACATCTTCAGAATAGCAAACACACGGAATCAGAATCAAGTCAAAAAAGTTCAGTCAGTGACAAGACTGGTATTCTTAGATCATATCTCCTAGAGATCGTACTCATGTCTGGCATTGGATTCACAGAAGCAAAGAGCCTACAACGACAAAAGGTATCCCCATTTCAAGGTGGATAAACTTCTCTTATATAAGCAATACTATTCGAAAATTAAAGCAAAAGCGCAGTGACATCTAGCAAACAAATCTGGGATGTCATGATAGCATAAACTAATAGGATATACACAGATTATCAGATACTCACTCTCAATTGAAGCAAATCGGATGCAGAACATCTCATCCTTCAACTCGCCATCAGCATAGTCACTAGCATGCCACACACAGGACTTATCATTCCCAGCATGCTCCTGAACCGTCATTCCCCCAATGACTGGCAAGATCCAATTAAAAGCAAGTCAGCACATGACCTTATCCAAGTACATAGAAAAAAGGAAGATGAATTCACAAAACAAGAGTTAAGCAGCATACTCAGATGGTTAGCACAGATCTTGAGAGTCTTAGACTGGCGCATCACAAGTCGAACCTTGCTAGTTTCCTTATGCTTAAGGAACTTGACAGTACCAGAACCCCTCTCTTTCCATTGATTCCCGTCTTTATCGAATCTGTAAAGCTTCGACTTCCTACATAATCGACAACCAACCATCTCCGATTAACCTCAAATCCCGACCCTCAAAACAACAACACAATAAACCCAGATGCATCAAACATTCCCTTTTGTACAATCCCACAGAATTCCCAAACAAATCAAGCTTAACCCCGTATATACACCAATTCTATAATACGATACCGAAATTGATAAATCAGAAAAATCAAATTCCGACCCACGAACAACAAAACAAAACAAAACCCAGATGTATCAATCCCTTTTCCGCAATCACACAGAATTCTCATACAAATTATATTAAGTTAACACCCATATACAAAAATTCTACAATAATAATAAAAACCCTAGCAAAAAAAAAAAACCAGAAATGAACCCTACAAAATCGACACACAAGCAGATAATTGAGCAGAATAAGTTGCGTATAATAAACACAAACAAAAACCCAAATAAAAAACCCTAGAAAAACGGCACAAAACACTGAATCAAAATCAAAACATCGGAAAAACCCCTAGAAAAAAAAAACCCAAAAATAGAGGAGAGAGAAAAGTTACAGATCGAGGAGAGGCTCTTCATCTTCTTCACCAGTAGTAACGGCGACTTCTTCAAGCTTGACAATAGGGGCAATCTGGGCACCGGTGTCTTCATCTTCAGCAGGAGCATTCTCGTTCTCATTCTCCTCATTGACAGCGTGCTCTGGATCTGCCATTTTTTGGTAGCGTGAGAATGAAGCTTTTCGGAAAAGAGTGAGGTTTCGGTGGTGATGGGGAGAGTGAGAGAATATTAATGATTTTATATGGAGAGAGATTGAGAGAGGCGAAGGGGGTGGGATTTGGGAGGGTTAACAGGGTTTTTATATGAAAAAAGAGAAGATTTAGAAGAGGAGAGGAGTAGCGTCTAATTTGCTTTGGTGCCGTCTTAAGACTGATGGGTCAGTTAAGACTCGAGTCGGGATGATGTTGCATATTTTCTCCGATCAAAAGAGATTTTTTGTCTTGAATTAGACATTACAACTAACAACACTAGAACACAGTACACAAAGGCTCAACTACTTTTTATACCCGTGAATTCACGAAACTGTTTTGACTCGACTCGATTGTAATTTGTGTTCGATGGAGTTTATTCATCTGAATTCACGGGAGTATATTTTCTTAAACTCAACTTCGACGATTCGGTGAATGACGACATGCAGCAACTTGTTTTATTTTCCGTGATAACAAACTATCCAATCGATATATGGTACCCCGGGGGTACGTAGCTCTACGTACCCCCCGGATCAGTTATAGGCCCAATATCAGATTTGGCCCAAACAAACAAAAAAAGCCCGCATACATATAACTAAACCCCCCACTTCCCAGACCAGTCATCGGTATTGACATTGTTTACCAATCACGCATGAAGTCTCACACAACCATCCCCACCCACCCGCAGCCACCACCACGCACCACCTCACCTACGCCGCCCCTTTGCGCCGGCTTAGGTTCGAATCACATTAGACCCTCTTTCTTTCATTTTTTTTGTTTTCATTTCACAAGCCTCCATTTTCCTATTATTTTTCCAGGATTTCGGGTCGTAATTCACTTCATTTCTAACAATATACTTCTTTTTTACCATATTTGCTAGTGTGCTTAGAGATTTTAGCTAAAGTTTTCATTCTTATATACAAACCATGCATTAAGACAAACATCCGACTATGTGACCCAAAAAATGCGTTATTTTATGCTAAGACGCAAAAAATACATTTAGTAGAATTTAGGGGCCCCGATTGAAATCTCGCCCAGGGCCCCCATAATCTCCCAGCCGGCCCTGATTTGTGTCTCCAGCCCTCTTCCATATATGTCGTTTGTATTATTTGACAAAATTCAACTCTTTTCTATTCCCTCTCTAATTGTGTCCCCTCTCTCTCCTCTATCTCCTACACTCTTATCCCTATCAGTTACCACCAAGCACCAGCACCAGCTCCACGTTATAATCTAATACTATACTCCGTATATTTTGTCTTATACTATATTTTTTTTATTTTATATTATATAGCGGAGTGCTATATATCGGCCACCAAATACTACTTGTCCCATTTTTTCTCAATTTTTTTCTACTTATGACCTTGGCTACTCTTACACACACTCTCTCTCTCTCTCTCTACCAACAACCAACAACCAATCCTTATTCCCAAAATGATTTGGGGATACTCTCTTTCTCTCTCTCTCTAAAATTAAGTTTTATATTTAGACATTAGATCTTGAGCAATGAACAAGGGATATAAATCTATAAATGATTTACAGCTTGTTTGGTAGGAGGAATTGGACGGAAAGAAACGGACGAAAGAGAAAGGAAAGGGAAGGAAGAGAGAAGGAAGGAAATTATAGTTTCCGTTGTTCATTGAAATTTTAAAAATGTGGAGGTTTTGGAAGGAAAATGTGTGTATTTTATGCTGTATTATTCCTTTGCTTCCAATTCCCACCGTTTTGGGCAGAAATTAAACTCACTGTTTCATGAAGAATACTTTCCTTCCATTTCTTTTTCTTTCTCCCCATTCCCCATGCTTTTTTTGTAAACCAAGCAATGGAAAGGTAGAAAATGACTTTCCTTTCCTTTCACCCACTTACGTCCTACCAAACATACTGTTAGTATATATCATTACATTTTAATACTTAAAAATCTAATTTGTGTTGTAAAATAATGAATTTCCTAGAATATTTACATTGACATGTGAAAAAGAAGTACGACTCCAGGATCGTACATGTAGAACACACTCCAACATGAGGTGTCAATGGGCAAGATTTAATAGACGTTTTTCTTAATGAAAACGATAGCATATGTACATATCATTGGCGCCAATGCATGGCCAATTTGTAAACTTATGAGGAAGGCTAAAAACATAGTGGTAGCCTACATAAATTTGGCGAGCCATTGTTTTTAGGCATAGGAAAAATAAAGAACATGAACGAGTTTAAGTCTTGATCAGATTACATATCTTATGGGCAATGCTTGTGATAATGTTGGAGCTTATGCAAAAAACAACAACTTAAAGACATATATTATAAGTTGTAGTAGCTTCATACATATCATACGTGCATTTGGAATGGCCTACTAATGATGATATGGGTTCGTTGGATGGATCACAAAATGTGCAGGCCATAATGCTTTGCCTAATCCAGAAGGATGATGTCCTTGATTAACCACCTGAGTACTTTGCTGATGGTGAGGCAATTGGCTGGTCCTACTGTTAGCTTGACTTTTGCGATTATGAGTTCCACCGTAGCCTTCATAAAAAACTGAATTTGAGCATGCATTGAATGATATGTAGTGTAAAGTCAGACTTTGGAGATACCAGGATATATGTAGTAGCTATTACTTTTAATAAATTGTGTGCATAAAAAGCTGAGTTGGCAAGCTTCAACATACAATTGACATGTCATCAATCATTTAGCACGTGAGTATATTTATCTGTAGATCAGCCAAAATTTTTTGAGTCGGGATTTGAACCATTGACCTCTCAATAATTTATTCATCACATTACCTGTGTGCTATCCGCTACTGTTGGCGAATGTGCCTTGAAGCACGGTTTCGCCAACGGGGTGATATAAGGAAGATGAGCAAGCATTGAAATGGGCACCAAATAGGTGTTGGGTGTGGTGGTCGTAGAGCCACCATGGATGCCCAGATAACCAAGGTGGGCAAGGAACGAAGGCACCCAGATCAGAAACATGGCGGCGGTCCGTCGGACCTGGATCGCAGTCCGCGGCGGCTATTGCGCGGCTCGCAGCAAAGGGAGCGCGGAGCGCGGCGTCCCTTCATAGTGGTTCTCACAACTGAGTTCAGAGAGCAGAGGGCGGTTTGGGGGTGCTCTCGCGAGGTCCGCAGTGAAGACCGACGCGACCACCGGTTTCGGCTAGCGCCTCACGCGTTTTTCGTTTTAGCTTGATTTGGGCGGCTGTTTTGGCTTGTTTGTTTTATGAAGTTTCCTTATTTAATTCAATTAATTAATTAGGTCTTTGTTAGAGGGTGTTAATATATAAACCACCCAAAACCTACCCTAATTCTTATGGGACAAAATTAGGGAGAGCAACCCAGGGTTCTCAAGAGGGCAGATCTTGAGAACCCAGATCATATTTTGTATCTGTAAACTCCCATCATCATAGCGAGATGATTCTAGACCCCAGAGGACGTAGTTATCACATTGATAGTGAACCTCGTTAAATTCTTGTGTTCTTTATTGTTGTTTTGCCATCTATTAGCTTAGTGCATACATGCTTCTGCACAACAACTACTTCATGCGTAATTTTACAATTCATTCTATAAAAATGAAAGAACCAGACAAATGAATGTAGATGACTAAATCTTTGATTTTTGAAAAATTTGACGAATTTTTGAAGTAAGTATGACATCAATGATAGTATACATTAGCTTCCAGTACATTGGACCTTCCATATTCCATATATGAGTATGAACATATAAAATATTGGGAAATTTTCCAATATACCCCGGAGCTTCCTGAAATTTTCTGGTATACCCCTCTGGTTACCGAGCTATCCAGCGTGCCCCTGAGCTTTGCAAAATGGGTTTTTTTTTTTTTGTGTTTTTCACTAACGGACATTAATACCGTTAGCCCTCTGATGAGTTAGATTTTCTTAAAACACATTGACCTTCTAATAACACAATTAAAAACAAACAAAAACTCAATTTCTCTCATCTCCCTCCTCAACCCCAACCCCAACTTAGCCCACGGAGCCGCCACTGCACCCTGCACAAACCACCACCTGGGCCACCGCCACCAGCACCACTATATGCGCCCCCTCCCGCGACCACACTTCGACCACCTATTACCCCGACCACCCACTCCGGCCACCCATTACCCCGAAACCCAATAAAATGGAACAATATGGTGGCGTGTGAGCCTATTAATATTCTTCTTTTTTCTTGCGTGCCTTTACTTTTAAGGATTGTCCATCTTATCCGGTTATCCCTGGCATTATGGTTTTTACCTTAGAAGCTTGATATTGGATGTCTTATCCAGTTATCCCCGGCAGCTCACTTCCCCTCTTCCCTCTCACGCCACCATATTGTTCAATTTTATTGGGTTTCGGGGTAATGGGTTGGGTGGTCGGGGTAATGGGTGGCCGGAGTGTGGTCGCGGGAGGGGGGCACATATGGTGGTGCTGGTGGCGGTGGCCCAGGCGTGGTGGTCGGTGCAGGGTGCGGTGGCGGTTCCGTGGGTTGGGTTGGGGTTGGGGAGGGAGGGAGAGAAATTGAGTTTTTGTTTGTTTTTAATTGTGTTATTAGTGGGTCAATGTGTTTTAAAAAAAATCAAACTCATCAAAGGGTCGTTAGTGAAAAACACAAAAAAAAAACCCATTTTACAAACCTCACGGGCACGCTGCACAGCTCGGTAACCAGATGAAAATTTCGGGAACCTCAGGGGTATATTGGAAAATTTCCCTAAAATATTTGGGTGTTAATTTTAATTTAAAAAAAAAAATACAGGACATTCATCTGACCTTATTACTTTTTATGATTGCGTGTGGCCATTAAGATTGGAATCTGGTTATTTTGGAATAAGAAGAGTGTGGCCATTAAGATTCTGGAGAGTGGCTACCAATTCATACACTGTAGACTAACATGCCAGGTTACTCACAATTAATACCTGGGAACTGTGATCTATGGTATGAATAAGGGGGAGGAAAAGAGAAGTCTATGGGCCTTTATCACAAGAGAAGCTCACATTGTGTGGAACCTTGGTTATTCTGGGGGACTTTAATGTTGTTCTTGACAGTAGTGAAAAGCTGAGTAAGGGAACCTTGAATGAAAAGGATATTGAGGAATTCTACCATTGTGTTTATCGAGGATTTAGTGACCTCCCGGGTGCAGGCTGTCAATAGACCTGGACAAATTGCAGGAAGGGGATGATGTCGTATGGGCTAAATTGGATAGAGCTATGGTTAATCACCACTGGTTGCAAACTAAAATGAACACTGTAGTAATGTTTAAGGGAGCAGGTCTATCTGATCACTCTTCAGTGATAGTAGACATCAATTTGGAGACACTGGACCTAAATGTAATAGATCTCTTAATGCTTGGTGTGATCATGAGGGTTATAAGAGGGTAGTTGAGGAATCATGGAATACAAAAATCTCTGGTACTATGATGTATATAGTGGTCGAGTAGCAAAAGCAACTCAGGAAAGCTCTCAAGGATATGCATAAGCAGCATTACTCCAATATCTCTGCAAGGGTCGAAAAGTGCAGGGATGAGTTGCATGAAATTCAAAAGGATTTGCATAAATAATCCTCGGAATTTGGGAAGAATGAAAGAGATGCAAAAGAAGCTGACTAGAATGGAGAAAGCTGAAATGAGCTTCTACTACCAAAGAGCCAAAATCGGAGACATCAAAATGAATGATGCTGGCACTAAATACTTCCCTGCCAACGTTAATGAGAAGAGAGCACATTCCATTATTGTTAAAATTCATGACATGAATAATCATCTGCATTCTACACAAAAAGGAGTAAATGATGCTTTTGTGGAATATTATAAGAACCTTCTTGGCACTGAACAGCAAGTCAGGGACTTTGAGGCCAACCACTTTGATGGAAGGAGAATAAGCAAAGAAGATCAAAATAAACTGATAGCTCCTTTCACAAAAGAGGATGTTAAGAATGCTTTGTATTCGATTGATGAGTCTAAAAGCCCAGGCCCCGACGGGTTTACAACAGCTATCTACAAGTCAGCTTGGAGCATTGTAGATAAAGACATCTGTGATGCTATCTTGGGGTTGTTTATATCAGGCAAAATGCTGAAACAAATCAATTCCACATTGATCACCTTGATTCCAAAGAAGGATAACCCGCACTCTATGGCTGATTATAGACATATTTCTTGTTGTAACACTCTTTACAAGATTATTAGTCAAATGTTGGTGAAAAGACTGCAGCCTACATTCTCTGATATCATTGGTATGGGGCAATCTGCATTTGTCCCCGGAAGAAATATTTTCGACAACATTCTTCTCTCTCAAGATATTGTAACGAAATATGATCGAAAGAGTATTTCTCCTAGAGCCACAATCAAGGTGGATATCAAAAAGGCTTTTGACTCTGTGTCTTAGAGCTTTTTGTTAAACATCTTACGGGTCTATAACTTCCCTGACAAATATATCAACTGGATTTCAAATGCCTTAACACAGTTCATCTATCCCTGTGTATCAATGGAGCTGATGTGGGTTTCTTTCAAGCAAAAAGAGGGCTAAGGCAAGGAGATCCTCTCCCACCCTACCTCTTTGTGCTTTGTATGGAGGGCATGTCAAGGATGCTTATGAGACTTATCCACTCTGGTAAGTACTCTCAACACCCTAAATGTAATAAGGTGGCCATCAACCACTTACTATTTGCAGACGACCTTCTAGTCTTTGCTAGAGGAGACACCAATTCTATTATAGAAGTTTCCAATGTCCTGAAAATTTTTGAGGAGCAAACAAGATTGGCAGCTAATACTATGAAGACCAATATCTATCTTGGAGGAGTTAAGGCTGATACAATCAAGGAGATAACATCAGTAACTGGGTATGTGGTTGATAAATTCCCTTTCAAATATCTGGGAGTTCCCCTGGACTCGGCAAGGCTTAAGACAACAATGTACCTGCCCCTGTTGGAAAAGATCAAGGCCAAGCTGCTTCATTGGGAAAACAAGTTTATTTCTTATGCAGGGAAGCTTCAACTCATTAACTCAGTCATTCTTTGCAAACTTACTGGGGGTCAGTGATGCTCTTACCAAAAGCAATCCTCAAGAAAATTAGTAGGCTTTGTAGAGAATTCATTTGGGGAATAAGGGAAGACAAGGGCAAGATCACGTTTATTAGCTGGAAACACCTGTGTTCCCCCAAGAAAGAGGGAGATCTAGGTATTAAAGAAGTGATTAGTTGGAATAAAGCACTAATGACAACGTGGATAATCAAGATTTGCAGCAAAAATGACAGCATTTGGAGTAAATGGACTGTAGCTTACTATCTGACAAAACATGATTCCTGGCAGGCAAAGCAACAGGTGGATTGCTCTGTAACATGGAGGAGTCTACTCTATATCAGTGATGAGATTGTAAAGATTGTAGGAGATGAAGGCAGATTGAGGAGTGGAGTACTACCAAATGCAGAAGTGGAGCTATATATAACATGTTTAGGAAGGAGAATAGCAGCAAGAATTGGAGCAAGACAGTGTGGGATACATGTTGCATTCCCAAAGCCAGCATTATAACTATCATGGCAATCCATAACTCTCTTCCCACAGTGGATAACCTACAAAGAGAGGCATTGTAATGCCAACTAGATGCTACCTATGCCATAAAATGGAGCAAACAATGGATCATCTCTTCTTCAAATATGAGCCTACTAATGGGATTTGGGGCAATTTCCTCAGATGGATGGGATACATCAATAGAAGATGGAGCCTGAAGCATGGAGTCAATTGGTTCAAGCACAAAATGAAAGGCAAACAAGGGATACAACACCTCCTAAGATGTAGCCTAACTTGTGCAATTTATGAAACTTTTAGAGAAAGGAATGCCAGAATTTTCACAAGGAGAGCCAGAATTATAGAGGAAATAGCATTGTGTATTAAGTTTAATGTTTGTGTTAGGATCAAAATTCGATTTAGTGAGACAATCCCTAGGGATTAGTCTTGTAGTAGTTTTTGAAGGGTAGTATTCTGCTATCCTTTTGGGGAGTGTTTTTGTATTTTTTTCTTCTTTGCCCTATATGGAAGAATAAAAATACGCTAATTTTTCAAAAAAAAAAAAAAAATACTCCCTGCTACCCAAAGAGATTTGGGTTGACACAACAACCAACAAAATAATAATACCTTAATAAAATGTAAGTAAATAATTACTTGTTTAATCAAAGATACTTAACCTCTAATCCCCCCTCCCCTCACCACCAGTCAACTCATCTCCACCATCAAAACCACCGGCGATCCACCACCTTCAACCCCACTGGCGAGCCCCCACCTTCACCCCACCAGCGAAATCACCCCATCGGCGACCCCATATACTCACTTTTTCCGGTCGATCTCCTTCCCTCGTCGCCCATCAGCGAAATCACCCCATTGCCAACCCTACATCCTTGTCGCCAAATCGCCAATCTCCCTTCCCTTGTCGATCAACGTCATCTTTCCCTCTCTCTACCACAGTCGGCCCTCTCTCTTCTCCTCCCTCCAATCTCTCTCCTATGTCTTCAACTCATCAGACCATCTCCTCATCGGCGTCGATCGATCTAGCGAAAATACAAGGTGGTAATGGTGGAGCACGATAGTGATGGTAGGACGCCGATCTAGCAAAAATAGCAACGAGATGGTGATGGTAGTCGATCATGGTGGGTCGCCTTGGTTGAGAGATGAAAGGGATCGGGGTGATCAGAGCCACTCGTCACCGTCCTTAGGATGGGGAAGGTGGTGAGAGGAGAGAGATTGGATGTGAGAATTGTTGATTAACTAATGATTAACCCCAAATCAAAAATTAGTAAGGGTAGTTTTGTCCACAAAATTTGCCAAATAGGGTAAATTTTGAAAGAGGAAATTCTTAGTGAACTTACCCAAAGAGGAATAAGGGAAAATCTCTTCGAGTAGGAGGGAGCATTTACAAAAACCACACAAAAAGACTAAAAACGCCTCTTCCCCGTCAGCGGCGCCAAATTTGATAGCCAGATTGTCGTTAAATCTAATCAAATTACCACTATATCAAGCTAACTAGCAAGAGTAAGTGGGTATCATATCCACGAGGAAGAGGGGAAGTCTAATATGCAATTAAAGTGTCGAAAAAGGAAAACAAAAGAAATAAAGCAATTAAATGAGGGTTTTTTGTTTGAAGTTTGACTAAAAGAGAACTAAACGATATACCAAATTAGTAAAGGCGATCCTCGGTGATAATCTAATCTAACACCTTAATATAGCAAGTTTTACCTCTCCCTAATTATACCAAAATATAGATAATCCCGATTTTAACCAATTAATCCGCTTTTGTGGGAAATTTGAGCAACCGCTACTATCAAATTCCCTCCTTTTAGTCCTAATTTGTTTAGTGACCACTCAAACAATCACAACCAAAGGCATGAAAAGTAAGGATTAATAAAGGATTATGAACAACCCAAGTTATTATTAAATTAGCCGCAACCACGACAGTAATCAAATTTAATCAACCGTTACTACCAAATTCCCCCCCCCCTTTCAGTCCTAATTTGTTTAGGTGACCACTCAAACGATCACAACCAAAGACATGAAGAGCAAGGATTAATAAAGAATTATAAACAATCCAAATTAGTATCTAATTAGCCGCAACCACGACACTAATCCAATCTAATCTATTACTTGTCTAATTAATTCCCCAATCACAAATTAGTCATAACCATACACTAAAAACGTGAAAGTTGCTTTCTTTTAGGCTAATAATCAAATATCATCAATTATCAATCAAGCATATGAAATAGCCAAGTCTAATCTAGTAGCTAATTAGAGAAACAAAGATAAATCATGCATTGAAGAACAAGGGATTACTTACAATGAAATTAAAGGCGAGAGAAGAAATCTTACTAATACATAAGATTAAAGATGTTGGTTATACCAAGAGTCTAGGAAGGAGATTAGTCTCTCATACTAATTATTACACTAATATTGGAATTAAAACCCATTATAAAATTACTGGTTTTGAACAAATCCCTCTCTAAAATGAAAACTAGATAAAAATAACATGAAAGGTGATCACAACTAGGGAGGGGAACCCCTTTATTCTAGCAAAGTACAAAAGATATATACTACAAGACAAGTAAAAGAATCCAAGAGAAAAGCAACCGTCAAAAGCCACTCGGAAACTTCGTAGAAATCGCCCTTCTCGGACAAGAAAAAAACTTCTCGAGCCAAGAGTTGACTTCTCTCGAGCCGAGACGCATTTGTCTCGAGTCGAGAAAGGCTTCCTCGAGTTGAGGATAAGGATTCTCGAGTCGGGACTGTGCGCAAGGCAATCTTCCAACGGACATAACTCTCAGCTCCGAAATTCATTTTGAGCTCATAATATACTAAGATCATAAACTTTCCTCTTCAATTGGGATTTTAGCCAAATGTGTTCTGGTTAGAGAGTTACGATCTGGTGAAGTTGGAGGTGATGGTGTGTGGTTCTCTGAGTGTGGTCAAGCTATATTCTCCTTGAATATCGCTCCAACTCGTAGCTTGATCCTCTAATATCTTCCAAGAGTTACCAAAAGGGTTTATGGCTACTTTAAACTCGTAAAACCAATGAGTAAACTTCAATTCATCCCAAATGGTATGGTGTACAAGTCCCGATAAAACCATGCCCAAAGAGTCCCTAAAGCTCCCAAACCAAGCGAATTAAGACACCACCATCACACCACAGCAATACACATCAACTGGAGACTTATCCTTCACATTTTATATATCTGCACCAACATCTAATTGCTATGTGTCATATTTTCGTTCGCCGAAAGTTGTTGCAAATTTCAAACTGCTATAAAATTATACCAATAATTTCAAAAATAAATAAATTATACCAACGTTCATACATTTTCATATTCTATTTTTAGAAACCAAATTTGTTATATTTTGGAATTCATTTTAATCTAGTAGCGTATATGATAAAGTAGGAGAAAGATTGAGTTAGGCCCTATTTGATATGACTTATTCTCAGATGAATTCAGATCAGTTCAAAATCGTTCAAATCAGACCAGATCAGATCAGAGTCATTCAAGTCAGATCAGAAATGTTCAAATAACTATCTATGTATTTAGTCCATAATTGATACTAATTCGTTGAAATTCAATAAAAATTTTAACCAATTCAGATCATATCACATCAGTTCAGAGTCATTCAAATCATATCAGATCAGATTATTTCAGCTCAGAAAGATGCAGTCTTATCAAACAAGGCCTTAATCTAGATCACCAATAAACCACAATTGAAGTATGGTGTTGGTGTATGTAAGAAAATAATATTTAATGAGTTTGATCTAAATCATTGATATGACCAATAAACATGGTCTAACTTCAACACACGTATCTCATCCTTGATACTAGCTTAGACCCCGTGCGATTTAACTTATTAAACAATGTTTTCAAATCAAATCAGTTTCATTCAAATCAAATCAAATCAGAATTATCCAAATAACAATCAATGAATCTAGTCTACTTCTAGTTATTAATTCGTCGAAGGTCTCATTTGATAGGACTGCATCTTTCTTAACTGATCTGAATGATTCTGATCTGAACTGGATGATTCTGATCTGATCTGAATTGATCTGATATGAGTGAGATTTGTGATTTCTGAACTGAATAAAATTTAACTGAACATGCCAATTAAACATATTCTTTATTAGTTTTATAATAATAATAATAATAATAATAATAATAATAATAATAATAATAATAATAATAATAATAAAATAACAATAATAAAAATAACAATAATAATAATAACAATAATAATAATAAAAATAATAATTATTATTATCATTATCATTATTATTATTATTATTATAATTATTATCATCCACTTTTTTTGTTACATGAATCTCATGGTAAACATTGATAGTATCAACTAAAAATCAATAATAATTTACATTGATAATAATAATAATAATTTATTATTGTTATTACTATTATTCGTATTATTATATCCTATTATTATTATCATGAATAATCAATAACAATTTACAATAATTTTTTTGGGAAGACGAGATAGTATATGGGCCCCCACACATTTCTCTATGGTAAAACCAATCCTAATAAAAATGCGAGTTGCAGTCTGCGCACTGATATCATGGGTCATGCAGAAATGTTGGATCCACTTAAGCAGAGTACATAAGATTATTATCACGAATAATCAATAACAATTTAGTTCAAAGAGATACTGTATTGCTCACTCTTTACTATGAGCATATGAGGTGTTTAAAAAGATACAGATGAAGTAAATAATAGAATGATACTTTTACCATCTTAGACATAATCTAAATCACTATTTAAGTTCATCTCTAGTTCCGAAATGTCGTCGTATGTACGTAAAATTTATGCGAGTGACTCGTCGGATATTTAAGAGGTCAAAAGTTAAAATATAGACTTTGACCTCCGTATTAGTTTACTTCCCCAATTTTTAAGGGGACTTCCCTAATTTGTTACCATTGTCCAAACAATATTTATGATTATTTTTCAAATAAAATTTTCTTATTTAGTTTTAATTTTGTAACCTATAATCATTAAAAATAAAAGAATTAGTGTTAATAATGATATGTTCAATTATTTTCCGTGTCAACTAAAAATCTATAATAATAAGGATATGAGGCCTCTTAAGGATATTATTTTGAAAACAACTTATTTGACTGAACTAAACCAAATTTCAATCATCTGATCTGAATAATTCCAACCTGATCTGATCTGTATTTATCTGAGAATAAGTCTTACTCCCTCCATTTCCAAGCTTCCTGTTGCTTTTTGCACAAAATTTTAGGAATGAATTAAAAATTATTAAAAACAACTGGGAAATGAACATCCAGCACCCAGGAGGCCTATCATTGGCTTAAATGTTACTAAAACTGGAAACATGAAGCTTGGTTGTGAATTCCTTTAAAAGGAAAAAAAGGAAACTTGGAAATGAATGGAGGGAGTATTAAACAGGGCTTAGTAAGGTAGTAATGAAGGGAAAGAGTGCAAGACCCTCACTAGACAACAAACACACACCTCTCTTTTAGTCTCTTAACACAGTGTGAGTACAACATAGTCGGGTAAGGATACTCTATAGTTTGTATTTGGTAGAGTTGGTACAGTTTATCAAAACAAGTAATAAGACAAAAATTAAAGAATTTGAGGGTCACAAAAAATTGTTAATTTTTTTTTTTTTTTTAAGACAAACTCTTCCAAGTAGAGTTCATTTTCAAGTCTAGAGAATCCCAACACTACAACGTCATAGTTTTGTTTTTGGTTGAGTAAGAAATGCGGTGTGACTAAGCATTTTGGAAGGGAAGGAGTGAGGAGCAGACAGCCCCACATTCTTCTCTACCTTTCCAAATGTGCTTCCCTTCCTTTTTGCATGCATCTTTGATTCTCTTCTATGAGTCTTCTCTCTCACACTTTCCAGCACCCCAAATCCCCATTTCTTAATTCCCTCTCTCTCTCATCTGGGTTTTCTCTGAATTCTATGCTGATCCTTCTCTAATATTCCTAGTCGGTAAGTTTCATTTTTTTTAATTAATCCACACATGTTCTCAGATTTACTATTCTGTTTTTTCTCACTTCTTTCTACTTTCTGATATAGTAGAGTATACAATACTTTTCATTACGAAAGATCCCATCTTTGCTATATAATTCTTCCTTAAATTGACCTGTTTCTTATTCATTTCTTTCAATTGAACTGTAATCTTATCTGGGTTTCCTGTTTTTCATTCAGGTAATTGCTCAGTTCATCTTTTTTTTTTGTTGTTTTTTTTTCTTCCTAATTTCATTGTAATTTGATTGGAATTTTGACGTGTGGTTTGTCTTAATGATTGATTAATAGGTTAGTTTTGGGAATTTTACTGAATTTTTGTTGTTTGAATGCTTTAATTTTGATGCACAATTGGGGTTTATTGTTGCAGTTGTTTCAAATTTTTAAGTTAATTGAAGAAACCCAGTAAAGTTTGGTTAAAATGATCACAATTTGTTTGTATTTTTGCAAGTTGTTAAGAATTGTGACTGTAAATTATCGTCTTGGTATTGAGTATCAGTGAATTGGTTTCCTTATGTATGAAGTTTACTTCTCATGTAATGATGTATGGAATGATTGGTTCAATTGGGGGTTTAGTTATTTGCTGGGATTTCGTTTCAAGTTAACAAAGCAATCGCCAATCGCAACCAAACGCTTTTAGTTTCGATGTAATGAGGTGATGAATGTGGGAATATAGATGCTTTTACGGTGCTCCATTTCGTCTCGTTTGTATCTTCCTGACGATCTGATCTGATTTGTGTGTGACCTTGTGGATTATGGAACTTACCCCTGGGAGAAAAAACATTTTCAATTTACACTTAGACAGTTTTTCGGTGCCCTTGTCTAGTTTGATAACTAAACAAACTCTGTGACTAGTTAAAGCCTTAAAGGCATGATCAAAAGATTTTGTGGATAATGTACTGCTGATATTTGGTTTTGCTGACCCCATATTACAGGCTGAAGATTTCAATCGTTGTTGCTTTTTATGAAAGGATTGCTTCAGACAGAGGTCTGGGGGTATGGGTGCAGCAAGCTCTAAATTAGTGGATGATAAGGCCCTTCAATTATGCCGCGAAAGGAAGAATTTTGTTCGGGAAGCACTTGATGGGAGGTGTGCCCTAGCTGCTGCCCATGTTGCTTATATTCATTCGCTGAAAACTACTGGTACAGCACTTAGGAAATTTGTGCAGCCTGATGCTCCTGTGGAGTCTTCACTGTATACGTCAACTAGTGCCACTCCTGAACCACTTGCTTTGACTGAGAAATCATATTCACGCTTTTCATTTTCCTCACCATCAACATCACAGCATGTCGGGCCCAATGAACATATGTCGCCCTCTCCTTCCCCTCCTACCTCTGGACGATTTCAGGTTCATTACATGAAGTTTAAAGGCAACTTCACTCGAAAGGTTGAAGAAAGGCCCCCATCTGTAGTCACTGGGACAGTAACTTCTTTAAGTGCGTCACAGAATACTACTCCTCGATTCCATGAACAAGCAGAACCATCGCCATCTGAAACACCGACTCATCAACCGGAAACCCCAACTCAGCCTCCTGAAACTCCAACTCACCAACCTGAAACACCACCATGGGATTATTTTGGTCTGTTCCATCCAATTGACAATCATTTATCATCTCATGAGCAAGGAGAAGTGGACTATGGCTTTAGGGACAATTATAATCACAAACACACTAAAGAAGATGAGGAAGTTCCTGGATTAAGAGAGGAAGAGGGGAAGATATCTTCTCCACCAAGCCAGGAATCGGAGTCGGAGGATGAATTTGATGATCCCTCTTCTGAGACATTGGTTCGGAGTTTCAAAAATCTTAACAGAGAAGAAAGTCATGTTGTAACAGATTCTTCTCCAACAGTGCAGACTTCTTCTCCAACAGTGCAGACTGCAGAAAGTGTGGAACTTGAAAGTGAGTTGCTGAATGACGAGAAGGCCAGTTCACCGAAACTCTCACCATTGAAAACAAAGTCATCAGAAGAGACTGTTACTGCAAATGCTAAGGTGCCAACTGCAAAAGATGATGATATTGAGCATAAGATAGCCCCTAAGGACTTTTTCTCAAGTGTGAGAGATGTGGAGCATCTATTCATTAAGGCCTCTGAATCTGGAAAAGAAGTGCCAAGAATGTTAGAGGCCAACAAGCTACATTTCAGGCCATTATTGCCTGGGCAACAGTGTAAGGCCTCCTTCATGTGTTATATTTATTAGCATATGAGTTTTTGTTCTCTCTTTGCAGCTGTATGTTTTAGTTTTCGTAGTTCAGGAATGGTGACCTCATGTCAGATATTCGGGCAAAGCTTTGTTGTTAGATGCATGGTTCTTCTTGTAATGACTGTTAACGGAGTCTCTGATGTTGTTTTCGAGACGTCTTCCTTTGTCGGTATTGAGTAATTATTAAGTAAAAAATTGTTGAACCTAGCTTAGTCGGGTGACTGGTTATGAGTGTTTTATGGTTACCTTGATGCTTGAGCTTACAACACCCATTTACATACATGTATGCAGTCTTAATAAGATCATTATCCCACTGACTCATTCAATAGATTGTAAAACGAGTTGGGAGAGAGAGAGAGGTGCTGTCCCACATCAGCTAGGTTAGGGTACTTAAATCACATATTGGTGTTCAACTTTGATAACTAGAAGATCGTCATACTATAACATTTTCAAATGGGAAAGGGTCATGGGTCAAATATCATTAAGTCGTAAAAAGAGAGAGAAATGTATCTCATCTTCCATTCCCGCCCTAGAAAATTAATCTCGTCCCTTCATTCTGGGTTGTCATGATAGAAACAGTGTCTCACTATGTCTGTTGGACCTCAGTCTAAAAACTTGAAATCGAGAGAATACCAAAGAATTTCCTTCTATCCTTTGCCAATATAGTTGCTTGGGTTAGGGAAAAAGGGGATGTATCTCTAAGATGGACTAGAGAGAAAAATGGGGCGAGGTATTAATGTGTCGTGTTAGAGTGTGGTAGGGTGCATTTAGCAGAGTACGGGTTTTAATTGGTGTAATACTTGGAGATGGTCTCGCAGTAAAATGACTTTAATTTTTCCCTTCCATTGAGAAAAGGGGAAGTTTGCCAGGATCAAGGTGGATTCAATTTATCAATCATTATTCAACTACTTCACGCTAGCTTCTCTCCTACCCAAACTTCCTCCTTAATTTTATGGTGTGGGTGGGTTTTGTAGTTGAATGTTGAATGGTCGAAGCTCACAAATTTAGTAGCTTTTTTAAGTATACCACTTTTGATTTGCAGCTGGTGGGTTATCAACAGCTAGTCTACTGAAGTCTTGTTTCTCATGTGGAGAGGATCCAAGCCAAGTTCAAGAAGGTGATTCTTTTACTTTTCAACATGTACTTTCCTGAGTGTTTGGTTTTCTTGGTTAGTCTTTTGATTGAAAATTCAGATATTGTGGCCAAAAAAAAAAAGTATCATGCCTTAAAGGCTCCTGCCTAAGTGCCTATGCAAGGTAAAGTTAATCCCTCTTTCATGTTAGACTTTCAAAATACATTCTCCAACCACGATCTTGTTGTTTCTTAAGTTTTTAATTTAAAACCTTGAAACTGATCTAACAAATAAACTAAACCTCTAAAGTATATTGGAGACAGGGTTGCATCAGAGGGTTATCATTAGATTATAGGATCTTGTTGAACAATTCTCCTCAGTACTTAATAAAGGAGTGGTAGAGAGCGTGCAGAACTACAGACTATTGAGTGGCAAGAGTTCCCTTGGTGAAATTTGAAGGATTCCTTGTTTTGGGATCTGGTTTCGAATTTCAGTTGCATCAGCAAATGCTCAATGAACTGGTTTGCTGACCTAGGGGAAGTTTGTGTTGATTTCAGAATTTTCTGTAGTATATTTCGCAGAGCTATTGCAGTCTGAGCAGTTGTATAAGATGTTTCTTGCTCAGGTCTTCATTTGAAGGCCTTTAATCGGTCAGAAACTAGATTAAATCTGCCAGCTTAAAAACGACTTAGAAGTACATGGAATGTGTTGTTATTTCCCAAACGTCAGTGAAGCAGGCACACAAACTGTATTGTGAGCTTCGTTATGGTTGACTGGAAATGAAGTTTAAGAAGATAAGACTAGCAAAATGCGTAGTGCCAAATGTGCAGAATGTACTGCTTAGAATATCTTTTGTGCCACCTGGTGTTAGATACTGAAAATATTATAGGCGCCAGTTAGTCAGAGTGATGAACAGTAGATGCTGTCACAAACTCGGTTTTTCATCTAGTAATTTGTGGTCTGTTGTCATGGAGTTCATAACTACTAGAGCTCTATGTTGATTTGTTTATATTTCACTATTCTGGAATCATATCAACTACCCATCATTATCATCGTCATCCTTAGTTTTGGGGGGGGGGGGGGGGTGGGGGTCAGGCTTGCCCAAACTTTGTTCTACCATGACACAGAGATTGTTTCCAACTGAGTTTCAACAGAAAAGCGGATGTCCATCTGCTACTTCATGAAAAAGAGTAGTACAAGATTTTAAGATACATTTTAATTATGTCCAACTCAAAGCTAGAAGAGTAATTTTTTAATCATTGAAACTGGATGGAATAATATTAGCTAATGCCATTCTGTAATTGTATGCTTACGCAGAACCCGCTGAAGCCTCGGTTAAATTCTTAACATGGCATCGAACTGCATCGTTCCGTTCGGGATCCTCCAGAAACCCTCTGGGTTCACATTCAAGAGATGATATTGAGGACTATACCAGTGATTTATTTGAGAATTTTTACAAGATTTCTGGAAGTCATGCTTCAACGTTAGACAGGCTGTTTGCATGGGAGAAAAAGCTTTATGATGAAGTTAAGGTAAGAGACTTCCTAAAGCTATAAGCCTATAATGATTTCTTCTCATCTTCGGTGCCATGCCCGTGGATTCATATGAGAGGTTCTGTGGACTTCAGCGGGATCAATTGAATTACCTATTTGGATCATTTTGTTAGAAACCCTTTCCAAATTTCCAACCAAAAGGCTAAGGTGATGGTTGAGGGCTTGAGGCCCATTAATTGTTTAATTACCTTAATACTCCCCTTCACGCGAGTGCCCCTCAGGGTTGCCTCACACTAGGCGACCCTGAGAATCTGATACCCGTAGAGAACCTTTCCAACCAAAAGCCTAAGCTGATGGTTGAGGCCCATTAATTGGTTTAATACCTTAACGCATTTCTGTTCCCAGTTAATAACATTTTGCAATATTTGATAGGATTTTCTCTTAACAAAATTGAAAGTTCTGCCCCGCTGGTCTTATTGTGCTACATTCATGTATCGTGAAAATGTGGATGTTGACTATTGAGATTTGAATCTGAATAGTTAATCTATCTATAAATGTTGATCAGTGATTAGTTCGTGTTAACAAGTTTCAAGTTAATTTTTTTTTTTTTTGAGATCAAGTGTCAAGTTACTTTCCATTTCCAATGGAGCCAAAGGTTTATTATTTTTTGGCTTTGGGACACAATGGAATATAGCAAAAATGGCTAATAAAACTGTATGTGCTTCTAATTTTGTGAAGTAGCAGTCAGTCGGTGCGATTCTCGAAGCAATTTTCATTTTGGGTCATCCGTGCGTAGCTTCTCTATGTTTCAATAGGGGCAAGATTTGCGTGCATCCGAACCCCCCTTACCCCGCCTTATGGCGGGAGCCTTTAAGGCACTGGGGTAAAGATGTTGTTGTTGTAAGTCAAGTGTCAAGTTACTTGGAATTTAAGTTTCGAGTAATTATACTACAGTTTGTGGATGCTCCTCATTTGGAACTTTCTTTTGTTTAGGCTAGCCAGTTCATCAGAAGGGAATATGATGTGAAATGTAAGCTTTTGAGAGAACAAGAATCAAGGTGTGAAAGTCAGCTCAGGATTGACAAGACTCGTGCTGTTGTCAAGGATTTGCACTCAAGGATACGAATTGCAATCCATAGGATTGATTCAATTTCAAGGAAAATTGAAGAAATGCGGGACCAGGAGTTGCAGCCACAACTTGAGGACTTGATTGATGGGTATGCTTATCTTTATGTAGTCCCTAGCTATTGCAACCATAAACATATAAGCTTCTATCTGCAAGAAATTTGCATGTTCATGATAATGGTTATTATCTCTCTTTTGTAAATATGATGTTCTTTGTTCTTGTGGATTTGGAGAGTGAGTGTGTGAGAGAGAGAGAGAGAGAGATTAGAGAGATAGGGACAGGGAGGAATAGAGAGGGAGAACCTTTAATGAATTGTTGTTTGGTTCTCATTTACTAACAAAACCTTGACAAGTACTTTGGTACAGGACTGCAAAACCACTGAATTTCTTTTGCTGTGAAGTGTTAAATAGTCTACGTCTTAAATTAGGGTAGTTGGACCTTGTCAGTTCTCATTGTTGCCTCCCGAAGCCTATAGAACAACTATGAAAACCTATAAATGACTGGTTGCAGTATCAAATTATGAGTTTTGAGGTTGATGCATTCCCATATTAGGGAGTGAAGGCGTACAGAGTCTGTAATGTTTTTTGTTCTACACTCATTTACCTGGATTTCTTTTGACAGGTTACGACGAATGTGGGAAGTGATGTTTGAGTGCCACAAGCTGCAAGTGCACATAATTACGATTGCATTCTCCAATGGCAATGCCAAACTTCTCCTTCAATCAGAGTCACGTCGGCAGGTCACAGTTAATCTTGAAGATGAATTGAGCAACTTGTCCTGGAGTTTCACAAAGTGGAGCAATGCTCTCAAATCGTATGTCCAGGCGATCAATGACTGGTTGCATAAATGTGTCTCAGTTCAAGAGAAATCATCAAAGAAGAGACGGTGGGCCCTTCCCCTACAACTAAGGTTGAGGAATGCAGGCCCACCTATCTACACTACCTGCGGCGCCTGGCTTGACTCACTCAAAGAGATGCCGGCAAAGGAAGTGGCAGACACAATCAAGGGTTTAGCTGCTGAGGTATCTCGCTTCATACCACGCCAAGAGAAAGTTCATGGGAAGAAGGCCCGTCAAGGGACTGATACAGAACTACAGATGCTTGCGCCTCAAAGTGCCTTCGAGGAATGGAATACAGGCTATGATCATTTTCGATCAAGCTTGGTCATCTTTCTAAGTCAGATATGTAACTTGTCTGAACGCTCTGTGCAAATGTATGTAGAGCTGCAGAATAACATTGCAGAAGCCAAAAGAAACTACGAGCACAAGATGTCCCAACCATAATCCCGTCAGTGTGTGAGGAGGTGGTACAGTACAGATCGGGGCATATACAACAAGTTCGAGTCATACTAATAAGGTAACCTTTGTCCATGAAACTGATACTTTATCTATTGAATTTTGACATGTACAGGAATGAAGAATAAAGATCATATATTCCATGTTCCCAAAATCATCTAGTCGACATAATAAAAGGTTAAAATCCCCCTATTAGTTTGTAACTAAGTAATTATTATACGAGTTAGTATACACCAGAGTATTTCCTAGGGTAAAAGCATGTAATACCAAGTCTTTAGAGAAAGCACATTGTTCTGTAATCTGTATAGATGGAATCTATTTTGTTGGAAGTAGATGGTCTGAGACTCTAAAGCCGATTTATTCATTCTGAATTAAACAGAAGATGCACACTGTTTCGTTTCTTCTCATCGTATGAGCTTGGGACGCTCCCAGTTCTTGCTGCTTACTGTTCGTCTCTAATTAGTCACGAGCTTGCTTAGCTAATAGGCCCTTGTAGGCGCAGGAGATGTTTTGGTTAGTATCGTAGTTATATCATTGATCCAATGTTTGTACTGAATGAAACAGGAGAATTTTCGCGTGTTAATCTATTGTTTTGATGACAAGGAAACGTCCGGATCGTCTTATATAAGAATTTGTATATCATAGCTGTACTAATAGTCATGTTCAAGTTTACCGATTTCACTTCCTCCAATGCAATCAATCATAATCAGTGGCATAGATTATGCCTGACAACGATGAGTGCGAATGTCAGATGTCCTTTTCAATTGCGATGTAATCATGCCGGCAGATTGTGCCAGATTGCAGTACTTCCCCACATTTTTGAATGGTATGCATGACAAAAGTCGAACCTCTCACGTTAAGGAGATGCGCAATTCTTTCAAGTTCCGAAACATAACTCACGGATCGGGAAATTACGTTATGGTCAGAAAGTCAATCCGCCTAGACGTCTATGCCAAAGAGCATGCATATGTATTCACATGGTTGGTAATTGTAAACCAGAACATAAAACCAAAATATAGAAAAATTTATAAAATGAACCAAATATTAAATGCACAAATTTAACCATCATTTATCATTATTGTGTATAAGAATAGAGTATAAATCATGTTTTGAATACGTAAGTACCCGTATAACCTAAGCTTTTCTTCTGTACTTGATTGTAGACCAAATATAAACACCAAAAAATGGAACAATAATAAAAAATAAAATGGTTCCAAATTAATATCATGGTAAAGAAAAAACCGAAAATAAAAATATAATACCACAATTGTTCGATTCCATGTCAAGTCAACACCTCCAAAGTCAAACCATGCAATTCGCAAATTGACCTCTTCTTCTGTCAAACGGCCGTTAACATCTCACGTTTGGGCCCACCAACGACCTTTTCGGCCCAAAAATTTCGTCACCAAGTCGGCCCCACAACGCGCTTACCAGGGTTTAGCGTGCACTTTACAATCCTTGGACACAATTTTAGCGTCAGCCGATAACGCGTTCACCGCTACGTCGCACGTGATTTTAACGGTAATCGTCCATAATTTAACGGACCCAAGCTTGATTTTAATGGGAATCTTAGCGTCCATTTCTAACGGCACTTTTCCGTCTTTCTGCTGATTCAGCAGCTTCTGACTTGCTGACTTGGACAACACAATGCCGGCCCCACTTAACTTCGCAGAGAAAACCGTTACACTATTTGGTGGCTGGTAAAAAGCCGGAAATTCACCGTCACAAAGATTTACCCCATCATGGTAAACACTAATCTTACTCCCTTGCTCATAGTAAATCCCAATTTTACCATTCGGGTTTTCCGTTTTTACCGTGACGTTAAAAACCGGTGCGATGGTGGCCCCGGAAACCATATTTTTAGCGGTCAAATTTACCCCTGTGACGTGGAGATTTTGGATATTGTATTTAGGAGCTTTAGGATTGTAAACGAGGTAAAGAATACCCACGGTTAAAGCTAGAAGAATGACTAGGATGAGAATTGTAGAACAAGTTGTCCAAATGCAGCGGCTACAACAGCTCTTCTTGGCCTTCTTCTTTGTGTAGAGGTTAAACTTGTGGGCATTTTCCGGTGGCGGAACACGGTAGATGTGATCCTTAGGCACTTGGACTACGTACGTTCCCGGGTTTGGTCCATATCCATATCCGTATCCATAACTCATCTTCGATGAGGCAAATGAGTCTTGGCTTAACCTCCGTTGGTGCTCGCCCGACACCGGTGGCGTCTCCACGAAGGGTTTTGAGCTTGAGTGGTCATCTGAGTTTGGTGGTGAGTCTCTTGGGTACACTCTTTGGTGTTCACTCATTGTTATTTTTTTGGTTTGCTACGTAGTTGATCAACCAATGTTGGGAGAGTCTGCACAATAAAAGTCGGAATAATACTTATTAGAATGAAGATCACGTATGAATAACCTAAACTTATAACGAGTCTTATATGATAAGCTAAGTATATGATATGGTAAAACATTATACAAAAATAATTAATTAGGTCGTGACGCAACGTGTGAAATGGTCAGAATTCAGAAACCGACAGAAGATCTATATATATACGAACAATTAAGATTGAAGAATGTTTGTGGAGATTGTTTAAAATAAACAATGTTTTGAAATGGTCAAGTAGTTTTGATCATCAAAACAACCAAACGGAAAAAAATGACTAAATGAGGGGCCTTACCTACCAAATTACTTGACTTTTGGAAGTATGTGATATATTACCCAAAAACTTTATTACATGCAAATTTCTTAATTGATAGTACTACCTTTTTTTTCTTAGGCTCTGTACGGATGCACTACCTATTTAAGTAGCAGGTAGCGGTTCGAGTAGCAGGTAGCTGTTAGCTCTAAAAGTAACAGTTAATGTTAGACGTGTTCGGTATAATTAGCTGTTGAGTTTATCAAAACTATATAGTATATAAAAAAATAAAATAGAAATGCTACTTTTTTTACTCAAAATGCTACTTTGGGCAATATTTCCCAAATGCTACCTAATATAAAGTGCCAACTACTACCTAAAATGCTACTTTCAAAATGTTAGCCAAACGGGTAACGTAGCAATTTGACTCGATCAAGATGCTACTTTTTCTACTTTTTAATGTGTTGTCGAACAGGCCGAAGTACACTAAAATCATTGCTCGGTAACTCAGAATTTCTTGTCGATAGCGTTCTTTATTTAGTTTGGTACGATTTAAATTCAATTGATTGGAATTCCACCATAAATATACACGCACCAACACAAGATTGCGCGTCTACAAGTACATGAAGATATATATGATCATGCCCTTTAAAAAAAGAAAGATATATATGATCATGATCATGATCATGAACATTATAACAAGAGTCCTTAAATATTACTGTAAAAGTACAATGAATTAATTATTGTGGACTCTCTTTCTTTTTTCTAATGATTGAAATTTGCACCGATTTTATTCCTTTCAAAACTTACATACAGTATAATTTATCAGAATTTCCGGGGTATGGTATGACATTTTATTTGTGTTTGTTCCATTATTTGTGCAACCATTCAACACATAATGATCATACAATAATTCTCTCATATTGGCCAAACTTTTGCTTTACCACAAAAGTTGTAACTTTTCCTTTATAAATTCTTATCACCCAAACAAATCTCTTCGTGATATGAATTATTTGCCAATTTAATTCACCAATATTCTCGTACTATTTTAATCTGTTTCCTCGTCGGGATATATAAACTACGAGGAGTCGAGCTCGAGACAACATCTAGACACATGCCTAGCAGCCAACAGGTCAATCTTACGTTTTGACAGTAGTATACTAGCACATTGAATGATCAAAGAAACATGCTATTCCAATTAAACGGAAAATTTACGCATAAAACAGCAAACTCTTCCAAAAAGAAAAAAAAAAAAAAGAGTTGTTAAAGACAAACCTGCCAAAATGCAACTGATGATGATCAACCAAATTAATCTTGATCGTAAAACGAAAACCCGTAAACTCGAAAATTCTATGATCTTCCCCTTAGAAATGGTATGAGTTTGGTGCGAGAGGAGGATGAAGGGGAGAAAAGAAAGACGTGAGGGAGAAGAGAATTACAGAGAGAGAGAGAGAGAGAGGAGAGGAGAACGAGTAAGCTAGTAGAGTTAATATATAGTGGAAAAAAACGACACGAAAAAAATATTGAGACCGAGTAAAGTAATTTAGTAATTAGTCTACAGCTAATTATGTTTAACGAGTTTCTTTAGTTTGTGTAAGGAAACAAAAGATTTCTAGTATTATGTTGGGGAGTATTATACACGTTTTTGATAGCCGGCAATCGCATTCCGACTTAACTGTTACGCACATAATATACAAATTGCAGGCCGTGTCGCCTTAACCGCGTCAATGTCCAATACGTACCAAACATCTCACTACCAACCCCTCCTTGCCAAAAATGAGCCTATGAGAGGACGGAATAGCAGGTTGCATGTTGTTTCGGGTTTGAATCGCCGTACTTCTTTTTGTTGCATGTCGTTGTTTATATATAGCAAAAAGAAGAAATAATAGATAATAATCAATCAATGAATTAAACATAAACGCACTTGAGGTGGGAGAAGATTTCACTAGTCTTGATACTGTATCCCGGGGATATGATATGACTGATCTTCAATTCTAATATAACCAAGAGCAAACTTCATTCGGGAGATAGTAGGGGCCGTCAGGTTGAAATTGCTCCTTCACCACCGTACCGACCAATAATGGAGTAAGTTAAAGGTTGTGCGGTTTCACAATAACTTACCATGAATTCACGATGTGGGAAATCAAGCTAAATGAATGTTATGTATGGAAAGATATATCACCTACATAAATTGCGAACTTTTAATCAATTCATACGCTAGAATATATAGTGGAACGCTAATGTTGCCCCAAAATACTTAATGTCGCGCCAATTTTTTCAATTTTTTTCCAAGTTTATCCTTGGGTCTTCTTTACTCTCTCTACTTTAGTTGTTTCTCGACTACATTCACCATATATCTCATCACACATATTATCTCATTATTAAACTCAAACTAAGATTCAAACTCTAACTGAAGTCAAACTAAAAATGTCTAACAAACTTTATCACCAAGGCCGTGGGGAAGATTTTGGGGGCCTGGGTGAGATGTTAAATGGGGCCACTACTATTTGGTAAATATAAACAAATAGGGGGTAAAAAGAAAATAAATCATAAAAATAAAGGTCATTGTAGTCACCAAGGATTGAACCTAGCCCATATGAAGATTGAACACAAGCTTATCCCACTAGGTACTCTAGCAGATATTGTATGATA
This sequence comes from Spergularia bocconei, assembly GCA_963457585.1. Taxonomy (NCBI): domain Eukaryota; kingdom Viridiplantae; phylum Streptophyta; class Magnoliopsida; order Caryophyllales; family Caryophyllaceae; genus Spergularia; species Spergularia bocconei. The sequence continues at coordinate 13,100,626 of OY734959.1, forward strand.
TCATTAGCACTTTCTATTATTTAACTCTACCAGTTTCCAGAGGGCTCTGGGCCGAGGCCCAGCTCGCCCAGCCCCTTTCACGCCCCTGTTTATCACAAATGAACATGCAAAGAGAAGTTTAAAATAATGTGGTAAGTTTATGTACACTATCGTTTTTCTCTCTATTTTTTTTGCTTGTGCTGCGTTAAAGTGTCCCAAATTGATAGCCATTTCCGTAAGAAAGTCGTGACAACCCTCTGCAACGACTAGTAAACACCCACAACATTCTCTTAATATAACTCCAACATCGAATATATAATAGAAGGTGGAATCACCACAAGTTGTTCCTAACGCCCTTGCCCATGTTTGAAGTTTATTTGAATTTCCCCGACTAGGTTTAGGAGCTGAATGAGTATCATAGCAACGATGTATAGCCATAACATTTGTTGTAGCTAGAAAGTAGAACAACAATGATGATTCATAAAGTGGTCTTAAACTGCATAATGTAAAATGTAAAATGTGAACCTTGGTTAAGTTTGAAGATATACTACTATGCGATACTAAATAAGAAATGATAAGATGATGATCTAGAAGATCCTTTTTCACCTATTAATAATGTAAATCGCAAAAACAAACTTAACATTTTGATTATAAATAAACGATACTTTAACGTAAAAAAATCCAATTATTGCGAGTCATTTTTTTATTGATGTCTTAATTAAAATTATTTCTTGGCCTCATTAAACTTATAAAAGGTCAAGTCACCAAACATACACCCCGAATGTATAGAGTAGATTGTGGTGTTTTGATAAGATGAGAATACAAGCGAGCTGATTTATTCGTCAAATTATCTATTATCGGAGTTAATAAATGATCTTAATAAAGAATCGTAATTGTGATACTATAATGTGACTATATTTTATTTTTCAGTCTTTTTTCAGTTGCTGCCTTAGTTTGCAAGACTACTATTTCCTTTTGTATGAATTCGTTTTTAACAAAAACAAAATATCGACCCCTGAATTAAAAATTGATGACAAGTTATGATGTATTAAAATTTGTACACTAGGGAAAGTTTAACGTTTAAATTAAATAAACCATACTTTAACATAACTAAATAAATTATTGCTAGTCATTTTTATTTTATGATGTATTAATTAGACGTGTTACTCAATCATATTAAATTTATAAAATTACTTCTAACTCCTAAGAAATAGAAATTAAATTTAACATGCATTTGTGCCTTATAAACTTTTCTTATGACCTGAGATAAAATTTTCAAGTATAATCACGCACACATAACACATTAAGGTGTATGTACCATATAATGTACACGATTTAGATAATTGTAATAAGAAAATGAGAACAATTGTGATAACATTAATCGTCATCTAAAGTAAGTACACCTTAACATCAAATAGAATTTACAATTTCTAATAATAATTCCAGTGTCTAGCAACTAAATATACGAATAATATGAAGCTAAAATTCCAGCTGGAATTGAAAAGACTGATAAGACGTGATATTAGACATACGTGCAACTAACAAGATCATACGTAAGAAAGATAAAGCATGATGAGAACTACATTCATGCACATATTTATTTGCTGCATAAGAATCTATATTATGTACATTTAAGCACTTGAAAACTAAATTATCAAAAGAGATTAAGATACCAAATTTATTACCCATAAGGCCAAATTGTTGTGTTCTTATTGGTAACCGAAACTATATAGCGGCCAATTCTAGGGCCATATGTATGTTTTAGCTACTAAATCTATGACCAAGTTGGTTGGTTGTAAAATGAATTTTTTTTTGTAGGGCTATGAGAGGAGGCACTCGCCGATGACCTCGAATATAGAACAAACTAATTTGTCCGAGCAAAATTGTAAACCATTGTCGAGTTCAAACTTTATCTCTATTTCTTAAGGAAAATAAGCGGATTAGACAATTACATTGTTCCAAACAAGAAATATAAGTTGCGTACACGCGGAAAACTCTTGTTAAAAGATAAAGTACGTCACTATATATTTGCTGCATAAGAATCTTTATTATGTACGTTTGAGCAATTCCAAACCAAAGGATCAAAATAGATTAAGATACCAAATTTACTACCCATAAGGCTAAATTGTTGTGTGCTTATTGGTAACTGAAACTACATAGCGGCCGATTCTAGGGCAAGATGTGTGTTTTAGCTATTAAACCTATGACAAAGTTGGGTTATTGTAAAAGGACTATATTTTGTAGGGCTATGAAAAGAGGCACTCGCCGATGACCTCGAATGTAGAACAAACTATTTTGTCCGAGCAAAATTATAATCAATTGTCTACTTTAAACTTTATCACGATTTCCTAAGTAAAAAAGCGGAATTAGACGATTACATTGTTCCCAACTAGAAATATAAGTTGCGTACACGCGGAAAAGTCTTGTTAATAGATAAGGTACGTCACATATATAGGTGATCGATAAAGGTAAGGTGTCCATACACCCCTAAAAATATATGGTATGTTCTTGTGTTTTTAAAACAAAATGATAGAAATTTTATGTAGTTAGACATCAAATTATATATTATCGGAGTACAAAAAAAAGGGTTTTATTTTTGAATTTGTAATTATGATACTATTATGGGACTCTTTTAGTAAACTTTTTTTTAGTTGCGTTTTTTTTCTGGACTAGTATTAAGTTTTGCCCGAAATTTCGTTTTTATCCAAAAAGAAAAAGCAAATATTCATTTATCACTTGAAAATTGCTGACATAATGTATTCCTAAATGAGATTAAAAACTGCATAAACTATTTTGAGATTGTAAATATGTATCAAAGGCAATGTATTATTCAAAGTATTATTCGATTTGAGATTGTAACATTACACCTTAAGAACAATAAGGAGGTTTCATTTTAGTTAGAAACTTGTCCATTTTCCGTGCAAAGCTTCCATACTCTATCGTTTTTCTCTCGAATTTCTTTTGCGTCTTCTGCGTTAAAGTGTTTCAAATTTATAGTGATTTCGGTTAGAAAATCGTGACAACCTTCTCCAACGGCTAGCAAACGGCCACAACATTCTTTTGAGACAACTACTCCAACACCGAATACATAATGGAAGATGGAATCACCACAAGTTGTTTCTATCCCGCTTGAGCATTTCTGAACTTTACCTGAATAGATCTGATTTGGTGTAGGAGCTAATGTTGTATCGTAGCTACGCACAGCCATAACATTGGCAGTAGCTAGTAGGACAACAATGATGATTGATAAAGTAGTTTTAGACTCGATAATGTAAAATGTAATAGGACCGGCCTTGTATTAATTTTGAATATATATTACTACAAGAAATTAAGGAAGAAATGAGTTGATGATGAATTAGAAGCTCGTTTTCCACGTATTTATAGTGTAGAACACTAGGGAAAGTTTGACGTTTTGATATGAATTAAAGGAGCCTTACTTTAACATAACTAATTAAATTATTGCTAGTCATTTTTATTTTATGATGAATTAATTAGACGTGTTACTTAATCGTATTAAATTTATAAAGTTACTCCGTCCTAAGACATGGAAATTAAAGTTAATATACATTTGCGCCTTATAAATTTCTCTTATGATTTAAGATAATTTTTCAAGTATAATCACACACATAAATCATTAAGTTGTACCATATAATGTACACGATTTATATAATTATAATAAAAAAATGAGAACAATTGTGATAACATTAAGAGTCATTGAAAGTACGTACGCCTTAACATCAAAATAGATTTTACAATTTCAAATAATAATTCCAGTTTCTAGCTACTAAATACACGAATAATAGGAAGCTAAGATTCTAGCTGGAATTGAAAAGACTGATAAGACGTGACATGAGACAAACGTGCAACTAAGAAGATCATAAATCAAAGGTGCATCGCACGTAAATCTCTTAAAAAAGATAAAGCATCATGAGAACTACATTCATGCACATATATATTTGATGCATAAGAATCTTTATTATGTACGTTTGAGCAATTCCAAACCAAATGATCAAAATAGATTAAGATACCAAATTTACTACTCATAAGGCCAAATTGTTGTGTGCTTATTGGTAACTGAAACTACATGGCGGCCGATTCTAGGGCCAGATGTATGTTTTAGCTATTAAACCTATTCTAGGGCCAGTTGGGTTGTTGTAAAAGGACTATTTTGTGTAGGACTATGAAAAGAGGCACTCGCCGATGACTTCGAATGTAGGACAAACTACTTTGCCCGAGCAAAATTATAATCAATTGTCTACTTCAAACTTTATCACGATTTCTTAAGGAAAAAAGCGGAATTAGACGATTACATTGTTCCCAATTAGAAATATAAGTTCCGTACACGCGGATAAGTCTTGTTAATAGTTAAGGTACATCACATATATAGGTGATCGATAAAGGTAAGGTGTCCATACACCCCTAAAAATATATGGTATATTCTTGTGTTTTTATAAGAAAATATTAGAAATTTTATGTAGTTAGACATGAAATTCTATATTATCCGCGTACAAAAAAAAGGGTTTGATTTTTGAATTTGTAATTATGATACTATCATGGGACTCTTTTAAGAATCCTTTTTTTAGTTGCGTTCATTTGCAAGACTAGTATTAAGTTTTGCCCGAAATTTCGTTTTTATCCAAAAAGAAAAAGCAAATATTCAGTTATCACTTGAAAACTGCTGACATAATGTATTCCTAAATGAGATTAAAAACTGCATAAACTATTTAGAGATTGCAAATATGTATCAAAGACAATGTATTATTCAAAGTACTATTCGATTGAAGATTGTTAGAAAATCGTGACAACCTTCTCCAACGGCTAGCAAACGGCCACAACATTCTTTTGAGACAACTACTCCAACACCGAATACATAATGGAAGATGGAATCACCACAAGTTGTTTCTATCCCGCTTGAGCATTTCTGAACTTTACCTGAATAGATCTGATTTGGTGTAGGAGCTAATGTTGTATCGTAGCTACGCACAACCATAACATTGGCAGTAGCTAGTAGGACAACAATGATGATTGATAAAGTGGTTTTAGACCCCATAATGTAAAATGTAATAGGACTCACCTTGTATTAGTTTTGGATATATATTACTACAAGAAATTAAGGAAGAAATGAGTTGATGATGAATTAGAAGCTCGTTTTTCATGTATTTATAGTGTAGAATACTAGGGAAAGTTTGACGTTTTGATATGAATTAAAGAAACTATACTTTAATATAACTAATTAAATTATTGCTTGTCATTTTTATTTTATGATGAACGTGTTACTCAATCGTATTAAATTTGTAAAGTTACTCATAAGACATGGAAATTAAAGTTAATATACATTTGCGCCTTACAAATTTAACTTATGATTTAAGATAATTTTTCAATTATAATTACACACATAACACATTAAGTTGTACCATATAATGTACACGATTTATATAATTATAATAAAAAATTGAGAACAATTGTGATAACATTAATAGTTATTCAAAGTATTACGTACGCCTTAACATCAAATAGATTTTACAATTTCTAATAATAATTCCAGTTTGTAGCTACTAAATACACGAATAATAGGAAGCTAAGATTCTAGCTGGAATTTAAAAGACTGATAAGACGTGACATGAGACATACGTGCAACTAAGAAGATCATAAATCAAAGGCGCATCGCACGTAAATCTCGTAAGAAATATAAAGCATGATGATAACAACATTCATGCACATATATATTTGCTGCATAAGAATCTATATTATGTACGTTTGAGCAATTACAAACCAAATGATCAAAATAGATTAAGATACCAAATTTACTACCCATAAGGCCAAATTGTTGTGTGCTTATTGGTAACTGAAACTACATAGCGGCCGATTCTAGGGCCAGATGTATGTTTTAGTTATTAAACCTATGACCAAGTTGGGTTGTGTAAAAGGACTATTTTTTGTAGGGCGATGAGAAGAGTCACCCACCGATGACCTCAAATGTAGAACAAACTAGTTTGTCCAAGCAAAATTATAATCAATTGTCTACTTCAAACTTTATTACGATTTCTTAAGGAAAAAAGCGGAATTAGACGATTACATTGTTCCCAACTAGAAATATAAGTTGTGTACACGCGAAAAAGTCTTGTTAATAGATAAGGTACGTCACATATATAGGTGATCGACAAAGGTAAGTTGTCCATACACCCCTAAAAATATATGGTATATTCTTGTGTTTTTATAACAAAATGATAGAAATTTTATGTAGTTAGACATCAAATTATATATTATCGGAGTACAAAAAATAAGGGTTTTATTTTTGAATTTGTATTTATGATACTATTATGGGACTCTTTTAGGAAACTTTTTTTTTAGTTGCGTTCTTTTGCAAGACTAGTATTAAGTTTTGCCCGAAATTTCGTTTTTATCCAAAAAGAAAAAGCAAATATTCAGTTATCGCTTGAAAATTGCTGATATAATGTATTCCTAAATGAGATTAAAAACTGCATAAACTATTTTGAGATTGCAAATATGTATCAAATACAATGCATTATTCAAAGTATTATTACATTTAAGATAGTAACATTATACTTTAAGAACAATTAGGAGGTTTCATTTTAGTTAGAAACTTGTCCATTTTCCGTGCAAAGCTTCCATACTCTATCGTTTTTCTCTCGAATTTCATTTGCTTGTTCTGCGTTAAAGTGTTTCAAATTGATAGTGATTTCGGTTAGAAAATCGTGACAACCTTCTCCAACGGCTAGCAAACGGCCACACCATTCAATTGAGACACCTACTCCAACACCGAATACATAATGGAAAATGGAATCACCACAAGTTGTTCCTAATAATAATTTTAGTTTCTAGCTACTAAATACACGAATAATAGGAAGCTAAGATTCTAGCTGGAATTGAAAAGACTGATAAGACGTGACATGAGACATACATGCGAGTAAGAAGATCATAAATCAAAGTCTCATCGCACGTAAATCTCGTAAGAAAGATAAAGCATGATGAGAACTACATTCTACACATATATATTTGCTGCATAAGAATCTATATTATGTACGTTTGAGCAATTGCAAACCAAATGATCAAAATAGATTAAGATACCAAAATTACTACCCATAAGGCCGTTGTGTGCTTATTGGTAACTGAAACTACATAACGGCTGATTCTAGGGCCAGATGTATGTTTTACCTGTTAAACCTATGACAAAGTTGGGTTGTTGTAAAAGGACTATTTTCTGTAGGGCTATGAAATGAGGCACTTGCCGATGATCTCGAATGTAGAATAAACTACTTTGTCCGAGCAAAATTATAATCAATTGTCTACTTCAAACTTTATCACGATTTATTAAGGAAAAAAGCGGAATTAGACGATTACATTGTTTCCAACTAGAAATATAAGTTGCGTACACGCGGGAAAAGTCTTGGTAATAGATAAGGTACTTTACATATATAGGCGATCGATAAAGGTAAGGTGTCCACACACCCCTAAAAATATATTGTATATTCTTGTGTTTTTATAACAAAATGATAGAAATTTTATGTAGTTAGACATCAAATTATATATTATCGGAGTACAAAAAATAAGGTTTTTATTTTTGAATTTATAATTATGATACTATTATGGGACTCGTTTAAGAAACTTTTTTTTTTAGTTGCGTTCTTTTGCAAGACTAGTATTAAGTTTTGCCCGGAATTTCGTTTTTATACAAAAAGAAGAAGCAAATATCCAGTTCTCACTTGAAAATTGCTTACATAATTTATTCCCAAATGAGATTAAAAACTGCATAAACTATTTTGAGATTGCAAATATGTATCAAAGACAAAGTATTATTCAATTTAAGATAGTAAAATTACACTTTAAGAACAATTAGGAGGTTTCATTTTAGTTAGAAACTTGTCAATTTTCTCTGCAAAGCTTCCATACTCTATCGTTTTTCTCTCGAATTTCTTTTGCTTGTTCTGCGTTAAAGTGTTTCAAATTGATAGTGATTTCGGTTAGAAAATCGTGACAACCTTCTCCAACGGCTAGCAAACGGCCACAACATTCTTTTGAGACGCCTACTCCAACACCGAATACATAATGGAAGATGGAATCACCACAAGTTGTTCCTATCCCGCTTGAGCATTTCTGAACATTACCTGAATACGTCTGACTTGGTGTAGGAGCTGATGATGCTGTATCGTAGCTACGCACAGCCATAACATTGGCAGTAGCTAGTAGAACAATAATGATGATTGATAAAGTGGTTTTAGAATCCATAATGTAAAATGTAATAGGACCGACCTTGTATTAATTTTGAATATATATCACTACAAGAAATTAAGGAAGAAATGAGTTGATTATGAATCAGAAGCTTGTTTTTCACGTATTTATAGTGTAGAACACTAGGGAAATTTTGACGTTTTGATATGAATTAAAGGAACCATACTTTAACATAAATAATTAAATTATTGCTAGTCATTTTTATTTTATGATGAATTAATTAGACGTGTTACTCAATCGTATTAAATTTATAAAGTTACTCCTAAGACATGGAAATTAAAGTTAATATACATTTGCGCCTTATAAATGTCTCTTATTATTTAAGATCATTTTTCAAGTATAATCACACACATAACACATTAAGTTGTACCATATAATGTACACGATTTATATAATTATAATAAAAACAATGAGAACAATTGTGATAATATTAATAGTCATTGAAAGTACGTACGCCTTAACATCAAATAGATTTTACAATTTCTAATAATAATTCCAGTTTCTAGCTACTAAATACACGAATAATAGGAAGCTAAGATTCTAGTTGGAATTGAAAAGACTGATAAGACGTGACATGAGACATACGTGCAACTAAGAAGATCATAAATCAACGACGCATCGCACGTAAATCTCGTAAGAAAGATAAAGCATGATGAGAACTACATTCATGCGCATATCTATTAGCTGCATAAGAATCTATATTATGTACGTTTGATCAATTGAAAACCAAATGATCAAAATAGATTAAGATACCAAATTTACTACCCATAAGGCCAAATTGTTGTGTGCTTATTGGTTACTGAAACTACTTAGCAGCCGATTCTAGGGCCAGATGTATGTTTTCGCTATTAAATCTATGACCAAATTAGTTGGTTGTAAAAGGACTATTTTTTGTAGGGCGATGAGAAGAGGCACTCACAAATGACCTCCAATGTAGAACAAACTAATTTGTCTGAGCAAAATTGTAATCAATTGTCTACTTCAAACTTTGTCACGATTTCTTAAGGAAAAAAGCGGAATTAGACAATTACATTATTTGTTCCCAACTAGAAATATAAGTTGTGTACACGCGAAAAAGTCTTGTTAATACATAAGCTACGTCACATATATATGTGATCGATAAAGGTAAGGTGTCAATACACCCCAAATAATATATGGTATTCTTGTGTTTTGATAACAAGAGGATAGAAATTTTTTGTAGTTAGACATAAAATTATATATTATCGGAGTACAAAAAAAAGGTTTTAGTCTTGAATTTGTAATTGTGAAACTATTATGGGTCTCTATTAGGAAGTTTTTTTCTAGTTGCGTTCTTTTGCAAGACTAGTATTAAGTTTTGCCCGAAGTTTCGCTTTTATACAAAAAGAGGAAGCAAATATCCAGTTCTCATTTGAAAATTGGTGACATAATGTATTCTCAAATGAGATGAAAAACTGCATAAACTATTTTGAGATTGCAAATATGTATCAAAGACAATGTATTATTGAAAGTATTATTCAATTTAAGATTGCAACATTACACTTCATGAACAATAAGGAGGTTTCATTTTAGTTAGAAACTTGTCCATTTTTCGTGCAAAGCTTCCATACTCTATCGTTTTTCTCTCGAATTTCTTTTGCTTGTTCTGCGTTAAAGTGTTTCAAATTGATAGTGATTTCGGTTAGAAAATCGTGACAACCTTCTCCAACGGCTAGCAAACGGCCACAACATTCTTTTGAGACGCCTACTCCAACACCGAATACATAATGGAAGATGGAATCACCACAAGTTGTTCCTATCCCGCTTGAGCATTTCTGAACTTTACCTGAATACGTCTGACTTGGTGTAGGAGCTGATGATGCTGTATCGTAGCTACGCACAGCCATAACATTGGCAGTAGCTAGTAGAACAATAATGATGATTGATAAAGTGGTTTTAGAATCCATAATGTAAAATGTAATAGGACCGACCTTGTATTAATTTTGAATATATATCACTACAAGAAATTAAGGAAGAAATGAGTTGATTATGAATCAGAAGCTTGTTTTTCACGTATTTATAGTGTAGAACACTAGGGAAAGTTTGACGTTTTGATATGAATTAAAGGAACCATACTTTAACATAAATAATTAAATTATTGCTAGTCATTTTTATTTTATGATGAATTAATTAGACGTGTTACTCAATCGTATTAAATTTATAAAGTTACTCCTAAGACATGGAAATTAAAGTTAATATACATTTGCGCCTTATAAATGTCTCTTATTATTTAAGATCATTTTTCAAGTATAATCACACACATAACACATTAAGTTGTACCATATAATGTACACGATTTATATAATTATAATAAAAACAATGAGAACAATTGTGATAATATTAATAGTCATTGAAAGTACGTACGCCTTAACATCAAATAGATTTTACAATTTCTAATAATAATTCCAGTTTCTAGCTACTAAATACACGAATAATAGGAAGCTAAGATTCTAGTTGGAATTGAAAAGACTGATAAGACGTGACATGAGACATACGTGCAACTAAGAAGATCATAAATCAACGACGCATCGCACGTAAATCTCGTAAGAAAGATAAAGCATGATGAGAACTACATTCATGCGCATATCTATTAGCTGCATAAGAATCTATATTATGTACGTTTGATCAATTGAAAACCAAATGATCAAAATAGATTAAGATACCAAATTTACTACCCATAAGGCCAAATTGTTGTGTGCTTATTGGTTACTGAAACTACTTAGCAGCCGATTCTAGGGCCAGATGTATGTTTTCGCTATTAAATCTATGACCAAATTAGTTGGTTGTAAAAGGACTATTTTTTGTAGGGCGATGAGAAGAGGCACTCACAAATGACCTCCAATGTAGAACAAACTAATTTGTCTGAGCAAAATTGTAATCAATTGTCTACTTCAAACTTTGTCACGATTTCTTAAGGAAAAAAGCGGAATTAGACAATTACATTATTTGTTCCCAACTAGAAATATAAGTTGTGTACACGCGAAAAAGTCTTGTTAATACATAAGCTACGTCACATATATATGTGATCGATAAAGGTAAGGTGTCAATACACCCCAAATAATATATGGTATTCTTGTGTTTTGATAACAAGAGGATAGAAATTTTTTGTAGTTAGACATAAAATTATATATTATCGGAGTACAAAAAAAAAGGTTTTAGTCTTGAATTTGTAATTGTGAAACTATTATGGGTCTCTATTAGGAAGTTTTTTTCTAGTTGCGTTCTTTTGCAAGACTAGTATTAAGTTTTGCCCGAAGTTTCGCTTTTATACAAAAAGAGGAAGCAAATATCCAGTTCTCATTTGAAAATTGGTGACATAATGTATTCCCAAATGAGATGAAAAACTGCATAAACTATTTTGAGATTGCAAATATGTATCAAAGACAATGTATTATTGAAAGTATTATTCAATTTAAGATTGCAACATTACACTTCATGAACAATAAGGAGGTTTCATTTTAGTTAGAAACTTGTCCATTTTTCGTGCAAAGCTTCCATACTCTATCGTTTTTCTCTCGAATTTCTTTTGCTTGTTCTGCGTTAAAGTGTTTCAAATTGATAGTGATTTCGGTTAGAAAATCGTGACAACCTTCTCCAACGGCTAGCAAACGGCCACAACATTCTTTTGAGACGCCTACTCCAACACCGAATACATAATGGAAGATGGAATCACCACAAGTTGTTCCTATCCCGCTTGAGCATTTCTGAACTTTACCTGAATACGTCTGACTTGGTGTAGGAGCTGATGATGCTGTATCGTAGCTACGCACAGCCATAACATTGGCAGTAGCTAGTAGAACAATAATGATGATTGATAAAGTGGTTTTAGAATCCATAATGTAAAATGTAATAGGACCGACCTTGTATTAATTTTGAATATATATCACTACAAGAAATTAAGGAAGAAATGAGTTGATTATGAATCAGAAGCTTGTTTTTCACGTATTTATAGTGTAGAACACTAGGGAAAGTTTGACGTTTTGATATGAATTAAAGGAACCATACTTTAACATAAATAATTAAATTATTGCTAGTCATTTTTATTTTATGATGAATTAATTAGACGTGTTACTCAATCGTATTAAATTTATAAAGTTACTCCTAAGACATGGAAATTAAAGTTAATATACATTTGCGCCTTATAAATGTCTCTTATTATTTAAGATCATTTTTCAAGTATAATCACACACATAACACATTAAGTTGTACCATATAATGTACACGATTTATATAATTATAATAAAAACAATGAGAACAATTGTGATAATATTAATAGTCATTGAAAGTACGTACGCCTTAACATCAAATAGATTTTACAATTTCTAATAATAATTCCAGTTTCTAGCTACTAAATACACGAATAATAGGAAGCTAAGATTCTAGTTGGAATTGAAAAGACTGATAAGACGTGACATGAGACATACGTGCAACTAAGAAGATCATAAATCAACGACGCATCGCACGTAAATCTCGTAAGAAAGATAAAGCATGATGAGAACTACATTCATGCGCATATCTATTAGCTGCATAAGAATCTATATTATGTACGTTTGATCAATTGAAAACCAAATGATCAAAATAGATTAAGATACCAAATTTACTACCCATAAGGCCAAATTGTTGTGTGCTTATTGGTTACTGAAACTACTTAGCAGCCGATTCTAGGGCCAGATGTATGTTTTCGCTATTAAATCTATGACCAAATTAGTTGGTTGTAAAAGGACTATTTTTTGTAGGGCGATGAGAAGAGGCACTCACAAATGACCTCCAATGTAGAACAAACTAATTTGTCTGAGCAAAATTGTAATCAATTGTCTACTTCAAACTTTGTCACGATTTCTTAAGGAAAAAAGCGGAATTAGACAATTACATTATTTGTTCCCAACTAGAAATATAAGTTGTGTACACGCGAAAAAGTCTTGTTAATACATAAGCTACGTCACATATATATGTGATCGATAAAGGTAAGGTGTCAATACACCCCAAATAATATATGGTATTCTTGTGTTTTGATAACAAGAGGATAGAAATTTTTTGTAGTTAGACATAAAATTATATATTACCGGAGTACAAAAAAAAAGGTTTTAGTCTTGAATTTGTAATTGTGAAACTATTATGGGTCTCTATTAGGAAGTTTTTTTCTAGTTGCGTTCTTTTGCAAGACTAGTATTAAGTTTTGCCCGAAGTTTCGCTTTTATACAAAAAGAGGAAGCAAATATCCAGTTCTCATTTGAAAATTGGTGACATAATGTATTCCCAAATGAGATGAAAAACTGCATAAACTATTTTGAGATTGCAAATATGTATCAAAGACAATGTATTATTGAAAGTATTATTCAATTTAAGATTGCAACATTACACTTCATGAACAATAAGGAGGTTTCATTTTAGTTAGAAACTTGTCCATTTTTCGTGCAAAGCTTCCATACTCTATCGTTTTTCTCTCGAATTTCTTTTGCTTGTTCTGCGTTAAAGTGTTTCAAATTGATAGTGATTTCGGTTAGAAAATCGTGACAACCTTCTCCAACGGCTAGCAAACGGCCACAACATTCTTTTGAGACGCCTACTCCAACACCGAATACATAATGGAAGATGGAATCACCACAAGTTGTTCCTATCCCGCTTGAGCATTTGTGAACTTTACCTGAATACGTCTGACTTGGTGCAGGAGCTGATGATGCTGTATCGTAGCTACGCACAGCCATAACATTGGCAGTAGCTAGTAGAACAATAATGATGATTGATAAAGTGGTTTTAGAATCCATAATGTAAAATGTAATAGGACCGACCTTGTATTAATTTTGAATATATATCACTACAAGAAATTAAGGAAGAAATGAGTTGATTATGAATCAGAAGCTTGTTTTTCACGTATTTATAGTGTAGAACACTAGGGAAAGTTTGACGTTTTGATATGAATTAAAGGAACCATACTTTAACATAAATAATTAAATTATTGCTAGTCATTTTTATTTTATGATGAATTAATTAGACGTGTTACTCAATCGTATTAAATTTATAAAGTTACTCCTAAGACATGGAAATTAAAGTTAATATACATTTGCGCCTTATAAATGTCTCTTATTATTTAAGATCATTTTTCAAGTATAATCACACACATAACACATTAAGTTGTACCATATAATGTACACGATTTATATAATTATAATAAAAACAATGAGAACAATTGTGATAATATTAATAGTCATTGAAAGTACGTACGCCTTAACATCAAATAGATTTTACAATTTCTAATAATAATTCCAGTTTCTAGCTACTAAATACACGAATAATAGGAAGCTAAGATTCTAGTTGGAATTGAAAAGACTGATAAGACGTGACATGAGACATACGTGCAACTAAGAAGATCATAAATCAACGACGCATCGCACGTAAATCTCGTAAGAAAGATAAAGCATGATGAGAACTACATTCATGCGCATATCTATTAGCTGCATAAGAATCTATATTATGTACGTTTGATCAATTGAAAACCAAATGATCAAAATAGATTAAGATACCAAATTTACTACCCATAAGGCCAAATTGTTGTGTGCTTATTGGTTACTGAAACTACTTAGCAGCCGATTCTAGGGCCAGATGTATGTTTTCGCTATTAAATCTATGACCAAATTAGTTGGTTGTAAAAGGACTATTTTTTGTAGGGCGATGAGAAGAGGCACTCACAAATGACCTCCAATGTAGAACAAACTAATTTGTCTGAGCAAAATTGTAATCAATTGTCTACTTCAAACTTTGTCACGATTTCTTAAGGAAAAAAGCGGAATTAGACAATTACATTATTTGTTCCCAACTAGAAATATAAGTTGTGTACACGCGAAAAAGTCTTGTTAATACATAAGCTACGTCACATATATATGTGATCGATAAAGGTAAGGTGTCAATACACCCCAAATAATATATGGTATTCTTGTGTTTTGATAACAAGAGGATAGAAATTTTTTGTAGTTAGACATAAAATTATATATTATCGGAGTACAAAAAAAAAGGTTTTAGTCTTGAATTTGTAATTGTGAAACTATTATGGGTCTCTATTAGGAAGTTTTTTTCTAGTTGCGTTCTTTTGCAAGACTAGTATTAAGTTTTGCCCGAAGTTTCGCTTTTATACAAAAAGAGGAAGCAAATATCCAGTTCTCATTTGAAAATTGGTGACATAATGTATTCCCAAATGAGATGAAAAACTGCATAAACTATTTTGAGATTGCAAATATGTATCAAAGACAATGTATTATTGAAAGTATTATTCAATTTAAGATTGCAACATTACACTTCATGAACAATAAGGAGGTTTCATTTTAGTTAGAAACTTGTCCATTTTTCGTGCAAAGCTTCCATACTCTATCGTTTTTCTCTCGAATTTCTTTTGCTTGTTCTGCGTTAAAGTGTTTCAAATTGATAGTGATTTCGGTTAGAAAATCGTGACAACCTTCTCCAACGGCTAGCAAACGGCCACAACATTCTTTTGAGACGCCTACTCCAACACCGAATACATAATGGAAGATGGAATCACCACAAGTTGTTCCTATCCCGCTTGAGCATTTCTGAACTTTACCTGAATACGTCTGACTTGGTGCAGGAGCTGATGATGCTGTATCGTAGCTACGCACAGCCATAACATTGGCAGTAGCTAGTAGAACAATAATGATGATTGATAAAGTGGTTTTAGAATCCATAATGTAAAATGTAATAGGACCGACCTTGTATTAATTTTGAATATATATCACTACAAGAAATTAAGGAAGAAATGAGTTGATGATGAATCAGAAGCTTGTTTTTCACGTATTTATAGTGTAGAACACTAGGGAAAGTTTGACGTTTTGATATGAATTAAAGGAACCATACTTTAACATAAATAATTAAGTTATTGCTAGTCATTTTTATTTTATGATGAATTAATTAGACGTGTTACTCAATCGTATTAAATTTATAAAGTTACTCCTAAGACATGGAAATTAAAGTTAATATACATTTGCGCCTTATAAATGTCTCTTATTATTTAAGATCATTTTTCAAGTATAATCACACACATAACACATTAAGTTGTACCATATAATGTACACGATTTATATAATTATAATAAAAACAATGAGAACAATTGTGATAATATTAATAGTCATTGAAAGTACGTACGCCTTAACATCAAATAGATTTTACAATTTCTAATAATAATTCCAGTTTCTAGCTACTAAATACACGAATAATGGGAAGCTAAGATTCTAGTTGGAATTGAAAAGACTGATAAGACGTGACATGAGACATACGTGCAACTAAGAAGATCATAAATCAACGACGCATCGCACGTAAATCTCGTAAGAAAGATAAAGCATGATGAGAACTACATTCATGCGCATATCTATTAGCTGCATAAGAATCTATATTATGTACGTTTGATCAATTGAAAACCAAATGATCAAAATAGATTAAGATACCAAATTTACTACCCATAAGGCCAAATTGTTGTGTGCTTATTGGTTACTGAAACTACTTAGCAGCCGATTCTAGGGCCAGATGTATGTTTTCGCTATTAAATCTATGACCAAATTAGTTGGTTGTAAAAGGACTATTTTTTGTAGGGCGATGAGAAGAGGCACTCACAAATGACCTCCAATGTAGAACAAACTAATTTGTCTGAGCAAAATTGTAATCAATTGTCTACTTCAAACTTTGTCACGATTTCTTAAGGAAAAAAGCGGAATTAGACAATTACATTATTTGTTCCCAACTAGAAATATAAGTTGTGTACACGCGAAAAAGTCTTGTTAATACATAAGCTACGTCACATATATATGTGATCGATAAAGGTAAGGTGTCAATACACCCCAAATAATATATGGTATTCTTGTGTTTTGATAACAAGAGGATAGAAATTTTTTGTAGTTAGACATAAAATTATATATTATCGGAGTACAAAAAAAAAGGTTTTAGTCTTGAATTTGTAATTGTGAAACTATTATGGGTCTCTATTAGGAAGTTTTTTTCTAGTTGCGTTCTTTTGCAAGACTAGTATTAAGTTTTGCCCGAAGTTTCGCTTTTATACAAAAAGAGGAAGCAAATATCCAGTTCTCATTTGAAAATTGGTGACATAATGTATTCCCAAATGAGATGAAAAACTGCATAAACTATTTTGAGATTGCAAATATGTATCAAAGACAATGTATTATTGAAAGTATTATTCAATTTAAGATTGCAACATTACACTTCATGAACAATAAGGAGGTTTCATTTTAGTTAGAAACTTGTCCATTTTTCGTGCAAAGCTTCCATACTCTATCGTTTTTCTCTCGAATTTCTTTTGCTTGTTCTGCGTTAAAGTGTTTCAAATTGATAGTGATTTCGGTTAGAAAATCGTGACAACCTTCTCCAACGGCTAGCAAACGGCCACAACATTCTTTTGAGACGCCTACTCCAACACCGAATACATAATGGAAGATGGAATCACCACAAGTTGTTCCTATCCCGCTTGAGCATTTCTGAACTTTACCTGAATACGTCTGACTTGGTGTAGGAGCTGATGATGCTGTATCGTAGCTACGCACAGCCATAACATTGGCAGTAGCTAGTAGAACAATAATGATGATTGATAAAGTGGTTTTAGAATCCATAATGTAAAATGTAATAGGACCGACCTTGTATTAATTTTGAATATATATCACTACAAGAAATTAAGGAAGAAATGAGTTGATGATGAATCAGAAGCTTGTTTTTCACGTATTTATAGTGTAGAACACTAGGGAAAGTTTGACGTTTTGATATGAATTAAAGGAACCATACTTTAACATAAATAATTAAGTTATTGCTAGTCATTTTTATTTTATGATGAATTAATTAGACGTGTTACTCAATCGTATTAAATTTATAAAGTTACTCCTAAGACATGGAAATTAAAGTTAATATACATTTGCGCCTTATAAATGTCTCTTATTATTTATGATCATTTTTCAAGTATAATCACACACATAACACATTAAGTTGTACCATATAATGTACACGATTTATATAATTATAATAAAAACAATGAGAACAATTGTGATAATATTAATAGTCATTGAAAGTACGTACGCCTTAACATCAAATAGATTTTACAATTTCTAATAATAATTCCAGTTTCTAGCTACTAAATACACGAATAATGGGAAGCTAAGATTCTAGTTGGAATTGAAAAGACTGATAAGACGTGACATGAGACATACGTGCAACTAAGAAGATCATAAATCAACGACGCATCGCACGTAAATCTCGTAAGAAAGATAAAGCATGATGAGAACTACATTCATGCGCATATCTATTAGCTGCATAAGAATCTATATTATGTACGTTTGATCAATTGAAAACCAAATGATCAAAATAGATTAAGATACCAAATTTACTACCCATAAGGCCAAATTGTTGTGTGCTTATTGGTTACTGAAACTACTTAGCAGCCGATTCTAGGGCCAGATGTATGTTTTCGCTATTAAATCTATGACCAAATTAGTTGGTTGTAAAAGGACTATTTTTTGTAGGGCGATGAGAAGAGGCACTCACAAATGACCTCCAATGTAGAACAAACTAATTTGTCTGAGCAAAATTGTAATCAATTGTCTACTTCAAACTTTGTCACGATTTCTTAAGGAAAAAAGCGGAATTAGACAATTACATTATTTGTTCCCAACTAGAAATATAAGTTGTGTACACGCGAAAAAGTCTTGTTAATACATAAGCTACGTCACATATATATGTGATCGATAAAGGTAAGGTGTCAATACACCCCAAATAATATATGGTATTCTTGTGTTTTGATAACAAGAGGATAGAAATTTTTTGTAGTTAGACATAAAATTATATATTATCGGAGTACAAAAAAAAAGGTTTTAGTCTTGAATTTGTAATTGTGAAACTATTATGGGTCTCTATTAGGAAGTTTTTTTCTAGTTGCGTTCTTTTGCAAGACTAGTATTAAGTTTTGCCCGAAGTTTCGCTTTTATACAAAAAGAGGAAGCAAATATCCAGTTCTCATTTGAAAATTGGTGACATAATGTATTCCCAAATGAGATGAAAAACTGCATAAACTATTTTGAGATTGCAAATATGTATCAAAGACAATGTATTATTGAAAGTATTATTCAATTTAAGATTGCAACATTACACTTCATGAACAATAAGGAGGTTTCATTTTAGTTAGAAACTTGTCCATTTTTCGTGCAAAGCTTCCATACTCTATCGTTTTTCTCTCGAATTTCTTTTGCTTGTTCTGCGTTAAAGTGTTTCAAATTGATAGTGATTTCGGTTAGAAAATCGTGACAACCTTCTCCAACGGCTAGCAAACGGCCACAACATTCTTTTGAGACGCCTACTCCAACACCGAATACATAATGGAAGATGGAATCACCACAAGTTGTTCCTATCCCGCTTGAGCATTTCTGAACTTTACCTGAATACGTCTGACTTGGTGTAGGAGCTGATGATGCTGTATCGTAGCTACGCACAGCCATAACATTGGCAGTAGCTAGTAGAACAATAATGATGATTGATAAAGTGGTTTTAGAATCCATAATGTAAAATGTAATAGGACCGACCTTGTATTAATTTTGAATATATATCACTACAAGAAATTAAGGAAGAAATGAGTTGATGATGAATCAGAAGCTTGTTTTTCACGTATTTATAGTGTAGAACACTAGGGAAAGTTTGACGTTTTGATATGAATTAAAGGAACCATACTTTAACATAAATAATTAAGTTATTGCTAGTCATTTTTATTTTATGATGAATTAATTAGACGTGTTACTCAATCGTATTAAATTTATAAAGTTACTCCTAAGACATGGAAATTAAAGTTAATATACATTTGCGCCTTATAAATGTCTCTTATTATTTATGATCATTTTTCAAGTATAATCACACACATAACACATTAAGTTGTACCATATAATGTACACGATTTATATAATTATAATAAAAACAATGAGAACAATTGTGATAATATTAATAGTCATTGAAAGTACGTACGCCTTAACATCAAATAGATTTTACAATTTCTAATAATAATTCCAGTTTCTAGCTACTAAATACACGAATAATGGGAAGCTAAGATTCTAGTTGGAATTGAAAAGACTGATAAGACGTGACATGAGACATACGTGCAACTAAGAAGATCATAAATCAACGACGCATCGCACGTAAATCTCGTAAGAAAGATAAAGCATGATGAGAACTACATTCATGCGCATATCTATTAGCTGCATAAGAATCTATATTATGTACGTTTGATCAATTGAAAACCAAATGATCAAAATAGATTAAGATACCAAATTTACTACCCATAAGGCCAAATTGTTGTGTGCTTATTGGTTACTGAAACTACTTAGCAGCCGATTCTAGGGCCAGATGTATGTTTTCGCTATTAAATCTATGACCAAATTAGTTGGTTGTAAAAGGACTATTTTTTGTAGGGCGATGAGAAGAGGCACTCACAAATGACCTCCAATGTAGAACAAACTAATTTGTCTGAGCAAAATTGTAATCAATTGTCTACTTCAAACTTTGTCACGATTTCTTAAGGAAAAAAGCGGAATTAGACAATTACATTATTTGTTCCCAACTAGAAATATAAGTTGTGTACACGCGAAAAAGTCTTGTTAATACATAAGCTACGTCACATATATATGTGATCGATAAAGGTAAGGTGTCAATACACCCCAAATAATATATGGTATTCTTGTGTTTTGATAACAAGAGGATAGAAATTTTTTGTAGTTAGACATAAAATTATATATTATCGGAGTACAAAAAAAAAGGTTTTAGTCTTGAATTTGTAATTGTGAAACTATTATGGGTCTCTATTAGGAAGTTTTTTTCTAGTTGCGTTCTTTTGCAAGACTAGTATTAAGTTTTGCCCGAAGTTTCGCTTTTATACAAAAAGAGGAAGCAAATATCCAGTTCTCATTTGAAAATTGGTGACATAATGTATTCCCAAATGAGATGAAAAACTGCATAAACTATTTTGAGATTGCAAATATGTATCAAAGACAATGTATTATTGAAAGTATTATTCAATTTAAGATTGCAACATTACACTTCATGAACAATAAGGAGGTTTCATTTTAGTTAGAAACTTGTCCATTTTTCGTGCAAAGCTTCCATACTCTATCGTTTTTCTCTCGAATTTCTTTTGCTTGTTCTGCGTTAAAGTGTTTCAAATTGATAGTGATTTCGGTTAGAAAATCGTGACAACCTTCTCCAACGGCTAGCAAACGGCCACAACATTCTTTTGAGACGCCTACTCCAACACCGAATACATAATGGAAGATGGAATCACCACAAGTTGTTCCTATCCCGCTTGAGCATTTCTGAACTTTACCT
Source organism: Spergularia bocconei (assembly GCA_963457585.1). Taxonomy (NCBI): domain Eukaryota; kingdom Viridiplantae; phylum Streptophyta; class Magnoliopsida; order Caryophyllales; family Caryophyllaceae; genus Spergularia; species Spergularia bocconei. The sequence goes on from OY734959.1 coordinate 13,122,235, forward strand.
GAATACGTCTGACTTGGTGTAGGAGCTGATGATGCTGTATCGTAGCTACGCACAGCCATAACATTGGCAGTAGCTAGTAGAACAATAATGATGATTGATAAAGTGGTTTTAGAATCCATAATGTAAAATGTAATAGGACCGACCTTGTATTAATTTTGAATATATATCACTACAAGAAATTAAGGAAGAAATGAGTTGATGATGAATCAGAAGCTTGTTTTTCACGTATTTATAGTGTAGAACACTAGGGAAAGTTTGACGTTTTGATATGAATTAAAGGAACCATACTTTAACATAAATAATTAAGTTATTGCTAGTCATTTTTATTTTATGATGAATTAATTAGACGTGTTACTCAATCGTATTAAATTTATAAAGTTACTCCTAAGACATGGAAATTAAAGTTAATATACATTTGCGCCTTATAAATGTCTCTTATTATTTATGATCATTTTTCAAGTATAATCACACACATAACACATTAAGTTGTACCATATAATGTACACGATTTATATAATTATAATAAAAACAATGAGAACAATTGTGATAATATTAATAGTCATTGAAAGTACGTACGCCTTAACATCAAATAGATTTTACAATTTCTAATAATAATTCCAGTTTCTAGCTACTAAATACACGAATAATGGGAAGCTAAGATTCTAGTTGGAATTGAAAAGACTGATAAGACGTGACATGAGACATACGTGCAACTAAGAAGATCATAAATCAACGACGCATCGCACGTAAATCTCGTAAGAAAGATAAAGCATGATGAGAACTACATTCATGCGCATATCTATTAGCTGCATAAGAATCTATATTATGTACGTTTGATCAATTGAAAACCAAATGATCAAAATAGATTAAGATACCAAATTTACTACCCATAAGGCCAAATTGTTGTGTGCTTATTGGTTACTGAAACTACTTAGCAGCCGATTCTAGGGCCAGATGTATGTTTTCGCTATTAAATCTATGACCAAATTAGTTGGTTGTAAAAGGACTATTTTTTGTAGGGCGATGAGAAGAGGCACTCACAAATGACCTCCAATGTAGAACAAACTAATTTGTCTGAGCAAAATTGTAATCAATTGTCTACTTCAAACTTTGTCACGATTTCTTAAGGAAAAAAGCGGAATTAGACAATTACATTATTTGTTCCCAACTAGAAATATAAGTTGTGTACACGCGAAAAAGTCTTGTTAATACATAAGCTACGTCACATATATATGTGATCGATAAAGGTAAGGTGTCAATACACCCCAAATAATATATGGTATTCTTGTGTTTTGATAACAAGAGGATAGAAATTTTTTGTAGTTAGACATAAAATTATATATTATCGGAGTACAAAAAAAAAGGTTTTAGTCTTGAATTTGTAATTGTGAAACTATTATGGGTCTCTATTAGGAAGTTTTTTTCTAGTTGCGTTCTTTTGCAAGACTAGTATTAAGTTTTGCCCGAAGTTTCGCTTTTATACAAAAAGAGGAAGCAAATATCCAGTTCTCATTTGAAAATTGGTGACATAATGTATTCCCAAATGAGATGAAAAAATGCATAAACTATTTTGAGATTGCAAATATGTATCAAAGACAATGTATTATTGAAAGTATTATTCAATTTAAGATTGCAACATTACACTTCATGAACAATAAGGAGGTTTCATTTTAGTTAGAAACTTGTCCATTTTTCGTGCAAAGCTTCCATACTCTATCGTTTTTCTCTCGAATTTCTTTTGCTTGTTCTGCGTTAAAGTGTTTCAAATTGATAGTGATTTCGGTTAGAAAATCGTGACAACCTTCTCCAACGGCTAGCAAACGGCCACAACATTCTTTTGAGACGCCTACTCCAACACCGAATACATAATGGAAGATGGAATCACCACAAGTTGTTCCTATCCCGCTTGAGCATTTCTGAACTTTACCTGAATACGTCTGACTTGGTGTAGGAGCTGATGATGCTGTATCGTAGCTACGCACAGCCATAACATTGGCAGTAGCTAGTAGAACAATAATGATGATTGATAAAGTGGTTTTAGAATCCATAATGTAAAATGTAATAGGACCGACCTTGTATTAATTTTGAATATATATCACTACAAGAAATTAAGGAAGAAATGAGTTGATGATGAATCAGAAGCTTGTTTTTCACGTATTTATAGTGTAGAACACTAGGGAAAGTTTGACGTTTTGATATGAATTAAAGGAACCATACTTTAACATAAATAATTAAGTTATTGCTAGTCATTTTTATTTTATGATGAATTAATTAGACGTGTTACTCAATCGTATTAAATTTATAAAGTTACTCCTAAGACATGGAAATTAAAGTTAATATACATTTGCGCCTTATAAATGTCTCTTATTATTTATGATCATTTTTCAAGTATAATCACACACATAACACATTAAGTTGTACCATATAATGTACACGATTTATATAATTATAATAAAAACAATGAGAACAATTGTGATAATATTAATAGTCATTGAAAGTACGTACGCCTTAACATCAAATAGATTTTACAATTTCTAATAATAATTCCAGTTTCTAGCTACTAAATACACGAATAATGGGAAGCTAAGATTCTAGTTGGAATTGAAAAGACTGATAAGACGTGACATGAGACATACGTGCAACTAAGAAGATCATAAATCAACGACGCATCGCACGTAAATCTCGTAAGAAAGATAAAGCATGATGAGAACTACATTCATGCGCATATCTATTAGCTGCATAAGAATCTATATTATGTACGTTTGATCAATTGAAAACCAAATGATCAAAATAGATTAAGATACCAAATTTACTACCCATAAGGCCAAATTGTTGTGTGCTTATTGGTTACTGAAACTACTTAGCAGCCGATTCTAGGGCCAGATGTATGTTTTCGCTATTAAATCTATGACCAAATTAGTTGGTTGTAAAAGGACTATTTTTTGTAGGGCGATGAGAAGAGGCACTCACAAATGACCTCCAATGTAGAACAAACTAATTTGTCTGAGCAAAATTGTAATCAATTGTCTACTTCAAACTTTGTCACGATTTCTTAAGGAAAAAAGCGGAATTAGACAATTACATTATTTGTTCCCAACTAGAAATATAAGTTGTGTACACGCGAAAAAGTCTTGTTAATACATAAGCTACGTCACATATATATGTGATCGATAAAGGTAAGGTGTCAATACACCCCAAATAATATATGGTATTCTTGTGTTTTGATAACAAGAGGATAGAAATTTTTTGTAGTTAGACATAAAATTATATATTATCGGAGTACAAAAAAAAAGGTTTTAGTCTTGAATTTGTAATTGTGAAACTATTATGGGTCTCTATTAGGAAGTTTTTTTCTAGTTGCGTTCTTTTGCAAGACTAGTATTAAGTTTTGCCCGAAGTTTCGCTTTTATACAAAAAGAGGAAGCAAATATCCAGTTTTCATTTGAAAATTGGTGACATAATGTATTCCCAAATGAGATGAAAAACTGCATAAACTATTTTGAGATTGCAAATATGTATCAAAGACAATGTATTATTGAAAGTATTATTCAATTTAAGATTGCAACATTACACTTCATGAACAATAAGGAGGTTTCATTTTAGTTAGAAACTTGTCCATTTTTCGTGCAAAGCTTCCATACTCTATCGTTTTTCTCTCGAATTTCTTTTGCTTGTTCTGCGTTAAAGTGTTTCAAATTGATAGTGATTTCGGTTAGAAAATCGTGACAACCTTCTCCAACGGCTAGCAAACGGCCACAACATTCTTTTGAGACGCCTACTCCAACACCGAATACATAATGGAAGATGGAATCACCACAAGTTGTTCCTATCCCGCTTGAGCATTTCTGAACTTTACCTGAATACGTCTGACTTGGTGTAGGAGCTGATGATGCTGTATCGTAGCTACGCACAGCCATAACATTGGCAGTAGCTAGTAGAACAATAATGATGATTGATAAAGTGGTTTTAGAATCCATAATGTAAAATGTAATAGGACCGACCTTGTATTAATTTTGAATATATATCACTACAAGAAATTAAGGAAGAAATGAGTTGATGATGAATCAGAAGCTTGTTTTTCACGTATTTATAGTGTAGAACACTAGGGAAAGTTTGACGTTTTGATATGAATTAAAGGAACCATACTTTAACATAAATAATTAAGTTATTGCTAGTCATTTTTATTTTATGATGAATTAATTAGACGTGTTACTCAATCGTATTAAATTTATAAAGTTACTCCTAAGACATGGAAATTAAAGTTAATATACATTTGCGCCTTATAAATGTCTCTTATTATTTATGATCATTTTTCAAGTATAATCACACACATAACACATTAAGTTGTACCATATAATGTACACGATTTATATAATTATAATAAAAACAATGAGAACAATTGTGATAATATTAATAGTCATTGAAAGTACGTACGCCTTAACATCAAATAGATTTTACAATTTCTAATAATAATTCCAGTTTCTAGCTACTAAATACACGAATAATGGGAAGCTAAGATTCTAGTTGGAATTGAAAAGACTGATAAGACGTGACATGAGACATACGTGCAACTAAGAAGATCATAAATCAACGACGCATCGCACGTAAATCTCGTAAGAAAGATAAAGCATGATGAGAACTACATTCATGCGCATATCTATTAGCTGCATAAGAATCTATATTATGTACGTTTGATCAATTGAAAACCAAATGATCAAAATAGATTAAGATACCAAATTTACTACCCATAAGGCCAAATTGTTGTGTGCTTATTGGTTACTGAAACTACTTAGCAGCCGATTCTAGGGCCAGATGTATGTTTTCGCTATTAAATCTATGACCAAATTAGTTGGTTGTAAAAGGACTATTTTTTGTAGGGCGATGAGAAGAGGCACTCACAAATGACCTCCAATGTAGAACAAACTAATTTGTCTGAGCAAAATTGTAATCAATTGTCTACTTCAAACTTTGTCACGATTTCTTAAGGAAAAAAGCGGAATTAGACAATTACATTATTTGTTCCCAACTAGAAATATAAGTTGTGTACACGCGAAAAAGTCTTGTTAATACATAAGCTACGTCACATATATATGTGATCGATAAAGGTAAGGTGTCAATACACCCCAAATAATATATGGTATTCTTGTGTTTTGATAACAAGAGGATAGAAATTTTTTGTAGTTAGACATAAAATTATATATTATCGGAGTACAAAAAAAAAGGTTTTAGTCTTGAATTTGTAATTGTGAAACTATTATGGGTCTCTATTAGGAAGTTTTTTTCTAGTTGCGTTCTTTTGCAAGACTAGTATTAAGTTTTGCCCGAAGTTTCGCTTTTATACAAAAAGAGGAAGCAAATATCCAGTTCTCATTTGAAAATTGGTGACATAATGTATTCCCAAATGAGATGAAAAACTGCATAAACTATTTTGAGATTGCAAATATGTATCAAAGACAATGTATTATTGAAAGTATTATTCAATTTAAGATTGCAACATTACACTTCATGAACAATAAGGAGGTTTCATTTTAGTTAGAAACTTGTCCATTTTTCGTGCAAAGCTTCCATACTCTATCGTTTTTCTCTCGAATTTCTTTTGCTTGTTCTGCGTTAAAGTGTTTCAAATTGATAGTGATTTCGGTTAGAAAATCGTGACAACGTTCTCCAACGGCTAGCAAACGGCCACAACATTCTTTTGAGACGCCTACTCCAACACCGAATACATAATGGAAGATGGAATCACCACAAGTTGTTCCTATCCCGCTTGAGCATTTCTGAACTTTACCTGAATACGTCTGACTTGGTGTAGGAGCTGATGATGCTGTATCGTAGCTACGCACAGCCATAACATTGGCAGTAGCTAGTAGAACAATAATGATGATTGATAAAGTGGTTTTAGAATCCATAATGTAAAATGTAATAGGACCGACCTTGTATTAATTTTGAATATATATCACTACAAGAAATTAAGGAAGAAATGAGTTGATGATGAATCAGAAGCTTGTTTTTCACGTATTTATAGTGTAGAACACTAGGGAAAGTTTGACGTTTTGATATGAATTAAAGGAACCATACTTTAACATAAATAATTAAGTTATTGCTAGTCATTTTTATTTTATGATGAATTAATTAGACGTGTTACTCAATCGTATTAAATTTATAAAGTTACTCCTAAGACATGGAAATTAAAGTTAATATACATTTGCGCCTTATAAATGTCTCTTATTATTTATGATCATTTTTCAAGTATAATCACACACATAACACATTAAGTTGTACCATATAATGTACACGATTTATATAATTATAATAAAAACAATGAGAACAATTGTGATAATATTAATAGTCATTGAAAGTACGTACGCCTTAACATCAAATAGATTTTACAATTTCTAATAATAATTCCAGTTTCTAGCTACTAAATACACGAATAATGGGAAGCTAAGATTCTAGTTGGAATTGAAAAGACTGATAAGACGTGACATGAGACATACGTGCAACTAAGAAGATCATAAATCAACGACGCATCGCACGTAAATCTCGTAAGAAAGATAAAGCATGATGAGAACTACATTCATGCGCATATCTATTAGCTGCATAAGAATCTATATTATGTACGTTTGATCAATTGAAAACCAAATGATCAAAATAGATTAAGATACCAAATTTACTACCCATAAGGCCAAATTGTTGTGTGCTTATTGGTTACTGAAACTACTTAGCAGCCGATTCTAGGGCCAGATGTATGTTTTCGCTATTAAATCTATGACCAAATTAGTTGGTTGTAAAAGGACTATTTTTTGTAGGGCGATGAGAAGAGGCACTCACAAATGACCTCCAATGTAGAACAAACTAATTTGTCTGAGCAAAATTGTAATCAATTGTCTACTTCAAACTTTGTCACGATTTCTTAAGGAAAAAAGCGGAATTAGACAATTACATTATTTGTTCCCAACTAGAAATATAAGTTGTGTACACGCGAAAAAGTCTTGTTAATACATAAGCTACGTCACATATATATGTGATCGATAAAGGTAAGGTGTCAATACACCCCAAATAATATATGGTATTCTTGTGTTTTGATAACAAGAGGATAGAAATTTTTTGTAGTTAGACATAAAATTATATATTATCGGAGTACAAAAAAAAAGGTTTTAGTCTTGAATTTGTAATTGTGAAACTATTATGGGTCTCTATTAGGAAGTTTTTTTCTAGTTGCGTTCTTTTGCAAGACTAGTATTAAGTTTTGCCCGAAGTTTCGCTTTTATACAAAAAGAGGAAGCAAATATCCAGTTCTCATTTGAAAATTGGTGACATAATGTATTCCCAAATGAGATGAAAAACTGCATAAACTATTTTGAGATTGCAAATATGTATCAAAGACAATGTATTATTGAAAGTATTATTCAATTTAAGATTGTAACATTACACTTCATGAACAATAAATAAGGAGGTTTCATTTTAGTTAGAAACTTGTCCATTTTTCGTGCAAAGCTTCCATACTCTATCGTTTTTCTCTCGAATTTCTTTTGCTTGTTCTGCGTTAAAGTGTTTCAAATTGATAGTGATTTCGGTTAGAAAATCGTGACAACCTTCTCCAACGGCTAGCAAACGGCCACAACATTCTTTTGAGACGCCTACTCCAACACCGAATACATAATGGAAGATGGAATCCCCACAAGTTGTTCCTATCCCGCTTGAGCATTTCTGAACTATACCTGAATACGTCTGACTTGGTGTAGGAGCTGATGCTCGATCGTAGCTACGCACAGCCATAACATTGGCAGTAGCTAGTAGAACAACAATGATGATTGATAAAGTGGTTTTAGACTCCATAATGTAAAATTTAATAGGACCGACCTTGTATTAATTTTGAATATATATTACTATAAGAAATTAAGGAAGAAATGAGTTGATGATGAATTAGAAGCTCGTTTTTCACGTATTTATAGTGTAGAACACTAGGAAAAGTTTAACGTTTTGATATGAATTAAAGGAACAATACTTTAACATAAATAATTAAATTACTGCTAGTAATTTTCATTTTATGATGAATTAATTAGACGTGTTACTCAATCGTATTAAATTTATAAAGTTACACCTAAGACATGGAAATTAAAGTTAATATACATTTGCGCCTTATAAATGTCTCTTATTATTTAAGATCATTTTTCAAGTATAATCACACACATAACACATTAAGTTGTACCATATAATGTACACGATTTATATAATTATAATAAAAAAATGAGAACAATTGTGATAATATTAATAGTCATTGAAAGTACGTACGCCTTACCATCAAATAGATTTTTTAATTTCTAATAATAATTCCAGTTTCTAGCTACTGAATACACGAATAATAGGAAGTTAAGATTGTAGTTGGAATTGAAAAGACTGATAAGACGTGACATGAGACATACGTGCAACTAGGAAGATCATAAATCAACGGCGCATCGCACATAAATCTCGTAAGAAAGATAAAGCATGATGATAACTACATTCATGCGCATATCTATTAGCTGCATAAGAATCTATATTATGTACGTTTGATCAATTGAAAACCAAATTATCAAAATAGATTAAGATACCAAATTTACTACCTATAAGCCAAATTGTTGTGTGCTTATTGGTAACTGAAACTACATAGCGGCCGATTCTAGGGCCAGATGTATGTTTTCGTTATTAAATATATGACCAAATTAGTTGGTTGTAAAAGGACTATTTTTTGTAGGGCGATGAGAAGAGGCACTCACAAATGACCTCCAATGTAGAACAAACTAATTTGTCTGAGCAAAATTGTAATCAATTGTCTACTTCAGACTTTGTCACGATTTCTTAAGGAAAAAAGCGGAATTAGACAATTACATTATTTGTTCCCAACTAGAAATATAAGTTGTGTACACGCGAAAAAGTCTTGTTAATACATAAGCTACGTCACATATATATGTGATCGATAAAGGTAAGGTGTCAATACACCCCAAATAATATATGGTATTCTTGTGTTTTGATAACAAGAGGATAGAAATTTTTTGTAGTTAGACATAAAATTATATATTATCGGAGTACAAAAAAAAAGGTTTTAGTCTTGAATTTGTAATTGTGAAACTATTATGGGTCTCTATTAGGAAGTTTTTTTCTAGTTGCGTTCTTTTGCAAGACTAGTATTAAGTTTTGCCCGAAGTTTCGCTTTTATACAAAAAGAGGAAGCAAATATCCAGTTCTCACTTGAAAATTGGTGACATAATGTATTCCCAAATGAGATGAAAAACTGCATAAACTATTTTGAGATTGCAAATATGTATCAAAGACAATGTATTATTCAAAGTATTATTCAATTTAAGATTGTAACATTACACTTTAAGAACAATAAGGAGGTTTCATTTTAGTTAGAAACTTGTCCATTTTTTCGTGCAAAGCTTCCATACTCTATCGTTTTTCTCTCGAATTTCTTTTGCTTGTTCTGCGTTAAAGTGTTTCAAATTGATAGTGATTTCGGTTAGAAAATCGTGACAACCTTCTCCAACGGCTAGCAAACGGCCACAACATTCTTTTGAGACGCCTACTCCAACACCGAATACATAATGGAAAATGGAATCACCACAAGTTGTTCCTATCCCGCTTGAGCATTTCTGAACTTTACCTGAATACGTCTGACTTGGTGTAGGAGCTGATGCTGTATCATAGCTACGCACAACCATAACATTGGCAGTAGCTAGTAGAACAACAATGATGATTGATAAAGTGGTTTTATACTCCATAATGTAAAATTTAATAGGACAGACCTTGTATTAATTTTGAATATATATTACTACAAGAAATTAAGGAAGAAATGAGGTGATGATGAATTAGAAGCTCGTTTTTCACGTATTTATAGTGTAGAACACTAGGGAAAGTTTGACGTTTTGATATGAATTAAAGGAACCATACTTTAACATAAATAATTAATTTATTGCTAGTCATTTTTATTTTATGATGTATTAATTAGACGTGTTACTCAATCGTATTAAATTTGTAAAGTTACTCCTTAGACATGGAAATTAAAGTTAATATACATTTGCGCCTTATAAATTTCTCTTATGATTTAAGATAATTTTTCTAGTATAATCACACTCATAACACATTAAGTTGTACCATATAATGTACATGATTTATACATTAATAGTCATTGAAAGTACGTACGCCTTAACATCAAATAGATTTTACAATTTCTAATAATAATTCCCGTTTCTAGCTAATAAATACACGAATAAAAGGAAGCTAAGATTCTAGCTGGAATTGAAAAGACTAATAAAACGTGACATGAGACATACGTGCAACTAAGAAGATTATAAATCAAAGGCGCATTGCACATAAATCCCGTAAGAAAGATAAAGCATGATGAGAACTACATTCATGCACATTTATATTTGCTCCATAAGAATCTATATTATGTACGTTTGAGCATTTGAAAACCAAATGATCAAAATAGAATAAGTTACCAAATGTACTACCCATAAGGCAAATTGTTGTGTGCTTATTGGTCACTGAAACTACATAGCGGCCGATTGTAGGGCCAAATGTATGTTTTAGCTATTAAATCTATGACCAAGTTGATGGTTGTAAAAGGACTATTTTTTGTAGGGCTATGAGAAGAGGCACTCGCCGATGACCTCGAATGTAGAACAAACTAATGTGTTCGAACAAAATTGTAATCAATTGTCTACTTCAAACTTTAGAACGATTTCTTAAGGAAAAAAGCGGAACTAGACGATTACATTGTTCCCAACTAGAAATATAAGTTGCATACACGCGGAAAAGTTTTGTTAATTGATAAGTTACATCACATATATAGGTCATCGATAAAGGTAAGGTTTCCATACACCCCTAATAATATATGGTATATTCTTGTGTTTTGATAACAAGAGGAAAGAAATTTTATGTAGTTTAGACATCAAATTATATATTATCGGTGTACAAAAAAAAAAGGTTTTAGTCTTGAATTTGTAATTGTGATACTACTATGGGATTCTTTTAGGAAGCTTTTTTTTAGTTGCGTTCTTTTGCAAGACTAGTATGAAGTTTTGCCCGAAATTTCGCTTTTATACAAAAAGAAGAAGCAAATATCCAGTTCTCACTATAAAATTGGTGACATAATGTATTCCCAAATGAGATTAAAAACTGCATAAACTATTTTGAGATTACAAATATGTATCAAAGACAATGTATTATTCAAAGTATTATTCAATTTAAGATTGTAACATTACGCTTTAGGAACAATAAGGAGGTTTCATTTTAGATAGAAACTTGTCCATTTTTCGTGCAAAGCTTCCATACTCTATCGTTTTTCTCTCGAATTTCTTTTGCTTGTTCTGCGTTAAAGTGTTTCAAATTGATAGTGATTTCGGTTAGAAAATCGTGACAACCTTCTCCAACGGCTAGCAAACGGCCACAACATTCTTTTGAGACGCCTACTCCAACACCGAATACATAATGGAAGATGGAATCACCACAAGTTGTTCCTATCCCGCTTGAGCATTTCTGAACTTTACCTGAATACGTCTGACTTGGTGTTGGAGCTGATGCTGTATCGTAGCTACGCACAGCCATAACATTGGCAGTAGCTAGTAGAACAACAATGATGATTGATAAAGTGGTTTTAGACTCCATAACGTAAAATGTAATAGGACGGACCTTGTATTAATTTTGAATATATATTACAGAAGAAATTAAGGAAGAAATGAGTTGATGATGAATTAGAAGCCCGTTTTTCACGTATTTATAGTGTAGAACACTAGGGAAAGTTTGGCGTTTTGATATGAATTAAAGAAACCATAATTTAACATAACTAATTAATTTATTGCTAGTCATTTTTATTTTATGATGAATTAATTAGACATGTTACTTAATCGTATTAAATTTATAAAGTTACTGCAAAGACATGGAAATTAAAGTTAATATACCATTTGCGCCTAGGGATGGGCGTGGGTCAGGTCTGGGCCGGGTCCTAATGGACCCAGATCCAGACCCATGACCTCTTGTACATACTCAAACCCGACCCATATCCATTTGAGTCTAAAATTTTCCGATCCAGATCCAGACCCAATGGGCATGGGCAGGGTTTGGGTCTTATGTGAGAAATTCATCTGAATCGACATCTATGATATTTTGTAGCTCAAAAAATTATTTTGTTGCACTAATACGTCAAATAGTAGATAAATTCTCAAATCAAATGTGCAATAAACAACTTGTAACCAAACTTCTGATGCTCATAACTTAGCATACATCCGTAAGTGTCAAATGTCAATAAACGTAGTCTCATAAACAGTAATATCAAAGTTTTAAACATCTAATAAAACATTACATAGTAAACGAGACTGTCGACGACGATGACTATGATAACGCGAGGGGGGTACTCTCCGGTAGATAGCTATGGTAGGGGAGGAAATCATGGATATTGATACCATGTGGTTTATTGTATAATCTATTAACTAACACAATAATGTTGTACAAAGGTTAAAATTTAGGTTTTTAATAAAAAAATTAAATTAGACGGGTTTATAAGTCGGGTCTGGGTCTCAGTATAGAGACTCATATCCGACCCATCACACATGTAAACGGGTCTGGGTCCGACCCAAACCCAGTGGGTCCTAAAAAATGAAGACTCATATCCGACCCACATGGGTCAAGTCTGATGGGTCTGGGTTGGGTCCGGGTTCCATTGCTATCCCTATTTGCGCCTTATAAACTTCTCATATGATATAAGATAACTTTTCAAGTATAATCACACACATAACACATTAAGTTGTACCTTATAATGTACACGATTTATATAATTATAATAAAAAAAAATGAGAACAATTGTGATAACATTAATAGTCATTGAAAGTACGTACGCCTTAAAATCAAATAGATTTTAAAATTTCTAATAATAATTCCAGTTTCTAGCTAATATATACACGAATAATAGGAAGCTAAGATTATAGCTGCAATTGAAAAGACTGATAAGACGTGACATGAGACATACGTGCAACTAAGAATATCATAAATCAAAGACGCTTTGCACCTAAATCTCGTAAGAAAGATAAAGCATGATGAGAATTACATTCATGCACATATATATTTGTTGCATAAGAATCTATATTATGTACGTTTGAGCAATTGAAAACCAAATTATCAAAATAGATTAAGTATTTACAACCCATAAGGCCAAATTGTTATGTGCTTATTGGTAACTAAAACTACATAGCGGCCGATTCTAGGGCCAGATGTATGTTTTAGCTATTAAATCTATGAGCAAGTTGGTTGGTTGTAAAATGACTATTTTTTGTAGGGCTATGAGAAGAGGCACTCGCCGATGACCTCGAATGTAGAACAAACTAATTTGTCCGAGCAAAATTGTAATCAATTGTCTACTTCAAACTTTATCACGATTTCTTAATGAAAAAAAACGGAATTAGACGATTACATTGTTCCCAACTAGAAATATAAGTTGCGTACACGCGGAAAAGTCTTGTTATTAAATGAGGTACGTCACAAATATAGGTGATCGATAAAGGTAAGGTGTCCATACACCCCTAATAATATACTAGTATGGCATATTCTTGTGTTTTGATAACAAGAGGATATAATATTTATGTAGTTAGACATCAAATTATATATTATCGGCGTACTAAAAAAAAGGTTTTTAGTCTTGAATTTGTAATTGTGATGCTATTATGGGACTCTTTTAGGAAGCTTTTTTTTAGTTGCGTTCTTTTGCAAGACTAGTATTAAGTTTTGCCCAAAATTTCGCTTTTATACAAAAAGAAGAAACAAATATCCAGTTCTCACTTGAAAATTGGTGACATAATGTATTCTCAAATGAAATTAAAAACTGCATAAACTATTTTGAGATTGCAAAAATGTATCAAAGACAATGTATTATTCAATTTAAAATTGTAACATTACACTTTAAGAACAGTAAGGAGGTTTCACTTTAGTTAGAAACTTGTCCATTTTTCGTGCAAAGCTTCCATACTCTATCGTTTTTCTCTCGAAGTTCTTTTGCTTGTTCTGCGTTAAAGTATTTCAAATTGATAGTGATTTCGGTTAGAAAATCGTGACAACCTTTTCCAACGGCTAGCAAAAGGCCACAACATTCTTTTGAGACGCCTACTCCAACACCGAATACATAATGGAAGATGGAATCACCACAAGTTGTTCCTATCCCGCTTGAGCAATTCTGAACTTTACCTGAATACGTCTTACTTGGTGTAGGAGGTGATGTTGTATCGTAGGTACGCACAGCCATAACATTGGCAGTAGCTAGTAGAACAACAATGATGATTGATAAAGTGGTTTTAGACTCCATAATGTAAAATGTAATAGGACCGACCTTGTATTAGTTTTGAATATATATTACTACAAGAAATTAAGGAAGAAATGAGTTGATGATGAATTAGAAGCTCGTTTTTCACGTATTTATAGTGTAGAACACTAGGGAAAGTTTCACGTTTTGATATGAATCTGTAACACACCGTATATTTTGGGGAATTTATTTAAGTCGGGTGTTACTAATTATATTTATTTTGGGTTAATTTTCATAAATTACTAATATGATTTTCAGTTTTTAAAGGATATTTAATTATGTTTTATGTATACAAATTAAACTAATTAAGCCAAATTCCATTTTATATTACAATTCCCTAAAGACCAAATTACGTTTTTGCCCTTAGTGTTACTAAACTAAGTGTTATTAAAAAAACCCTTAACCTTCCTTGTACGTACGTATCATCATCATCATTCATCATTCATCGTCTTTCACCAACGATCGCCGTCAACATTCGATCGCTCGCCGACTCCAATTTCCAGCCCGGTTTTTTACGAAACTAGTACCGTTGTTCCTCTTTTTCTCTTCTCTACACAACGGTATGAACTTCTCAAAGTTTTGTTATAGTTGTTCCGATGTCATTGTCTCATATTTTCGTTCTTAACTTTAGTTTATGAACTTTGATTGGTTTTGATGTTGGTATTATCGTTTAACATGACTTTTAGAGGGTTGTAGTAAGGTTTTATGAATGATTTTGAGTTGGGTTTTCTTTGAGAAGTTTTGTTGTTGGTGTCGTGTTGTTGTTGTTGCTCGTGGGGCTGTTTTGGTCCTAGAACGAGTGCTAGTGTTTTGGTCGAAGGATTGTTGGTTGTCGAGGTCTAAGATTTTTGTAGTGCTAGTGTGGCAGTGGCATTGACGATTTGTTGTAGTTTTGGGCTAATTTTTTATGGCATGCCGAGAAATAATGGATGTCTTAAAGGCTTGGCTAATTATTGTTTGAGCCATATAATTAAATCACATTTGAGGTGTGATTATACGATTTGGCTAATCGAATGTTAGTAATGATTTGTTTGGGCTGTTTTGTTAGGAGCTTGGTTTAGTCTCGTAATCCATGTTACTAATTATAGTTTTCACTTTGGTGTATATAGCTTGTGGGATTAAGGAGGTGCAATTTGTTGATTTTGAGAGGAATAATTGAGAAGAAGTTTAGCGCTATCGGTAAGAACGTCAACTCTTGAGCTTGAGCATGTTTTATTGTCTTCTAATGTGATCAATTCTTGTTTCATATATATTGGCTTCTATACTCCTATCGTTTGATCACAATATCTCTTGTTTGGTTGGGAATTGGTTATACATCAAATAAAACATCTAATCATGGTTTGAATATGAGTTATGGTTAACGCGATTTTCTTCTATAAACACTCTAGAGTTCGGGTTAACTCCTCCGGGGGTGCTCGATTACGAATGATTTAATATACCTCTAACCAAGGTAACTCTTAACTGGATTAGCTACCAGTTACCTATTAGAACCTCCTCCTTGACCGGTTACATCCTACTAGCCCTCATGTGAGGGGTGTGCACACTCGGGTTCTCTTAGGGTGGTTTGGTTGGCCTCTAGAGTTGTTCCTGGTTCGGGGTAGGACCCTTACCAAAGATGGGTTACTGATGCGGAGTGCCCATTCCTGTATATTTGGCTTTTCTCTCTGAAATTCGTATAATTATTCTTGGTTCATATATCTCTCTTATCAACTTGGATAATCCTTTGGAAAGTTAGCGTTGCTTGTTCAGCTACACGCCTCAAAGGCGCGTATCTTACTTTCCTTGTTTTGCTTTGAGTTCTTACTCAGCCAGTTTTGCTGACGTTCTTTTGTTTGGGATTGTCCCTACCCTATTCTGGGGCCTGTGTCATTTTCCGATGGCGCAGTTGACAGGTGTGTTTGATGGTGATATGTTGAGCTTGCGGACGTCTGCATTCACGGGGTCTTTTCATTTAGACAATTATTAAACCTTTATTAGTTTCATTTGGATTTCGGATTTGGAATTTGTAAACTTTGACTAAGTCTTCCGCTGTCGTACTATTTATTATTTACATTTTGGATTTATTAATCTGGTTTTAGCCTTGCAATTAACTTGGTTAGTTAATTGTGGCATAATAATCCTAGGTTTTCATTTATTTAATTTGGTCGAAAATTTAGGATTGTTACAGAATTAAAGGAACCATACTTTAACATAAATAATTAAATTATTGCTAATCATTTTTATTTTATGATGAATTAATTAGACGTGCTACTCAATCGTATTAAATTTATAAAGTTACTCCTAAGACATGGAGATTAAAGTTAATATACATTTGCGTCTTATAAACTTCTCTTATGATTTAATATAATTTTTCAAGTATAATCACACACATAACACATTAAGTTGTATATAATGTACACGATTTATATAATTATATTAAAAAAATGAGAACAATTGTGATAACATTAATAATCATTGAAAGTACGTATGCCTTAACATCAAATAGATTTTACAATTTCTAATAATAATCCCAGTTTCTAGCTACTATATAAACGAATAATAGAAAGTTAAGATTTTAGCTGAAATCGAAAAGGATGATAAGATGAGACAAATTAATTCTGAGGATGTAGAATTACCATCATTACCAGCAAAAATGTCACCCATAACACCAGCATGCCTTTCTTTATCAGATGGTTTTTCTTCATTGGATTAAAATGTGGCCCTTATATTCATTTATCAACATCTCATAAGAATCTTAACACCAAATTTTATCAGACAAACAGACAAAAAAAAATAAAAAAAGAAAATAGATTGACTATGATATACATGAATGAAATTCTCAGTGATCACTGAATTAAATTGTGAACAGAAGCACTAAGAACAAAAACATCTCGTCTTGTTTGATAAACAAATCTATTACACTCAATTCTGATGCATACAGGGATCCTGGGCAACACTAAGTGGTCTAATCTCTATATCTATCAGTAAAAAAGAAGAAAAGAATTTCAATTGAGGTAAAAAAGAAAAAAGGTGAATGCTAAGGCAGACAAATGAATCAAAGATTAACCTTCTACTGTAGTTCTATGGACAAGAGATCATGGAAGACTGTTCTTATGTCGGGTCTCTCAGATGCAGGGAGAATGCATCTCAAAGCAACCTGTAATATCCTTTCCAGTACTATCTGCTCGTAATCTGTGACGCCCGCTTTGTCAAAACAGTCGCTGGCACGGTTTTCCGTTACCAGCATTTTTACCCAATCTGTCAGGTCAACTGCACCTTGATTTGCAGAAACAATCTCTGCAGAGCTCCGTCCAGTAATGAGCTCCAACAGAATAACTCCAAAGGCATAAACATCGCTCTTCAGAGAGGGGCATGGTTTGCTTGAGCTAATGAATTCAGGTGGCAGGTAACCAAGAGCGCCTGCATTAAGAACTTGATCAGCAGTGCCAGATGGGGTTAGAAGCCGGTGGAGACTGTAATCTGTGACGAGGGTATTTGCTTTTGAAGGATCTATCAATATGTTTGTTGACTTGAGGTTGCCATGAGGTATGGCTTTCTCGTTGTGAAGATAATCCAAACAATGGGCAACATCACAAGCTGATTTCAGTCGTTTTTCCAAGGATAGATGTGGAATCTGACTTCTCTCAGGCCCTGCAATATCAATAAGTCAGCAAAGTGATCAATCAAAAGAAAGACGAGAAGTTTCGAATTTTTGATCTTTCATAAGGATGGATATTTGTCAAACGTAACAAGGCATCGGTTTTACAGTAAACTCAATCTCATTCCTAACTTCAGGGTTAGAGTTCCTGCTTCAAGCAGTCCTATTCTAATTGTTGAGGCTTTTTGATAAAATTGTCAGTTACATCAAAGGACACAGCACCCATCTTAACACTAGATATTTTAAGCTAAGTTCAATAAAAGTACCTATTGTGATGTCTCGCAATTATCGCCCAAAGGTCTGGCATGGCAATAATTAAGAATTTTTCAAACACAAACATTACCCTAGGTCTTCCCTTGAGGTTTTGGCTTAGTTAGAGAGACTGTTGTTCTTGGATATTTGATTGAAAATCTACTTCAGAATAAGAACAAGCACTGTGATGAACTATTTTGTCTCATAATATATGATCAAAAGGGCAAAGGGCAGCCCGGCGCACATTGGCGTCCCCGCTAAGCGAGGGTCCGGGGAAGGGTCCCACCACAAGGGTGTAATGAGGGCAAGCCTTCCCTTGTCAATTTATTTGACAAGAGGCTGCTCCCAGGACTTGAACCCGTGACCTATCGATCACACGGCAACACCTTTACCGGTGTGCCAAGGCTCCCTTCATAATATATGATCACAAGGCGAAGATTTTATTCCACCAAGTCGTTCTTTAAAACAACTACGGTCATTGATACATTGGTAAAATTTGCTATGTGGTCACCTAAAAAGAGTGTGAACCCTCTCAGAGTCTCAGGTGTCCGAGCATTTACTAGATTATAGAATAAAACAAACATAGAGATAATCAAAGTGGCCTATTTACAAATACTAGGAAGGAGACAACCTCCAGGATGTCTAGTTACAGAGAAAGTACGTTAAGTCATCAACTGAGTCTGTGAGGACATGTACACTTACAGCCTTACAGGGCAGGAAAGGTAAGTGAGACAAAAATCATACATGTAGAAGCAGGAGATGGTAAACAGTAAACCAACAGATTTATTATATTAACGAAAGTTACCATCTGAAGGTTTAGAGGCAACACATTCACACAAAACAAAGCTCTCAGAGAGACAGAAAGGCAGAAAGCATTCAGTTGCATCTTGCAAGAACAATGAAAGATTTCGTGCAGTGAAGTTAAAATTTACCTTGTAAGTAGATCCCTAAGCATGGAAAATTAACATAATTTGACATGATAAGCTTCTCGTGCTCCCTTGGGCCCCAGTAATAGCCTTGGAGAGACACTAGATTTGGGTGTCTAACATTTCCAAGCCTTCTAGCTTCCCTTGCAAATTCTTTTTTCCCTTTCGCTATCCCCTCTTTCAACCTTTTAACTACCAATATATGACCACTGTCGAGTGTAGCTCTATATAGCATTCCATGACAGCTTCTACCAATGACTTCTGCTGGAGCTCGTGAGAGTTGCTCAGCAGTGAAAACCAAAGATCCATCAAACAGATGTAAATCTCCAGCAAGTTTATCAGGTGAACCAATCTTCATTGTGCCAAGATTTTGGAATAAATTTTGGCTTTTAGGAGGTGATGTGTTTGAAGGAGACAAGATCAGGACTGGAGACATTATTTCTCCTTGACTCCTCATTGATTCAGGAGGGGCTATATCTTCGCTTTTTTTCATCACGGATCTAGAATTTTCTACCTCAGGAGTAGGTCCCATCTTCGACAAGTTAGAGGGTACCTGACCTGAACTTGGTGTAGTTATAGATGGATTAACACTTTTATGGGAAGGTGATGTGCTGGGGAGTGAAGAAGTTCCACTTTTATTATCCTTGCCTTCACTTTTAGTGATCTGACTCTTTCTACGATGCTCTTTCTTGTGAACTCTGTAGTATACTAAGAGAAACAGCAGAGCTAGAACAACAGCACCACAAATAATACCAGCGAGGATGAAAGCAGTAACAGCTCGATTCTTTCTGCGATCATGACTCTTACTGTATGGTGATTGTGATGAAGGAGGTAATACCAGTAGTGAATTCCCAGGATGAAATGCTGCGTCTGGAAACTTCCTCAGGTTTTCGGGTACAGTTCCCGAAAGGTTGTTGTAAGAAACGTTAAGACCAATCAACTGGTCCGGGAGATTACTAGGGATGCTACCTTGAAAGTTGTTGCTGGCCAGGTCAAGATACAATAAGCTGTGGAAGTTGCTTATTTCAAGAGGCAAATCACCACTAAGCATATTATGTGACAAATCCAACGACAGTAGACTAGAGCTGTATGAAACTTTCAAATTATCTGAATCTCTTTGAAGAGGTATACCCCCGCTGAAGTTGTTGTGTGACAAGTTCAGAGCGGTCAATTTTTCTGAACTGAATAAACTTTGGAGGAGAGATCCACTCAGCTGATTAAAGCTAAGATCTAGAACCTTTAACTCAGGGTATGAGCCAATAATTGGTTGGAGGATTCCTTGAAGTGAGTTGTTGGAGAGGCTGAACGAAGAGAGTCTAAGGAACTGGGAAGTTTCATTAGGCAATGTCCCTGCCAAAGAGTTTGAACTCAGCTGGATAACCTCTGCATAATTTCCCCAGTACTTGATTCTTGAGAGATTGCCAGAAAATTTATTATTGCTCAGATCTATTACGACACACTGCCCAATCTTCAAGGGCAAGGAGCCTGATAGCTGATTTGAAGACAAGTTTACGTTCCTCAAGCTTGCTGATGTGATACTTCCCACTGGCCCTGCAATAAATGATTATGTGAGCAAAATGCAGAAGAATACTTTTGCATTTCAAAATATGACTCCATGTCCACAATTTCAGATCTCTCAGCAACTTTCTTTTTTTGTGGATATTGTTGATCATGAATATGCACCAGATATGCACCAAGGAACGCGAAAAAGACTTGTGTATGGTCTCCTTTCTTTCCTTGGACCATTTACAATGCCTGATGAACTAGAATCCCATAACCCTATTTCGAATCCGCCCTCTACAATCTGAGTCTCAGTTGTTTGACAAATTTCATTATATTAAGGCTTTCCATGACACCAAAATACTAGGTTATAGAATGACGTCAAAAAAAAAAAAAAAAAAAAAAAAGTTATATTTTTATGGGGTTTCTAAATTCTTCTGATGATGGCCTAGTGAAATACTTGGGTTTCTAGATCTTCATTGGTTCGAAATGACTAATTGCACAAGGAAAAGTTTTCACACTTTGATACTGTCAGATTTAGAACAAGGGCAGAAGAGCAGAATATATTAGCAGAATCCATCCACCAGGGGCAATTCCTTCATTCGTTTCCTCATCCCTTACTAATCCACCCAAAGAATCTAAACAAAAGAAATATTACCTTTGATAGTCAACTTTGACCAATTTATTTTCTTAGCAGAAATGTATTATTTGTAACTCATAAAAATGTCTGTGCTTCTTATTTTTTGAAGTAGCGGTCAGTCGGTGTGATGCTCGAAGCAATTTTCATTTTGGGCCATCCTGCAGTCTCTCTATGTTTCAACAGGGGGTAAGGCTTGCATGCATCCGACTCCCCCCTACCCCGCCTTCTGGCGGGAGCCTTTATGGCACTAGGGTAAAGGTGTTGTAAACGTACTCTTTGTAAGTTAATGAGGATTAATAAATTATGCACACTGCATCGAGATGTTGTTTCTGGGTAGGTTAAGCATTTTTCTTTAAAGCATACTACTCCGTCCCAATCTAAATTTCTCATGGAATTTGAAATCCTCTCACATTTTCAAATGCCAAGGGAAGTTTAGTTTGAGACTGAGTGGTACAGTACATACGAAAGGAAAGCAAGGAGACCATACACAAGACACTATGGCAGACAATTTTCTCCTGTAGGTGTTTTCTTACAATCAAAGTTAAACTAAGAGGAGATAAAGTAGCAATGCTTATCAGACACACATACCATTCTTTCTTTCAGATCAATCAACTCCAACACAAAATCACTTCCAACAGAAAGAGGAGAAAAAATCAATTCATTGTTTATCACATTATCATCAAGAGTTCAGAAATCAATGAATTACCATGAAGCTGGTTGTGGCTGAGATCCAGTTCGGAAATGACCATTGAGCTATCTTGGAAAAGCGCCTCAGGCAGTGCTCCGGACAACTGATTAAAGCCTAGTCGAAGAACACGAAGAGAGACCACAAGGTTGAAAGATGGAACTGTTCCATTGAACTGATTATTGCTAGCATCAAACACCTCAAGACTGTCAAAGAACGGCATTCCATCATGAGCAAAGAGCGCTCCTGCTAAAGCATTATAGCTGACATTCAAATACTGAATATCCGACACAAAGCTAGCCCTTCCAAGGCCAAGGTCCAAGGGTCCAACAAACTGGTTGCAGCTGAGATCAACAACAAGCAGACCCCCCAATTCTGCGACAAGACTCATTACATCCCCTGAAAATCTGTTGGAATGTAAATCAAGGTACTTCAACTTCTTCAAACTACGGAAACCAGGTGGAAGAACACCTTCCAAGTTGTTCTCAGACAGATTAACAGACACCAAATTCTTCATCTGAGTGAAACTAGATGGCATTACCCTATCAAAAGAATTCCGGGAAACATCCAAATTCTCCAAAGACGTAATTTCAGCAATGTCCAAGATACTCCCACTTAACCCATTGCCCGAAACAGACAAGTTCCGGAGCAACTTTAGGCCCGAAAGGGTCTTAAAATCAAAATCCCCAACCAGACCAGAATCATTAAGCATGATAGCCACTACATTGCCATTACTACAACTAATTCCATGCCAATTCCGGGGGCACCCATCAGAACCTACTGAATTGGCATTCCAAGAGTCAAATACTAGACCAGAACCATCCTTTTTAATCCCTTTTTTAAGCTCTAAAAGCGCATTCGAGTCCGAACTCCCAAATGTGAGTTGCACCCAAAACAGTACAACTAACCACACTATCAGTATTCCTTCCTTCCTCATTATCCCAACTCAGATTAAACACACACTCGAGAAAATCTCTCAAACACTAATTCATCCATTACAAACTAAAAATTTAGGTAATTTGCACACAAATACCATACAACTTCATTGTTTTGCACCAATCATCAAGAATTTATATTATCTAACCCAATTTTCCCACTAAAAAACACCATACAAATACACCAAAAAGTAGGGTTTGAAAGCTTATACTATAATTATGAACTAAAAAGTGAAAAGGGTAACTAACAAAAAGTGAATCAGATCAAATAGGCACAAAAAGGGTAAAACATCATTGCAATAACAATCAACTTTAATCAATTCTCAACTAAAAAGGGTAAAAAACTTCAGATTGAAGCAACAAATTAAACTAAAACATGCAAATGAAAAACACAGCCACTACATTTCCCAACAATTCCCAGTAAAACAAGACATTGCAGAACAAAAGATTAAATTTTGAAGAAATTGGGAGTAAAAATGAGAGATAAGAAGCAAACCCCAGTGCAAATTTAGGAAGAGGAAGAGATTTATGTAGCATTCTAAATGTGGAGAAGAAGAGTTGAAACGAGTTGACTCGGTCACTATATGAGTGAGTGAGTGAGTGAGTGAGTAGACACGAGAAAAGGAGGCTAGTAAAGTGAGTGAGAAGCCATTAAAATAAGATTTGGGATGTTGGGATTTGAGGTCTTTTGAGACAAATAGAAGCATGGGAGTGAGGGACACTCAAGATTGGAGTTGTTAAGAGTTACGCTACTTGCAAAACTAATGACAAATTTTTCACAAATTTCTATTACAGTTTCAGAAGTAAAAATTCTTTATCTGATAATGTCAAATGGGAAAGAAAACATCCTTCCACGACAAGTTTTCATTGAAAACTTGCAAAAGGGCGAAACCCTCGCCCCCAGGGCCCCCACCGCCCGACCCGATGAGCATTGGGGAGGAGGTAAGTCATGGTACTCAGCGGCCTCCTAGGTGGTGGGCTCCCTTGGTGCCCACAAGGAACCACCCCCCACATCGGAAGGATGAAATTCCCACACTGCGGCTACCAAAGCTTGAACCCGGGACGTTTGCAAACCCTTCACCACCCGAGTACCAACTGAGCTACACCCATGAAGACATGAGGAGGGTGTTAAAGGTGCAAGCCTAAGTCCCACATCAAAGAAACAATGAGGGGAAGTTTTGTTTATAAGTGATTATCACACTAATTAGTAGTATGAAACCTTTTGGGAAAGAGCCCAAAAACAAATTCGTGAGGGCTAGACTCAAAGCGGACAGTATCATATTAATTGAACCAGTGGTCTGCAAAAGCAGGGGTCCAACAGAGGGATACAATTATACAAGTATTCGAGTTATTATAAGTTTTGCATGAGACGTTTAATCAAATTAGTGTGAATTTACAAAAAAAAAAAACCCTCTCTCTATAAAAAAAAAAAAAAAAAAAAAACTCCTCCCGCCGGTGAAGCCTTGTTAGGCTGTGAGTGGCCATTTTTTGTCATTCCCGGCCTAATATTTTCCGTTTTTATGCTTTTGTAATTGTTAGTTTGTAGTTTGTGTAGTATAAATAAGTTATTCTCCTTTTGTGAGAATGTTTCTTCTCCTTTGATAGGAGTCTTTAGTTCTCCTTTTTAGGTGTCGTTTGGATGCCCTCAAAATCCATAAGAATTTTATTTTCCTAGGATTTGAATTACCATAAGTTGTTTGGTTACCCTAAAGTGTAGGAATTGGAAATTCCTCAAAAGTGTAAGAATTTAATTACCTAGGGGGGGCTAGGTAAGTAGAAATTCTTATAAGAATTGAATTCTCTTGTTCATCCAAACAAATTTCCCCAATTCGCATACTTTCTAAATTTCTAGGATTTGCAAGTTCATGTGAATTCCGACTTGCGGAGTGTATCCAAACGACACCTTAGACTATGTTTATCAATGGTGCCATAAACTCATGGCACCACAATATAAAATACTCCCTCCGTCCCCCTTTAAACACCCCAATTTTCTTTTCGGAGTGTCTTTCTTTCAACACCCTATTTCAAAACTTTCTAAATAGGGTAAGTTTTCACCACACATCAACCCTCCACTATCTTCAAAAACAATAAACAAACCACCCATTATTTCAAAAATAATAAACAAACCGCTCATTATCTCCAACAATAATAAACAAACCACCCATTATTTTCAACAATAATAAATAAACCACACATTATCACCAACAATAATAAACAAATCACACCACCTTAATCCACGTGAATTAAGGAGCGGGGTGTTTAAAGGGGGATGGAGGGAGTAGATTTATCTCTTCTCTTCTGGTTCATGACACTTAACCTGAATTTGAAGAGTTCATTGGTGGCACCTTCATAACTCCAGTTATATAATTATATAGTTAATTTTTTTACTTAAAAATGTATATCAAAATGGATCTCATTTTGTAGAGTATAAAAACTTACGAAGAGTGATGTAATTTTTATATTTTTATAAAAGTTATTTAACAAGAAATTTGCCTTCTAAATTCTTCAAAAAGTATTTAATTTTTCTAACAAACCAAACAATGACCCTTGGCAGAGGGTAGAAGACATGTGAAGAATTTGTCAGCGTTTTTCCTTGTGGCATCGGTGCCCCGCAGAGGCCTTGTGCCATGAGAATTGCTTTGAAGATTAATATTCTACTAGGTGAAACGCTGCACGGGACGCTTTATCATAATCGCTTTTTCTTATTTACTAAGTTAATCTCACAATAAATAAGTAAATCGTGGTAACTAATTAAATGTTTGTTAGTTAAAATATCTCCTAATCATACTCAATCGTCGTTGTACATTTGTATGAAGTATTACTTGATCTTTAAATAATATTCTTTTTTTGTTTATTTTTAAATCATTTTTCACAAAAATCTTAAACTTGTCAACATATCTCTACCAAAATCATACTTAACTTTTCAAAAGTATGATACTGTATGATTATGTTTATTATTATTATTGCGAAACATTGTTTCACGATCTATTTAATTATGTTTTAGAAATTAAATATTGTCCAAAATAATTTATATGTGTAAATGGATCTTATATTGAAATACATTATGACACGAACTCAATGATACATGTATCATAATATTTGATATACGTAACCCGAGTTATAACAGTTTATATTATGTTTCATGTTGATAACTTTATTATGTAAGAGTTCTACAAATATTGAACTCTCTTCGCATGCATTTCTTAATGTTTAATGTGAATTATCTTAATATTTTATGTGAGAGTTTAACATATCATGGACACTCTTTGGGCATTTTTTTTACCTCTAGAGGCTCTCAATGCGGTCTAAACTATTAGCTTCTTAACTTTTCAAAAGTATGTGTAAATAGATCTTATATTGACATACATTTCGACACGAACTTAATGATACATGTATCGTAATATTTTGATATGCGTAGCCCGAGTTATATATGTTTATATCATGTTTCATGTTGATAAATTTATTAAATAAGAGTTTTAAAAATATTGAACTATGTGTGTGCATTTTTTTAATGTTTTATGTGGATTACTTTGTTACTTTAGGTGAGAGTTTAGCAAATTTTGGACTCTCTCCCTGCATTTCTTGACCTCCCGACGCCCTCATTGCGCTCCAAATTATTCGCTTTCAGATATATATATTAGATTGCTATTTCGCACGTATGAGCTGAAAAAAGTGGGTGCCATGAGAGCTCATGGCATCCCCAATAAACATAGTCTTAGGAGTGGTTACTTTTGGTTTGTAGATTGAAGATCCGATTTGATGTTGGGTGTTCCGATCTACTTCCGGGAATGGTGCATAGTTTTTATGATCTTCGTTACTCCATCATCTACTACATCGAGACGGTTATATCACATTTCGACGTGATTTCCTTTGCCACAAAAGATCTGAGAACATCAAAAAGTTATCATGGATCTCGATCTAGAAACAAGGAGCTATTCTTGACCCGTTGTTTACTTAATTTTCTTGGTTTTATAATGTATGGTTGTATCTTAGATCTAGCTTGTTGTAAGTGCCGTTTGACAATTTATCAATGAGATATTACTTCCATAAAAAAAAAAAATATTGGTGTGAATTTGTTTGAGATATACTTTTTCTATTCCAACGGGCTAAGTGAAAGTTTTCAAAGGATACTTCTCAGTTGTGACTTGTGCTGCGTTTTAATATACTTCCATTTGAGACCAATTTTTCTGTCAATGCTGAACATATAGTGTCAATGTAAGTGTTGAATTAATTATAAATTTCTGGGCGTTTTTGGGCTTAACAAGATCTTTGGTCTAATAAAAATTCCGATGAGAGAGATTTAGTATATTTACTATAATATACTTGAGTGACCCGACCTGTCCCGCCCGATTGTCAGCTCTACACATCATTGTAATTATAATGAGGGGACTGGTTTATAAGGTAGTAGGTAACCTGCTTCCATTCATGAACCGGATGCTCCCTGTAAGCTAGTTGATTACTCATGCTATAGCCAACTTTTGATAGAAGTTCTCTGGGCTTGTGACATGTATTTCTAATCTTCTTTTACAGCTTGTTGTACGTGGTCCGACAATTGACTTAATATAAAATTATGTTAAGATTGTCGCAGATTAACTTACAATCTTAAACTTTATATTCTTTCCAGCTAAGCCCCTGTTTGATAGAACTTAATAAAATTAGTATTCAGATTAGTTCAGAATCATTAAGATCAGATGAGATCAGATCAGAGCCATTCAAATCAGATTAGATCAGATCAGATCAGAAAAGTTCGAATTTCAATCAATGTATTTGGTCTATAATTGATACTAATTCGTTGAAATTCAATCAAAATTTCAACACATTCAGATCAGATCGGTTCAGAGTCATTCAAATCAGATCAGTTCAGAAATATGCAGTCCCAAACATGGTCTTACCTATCAAACAAGGCCTAAGACCATGTTTGCCAGGTAAGCCCTGTTTGATAGGAGTTAATAAAGTAGTGTTCAGGTTAGTTCAAAATTATTCAAATCAGATTAGATTTGTTCAAAAATAACGATCAATTAATTTGTTTCAACAATGATACTAATACGTTGAAATTCAATCAAATTTTCAACAAATTATGATCAGTTCAGAATCTTTCAAATCAAATCAAATCAAATCATATCAGGAGTAATCAAATCAGATCAGATCAACTCAGAAAGATGCAGTCCTATCAAACGAGACCTAAATCTTGTTTTAAAGGTTCATATGAATTTGTTATAGGAAAATTGAACGAGAATAATGTCGTTTTTGGCTGGTTCTCCCAAAATAATCTCAACTTTCATTTGTCCCAAAATAATCTCAACTTTCAAGTTAATTTGTAAAAATAGTTTCAATATTTACGAACCTAATTATATGCCATTTATAATTTACGCTGAACCTAAATCTTTCGCATTTTAATCTGAACCTGGAAATAAACACACCCCTTACAATAACCCCTCTTCTCCTCATCCTTTCCCGTGCCCACCCCCCTGACTACGCAACGCTGGTAGCTTGTGGTTGGGATTGTAGTAGGGTGTGTTGAATTGGGTGAGGATTGAGGAGAGATAGTGGGGATTTAGATTACATTTTTCAATTTTTAATTTTAATTTTAACCCTGAAATCTTATGAATGACATGTGATTGGGTTGTAGATTGTGCCTAAATATTGGGTTGTACTCCGTATAAAACTACAGAAGTATATATAAGAAATGATCCATTTGTACGATTTGTAGGTTTGGAGTACAACTATCTTATCTAATATATCTTATACTATATATTAAAACTTGTGTTAGGGGCAATGACCACGTTCACCAACTTCGGTTAAATAAATAAATAATATTAAATATTAAGATATGAAAATACTATATAAAATATTAAATAATATGGTAGATTGGTAGTTATCAGCTAATTTATGAAAAAACAAAATAATTTATGGTAATAATAAGTTACCTAATTTAGGGTAATAAATTGAAATATTATGTGATAATAAAGGGGGAGAGGAAAGTGAAACAAAATGAAATAACATAACGGATGACGTGATAGTGGAATGAAAATGAAATAGTGTAACAGACGAGATATGGAATGAATGAAATAATATAACGGGTGACGTACAAGTGGATATGAAATAAAAATACGATGAGTTAGTAGAAATAAATAATAATATAATATAATATAACCGGTGACAAAAGTTGAAATAAGAAAATAATGTAAAATATCGTTCTGTAACAACCCTAAATTTTGACTTAACTATAAATAGAAATAATTTAGAATAGTCACGCCGCAATTGAATTGCTAGGCTAGACATTCAACTACAATCATCCAACGAAAAATAAAACAGCGGAAGTCTTTAAATGTCGAACTACAGTTCTCAAAACGAAATCCAAATTACATAATCAAAATGAAATAAGTCTAAAATGAAATAAAGTCTTTTGAAAACCCCAACATGATCAGCTTCGTAAGCATGCATCCACATCATCAAGACCTGTCAACTATGCCATCGAAGATTGACATAGGCCCCAGAACAAGGTAGGGACGAACCAGAAAACAGAACGTCAGCACAGGCTGAGTAAGAAGTAATAAACATAAAAGAACAATTAAGATACGCGCCTTGAGGCGCGTAGCTAAGAAGAACGAATTGATGTTATAACTTAGGAGTATCAATAACAACCGAGTGTATTATCAAAGGAGCATTGTCGCTCAATATATATACAAATTATTTAATCATATTTTCGGCCAGGGTCCTACCCCATAGCCTCACTTAACGAACTTTGTTCGAGCTAGAGTTGTAATTATCGCCCCTAATAATCCCGAGTGTGCACACCCCTCGCAAGATAGGCCGGTAGGACGAGCTCCCATCTAGGAGGAAGACTATTAGGAAGTCGGTAGCTAATCCGACCCATAGTACCTTGATCAGAGGTATATCAAACGATGATCGGCCGAGCCGAATCCATCGTACTCTAGGTGGAGTCATTTATTTTCTTTCATCCGTTTTACATACGTTATTCACGCGTGCATTATTTGACGATACAAATTATAATGATCATAATCGATTGATACTTGAAGCGAAACAAAAACACAAGCGACAAACATACACAAAACTCGACCGAGTGGCCGAGTGGTGGTCTCAGCTAGAGGCCGAAGGGCCGAGGAAGGCAAGGATCGACCGAGAGGCCGTGTGGAGTATGGTGGTCGAAAGACCGCAACGAATATCGATATGATGGAAAATAAATACACTCAATGATATAATTTAGGCACAAGCGAAACGGATAATGAGAATGGACGTATAAAGCAAGAATATATGATGTTCAAGCGAATTAGTGTATCAAACAAGATAGTGATTAGTCAAGAGATTTGTGATCAACGTTCTTACCTTACTAGCGAAATCACAAGATCAACTCAAGACTTTAGAACGGTACTTCCTCGAACACACAACCTAAAATCAATCAACAATACACTAATTACTAACCATCACCCTACTAGTGCATCCAAGGCAACTCTAACTTTGGATTTCAACATTTAAACGACCTCTAAACAACACCAAATTCGCACAACATCCCCCCAAGTATACTAGCAACATTAATCGACCATTAAATCACCAAAATAATAATTTAAACATCAAGATTAGGCAAAATTCAGAAATGGGCAAAATACATATTCATAATCAAAACACCATGAAACGTTCCCAAATTGAAATTAAGGTTTACCCATCTCATAATTATCATCTCCACCAAATTTCACATCAATCCACCCATAAAATCACCCCTAAATACATATGAACCCTAATTTCAAAAGCCCTAAATTATCATTCAATTATTCATGCATCAAAACTACAATTAAGCATGATTATAATCTAATAAAGCAATTCCCAACAATACTAGCATAATCAAATCATAATTGAGATGAAACTATGAAACCCCTAATTTAAATTTTATGGAAAAAAAAGGTTTATACTTACAACTCTTGATGTAGAAATCAAGAGGGAGGGACAAGGTGGCGGCGTGGTGGTCGGCTGGCGGTGGGGGCGGCTGACGTGGTGGCTCGCGGCTGCCCTTTCTCCTCTTCTCTTCTTCTCTTCTCTTCCTCTTCACGTCGCTTCTCTTTTTTTTTCTTTTGTTCTGCGTCTTCTGTCGACGTGAGGGGTGATGGGAGGGTTTTTTTATATATATTTAATTTAGGAGTAGTATGGGTTTAGTAAGGGTATTTTGGTAATTTCGCCAAACAGCTGCCCAATTAGGAAAACGTCTCTAATCTGAAGGTATACCCTAATTTCCCAAAATAGATTTTCATATCCTTAAAATGAAATTCTCCCAATACTTTACACAATTCAAGTAACCCAAAAATATGGGGTGTTACACGTTCTAAATAATATTATAATAAAAATAAACCTACATTTTTATGAAACGTGTATAGACAATATAAATAAGTAGCCCGAGCGCATGTTGGGCATGCAAACTAGTATTACTATATTAGTAGGTTCGGAAGTATTTTGGACAACTTTTCAAAACAAAGATGAAAGTTGAGACTATTTTGGAATAAATGAAAGTTGGAACTATTTTGGCATAAATGAAAGTTGGGATAAATCAAAGCTCCCTTAGATTGTATAATTCCAATAAAACTATTGATCTAGTCCTTCTATATATACTATTAAAGGAGGCTTTTTAGAGCTCTCACAATGACCGGAGGTTATTAGAGAGTTTTGGCAATTTATAATATTATTTAGTTATCAAGTTTATGTGAAACTCTTTTAATTAAACGATCTTCTGTTAATAATAATATTATATTAATATTGTTTACATTAGACAATCCTACTAATAATCCTACTAATACGTAGTTTTCAAAGTCCTATATATGTCATAGAATTGCTATAGTACGATAATACACATTCTAATTAGAAGTTAATGTTAACTATATTCATCTAAAACCAAGTGAAGGTTGCTAAATGTGATTGGTGGGTTTTAATCTGGAAACTTTGTGATGATCTTGAATTCGTCAATTTTCATGTCTCTTGATAATAAATGGTTCCAATATGATTTTCATTTCGAATTAGATTGTAATTAGCCTTCTTCATTTGTTAGGATTAGCGTACGTTATGTGTTAGTGTAGAAGGTGTTTCCAATCACAATTACAGTACTAATAAACGCAAGACATACATGACTACACGTACTTATCCTAGATACGTGCATTAGTGCATATATAACTCAGCATACTAGAACTAACCGAAATATGTTATAATCCTACGTACTTTGTGCATGAGTTTTTAATAAGTGTGTCCAATATCTAGCCTATAGGTTTTATAAATATAATTGTAATAAGCTTTGCTTCTTCTCCTTCTTTGTTTGTTTTTTTCAAAATAATTAGTTGATATATTTATGATTCGAGAGAACATTTCAACGAAATACGCTATAATCCTACGTACTTTGTGCATGAGTTTTCAATAAGTGTGTCCAATATCTAGCCTATAGGTTGTATAAATATAATTGTATAAGCTTTGATTCTTCTCCTTCTTTGTTTGTTTTTTTCAAAAGAATTAGTTGATATATTTATCATTCGAAAGAACATTTCGAAGAGACTTACAAAAGTATAACTAGCCACTAACAACCTATTGGCTGTATAAATTTAATCTAATTGTCTACTATAACCTGTAGTGTATTTCTAAACTCAAACTATCATTCATATAAAAAAAAAACAAAAAAAAAAGTTTAAACTATCATACTCATAGTTCTTCCTAAACCTTGACAAACCAACAATTATTTTGAAGAAAGTTGCTTCAAGTCTAAGTTTTTGTTACAGTTTATAAATAAGAAACAACAAATGAGAATTATTGCGATATTTGAGATTAATGGACGCAAGGAATGTGAAAAGAAATTTTGAAGGGAATTGAATACAAATAACGCAAATGAAGAGAAATTATGAGAATAAAAAAGGGGATTGTTTTTCCCAGATAGCCTTATGTCATTTTGTATATATTTTTTTTTATGTCACTAAACTTTCGTGACACCCCTTTAAGGTTAAAATCTCTCAAAATATAATGGTTGGATTATGATATTGTACACTTTTGGAATTATTTTTGTTTTGAAATATTTTTTCGTCAGACTGACCATCAAACCCCTAACTCGAAAAACAAATACGTTATACAATGCATAAAAAAACTACATAGATTAATATGAAATTTTTTTTTATTATATAGAGATTTTACCACACAATATCTATATCCAAACATAGATTTCAAATTTCAGTTTTAACAAGTCTAATAGAAATCATTATTAAAAAACGTGCAACGCACGGGATTTCATCCTACTCCAAAATTAAATGTAGCATTTACATTAGAATCAAATTTATTAAGTTTTAAACTAAACGCATTCTCATCTAAATTGATTTGTGTCTGATTCCTGGAAAACAATTTTTTTTTTTTTTTGGTTACAATTCTTGGAAAACATTTGTGGTAGAGTGATTGATTGCCTTGAATAGTTATGATAAGGCATGTTCTTTGTGGTGAAAGTTCTAGAGTTCTAGAGAGGATTAGACATGTTCAACTCTAAAGGTAATCATTTTTCCTAGCATCGATCTTTATTAGTAAATATGTTTCGTTATAAAATCCGAAGACAACATAGCAATTAGACCTCTATACTTTTATGAAGTTGATTTATTTATTATGAAGGTTATAGTAACTCTATATATACATATCTAAAAGATGTAGTGTCATTATCGTGAATATGATAGCACGTTTTCAACCTCATAGTATACGAAAGCATCATTTTCTCTCCTTAACGCTCCAAGTATTTAAAATCGCCAATTCTATTCCAAAACCACCCTTTCTTGTTCCGACATCATCGATCCCTCTTCTAAAATCTTAGATTCTAGCTACCGCTGATTGAGTTATGAGCAAATTAGAGAGAAGAAATCCATATTCGTTTCTCGTGAATCCGCCGGTTCCTATTCCCAAACCCATCGCCAATTCCCTCGTTCCAAAACGGCCGCCCAAAACCATCCTCGGTTCATCTGTTCCAAAATCAATGCGATTTCGATGTTCCAAAACATACCGGCCATTTCTACTCTGCAACCGCCGATCCCTATTCCAAAACTACTATATATGCTCCGAGACTATCAAATCTATTCTAAAATCGTCCGTTCTAGCTTCAATTTAATTAGGTTATGCGCAAATTGGAAAGAGAGAGAGAAGCCACAACCGATTTCCACGGGTCTGCCAGTTGCCGTTCCAAAACCGTTTTTAGTTTCTTTGTTCCAAAACGGCCGTGGATCCAAGAGTTCTAAAACCATCGCCGATACCTGTTCTAAACTCGCCCGCCGGTTCCTCAATTCCAAAAACTATCGCCTATTCCTGTGTCAAAAAAAAAATGCCAATTTCTACTCCGAAACCACCGGTCCCTGTTCAAAAATCGATTTCTACTCCGAAACCGTCGATTCCTATTTCCATCATTTAGGTTATGCATGCCCAACTTGAAGAGAGAATCCATATTCGATTCCCACAAATCCCACCATAGAAATGATTCACATATTCAAATTCATATATGGAGGAAGATTTGAAGAATATGGAATTTGGAGATTTTGCTTACACACAAAGATGGGCCTCAAATCACATCAAAGCATCCGATACCAAACCAAAAATGAATTGGCCCAAATTCTCTCTCACCTCCACCTCGTTCTCTGCCTGTCTCTCAACATGATTATTGTGAATGAGAAGCTCCCTTATATATAACCCCTCCACTCCCCTTCACATTTTTCCACCAAAGCTCTTCTTTCCCTTCACATTTTTCCTCTCTCTCTCCTTCACATTATTTTTCTTCTCCTCGATCTCTCTCTCTCTCTCCCCGTTCGCATCAATGGCCGATCAACTCAGCGACGATCAGATCTCTGAATTCAAGGAAGCCTTTAGCCTATTCGATAAGGATGGCGATGGTCCGATTTCCTTTCTCCCCCTCTTTTTTTCTTTCAATTTTTATTATATGTCATTTATTTCGCACTTTTATGACATAATTCTACATGGGTTTTCTTTGTTTTCGCGTAATCATCACGTTTTATGTAGATCTAATTCTGGGTTTTTTTTTTCTGTGATGGGTTATGATCTGTTGTTGTTGCTTGATGAGAAAAGTTTGGATTTTTAGTATGTGTAATTCTTATGACATTATTTTCTTAGGTTATAAATGTGATGAATTTTACATTTGATTTGGATTTGGGTTATGTTGATCTATTCATAAAATTGTTGATCTTTGTAGATGTTTGTGTGTAGGTTGTATGTATAGATTACGAAAAATGGCGTGATATATACACTTTATGTTAGATTATATTATATACACATCTTGGGATCATTACTTTTGTGAAAGGGGGTATTGTATTTCAGAGCTTTAGTTTATTGGTAGCGTCATCGAGTTTGTTTTAAGAATTTTGACATGGGGGTGATCATGGTGTATGTTCCGGTTTCCTTTAGAATTGGTACCCTTAGGAGCGATAGTTTAGTAATCGATTTTGGGGTTTCGGGGTCACTTGTCGTTCTGCTCAAGTTTTGATCATGGGAGTGAGTGTGAGTTTGTGACTGCTGGTGCTGTTATGGGTTATTGGGTTGAGATTGGGATGATCTGTGGATGTTCTTTCATGGTTTGAGTAGCTGAAGTTTAGGAATGTGCCTATCAGCTGAGATTGCGCGGTGAGAGTGTGGTGTTATGGTTTTGGTGGTCTGAGTACTTGGGGCATCTAGGTGTTATTGTGTGGTAGAATTTTCGCTATTGATGGTCATTCTTCAACGCCTAACGCCTCTTTTATTGTCCATGATATTCTGAAATAGATGATTTGTTCAATCGAGACTTGGCATGTACTGAATTATCGTTTTGATTGAGGAACAGTTCTTAGTTTGTATCTGTCATTAACGTCTTGAAATTACTTTTGGGGGACGTCTTTTGTCTTGGGGGAATTTTTTTATTCCCGACTTCATTTATTCATGTCCCTAAGATGTTATCTCATCTGTGTTTTTCTACAGGTTGCATCACCACCAAGGAGCTTGGGACTGTTATGCGTTCTCTTGGACAGAACCCCACTGAAGCAGAATTGCAGGACATGATAAATGAAGTTGATGCTGATGGCAACGGGACAATTGATTTCCCAGAATTCCTCAACCTGATGGCCAGGAAGATGAAGGACACCGACTCAGAGGAGGAGCTGAAAGAAGCTTTCAGAGTATTTGACAAGGACCAGAATGGTTTCATTTCTGCTGCTGAGCTCCGCCATGTGATGACCAACCTTGGTGAGAAGCTGACAGATGAGGAAGTTGATGAGATGATCCGTGAGGCTGATGTAGATGGTGATGGCCAGATCAACTACGAGGAGTTCGTCAAGGTCATGATGGCCAAGTGAGAATCATTTTACTCCTAACCCTTGAACTAAAAACTGGATCAGGGCAGATAAGTTTGATGAGGTTTCCAAATTCATATCTCC
This sequence comes from Spergularia bocconei, assembly GCA_963457585.1. NCBI lineage: Eukaryota > Viridiplantae > Streptophyta > Magnoliopsida > Caryophyllales > Caryophyllaceae > Spergularia > Spergularia bocconei. Next base: position 13,158,563 of record OY734959.1, read on the forward strand.
TCTAGGTCGAAACTCATTCCTAGTTTTGCTTCTTTTTTCTTTTGTGGATCGTTTGTTTTTAATGCTTGCATCGATTGTGTAGGTAAAACCGTCTTTGTTTCTCCTCGTCTTGCCCCTCGATAGCGTTTTGCTTCATAAGCTCTCTATTATTTTTCAGCCATGGTTTTATGAACCTAGAACAATTGGGATTTAATTTTATCATTTTGGGTGCCTTGTTTTGTTTATATATTTTAAAACCGATAATTATTTTGCTCTGAAGTAATATTTTTTTTCGCGGTCTATTCCCCCTCCGACTTGTCGTGCATCTTAGCAAAGATTCTTGAGCTTGAATTATTGCTGTTTGATCAACCATGACTCCATGAGACATGAGTACATCCATCTGGATTGGGTTTGCACATGGCCACATGTGTGCTTAGCCCGTCAGCCAGTAGTCAGATCTTTCTTCAGTCACAAGACTTTCAAATATTTCTCTAACTAAATTAGCAGCCAGCAATAGTCTAATGTGGTGTACTTGTCTGTTGTCTCCCCCTTCATCTTCAAAGATTGACTGACTGACTGACTGGTGGTGTTATGCAATTCTCGACTTTTTTGCAATCGATTTCTTACACACGACATGACCTGATCTGATTATAATTAGTATTCTTAGGCTAGGAACTAAGTCTTATAATTAACAGAATCAGCATCTTTTCTTGAACTCTTTTGATCCAATATTGGAAAATTTAGTCGCATAATTAACAGAATCGGTATCTTTTTTAACGCGGTTCTAAAGATTTTGGTCTAAAATTCGACATGCCAAGTCCTTTCGGAGAGATTCTTGTTCCGTTTGCGAAAGATGTAAACGTGCAGAGTCTAGATTATATCGTGTCACTCCTACTTGTTTTTGGAATGCTTCACAATCAAAACACGTTAAAATGCACCAGTACGAGGGATTTGTAGGCGTAATCAAAATTAATGAAATGAAAACTTGAATATCGACGAGAACTTGCCAAACCAACAGCCATAAGAAATTATCTGTTCGCGTTCATAATTGGGTGGCTGAATTAACACAGGAAGAGAAGAAGGAAAGTAGAACAGAAGCCGAGAGCGCCCAGAAAGCCAAGGCAGAAACAACGATGGAGGAACCGTTGGAAATTATGGCTCTGCTCCAAACCAGCGTGCGTTCTCGTTTCTCATTTCCCTCTCATTCTTATTTTTCAGATACAAGTGTGGACTCGTGTTTAATGGTCTCCGGTATTTAAACAAACTAGTCACCGAAATCCTAGACAAAACGAAACACTACTAAAAACCTCAATGTCACAAATTTCATCGTCTTCTGACGAGGTTATCGTCAACAGATGAAGGCCTGAAGAGTGCACTGATGAAGCCGCGAGAAAGCAAAAGGGTCGATAAAAAAAGAAAGTGGCGTCAGCCTCAGTTCCATTCTAGAGAAAACTAAACTCCGTGGCATGGCGAGATTTCTATTACTGATCTGCAGCAAACATGGTAATAGTCCGGTTATGTAGCATGAGTTGCTATATGGGTTGTGCATAATCAGAATAACCCTGCTTTCGTGTATTCACTGTGGTGTTTCGACTTTCAAGCTTCGTTGTAGAATGTAATGAAAAACAAACTGTAACTCAGATCTGGAAGCATCGTGTACTATCACCCGAAAATTAAATAGACTATCCACAGGACTTGACCTAGATACATAACAGCACAGAAAACTCAGCCGAAACAGAGCATTAGGTCGTAGCTAATAGATAAACTGTTCAACAATTCCGGGCACTGACACTTGAACTGTAGTCATAAAACTTAACTACTGAAGCAAGAATATGGTAAACAGTTAAACACAGAATCGCCAAACTATAAGTTCAACAACTTCTAAGCTTTTGATCTCATCAAAAAAAAAAACTTATAAGCTAAATTACTATATCCTACGAAAATGAAAGAAGATTAGGGACAATCAGTCTTCGCTGTTAAGATCTTTAGTCGAGTTTGTTTGATACAAAAGCAGAACGAAAAAAATCCTTGTCTAACCAAAAGGCAGCTTACATTCATCAGACGAAGTAGTGAGCAAGGCATTCTCACTTGTCTAGAACCACACATTACAGGAGAGAATAGAAGGAAGATTGGCTGCGGAATGGGGAGGGAAATGACTTCCAGTTCCAGATGAGACATTTCCAAACTATCGAGCCTTTTTTCCACATTCTCCAAGTGACCTCCGTTTTATCTCCGAGCAACCATGTGTTTAAGAAGGCTCAAAACTAATAAAGTACAGGTTGAGGATGCTGAGAACATGTGTTGACTATAAACAGTTGTACTTTCACAAGTTCATAGCAAAACAAAGTTATTCTATTTTACATGGTGAAGTGGTGAACGTTCTACCCAACCACAAGAAAACGAGGGGAGGGCTATTACTAATAAAGAGATTGAGAAACAGAAAGCCCCAAGAGGCATAGCTACAACAAGTGAACAAGTATGAAAGCTAAGCTCGTTTTTACCTTCTTAGGGGCTTATATAGGACAACAGTGACATACTTCGACTGGAACCTATGGGTCAAACCAAGAGCAACCACGGATTGGGAAGCTGCCCACCCTTTCTCAATAAAAAGGTGGTTGAGAACAACATGCTGTGGTCTTGAAGGAGAAGCTTCATTCACTTTTTGGGCACCCAAGACTGTTAAGTGCAGCTGAGATGGTACTATTGTTGGGTCTTTGGCAAATTCATCTTCTTCGGGGAACGTGTGACTATAACTTGAATCTGGTGACGGCGGTGGCTCAAATTCAGCTACACTGTCTAGACTTTCTGGGACATAATCCTGCAAAGTAATGTGTCTTAAATTTTCAATCGTATATAAAATATTCCATTAAATATTTGAACTCTTAGTAAGTTAGTATGGTACCAAGAAAAAAGGTTATGAAGGCAACAGATGTAACTACGATGTTTTTTTTTTTTTTTTAGAGGCTGATATGACAAGAGGCTGATATGACATATTAATCGTCTTTCTTAGCGAAACTAAAGTACTCCCTTGTCATTACTTTAAATGTCTAGAGATGCAACTCTAGTCTCAATGTACACTATCCCCAGCAAGAGCCCCATAATACTTCAAAATCCCAATCTAATTGTCCTCCGTGCCAAATAGCATTATCTCCATACTTACGCCGTGACATTATGATTATGCAATCAAAATAGTGGAAGTCTTCTCTTTTGAGTCCCCTAGTTTACTCCCCTTTTCCTAGTTTACTCCCCTTTTCCTCCGTGAGCTTCTAGAACAAATATTTGTCTCCTTATACAGGCATTTGTGAAAGGGAGAGCTCGTTAACATGGCGCCTATTCTAGGATGTCATGTATACTTATCATTATCAAAAGCACCAAGTTGAGGGAAACGAGTAAAGCACAAAGCTACAAAAAAGGAAATAGACACAGGTTTGCTAAGCCTTCTCTGTTCCAACCCCTTTCACGAGCCTCTCTTTCCCCACCTAAGATATATGGTTATAAAGACTAAAACTTTGGAAGAAAGGAGATTGATTAATTCATAATATTGGAAAAAGATCAGAAAAGGCACACAAATACACAATTGACAATCAACAGGCCTTAAAAGTTCTGCAAAACACTTAGACAATAGGCACAAGTTTCTTATTTCAATTTTATCACAACAAATGTTTGAGCGCAAATTTGATTTATTTTAGTATGATCTTTAAGGTTTGGCTTCAGACGGGTTACATCCCTTGAGTAGTTCAGTACGGCTACTTCAGATGTATGGGCAAAGAAAGGAACAGCAAATGGTCACTTAACACAAAATGTTGACTTGAACAACTCCAGCAAGAGCAATAAAAATTGGCACAATCATTCAATAGAAGAATCATACAGACAAGAAGTTCCCCAAAGCAGAATGATACTCGATCTCAAAAAAAGAAAAGAAAAAAAGGGGGAATGATACTTACTGTGACATCGAGAACATTCCAAACAAGCCCCATCTCAGTGGAAACATAAGGCAGATCTGGTGTATACCGTGTTTCACCATCAACAATAAATCTGTAGTGGTATATCCCCGACGGAAGTACCAACAGAACTGAGTGATCCTTGCCAGACCGTTGTAGACTTTTCCTGCAAGATGCTAAATTTAATCATATATGTCTCCGCCATAAACTTGAAGCCACTGCTATTATTACCTTGATGTCCAATCGTCCCAGGATCCCTCTACTGCCACATTATTGCCACCAAGACTCCATGTAATCATAGTAGGAATTCCTTTCTCGGGAGCTTGATCAGCAGCTCCACACAACTCAGTTTGCCACATATCATTATACATAGGAGCAGCATCAGCCCTTGGCAAAGGAGCCACAGGAAGCTACAAAACATAACGGGATTTAGACCTTTTAGTGAGGTTGCAAAGAAACATAAAAAAAAAACATGCTTTTCCGGAATCCAAGAACAATAGTTTGGGTTCCATTGTTCACATTCTCAAGATGCTTAATCAACTAAACTAATTTTATTAGTTCTTAACCACGTAACGAAGAAGACACTCTGCAGAGGCACATTGGTTAACCCCCAGATGAGTGTCATTAGCAGTTCTTTAAAGCTATGACAACAGGATTTACTACATCCAAGTTTCCCTCACAATATCACGCCGGAAGTGGAAACTAAAAGTACACCAAAAAAAAGAAGAAATAGAATCTTAATATATTTCTAGCTAAGATCCTAACAAACATCAAATTCATTTTTTTTTTTTTTTGGATAAGAAATATTGTATTAATGATCGAAAGAAGGATACAAGAGTGGAGGACAAGGAGTCCTCCAGAAGGCTTAAGAGTATACTATAGGTTTCCCCAATTATGTTGAAGGATCGTGATATAAACCCTTAAATAAACGTCAAATTTGATACGAATATGCCCCCAAAACCAAGACTGTATACGATAAAATCATAGAGTTCAATGATTAAATTAAAGTAGTGAGTCTTCAACACTTTCAAGCAATTGAAATTTTTTTTGAAAGCGTACTTTTTATCTTGAAATACTGCAGTTTTATACTAAAGGCACAAATATTTAACCATTCCGAAGTATAAAGCAGTATACCCTTTACAAGAACCATCAACCATGATACTATTGCCACTTCTCTTTAATAGAATAGCGGTGCCAGACCAATTAAGCAAATAAAAACAGGAATTCATCTGAGTTCATCAACTAGGTTTAACTAGTCAGCATCATTGGTAATTTGGTATTAGGTTAGCACACGTATGAGAATGTTTGCAGCTATCAATTGAGAGGACACCAAAGAGGTAAAAGTGTGAAACTCACGAACAAAGATTGTCAAACAACATCTTTCATTCACAGACAATATATGACTCATTTGTTACAATACTATAGCTTATACAAGGGACATTAGTCTTCTTCAGAAATTTTTCACTACGAATTTTTTTTGTTTTCTTTCTTTTGGAGAAGAATAAGTGCGGGTCAACAACTCAGCACCAACGTATGCCTCAACTGATAGTCATATCTCACATGTTCAATAAACCAAGAACAATTGACGAAGCGCTGATGAAGGGGTAGCATGACGCGTAGACACAAATGCCAGTCTGAATATCCAACTTTAATAACTGTTGCTAATTCCTCTTGGACCACATGGACACCTTATATAATCACTACATCCCATATGATCAGAGACACCCAACTTCTGTCCTCTATGCTAACATAATTACCCCAGTACCTAATGCCAAGAATTTTGCCAATGGCACGGTCCTATGCATCCAAACCTTAGCCATAGACTGTCTCCAGATGACCCATAATGAAATTAGTGTCAACCAACCGCTACTTCACACAAAGTGTAGACAGTTAGTGAGCCTATTTGTCCTATATCACTACATACATCCTCAAAGCTTAGTACCAAACCTTGATACATGAAGTTGAGACAATAGATCATGGATAAAATCCATACTCAAAGCTTAATGCAACTCTTCTTAATATAGTTGACAGTACAAATTTGATGTAAGAAACTAGAAAGTAGTTTACAGCACGATTTTAATACTAAAAAACTTAGTATAGGACAACCAAATTATTTGGTTACTTCAAAACATGTTCCATTTTACAAACCCTGATTGGTCTACTTCAATTGTATGCAAAGCACCAAGATCACTAAGAACAGAAGTTAGCACATGCATGATGCACCACAGTTAGAGATATATACTATTGTGTATCATGACTGGCCTGACTCTTCAAGAATCATAATACATCTCAATGTACATAGACTACAGAGGCCATACTTTCTCTGTTTACAGCCATCAATTAAGAAACAAATACCACTCCAGGCAACAATAAGTCTAAATGGCTGGCACAAAATTGAAAGTATTTACCAGTAAGCACTTCCAATTAGAAATTGAAATTTGGCTTCCCCTAGTCTAGAGTCTGAAAGATGATCTCGGCCTTCTGCCATACAGAAACAATTGAAGATTACTATAGAAATAACTCTTTAAGACTCATAATGGCAAAGATAATGTGTTCCCACGATCGGCATCTTCAGGTGTAAGCATTTACATACACAAGAAGGAAATGAGAAAGCTCGAATGATGTTGATTGGAATTTCCCCTTTCAAGTATCTATTTTCAACTATGGAACTTGGACCCTCTAATCACACGCACATTCAGAGTAAAGTTAAAATGTCTCTAAAATATTCAGTTTCTGACCTTTGCGCTTTAGAAGCCTACAGATGCCGGGTTCAGTTCTAGTTGATCGGTAGGCAGTTCAATTCTAGGTTGTCGTCTTTAAGGTCAGGGGTCACCTGGATGTGGTAAGGGTGGTCAGATGGGTACACGGTGCAGCTCACGGTGGCAGTCAACAATAACAAGATTTCATGGAAAGGAAGGAGCTGATGGCGAAAGACATCATAATCAAAGACTTATTTCACCCAAAACTTGCCTAGAAAAGAAACGTAACAATGTTAAATTACCCTATCTGAATACTTAAAGTGAAATTTATCAATGTTTCACCTTTCACCACTAAATTGGCGAAAATTTGGTGAAAGTAGGTCAACCTTTAACCAACCCAATCTTAAGGATTATTAATAACTTAACCAATCGAATTGAATGATCACTGTAACAATGCTTAATCTAGGTTAACCTTGCAGAGAACACTACTATACGTAAATAATCTTATAAGCTTCCCTAGGACCTCAGAGCATTACCAATGACGATTCTTATGCCTTGATCTTCGATAAAAATGACAAGTTCTCCATGGTCCGAAGTTCTTATGAGAATCGAGTTTTTATTCAAGGAATAACAATCTTTTTTCTCTCGTTTTAAATCGAGAAACACAGACTTGAAATCGAACCCTCTAAGAACAAAGAGTTCATCCATTATTCGAGCTAATTCTCAAATATATCGGGTTTTGGTGAACAATGAGTTGACATGTTATTAAGAACTCAAAATCTCCGATCCTTCAATTCCTAATACATTCAATCAGCTCAGCGCAAAACCTCTAGTATCGAACACGCTACAAAACCCGATAAACAATTAAAAACCGGTCTTACCACAGCTCTAGGCCAACAACAACAACAACAACAATCACACAAAATCCACAGAACCAAACAAAACTTCAACAACACGGAAACTCAATATATGAACACATTGACATTGAATTTAGATTAATAACATTCGATTGAATCGAAAAACCGACAAGAAAAAAACAAACAAACAAACAAAAAACCTGAGGATTGAACATAAGGGGCGATCGAGAGCGACCAGGACTTTCAGGGGGAGAATTCGTCATAGAATCAGATGACGCCACGTGGCCAGGTGGGTTCGGGTTCATCGTCGGGTAATCCGGCCCAACTCCGTTACCTCCTTCTTCTCTTCCATTTGCATTCCCCATTTTACAATAAGATCTGCATAACATATCGTATGATTAGTTAAATTAAAGTGGTAGCGTAATCATTTATTTATCATTAATTCGAGAAATAATGTAATTACCGGTGGGAGAGTGAGGGATACGCGCCGGCGGGGAGAGTGGTGGGGTTGGTTATTTATTTTGGGTTGTCTTGACTTTTTTTTTGTGGGTTATTTTAAGAAAGGGGAGAAGAAGAAGCATGAGATGAAAAGACAGGAAAAAGAGAAGAGGATAAAGATTTGAAGAAATTAATAAAGACATGGAGACAAGTTTTGGTGGGGTCATGGTCATGCCCCACTCCCCCAATGGATAATTCTTGCCACCTCATTTTGGATTTTGGATCATCATTTTTCACTACAAGAATTTAGACTCGAAATACTCCCTCCGTCCCAATTCAAACGCTCCATGTTCCATTTTGGGATGTCCCATTTAAACACCACATCTATTTTGGAACATATTTCTCTCTTCTACTTTTATTAAATTATTACATCTTCTCTCACATTATTTCTCATACTTTTACTAATCCTCACATTCTCTCCTCCTTTTACCCCACTCAACTTGCGTTTGATCTGGGACGGAGGGAGTAGGTGAGATGATTCTGCAACTTGTTGTCGATGTTGATACTAAAAGGATTATCTTTTCTGTTCGTATTAAACGAGTTCGGATCGAGTTATCTTTTAGAATGTCAACTACGGTTCGAATTCAGATCATATTGGATTCGAATGATCGCAATCAAATCGCGTCGTATAAAAGTTGTCAAATTCAATCTTTTTTAAATACTCCGTATTAAATTTCTTAAAATTTTGGCACACACTATCTTAAGTTGAAATGTTATTGATAATTCAAGGTATCGGAATTAGTACTGTCCCCTCGCTCGTCATCCCCAATTGATTTACTCTCTATACTAAATCTGGCAAAACTGACCCAGACCCGAACATCCGACCTGAATTACTTGACCTGAACATCCGAAATTGACCCGAATTTCTAATCTGAATTCAACTCGAAACCCGAATTGACCCGACCCAAACCCGAAATAACCCGAATTCTGTTTGATTCGATATTGACCCGACCCGAATTGAAATGACTCAGAACCGAATAATCAGACGTTTTTATGATTTGGTGACTTAGATTCGATATATCACATCCTTAATCACTCAAATTACCACTACAAGTTCAAATTAAGATAACATTAGACTAAATTTTAAGAAATATGACATTAATATGATCAGATTTGAACAATTTAAAATGCCCCGATTCGAATTTGACCCGGCCCAAATTCGACCCGACCCGAATTTGACCCGTAGTTGTAACACCCGAACTACACCCGACCCAAACCGAACCCGGCCCGATCTAAAATAAACCCGAAATACATGACCCGAAAGATGAGCCGACCCAGACCCGACCCCGTTTGCCAGGTCTACTCTATACTCTCATATTAACCAAACTAGTACGGAGTAGAATGGATAAACCAAGTTTATTGATAACAGAACACAATTGAAATAGCTCAAATCTGACATACCACCGGGACAAGTAGAATAATAGATACTACCAATCATTTCATGTACATTATCCTCGAAAGTCATAGCATTCAAGTGAAAGTTTGTGAACATATCCAGATTATGTAACTTGGGCTCAAGATCAGTATAAGGGATAATGTCTTCTCGCCGAATTTTCACAATTAACGGTACCGCGAGCATTCTCGTATGTCAGTTTATCGTTGGAAACTGATGTTTGCAGCAAACAGCATTACTTCAGTGCAATTCTAAATTATTCACTAATTTCATGACATTATTGATCACCTCATTGTCCACTAATTTCATGATCATAGTCACCCAAAAACCCTAATAATTAGATTAATGAAATCAATCATCATCAATCACATACGGAGTACATTTTAATCTTCTCCTTCACTCTCCTTGTTGTTGTCCTCTTCCTTGCTGATGTACTCCTTAACCTCTCTGGCGCTCACATAAACGGGATAAACGCTGCCACCAACGATCATAGACTCACCTGGAGACAAGCCATGCAGGAAGTTGTAGGCCTTTTTCATCAATTCCACCACCTTCATCTTCACGCTTCTCTCTCTATTTGTTTGCTTTTTTCTAGATCTGGATCTTGTGGGCGGCAGCAGAGAGGATCAGGGGAACGACATTATATATAGGCTAGGTAGGGTTTGCCAAAACTCCAAAAGTTGGAACATTCGAGAGAATTATTAGGACTCCGGTTCATTATCCTAATGTAACGTTAACTTTGAGAAGCTCGGTTTCTTGTCCATCTAAACCAAACAAGTTCCACCAAACAAACCCTTCTCCTAACCCAAACTCATCGGTCTCGATAATAAATTTTACACTTTCGTCTCTACGTTTGCCTCTTTTTTCCTTTTTTTTTTCTTTTTATCGAAATTTTCATATTCTTTATTAAAAAAAAATCTAATACTATATATTGAAACCTGAAACCAAGTCTAACCTAAAACGAGTTAATTTATGGAAAATAAGTATTATCGTAGTTTATTAGAACAAAGATAAGCCGTAATATATTATAACTAATTTATGGAATATAATCATTATGTTAATTTATTAGATTATTAAAGATAAGCCAACATTTTTCTTATCGAGTGAGTATAAACAATGTAAATATATAGCCCGGGCGTGGCACGGGCATGCAAACTAGTACTATATATTAAAACCTGAAACCAAGTCTTTCTAGGATGACATTTGGCATACATTAATTGGATAGAGCATAAAAATAACATTGAATAAAATTCTTGGTTATGATATGGTAATAAGTTATCATAGGATATGGTAACAAATCATTATAGAGTAGTTCAATACTAGTATTAGCTAATTTATGAAACATAATCATTATGGTAAGACAACATTTTTCTTATAAAAACGAGTATAAATAATATAAATACATAGCCCGGGCGTGACACGAGCATGCAAACTAGTTGTATTTAAATCTCTTACGTATGGTAAGTGACCAAATAATTTAACATAAACTAGTTTTGCTGGTTCGGGTCACACCCGTATGGTAAGTGAATAAATAATTTAATGTGACTAGTTTGCATGCCCGTGCCACGCCCGGTTTTTGTCTATTTATAATGTTTATACTCGTTTTGTAAAAATGACAGCATGTTTTATCGTTGTTCTAATTTTACAATGAAGGGTAGTATGGTACTATAATCAACTTTTGTTCCCCGTCATATTTTATTATTATATATTTGTACTCATTCATCGTAATATCATATTTCCACTTTTATGTCACCCATTTTACAGTTGCGATCCCATTATCTCGTCACATGTTATATTATGTCATTCTACTATTCCGTCACCCCTTATATCACATCATATTCAAATTTAATATCATAAATTAGCCAACCACCATAATATTATCTCTTATATCTCATGTTATAAACTAAATTACCATATTTATTATTTCCATAAATTAGCTAATATGATAATTTATTACCATATGTTAATCAATAATTGTATTTTAATACTATTTTTATGCTCTATCCAATCAATGTATGCCAAGTGTCCTTCTAGGAAAGACTTGGTTCCAGGTTTTAACTAGTTTGCGTGCCCGTGCCGCGCCCGGGCTCCCTATTTGTATCAATCTTAATTGTTTCACAAAGACATTACATACACTGTACACATAATGTCACATGTTGAACATTATTTAACGTATGAAAAATATATAATTTCATTTAGCTATGAATTTATAAGTGGCAGTTGTCACTTCAAGAGTATATGATATCCCTTATAAAAATGTTGATTACTACCACTGTTATAAGAGTATAGATGACGATTTGATCGAAATAACGATTTAACTTACAAATATAAGAATAAATATTCATAAATAAAAAATCTACATCGTGGGATTCGTGTCGAAAAATACTTTCACAATTAATAAATTATGAAAAATATAATTTCATTTTAAATTGTTTATTAATTTTCCTTATTACTTTTTAAATATTTTATATGTATTTCCATATCCTAATAATCAATAATGTTTTTTTTAATTCCATCCAATAGGATTGTGCCAAGTGTCCATCAATGAAGGGTTGTACTCGCCTTTTATAATATATACTAGTTTGCGTGCCCGTGCCGCGCACGGGCTCCCTACTTGTATTAATGATAGTCGTTTCACAAAAAAAGAATCATTGTTAGATAATTACTGTACACGTAAATGTCACATGTTGAACATTATCTATCGTATGGAAAAACAAGTGTCACCTATCACTTAAAAAGTATTAGGTCTCCCTTATAAAATGTTGATTACTACTACCTCCATAAAAGATGACGTATTGATAGTGTTGAGAGTTTGATTTACAAATATAAGAATAAATACTCATAAATAAATTATGAAATGCACATTGTGAGATTCGTATCAAAAACTATTTTTACATATGTATGTTTTCATGAATAAGATTTCAATAAATAAAGAGAGTGTATCAAAATAATGCGATAAAAGATTTTGTAACCAATCCTATGAGGACCTTAATCAAAATCAACCTAACTTTCAAAAACTTAACCTTATAATACGCGACTTGATTGAAAGCTATTGAACAAAAATCGACTCGATGTACAATTTCATGCGGACCCGACATGAGACGAACCCAATATAACCCAGCCCGCTCTTACCATACGGGAAATAGATCTAACCCTCGTAATGTTCAACTCTATTTGCATTACTCATGGATTGTTATTTTCGTCGAGATTACAAAGAAACCTATAATTCTACACATACGTAATGATCTTACCAAAAGAAAACATATTTCGCTTAGTAATTTACATCATTATCTTTATATAAGTTATTCATTGTCTTACAAAAATTAATAATGTCATAAACTATATATTTAATTGCGTTAATAAGTGTTATTTCATTTTATTTCCGTCATATTAATTACTATTTACTAGTTTGCATGCCCGTACCGCGCACGGGCTCCCTACTTGTATTAATGATAGTCGTTTCACAAAAAGAAAAGGAAAAATCATTGTTAGATAATTACTGTACACGTAAATGTCACATGTTGAACATTATCTATCGTATGGAAAAAAAAGTGTCACCTATCACTTAAAAAGTATTAGGTCTCCCTTATAAAATGTTGATTACTACTACCTCCATAAAAGATGACGTATTGATTATGTTGAGAGTATGATTTACAAATATAAGAACAAATACTCATAAATAAATTATGAAATGCACATTGTGGGATTCGTATCAAGATCTATTTTTACATATGTATGTTTTCATGAATAAGATATCAATAGATAAAGGAAGTGTCCCAAAATAATGAGATAAAAAGATTTTGTAACCAATCGCTATGAGGACCTTAATCAAAATCAATCTAACTTTCAAAAAATTAACCTTATAATACGCGACTTGATTGAAAGCTATTTGAACAAAAATCGACTCGATGTACAATTTCATGCGGACCCGACATGAGACGAACCCAATATAACCCAGCCCTCTCTTACCATATGGGAAATAGATCTAACCCTCGTAATTTTCAACTCTATTTGCATTACTCATGATTGTTATTTTTGTTGAGATTGCAAAGAATTTTATAATTCTACACATACGTAATCATCTTACCAAAGAAAACATATTTCGCTTAGTAATTTACATCATTATCTTTATATAAGTTATTCATTGTCTTACAAAAAATTAATAAAGTCATAAACTATATATTTAATTGCTTTAATAAGTGTTATGTTCCTGATTCTCCGACTTTTAATCTAGTTGAAACTATTGAAATACAACTTTTTCAACAATAAATTAACACACGGAATAGTAAATAGTATAGGGAGAACTTTCTAATATATATTAAGAATAATAACTAACTTAACGACTTATACTCCCTTCAATTTTGATTATGATGTTGCATTGTAAATGCACATATTGACCCTCATTATATGTTTGAAAAAAAATACACTTTAGTTGTTACATTATAAATGTAAATAAATATTTTTCAGAGCCTATCAGATGGTCATCATTTCAAAGTACATTTAGTTTAATTATTTGTATCAAATATCGCATTACATTCAAAAACTTTGTGTGGTAGAACTTGAGTCAGCTCAATCTTATTCATGAACCCCAATTCATGAACCAATGCTACGTAACAGAATAACTTCCAACCTGAACTTGATTCCGATTCTTAAAAGGGAATGAAACTTTTGAAAGAAAATGAAACGAGTATAAAAATAATTCACGTTAAGGTCCTTAAGGCTTATACTTTCTCCAATTCTCTATGATTTGCACATTTATTTTGCACTTTTTTTTTCGCAGGATATTAAGATATATTGGAAAATAAAATGTGTCACAATTTTAATATCATAATTAAAATTGAAGAGAATCATATACTTAACATAGATTGGGGATCATTTTATTCGGCTGTTTCAACCATTTAATATTTCAACTCTTAATAATTTTAAACCTTTCCTATTTCTTATAAATTAAAATAATCTCAATTTTCAACTAATTATGATATTTATATTGTTTATTAATTTCAATTCCTTATCAATATTTTAATACTTTATAAGGATTTTTCCATATTCTAATAACCAATAATATTTATTTATTCACATCCAATAAGATTGTGCCAAGTGTCCATCAATAAAGGGTTGTACTCGGCTTTTATAATATATATTAGATTTCTACTAATTCATCGTAATTTTATTTTCTTTCTACTTGTATGTCACCCGTTGTATTATTCCATATCTCGTAACCCGTTATACTATTGCATTTTTATTCCAGTATTATGTCACCCATTATGCTATTTCATTTTTTTTTCCAGTATCCCATCACCCTTTATATCACATAATATTTCATTTTATTACTGTAAATTAGTCATTACCATAAATGATCATGTTCTCCATATATTAGTTGATAACCATCATATTATTTAATATTTTATATAGTATTTCCATATCCTAATATTTAATAATATTTATTTAATTCCATCTAATAGGATTGTGCCAAGTGTCCATCAATGAAGGGTTGTATTCGGCTTTTATAATATATATTAGATTAGATATATAGTATTAGATTAGATTAGATTTCCTCTGTTTCGGCGTTCGTCACTTGTATGGATTTATAACCATTTTGCCTGTTTACTTAACTTCACTTATGTTTTTGTCCCTAATATTTTTCACATCTTAATTATATCAAACTTAGACACTACCACCAAAATTTGAACTGATTTCGCTACGGAGCCATATTATCATAAACCGTGGATTATGTACTGCTATTCAGGTCAAATTTGATTAATTTTTCGAAAAAAACCAAATGTCCTCCAAACATTACTATAGATACCCTATGACTATATTTGTTGGATTTGAGAGTTGGTTTCTCATATTGTGAATTATTTCATCTGTTTCGGCGCTCGTCACTTTGATTGGATTTATAACCATTTTAGCCGTTTTATAACTTACCGTAGGTTTTTGGCCCTAATATTTTTCAAATCCTCATTATATAATACTTAGACACTACCACAAAAATTTGAGTCGATTTTGCTCCGGAGCTATATTATTGAAAAACCGTGGATTGTGTAATACGATTCTAGTCAAATTTGATCAATTTTTTGAAAAACACCAAATGTCCTCCAAGCATTACTATAGATACCCTATGACTATACTTGTTGGATTTGAGAGTTGGTTCCTGATTTTGTGAAGTATTTCATCCGTATCGACGCTCGTCAACTTGTATAGATTTATAACCATTTTAGCCGTTTTACTTAACTTTACTTAGGTTTTTGGCCGTAATATTTTTCAAATCCTCATTATATCATACTTAGACACTAAAACCAAAATTTGAGCTGATTTCGCTCCGTAGCCATATTATCGAAAAACCGTGGATTATGTACAGTGATTCTGGTCAAATTTGATCAAGTTTTCGAAAAAAAATCCAAATGTCCTCCAAATATTACTGTAGATACCTTAGGACTATACTTGTTGGATTTGAGTGTTGGTTTCTCATTTTGTGAAGTATTTCATCCGTTTTGACGATCGTCACTTTGTATGGATTTATAACCGTTTTCCTTGTCTTCTATTAGGTTTTTTACTCTAATATTTTGTAAATCCTTATTATATTATACTTAGAGATTATCACCAATATTTGAGCGATTTTTGCCCGGGATTTTATCGAAAAACCTTGGATTATCTGAGGACTATACTTGTTGGATATCTATATTGTTATGTTCATTTTATGAATTTGTCAATTTACCGTTGTTATAATATTAATAGCAACACTATTATTTTCCACAAATTACCTTACTACCATAATCACCATAAATTATATTATTTTTCATAAATTAGCTAATAATTTCTATATATTATGTAATTATTTAATGATATCTAATTAATGAATGTCAAGTGTCGTTCTAGGAAAGACTTGGTTTCAGGTTTTAATATATAGTATTAGATTAGATACTCGTTTCACAAATATAAACTTTTATTTTTTTAAAAGCGTTGGACATAAATGTCACGTATTGAACATTATTTAATGTATGAAAAAGGTACAATTGAGATGTGTCTGATATAAAAAGAGTTTAACATTTGGTCATTTTGGGATATTATTTAGGGAAAAATTTTAGTGTACCCTTGAGGTTTTCGAGATTCTCAGGTATGCCCCTTAGATTTCCGAGTTTCCCAAAATACCCCTGAGGTTTGCAAAATGATTTTTTTTTTCTATTTTTCACTAATGAGCTCTAATATCGTTAATTATTTTGATGAAATTTGTTTTTTTTGTTTTTTTTTTTACAATTTGACCAATCAATCAATCAATCATCAATCATAAATCAAAAAATATATATATATATATAGAGAGAGAGAGAGAGAGTGAGGATCATAAGAGTACCCCTACTTAGGTGAGTACTGCGCACTAATTAATAGCCGTTCGATCTACTAGTATCGACGTCCCGGATTAAGCCACGTGTTCCTTGTAACACTACGGAATATGGAAAGTGGTTTATGCAGTTGGTTTGTCCCACATTGGGAAACTAAGGCTTATATGATCAGTTTATAATAGATTACTACCATCTTACTAACAACAAGGCCTTCACCTTTTAGAGCCCGGAGAGGACATATGGGCCTAGGAGGTAACTACCCATCTTATTGGGTTGTGTTGCGATGGACGGTGGATCGGACTATTACAAATGGTATCAGAACAACCCTACGACCGCGTGCTGGGTGCTGGGGCGAGGCCCAGACCAGCCGTCTAGCGGGGGAGATCTTGGACCTGTGTTGATGTTAGTATGGAATGACCGAGGCGCGACGGGGACGTCGCGTTCTCTAAGTGGGGGAGTTTGTAACACTACGGAATATGGAAAGTGGTTTATGCAGTTGGTTTGTCCCACATTGGGAAACTAAGGCTTATATGATCAGTTTATAATAGATTCCTACCATCTTACTAACAACAAGGTCTTCACCTTTTAGAGCCCGGAGAGGACATATGGGCCTAGGAGGTAACTACCCATCTTATTGGGTTGTGTTGCGATGAACGGTGGATCGGGCTATTACATTCCTTGCTTAAAAAGATAAACAAAGTGAATCGGTCTCCCTCATTTCTCATCATTTGCAATTTTTTGGTTTCTCTCTCTTCCAACTCTTTCTCTCTTCGACATTTTCTCTCTCATCTCCTGCGTGTGGTCTGCTCATCTCATGCCGTCGCCGTCGCCGCCGCATTCGCCGTCTCTTCCTCTATCGTTGACGTCTTTTGCATTCTCTCTCCTTCTCGCCGTCGCTCTCTCGTCCATTTTCGGTAAGATTTGCATTGATAATATTTTTATTTGTGCGGATTTTTTGTATTTCATCGCCGTCGCCGACCTACTCGTTCGTCGTCGCTCCGCCTCTAATCATCGGAGCTCAATCTTATTCTCTCTGTGAGAATCAGCTCTTGCTTGCTGTGTCTTCTCATTTTCTCTCTCCTAGGGTTTCACAGTTCTGTTATTCCTCAATTTTTCATGTTCTGCAAAATTCGATGAAATTAATTTGATGAATAATGGATACGTTTGTTATTATGTCATTCGATTAACATTTTAATTCAAATTATTACATTTGATTGATTCTGTCATTTTCTGTCGATTTTTTTGTTTGTTTTGATCAAAATGTAACCATCCGATTGTGAATTTGTGATTGAGATTTTTGTTTTTGAAATTGCGTGACATAAGATTTTATCGTGAATTAGTATAATTCACAGCTATAAGTAGGTGTTTGATGAAATTGAGTAGCACATGTTTGATGAAATTGAGTAGCACATGTTTGATGAAATTTAGTAGCAGGTGTTTGATGAAATGCCTCAGAGAAGCTTTCGTTGTTGCTTGTAGTGATTGGCGTGAAAATTAGTTTAGGTTGAATTTGTTTGTGTTTTTCAGTGACACAGGTTATGCATAGAATGACATCGAATGACTTATATATGTCATTGTATGGACACTCTTGTCATCGGATGGAGGTGTCACTGTGAGGACACTCTTGTGTCATTGTATGGACAATTGGCATCATAGGATGGAGTAGTTGTCACTGTAAGGACACTCTTGTGTCATTGTATGGACAATTGGCGTCATAGGATAGAGGTGTCACTGTATGGACACTCTTTGTGTCATTGTATGGAAAATTGGCGTCATAGGATAGAGGTGTCCACTATTGTTTTGCTGCTGTGTTAAGATAGATGCTATATTGATTGTATTATGACCGAGTTTAAGGTAGCGTAGTCTAGGTTTTGTGCCGTAGTTAGAGTAGCTTGTTAGTCAAGTAGTCTATGGAGTCATGTTTGTTACTTGTTAGTGCTTGAAACAGCAATCAGGGATTATAGCTTCGTCATTTTTGTAACAACCCTAAATTTTCGACCAAATTAAATAAATGAAAACCTAGGATTATTATGCCACAATTAACTATCCAAGTTAATTGCAAGGCAAAACCAAAATAATAAATCCAAAATATAAATAATAAAGAAGTACGACAGCGGAAGACTTAGTCAAAGTTTACAAAATCCAAATCTGAAATCCCAATAAATAATAAATGTATAATATTTGTGTAAATGAAATGACCCCCCATAAATGCAGACGTCCACAAGCTCAACAAATCACCTTCATAGACACCTGTCAACCGCGCCATCGAAAAATGACACAGGCCCCAAAATAGGGTAGGGACAAACCCAAACAACAGAACGTCAGCAAACAAGCTGAGTAAGAAACAATAGAGAGACAAGAAGAAGATACGCGCCTTAGTGGCGCGTAGCTGAACAAATTAGACTTAGCTTAAAAGAATGATACAAGAACCATCAAACCATATATTATTATTTCAAATAATAGAATATTAACAAATTCCGAATCCCATATATTAATGGTTGGGTCTTACCCCAAACCGAACCACAACTAGAGCATCCACCCACTACCATAACCATCCTATAAGACTCAAGTATGCGCACACGTCCCTATGAGGGCCAGTAGGATGAAACCAACTCATAGGGGACGTCTATAGGCAACTAGGAGCTACCTAGCTGAAAACCACTTACAGAATTATTGGCCATATGCATAGACGTGCCACCCAACAATGTGGACACGTCGCTCTAGTGGGTAAATAATCGTATCCAATAATCAAATTTCCAATCACATATTTGATTACTATTTGAGAACAAAGTCAAACCATATGCTAATTATAAGCCGGAGCCGCGAATACCAAGACAAGCCCTTAGGTGGAATAGAAGATAATCAACATGTGCAAATACGTATATAAATGTATAATATGAGCACAAGTGTACGGAAGGAGAATTATAAAGATATGTAACCAATATGAGATAATATAGGAATTTACAATATAAGCTCAAGTTCAAAGGATTGACGTTCTTACCGTAATTACTAGCTTCTCCTTAATTATTTTTTTCAAATACGACAAACGGAACCTCCTTAAACCAACAAGCTATATACAACACCTAACAATAGCCAAAATTAATAAAGATTAAGACTTAACCAATGTATAACCTAAATAACCCAATTAGTATTTTACTACCTAGCTAAACTCCATCCATATCATCATGCACCTCCTGACCATCTTCTCGACAAAACTAACACACATATACAACACTAAAAAGCAGCCCCTCGATACAGCCCACACACACCTTTGTACAGGCCTCTGCGGCGCACAAACACACTTCCTCACAAGCATAACAACGACAATGGCTCTAATAACACCCACGACTACAACAACCTTGACTACGGCTACAACAACTATGCCCCGACAACACTATGGCACCCCTACAACCAGCCCAATACCGTTCACACTAAGACCAACCACAATCGCCAGCACAACACTACACCAACGCCCATAACGACAACAACAAAAACGACGCACAACATCTCCAAATAACTACCCACGTAAAACTCATGAAAACCAAACCATAAACATATAAGCTATGTTTTAATTTCATCTAAAAACATTAGCAATCTCAAAACACAAAACAACGTAGCTTTTATGAAAATCGTCAACCGTAGGGCTGAATTAAAACTAGGAGAAATTCATACCGGTGTAGAGGAGAGAAAAAGAGGATTAACGGTGCTAATTTCGTCAAAAACCGGGCTGGAAATTGGAGTCGGCGAGCAATCGAATGTTGACGGCGATCGTGAGTGAAAGAAGACGAATGGTGATGAAAATGATACGTACAAAGAAGTTTCAAGGGTTTTAGTAATACTTAGTTTAGTGAACAACTAAGGGCAAAAACGTAATTTGGTTTTTTTAGGGAATTATAATATAAAATGGAATTTTGGCTTAATTAGCTAGTTTAATTTGTATATATAAAACATAATAAAATATCTTTTAAAATCTGAAAATCATATTATAATTTATGAAAATTAACCCGATATAAATATAATTAGTAAAACCCGACTTAAATAAATTCCTAAAAATTAAGGGGTGTTACAATTTTTACACAGGTTTGTTTCAAAATTTGAATCATAGAGTAATTCATGGAAACGAGTAGTAGTGGATATTTGGTTGTACTTTCCCCGAGAATGGGATTGAGATGGTATCGAAGTAAAGTTTAAGTGTTTCATTTCTTACTTTGTGTTTTTCTCTTTAAAAGCCGGCTAGCTCAATTGGAAGAGCATCGTGTAATGCACGAGGTGTGGGTTCGATTCCCATGTTAGCTACACAACTGTATGGACTTTAAATTTAATTCCTTTTCCAATGTCTATTGAACCTACAAAGATGGTGGAAGTTTGATTTAGCGTGTAGAGTCAATTTCACAATCATTGTTTAGACTAGAGAGCTCATGTAGGAATTGAACCTACAACACTTGTGCATATTTACATGCACTAGTGTCATACCAATTGAGCTAGTAGTTGATTAATTCCAAGCACCAAGACTGAACCACTCAGCCTCTTTAACAACTTGTT
This sequence comes from Spergularia bocconei, assembly GCA_963457585.1. NCBI lineage: Eukaryota > Viridiplantae > Streptophyta > Magnoliopsida > Caryophyllales > Caryophyllaceae > Spergularia > Spergularia bocconei. Next base: position 13,179,809 of record OY734959.1, read on the forward strand.
GAACAAGTTGTATAGCCTATCTGATTGAAGAAGGATTCTTTCAATGTCCCTAACATATAATATGATAGGGTTCATCTCCGATGTGGAAAACAAGACCCTTGTGAAGTGCTTGGAGAAATAGTTTCTTATCAAAGGACCAAGTTGCGCGCTTCACTGCACATCAAAATTTAAGGCACCATCAATGAGAATATTAAATTTAAATATATAACAATCAAATGACTGCAGAGCCACCAAGAACCCGAACAATTATGTATGTATACTTCTTGATGACAAGGGGACCTGAAAGAACAGAGACTAGACATGTAGCAAGGATGACATTTAGCGGTCCGAGCATCGTTAAAAGGCAAAAGTTCACACTCCCATTATTTCAACTATGGGTATAAAATTGATATACCAAGAGAGAAATGGAGGAACTACAAAACCAAATCGATGGTCTGATCCTCCAAAAACTGGTCTTCCTCGAAAACAGCTGAAATTACGTAAGAAGATGGGAAGGCGTTGACACAGTCATTGTTGTATGAACCGAAGAAAACCTACAAAAAGAAGTAATTTTTTGGAGAAGAAGAAGAGGGCATTTAAATTCCCCAAAACTGAAATTCAATTTTGTTTGGTTTTTCTGATGGTGAGGGAAGACGTAATATAAGGGAGATGAGACTATGAGAGGCATTTAACGGCTTGTTTGGTAGGGAGGAATTGGACGGGAAGAAAGGGAGGGAAGATAAAGGAAAGGGAAGGAAGAGAAAGGAAGGGAATTGTGGTTTCCGCTTTTTGGTTGAAAACTTAAAATTTTGAGGTTTTAGAAGGAAAATTTGTGTTTTTATGTTGTATTTTTCCTTTCCTTCCAAATCCCACCGTTTTGGGCGGAAAGGAAACTCCGAGTTTTATTAAGAATATTTTACTTCCATTTCCTATCTTTTCTCCCCATTTCCTATGTTTTTTGTAAACCAAACATTGGAAAGTTATAAAATGACTTTCTTTTCCTATCATTTCCATCCATTTCCTTCCTACCAAACATACGGTAAATGTTAACAGTTTCATCTTGTGCAGTTTATGGCAGAAGACGAAAGGTGGAATAAAGTCCACACTGGATTGGTTACATGGAGGAGGGAGAGTGCAACTGAAGGGGGGACGACACATAGGAAGTGACGTGGAATTTTTTTGCTCTGGTTACATTCAAAACCTGTCACGTAAGCGTGTAAAGTAGCATATTAAAGTAGTAGTATAGATATGATCGAACCCGTGACTCAGCTGCATTCCACCATTTTATTTCTTATTGCCAATAACGACGTTATTATGAATACACTAGTTTATTAGCCCTTTTGCGCGGGTTGTTATATGAAACTTGGTTATAACTCTATTTTATTACTCATAATTAACGCAAAATATTATGACGTTAAAAAAACTTAACCGACCAGATGTGACCCGTTGTTCAAGATTAATAACCCATTTTTTTCATGATCAAGTTCTGGCCATAGATAACTGAACCCGTTTTGACAAGTATTCTTTTGGGTTAAATTTGAGATGGCCCGTTGTCCCAATTTTTCTATAATTAAGACGAAAAGAAACGTGTTTAATTTGGTATCATCTTAGAGAAGTTACATTTGATTTAGTGAAAACAATTTAATAAGTATAGCAAATTTATTTCAGTACCTTATGTTCATGTACGAATTACAATTTATGACCCGTGACCCGCTATTTTTGGGTCCCGTTTTTGTGAACTATAATTCATATTAACCCCGACTACTTTGTAACACACTTTTTTTGAACTCTGATCGCACCCGTCGACCCCTATTTTGAGTTAAAACGAAACAAATTCAAGATGTGTTATTTCCTAATATATTGCGCCTATATATATTACTTTCTTAATTATCTCCAAAAATAAAATGATTCGATATGATACAGATTATCTCGTACAAAGTTGTTTCCGAAATTATCTCCTAAAATCACAAATCGTTTATATATAACCTTTTAAATAAAAATATCAAAAATATTAGTTGCCTTGGTGATTGAAGTGTTAAAATTGTAACTCTAAGATTACAGGTTCAAGCATTCACAAGCTCAGTTTTTAGCGGTGATATCATTAAAAGAGTGATGATCATGTTAAGAGTATTTAAATTTTGAGTAATTCTTGTGTGAGACGGTATCAAACTAACTTATTGTGAGACCATTTTTCTTTATATAAATAGTGATTTCTTTTACATTTCTAATAACCATTATACTTCTTTTAGTGATTGTTTGAATTTAATGTAAGACTAGGATGAAGGCCCGTGCAATGCACGGGTCTCATAATAACGATATCTATCAAATGTGATAAAATTGAAATCAAGTACAGATTAGTAGTCCTAATCCTAGCCTGATAAAATGATTTCTAGAGTCTGATTATATTTGATGTTACATAACATTTCTTATGAAGTTTCTTACGAACTCGAATTGAAACTAAATCTTGAGAAAGAAAACAACAATTATATCCTTTTTTTCTCTTATGTAATATTGTAATAGCTGGAGAAATGTGACGATTTACAAAAATACAAAATACATATAGGAAACCTACATATATACAGACATAGAGGCGTATATATAGGAGCCATAATCAAAATTTCTAGCTAAGAATTACAATTGACCTAAAAAAAGACTTATATAAATGTATTAAGATAACTCATTACCAATTATCATAAAACATGCATGTGTCCTACTTAATGTCCTAAACTCCCAAGATATGTCCTATTAAAAGTTCTAAACTGTGGTTTATATAAGCAAGATAAGACTACCTTAATTCTCTCATTTCTTGAACCTATTACCAAACATCTATGGTTCCTTAAATTCTGGCGGTCGGTTCACATTAGTGAGAAATTTGCGTGTAATAGGAATCATTACATATGAGATTGTATTGTAATTAATGTTATTATATATAACAAAGTTTTAATTAAATAAAGTTTAAGCCCATATTCTCTTTGGTTTTTTGGATAACCCCATAGTATATGTACGTAGGATTCATCCTAATTACAACCATCTATGATCTATCAATGGCCATCTATGATCTATTTATCATTGATACCAATTACCAGCAACTCTAAGACCAATAGAAGATATTAAGGTTTAGTGTGGTTTAGGTTGGTGTTTGATAGGTAGAATTTATCAGAGTAGATTTAGCATACATTTAGTACTAAAAATGTCCGGTCATTGTGAGAGCTATAAAAAAAACGTCATTTAATAGTATAGAAGGATTATATTAGGATACATGATTAAATAATATAATATAAAATTTAAAATATATTATGTAGAGTCGTAGAGTCCTACTCAAGATCATGTTCGATATATATTTCAATATAATATTAACCAAACTCTCTAAGAATGTCCGGTCGTTGTGAGAGCTCTAAAAAAGCCTACTTTAATAGTATAGAAGGATTAGAATGGCCATATAAAATGAGTAAAAGGGTTATTTCATATATTATGCCTAATTTTATATTTTGTGACCCTTTTAAAACACAACTTATGTGGTTAAGTTGTAAACTAACATGATCACTAAAAACAATATAATGGTCACAATAAATGCTAAACGATTCACTTTTTAAATGATTAAATCCGTCTCACAATAAATTATCGACTTATCGTGAAACCGTCTCATATGAGACTTTGCCTTAAATTTCCTAGGCACCCTAATTAATAGGTATTAATTTAGCAATTTACACATAAATTTAGAGAAAATCAAGTTCACGTACGGTACTTATTAGTAAAAAAAAAATTTTACGGTGAAATTCTAGCTCCGCCCCTACTATTGTTCTTTACGTTTCGATCGAATTCCTTTATTTAAATACAACGTAGAGAACCTAATGAGAAGGAAGGAGCAGTACAATTGGCATCTGTAAGCGAGACAACATCTGCATCTTTCACAAGGCTCACAGGTGCGCGTATTCTGCTTCTTATCTTTAAACATCCCCCCCCCTACTCTTCTGTATACTGTATATGGATACAATAGAGTATAGACTAACTTTTAAGCATAGTATCTTATATTATACTGCACAAAGGAAACAAAACCATGAACGTACATCGACAACATTGTAAGGCTATTTGCCACAATTGCCGGGGAGGAAGCCAATACTGATACTACAAGGCCACCTACTCTTCACCAGCATTTAAAAGTAACAGACCTAAACCTACAAAATCTTGCACACTTCAGAAAATGGCTGAACTGGTTCGTCGTAGTTGGAACCTTGGTTCGTCTGATAGCTCACCGGAGAAACGGTTCTCAACTTCCTGTCAAGAGAGGTCAAACACCATAGATCAGAGCTGGACTAACGCAGCTGACATGAAATGTTTGTCGACAATAGACCCTTGTTTCACGAGAAGTTAATAATCAGAAACCTACTAGACAGTATCCAGTACGAGTGCACTACATATGAATGACACCATATATAAGTCCTCAAAATCTCCCAGAGCACCATCAAGAAGAGAACGTCAAAGAACAATTCTGAGCATCGAAATGTTCAGCATTTCAACAACACACAGATAGCACAAACAAGAGCTTCGACAGAAAAAAAAAAAACTCTCCAAGCTCTTACTTGTCTAGATATACCAGAAGAAAGGAATGCAACAGCATTTTTCATCTCTTCAAGAAAATTATCTGGGACATCAGCATGTAAACAAAACATATCGTATGAACTTTGGTGGGAAAACAAATACCAATTCCAAGTTTCTGAAATCACAACGGAAACAAAGAGTCTGAGATGCGAACAATGGCAATATATGACACAAATAGTCAACAAAAACACTCGGCAGTTTGTTGGGGAAAGGTCCACGGCCAAAGTAAGTGAGAATATACTTCATCATCACTAACTCACTAAGAATAAAAGCAGCCATTATAGTCCCACCTCGTTATCCGTACAACGAGATACAATCTTTAGCCAAACGCACCTTGCAGCTGCATAATACCTTCTGATATGAAAAACTACTATATAAAGTACCTGAACGCGGATCCAGATCAAACAGGACAAGTATGCCATAACAGACTAGATTAATGAAGATATAGAATTTTGAAACGGATAATCTCCGGACAAAAGGAGATAGCCATACCATCACAATGCCAAAGGAAGTATTAGCTGTTACGCCATATAATAATATATGCCTAGCGGTAAGTAAAGGCTGGACATATTGGATAGAGAAGCAGACCAAGAATGGGTGTTGTTTAACGAAGATATGGAAGAATAGGCTCAAGCACATTAAATCAAAGAGAACACCCAACAGGGTGTGATACTATGAGTAAATATTCTCTGGAGTAATAAATAAAAGCTACCAATCGTAAAAAGGAGTTACCAATCTACAACTTGAATTGCCTTTAACTTTCTGCAGACAGCATCTGAAAAAACTTAATTTCACTTTTACTGCTGCCTGCCTCAAAGAGTGAAGAGTGAAGAGTTGGACTTTAACTTAAATTTTAATTCTGACTCCTGAGAAAGTCAACCCCTTAAAGTCAAATGTGTTCAGTGTTAATTCAGTCTACCAACAACCTTATCTATAGTGTCCATGTTGGTTCAGAAACATCAAACGATCAATACTAAAAGGTCTTCTTGTCAACAATTTCCTCTTGCTCGAGTGTTTCGAGCAAACTAAATTCAAGAATTGTGCGCGCCTAGTTTTCTTTCTTTCATTTATCTTTACAAGAACCAACTTATTGTTAATCAAGTAGTAAGAACAGAAAATAACTGTTAGAATTATTACCCTGAACCATCAAAATTAATATCAACTGCATTCACTAATTAGGAAAGAACAGAAGTACATTTTGTAATGAAAAGAATAATTTTCCACATTATTAGCAGGGTAGGTTTTGTGGGACACAAAAAAATGCCATGAACAGCCATCACCAAAAAAAAAAAAAATTGGATGTGATGTGGAGTTTGATTACATGCGCTTAAGCAAATCACAACTGTATAGTCAACAAAATCATGCAAGATAACTGATGTTAGAAGCATAAAAGAATCAATTTCTAGTAGCTCAGCATGGCCATCGGCCCATTACTCTAATTTGAAACTGAAATGTATAGATGTATAAGGAAACTATTGCCTCAGGACACATTTTTCCAATGGTGACAAAGACACCCATGTGGAGATCAATCTCATGACACGAACGTTATTAAGATTCAACCTCGCTAATCATTGTTCACTGGGGAAAAATGTGCAGGATGGAAAATTTGATAACCTACTAGCACCACCATTCTGCTAGAATCTTTACTTCTGCTCTAGGACTGGGATTTAAGATTGAGCAAAAACAAGTGGAGTTGAGGTGTGTTGTTTGCAGAAGCAAGTAGGGTTGGTTTATTTTTGTATGCCAGTAAAGGAAACACACAACATCCTATGGAACGACACAATAAAACATAACGCAAATCGAAAAGTTGGAGTGGCTTATTTTAACTATGAATACAATAACTTTGTATGAAATGAAGAGTATTACACACACAAAATAGAAACCATCCCCACCGGACATGATGACAACAAATAATCCATGTACAGCTATGGGAACGCTCAACTATAAGATAAGCTGTCCATTGCCCCTAACTTAAGGCTTCTAAGTCGTCCTGCTGACATGGCATCCATCATGGAAAAATTACGCCCAAAAAAATATAAAAAAACCCCAGTTACAAAAAGTCACATTTATGCCACACTTTGTTGAATTTTCACACACTAGGCTGCATTTTCACAATTTAGAGAGAAAGACTTAAGAGGGTAATTATGAGCATCTCCTCATGTACACTAGAAGCATACAAGAACTTAAGCCAGCATCAGTGCTCTAGACCAGCAATGCATGGTGCTCAGGACTGGGTACCAACATATATAACAGAAAGCAATGCACCACTCATGTTTAAGTCCATGCACAATGAACCCGTTCAGATGAAAAGAGAGGAACAAGGATCTCTATACAGACACGAGCAAAGTTGGTTCATTAAATAGCTGCTAACTTCTGAAATAAACTCCCAGTGGACAAGGATTATTTCTTATAAACAACATCACCAGGATGGGGATCCTAGGCTCATGTGCCCAGCTCTTTCACCATGATCAAAATAGATCCCTCGATGACAATCGAGTAGACTAGTAGAGCATGTACTTTATTACAATATCCTAGAAGAAGAAGAAGAAGAAAGAAAGAAAGAAAGAAAAAAAAATGCCACATAACCAACAAAAGATCTGGACATCAATGACACATACTTCCAACACAAGAACATAAGTTTTGGGGATGAAGGAAGTACCACAGATTCGACTAAGGACTATGTGTCCTCGTGACCAAAAATGGTCAATTCCTTGGAAGGTGAATTGAAGGGGTCCCACTGAAGACACTTACTACCTTAGTAAAAAGAAGCAAGGAAACAACCCTACCCCCCATGTCCAATTCAATAGGTAAAGAGCTGCTTCTACCATCCATTGCATCCAACAATCAACAAACTGATATGACCAACACATCAATAAAGCCTAGGTCACAAAATGATTTGAGTCGGCTAACATGAATAGTTATATGTAAGAGTAATGTGAATGTTGCCTGTTGAGAGTAGGGGGAACACAATATTAAAACCAATGAGTTTGATATGTTCGTAGATAAGTTTAACGAAAATCAAGCGAAAAAGTAGTAAAACACATGACGAAAGTAAATGAACAGGTTCAAAAGCAAACGAAAAAAAAAAAAAAAAAATTGAAGATCAAGCAATGAAAGGAAACACAAAGACAAATCTAAACTCAAACCACATCCTCCACATAGATTTTTTTTCTATCCACACCGCCCTCTCTAATATCGTATTTTCATTATTCCGGATAGACTCATTTCTTTCAATACCCTATCTAGGTCATCTTAAGTTCTCCCTCCCCTTACATTCCTATCAGCCTATCACTACTCCACCATCTAAAGCTCCTGACTGCATCACTTAGTCCCCTTGTCATATGAACATACCACTTTAGGCGATTCTACCTCGCTAATAATTTCAAACCTTTGCTAAGCTTGAACCAGAATATGTACTCTCTGTCTCTCTACCGAAGTCTCAAAGCTGAAAGATTTAACATGTACTAGTTGATTATCAAGAGAAAAACACCACGAAAACACTCTAGATGACTTCTAAGCACAAATCTATCACGTAAAACCAATTCACTGAAGGTTACATTGCACTGGCCATAGGTAAATTTGACATATCGTCTAAGATCCATAACCAAAGCCGGCATGAAACATACCCAGATAAATCTAAACCTGTAGAAAACTATACTACTAAACTGAACGATTAAGGAAACCAATATGCAAGTAACTAAATGCAACAGGTTCATGCCAGAATAAAAGATGGTGCGCTGGAGATGGAAACAGAGACATCATCACCAAAGTACAGCTACATAAAAGAAAATTTAACATTTAAAGTTCTGATTACCTGCTCTTTCTTAAGCCTCATATTTTGCTCCTCCAGAAGTGAAACCTTGCTGACCAATTCATTGTGGTATGCCTGTTCACAATAACACTATGATGAAAAACTCGATCCTAAAACAATTGTCAGACATTGCTTCATAACAGAAAATACATAGATTGAATAAATCCATGATTCCATGTACCTGCTTCCTGGCACGAGAACGGGCTGCAGATTCCCTGTTTTTAATTTTCCTCTTCAACTTCTTCTCAACGCCTCCTTCAAAAATATCCGAAGGATGCCTTTTGCGCCCTGAAACAGGTGTATCGGACAGTGCACTAATTAAAGGGGCCGGATGCAAACCCAATTGTTGTGAGAAACACTGTGAAGTAGCACCAATATCCAGAGGCATCAAAGGATACTCGTCTATAGCCCCTTCTTTGGTTAAGAAATCTTCTAAAGTCATCTCCCCCATTGAAGGCTCCCTCTTAACTTCCCCGCTCCCTTTCATATTCTCCCCTTGTTGAATCTCTCTCCACACCTCCTCAGATATCTTTTCACTGAAGTTTCCAGATATGCCTAAACTTCCCTGATGTTCCAACGACTTCGCTGAAGAACCACCATTACCAGCTTCAATCCCAGGGGACTGATTTGGTTCAGAGGTCCAACCCTTAAGAAACTCTTCAAGATTCATGCTTCCCATTGTACTACTCATTCCTAACAAACACAAATGGCTCAAAACTTCATCTATTATCAGCCTAATTCGACAATATCGATCCGAAAAACCTTTAAAATTTCACTACCAACTGTTTGGGCAACCCCTTCCAAACTCAAAACCAATGTCCTCATCCACTTACTCCCTCTACCCTATCATAACAAGGCACCCAATCACTCAATAACATGAGGTCCAATTTCATTTAATACACTCCTGGGTCAATTTTCTTATAGTCAATAGAACTGTCAAATGGAGTATTCCCAAAAATTGCCCAGTTCATCTGCAACATAAGACTCACTATTCAGGAATACTTAACCAATACACTACCACCATCAACAATGACGACGATAACAATAACGTCACAAAATGATTTGGGGTCGGCTAACATGAACCGTCATATAAAACTTTGATATCGACTACACCCATAAAAAAAGATAAAAACTTTCTAACTAGTGAACTGGAACTGTTAAGTGTGACATAAGTTATGCAAGTTTCTTGACAAACATACAACAAAACAAGATAAACCCAGATGTTATTATACTTAATTATCCACTAAGAACAGAAAAAACCCAGAAATTGTTCATATTAAACAACACATGAAATTGTTGGTTTTGGGACAGACAAGAGTATGTAAACCCAAAAAAAAAACATAGGGTTATACGATTAGTACAAAGTCAGATAAATATAGGAAAAAGGACATAAAGAGGGAAAGATGATGTGGTAAGAAAAGGACAGATAATCAGAGAATTTTACCTAAACGATCAGGATTTGATGAGATTTTTGTTGTTAAAGAGGGAATAATTTGTTCATGTTTCCTCCTTAATTAACCGATGAACTCCACGTAGTATGGGAATCATACACTGATTTGATTTTATTATAAAGAAACAATTACAAACAAAAAGGGAGCACTCCAAATCGTGGCCTAATCTGGTGAAGAGAGAGAGAAAAAAAAAAATGGTGAAACAAAACTGAAAAACTTCTGTAAACAACTACTCACTGTTTAGCGTGATATAGAAGGATAGATTCGGAATGTTTATAGATGCTTGTGTGGGGAAAAAGAAAAAAAAAAAAGGGACACCAACAATAGAAATAAAAAAAAATAAAAAAATAAAGATGGATTGATCCTGCAGCTGAAAGTATATGATCCGTTTGCTCAAAAAAAAAAAAAAGTATATGATCCGAAATGTAGATGTATTAAGACCTGGTAAACGGGTCATTTGGGTCGAATTGGGTCATTTTTCGGATCTATTTTGGTTCGGGTCAGATCTAATTCAGGTGTATCAGATACGGGTTAAATTCGGGTCATTTTAAAATGTTCAAATCTAATTATATTAATGTCAAATCTCTTAAAATTTTGTCTCATGTTATCTTTGATTGAAATTTTATTGGTAATTTGAGTATTTGAATATGTGATATAGCTAATCCAAGTCATTCATCGATTTATTTAAGTGTTTGATTATTCGGGTCTGACTCATCTTAGTTTGGGTATGTTTTGGGGTCGGGTCAACAGTATAGGGTCAATTTCGCGCTCGGGTCAGGTCATTTCGAATTTCGGGTTAAAGTCAGATTATAAATGCGAGTCAATTTCGGATATTCGAGTCAAATAATTCGGGTCGGATGTTTGGGTCTAAGTCAATTTTGTTAGTTCTAGGTGTATGCATCAAACCATGTTGATTGCATTATGAATTTATAACTCTATAAAATGTTTTATGAGATGAATCATCATATGGTTATTATGGTATCTTGGTTAGTTAAAAAATAACTGATTTGGTAATTGATTAGACTCGTACTAAGATAACGAATGACTCAACCCATATCCTACGGGTACTACTCTTGATGTGAGCGTATAGTATAATCGAAACCGAATATTTGTTTTTATTGTAGAAATGAATGAGATTGATTTTAGATTTGAAGATAAATTGAAGGTTTTGTGATATGTACACTTGAATCTAGTATTCTCAAAAGATTCTTTTTCAACGCTCGGAAAAAGATAAATATATTTGTTTAGAAAATCCCCGCATGGGACGGACTTAGACCAATGGAAGTGGGTCGAAAAAGAAGGCTATCCACCCCCGCATTTAGTTTTAGGCTATTTTTCATGGTAGCCCAACGCTCGATCCCACCCATGATTGGGCCTAGTTTTCATCTAACTTCCAAATTTATTTCCAAATTAAGACGCGTTGTGTATCGCCTCAACGAGCTGCTACACATCACGCCCTGAGCTCCTGTGTACGTTTTGTTGTTCCAATTACGTAAACATTTCTACAGCTTACAACGTACGAGTGTGCACCTGTGACACCACGCCTTGACAATAGTGTACGGGATACCCGAGTATTATTTATGACTACCTTGCATGCCCGGCCCGCGCCCGGGCTATACCTGAAATAAATTTTATCATTTTATTTCTTTGTAAACAAATAATTTTATCAATAAATTTTATCATTTATAAAACTTTCACTTTCAATATAGATGATGTGTTCAAATAAGTAATAAAGAAGGTACAAAATAATAAGGTAAAGATGCAATCAATTAATAGTAAATATTGATTATTTATAATAAAAACTATTGTGAATATTTTGATATGGAAAACGTCACTTATTTATCACCATGTATGGAATGTCCATCTATGTTTTTATTTACCATAAAAGACATTTTAAATGATTTTTTTAAGTGAAAATTAAAGAGGCATGCCACGTGGCATGGCAAATGGCCTAACTGAAGCCGGTGAACGTGGTCGTTGCCTCTAACGCAGCTTTTAATATATAGTATAAGATTTCGCGAATAATTTGAGGCGAAGGTGAAGCAAATATTGATAAATTATTATGAAACTGACAAAAGAACATCTAATTTAATTAAACTCACCTCATGTAGTAAATGACTTTAAGGCTAGAGCGCAAATACTATCGTACCCCGGGGGTACGGATAGAATGGTACTCCTTGGGCCTTTTACGAGTTGAGCTTCTGTCTGTTTTGGTTATGTTACAATTTCAGTTGGGTTTTTGTTTGTTTTGATAATATAAAATCAGTTGGGCTTATTTCAAACATGACCCAATACTTGTCTTCAATTATAACCCAACTCATATTCTCTCCCCTTCTCCCTTTATTTTCTCTCTCCTCTCATAACCACCTACAACCACCACCACGCACCACCTGACCACCACCGCCCTCATGCGCCGACCACCATCCCACTCGACGCCAACACCACCATTCGGTGGTCGACGCTCCGGCGACCCCACAGTGGTCCCCCCGACCCCGCGCCAACCCCTATATCGTCCACCACGTCCCTTTTTTCTCATTTTCTCTCTCCTCTGTCACTCCCTTCCCCAGCCACTATCCTCAACCGCCGCCCCTCCCCTGAATGTCGCCGCCCCTCCCTCGATGTTCGCCACCCCTCCCCCGATGTCGCCGCTCCTCTTGGCCTTGTTGCCACATCTCCTCCAATTTTCAAAGTGGAAAAATGAGGAATTGGGGAAGAAGGAAGGGGAGGCTGCGTGTGGGAACGACGGAGGGGGGGTCGCGGTGGCCTGCCGAGCACGGTGGCTGGGACGGGGCTGGTGTTGGTTGTGGTCGGCGACGTCCTCCGGCGGGGCTGGGTGGTCGGGGGAGGGGGCGGTTGGGGAAGGAGAGAGAAAATGGGAGGGGTGGGTCTTTTTTATTTTGTTTCCGAACAAAAGGATCATTTCCGAATAAAAAAAAATCAACATAGATCATTTTATAACAAAAGGATCATTTTAAGCAAAATAAATAATATTAGAACAAATAAAGATCATTTTTAAACAAAAACAAATGGCTTTTGTTCTGGAATGAATAGTTTTTGTCCTGAAATGAATTGTTTTTGTTCTGGAATGAATGATTTTTGTTTTGGAATGAATGGCTTTTGTTTCGGGATGATTAGTTTTTGTTCCGAAATGAATGGTTTTTGTCCTAGGATGATTAGTTTTTCTTTTGGGATGGTTAATTTTTGTCATACAATGGTTGCCTTTTGTTCTGGAATGAATATAAACAAAAGTCGTTCATTTTAACACAAATATTGTTCATTTTAACACAAGTATCGTTCATTTTAGAACAGAAACTACCTATTTTAGATTAAATAACTCAAGACAAAAAGAATTCATTCTAAAACAAATATAATTCATTTTAAAACAATAACCATTCATTTTATAACAAAAAATCATTCATTACATAACCATTCATTTTAAAACGAATACCATTTATTCTAGAACAAAAAATCATTCAGTACATAACCATTTATTTTGTTTCGCGATTAACGGCTTTTGTTTCGGGATGGTTAGGTTTTGTTTGAGATGAACGGATTAATTTCGGGATGGTTAGGTTTTGTTCTGAGATGAATAGATTTTGTTTCGGGATGGTTAGTTTTTGTTTCGAATATAAATTGATCATAGAACATAAACATGTCATTCTTGAACAAAAATTGATCATTATAGAACATAAATTCATCATTATGGAACAAAAACTGATCATTATAGATCATAAATATATCATTTTAAAACAAAAAGTGATCATTATAGAACATAAATTTGTCATTCTGTAACAAAAACTGATCATTATAGAACATAAATACATCATTATAGAATAAAAGCTGATCATTATAGATCATAAATACATCATTATAGAACAAAAACTGATCATTATTGTTTGTTTTTGTTTGGGAATGGTTAGCTTTTGTCCTAGAATATTTAGTTTTTGTTCTGGAATGAATGGATTTTGTCTCAGAATGATTGGTTTTTGTCCTAGGATGATTATTTTTTGTTCTGGGATGGTTAGTTTTTGTTCTAAAATAGATTAATTTTGTCTCAAAATGGTTGGTTTTTGTCTATTTTTCTATAATGATCAGTTTTTGTTCCAGAATGACCTATTTTTGTTCTGTAATGATCAGTTTTTGTTCCAGAATGACACATTTATGTTCTATAATGATCTGTTTTTGTTTCATAATGATTGATTTTTAATTATCCGTTTTTTGTCCTATAATGATGTATTTATGTTCTATAATGATCAACTTTTGTTCCAGAATGACATATTTTTGTTCTAAGATGATCAGTTTTTGTTCTATAATGACATAATTATGTTTATATGATCAATTTATATTCGAGAATGAGAGATGTTTTATAATGATTAATATATATGTTCTGTAATGATCAGTTCTTGTTCTATAATGATGTATTTATGTTCTATAATGATCAACTTTTGTTCCAGAATGACATATTTTTGTTCTAAGATGATCAGTTTTTGTTTTATAATGATGTATTTATGTTCTTTAATGATCAACTTTTGTTCCAGAATGACATATTTTTGTTCTAAGATGATCAATTTTTGTTTCATAATGATTGATTTTTAATTATTAGTTTTTGTTCTATAATGATGTATTTATGTTCTATAATGATCAACTTTTGTTCCAGAATGACATATTTTTGTTCTAAGATGATCTGTTTTTGTTTCATAATGACAGCACGGAGGTTCGAACTCAAGCTGTAATCCAGATTGTGAATACCACTGTGGCAAGACTAATTTCATGTTTAATGTAAATCACTTTTTTGTTATATCTATAACATTGCTTCAACTGGGCCCTGGGCGACGGCCAGTTCGCCTAGGCCCATCGACGCCACTGGTACAAGGGTATGAGTAACTAAGGCACCACGCCTTGACAATAGTGTATGAGATACCTGAGTAATATTTATTATTGGGTTCTTTGTCAGACCACATCTAATAAACAAGTTTTTTTGTCAAACTACACCTAATAAAATATGTCTCGCCAAACTACACCTAATAAAATTCATTTTTTTGTCAGATTAAACCTAATTAATAAAACATATTTTGCCAAACCACACCTAATAAAATCCATTTTTTGTTAAACCATACCTAAATACCTAATGTTGACTTCCAACATTTATCCACACATTGCCGCCTTTTACCCACCCATTGCCAGTCTTAACCACCTTATTGCCTCCCCTATAGCCACCCCATTGCATCCCCTAACCCACATTCTTAACACATGACCGATTTCTCCTTATTTCTAATACCTTCTCTCTCTATCCCTAATGTTTTCTCTCTCTATTTCTTCAAATTTGTCCGTTTTTCTTCAATCTATTTCGTCACAAGTTTATTCAAAGAGAGGTACTCAAATTTATCTTGGAGCTAAAAATTAAATTTAGGCAGGAAATTAAGTTTGAGGAATTGAAAAAGGAGGGGAAAAAACAATTTTGGTGGATGTAGGGTGGCTATGGGTGGGTAAGCGGGCGGTTATGGGTCGGTAAGGGGGCAATTATGGGTGGGTATGGGGGCGGGGATGAGTGGGTAAAGGGCGAAAGTCGACATAGGTATAGTCTGACAAATAAAAAATACTTTAAAAGGTATGGTTTGACAAAATTTGTTATATTAGGTATGGTCTGCTAAAAATAAAGTTTTATTAGGTGTGTTCTGACAAAAGATCTTTTATGAGCCAAACTAGTATTTGCAGTGAATCCCCTTGTTATGTAGTCATGCATTACAATAGGAACTCCCAATTCTCTCGCAAATACAGCCCTTTTGGTCATTTCTTCACATGTACCCGCAGTGGCATTCAAGTAATGCCCTTTGATTTCACCTGTTTCAGCCTGTGCTTTATAAAGTGCTTGGGCACAAAATAAGAAACGGTATCTCCAACGCATAAATGGTTGGGAGTTTACGTTTTCATCATCTTCGGTAAAA
This sequence comes from Spergularia bocconei, assembly GCA_963457585.1. Lineage (NCBI taxonomy): Eukaryota > Viridiplantae > Streptophyta > Magnoliopsida > Caryophyllales > Caryophyllaceae > Spergularia > Spergularia bocconei. Next base: position 13,195,594 of record OY734959.1, read on the forward strand.
TCAAGTCCACCATGAAGAATTTAGTTAATAATTTGAGTAGAAAGTGGAGCAAAATAGATCAATTAATATGTACCGACATAAATTTTGTAAACTTAATTTATTCCTATTTTATTCTATCAATATAAATACAATTTATGATTAGTAACCGACAAAAAAAACATCCACCTAACTAAACATTCATTTCTTTGTTTTTTTTTTTTATGAAATAGTAAGGATTGCACTTGTACCGTACGTCTATTGTTTCTAGTGTAAATTTTATGTATATATCGATTCTAGTGGTGATTATAAAAGAATTAGATCATTCACTAGCTCCGTATAATTCAAGTTAAAAAATAGTGAATCTAAATTAGAAAGATCAATTCAAATTAAATTAAATCAAATTAAAATTATACAAATAACAATAAATAAATCTAATCTACTTCTAATTATTAATCTGTGTAAATGTAGTTAACTTGTCAATAAATTCAGTTAAACTCAAATCAAATCAAGTTCATTCAAATCAAGTCGGATCATTTATATTCAAATAAAATCAAATCAAAAAAATGTAGTACTATCGCACACGGCCTAAGAAATGGAGACCAATGTTTTTGAAAAGTCGCATAAGTGAGATAAGCAAAGGTATTATGAGATGGACAATGTTAGAGGTTTACATTGTAAACAAATTGTTTATCAATAACAATTTTCATTACATAAGTTTATATTACTATTCCGATCTCAATTTTATTATCACTAAGTCTCTGTTTGATATGACTGCATCTTTCCGAACTGAACTGAGCTGAGCTGAACTGAACTGATCTGAATGACCCTGATCTGATTTGAATAACTCTGAACTCATCTGATATGTTCTGAATTGGTTGAAAATTTGATTGAAATTTTAACGAATTAGTATCAATTATGGACCAAATAACCTTATCGGTATTTGAACATTTCCGATTTGAATTAAATGACTCTGATTTGATTTGAAGGCTCTGAACTGACAAAAACAATGAAGAAAAAGAAGATAGCATCTACGACGACTTTCCTAATGCCATATTCTCATCATCTGCAAACTTATCTTGGTGTCAATTATCTTATTAACATCACACATCTTTCTTATAATTTGACAATCATATCAATTAGGATGATTCAAATTTTCAATTCTTCTAAGCACTCTCCTATCCAATCACCGTCTTAGGTGTTTGTTTCGTAATGCATCTTAAACAGGGGCAATTCAAACCACCTTCATAAATAATCCTAATCATGTGCTAAAATAAATTCATAGCCAAGATGATCACACACTCATAGCAAGGTATGCATCTCATATCATATTCGTCTTATGACCTTAAGAAACTCAAAAACTTGGTTTTTTGTGTTTGTCAGAAGCATCACACGTACAAGCACCATTAACACCCCCGTGAGATCACGGGGCCAAAAACTAGTTAGTAATTAAGTTCATTCTTTTGTACTAGATATTATAAGAGGTATTCTCATTCATTCTGTGTCGATTGAAGATGAACCTATTTAGGGTTTTAGTGCTGATGGTCACCAGCAACTTGGTTGAACCATGTAATCGATGATACCACTCCTAAGTGGGATTGTCATTGGTTATGGAAGGTTCAAATTCCTCCAAAATTTCAGATTTTTTTTGTTGGCAACTCCTCAATAATGGCTTACCAAGTAGATACAATTAGAGCTAACAAGGTCATCGTGATAAGCGAGAGTTCCTTCCAATCATGTGTTTCGCATGAGCTTTCCTTTTTTTTTTTAGGAAATGGAAGGCTCAATGTGAATTAGACCTTATCTCTCCCTCTCTTTCTGATTCTACTTCTACTTCGGATTCGGTGACTTTAATTCCAGTTTGATGTTTCCTCCTCCCTCAGGCGTCTTCAAAATGAACTTCGATGGGTCGGTTCGGGATAACAAAGCAGCTAAGTGGTGAGGCTAAAGTCGCGATTATCTACCAAAAATAACTCCTAAATCTTAGCAACAATAGTAACTAATAGGGAAGTAGGGATCGTATCCACACGGAAATGGGTTGTCAAATATGGTGAATTGCCAAAGTAACAAGTAATGGGGATTTTGAAAGTGGTTGGTTATCAAGCTATCTAGAAGTAACAAATCCGAATTATGAATGTCATTCAGGTTTAAAACGGATCTTGATCAATTAATTCCCACAACGCATTAACTAATCGGTCCTAGTTATCACTATTCCTCTATCAATCTCCATTACTCTATCTAAAAGACGTGACCAACACTATCCAATAACCCTAACTATCAAATAACCTAAGTGCACGATTAGATTCAATTCGATAATAGCAATAAGAGTTAGAGAGATATCGATAAAGACATGCAATGCTAATGAACGCTCGTATTTAACATGTAAGTCAAATCTTTGCCCTAATTCATTGACAATGATTACATACATTTCAATCAATTCGGGTTGCTACAACGTATAGATCAATCAAACAATGGATTCCTTTGACTAATCTAGACTAGCAATCAATCAACTTAAGCAATTAAACTAGTTGTACACCTATCAATCACAAAAGATAATTAAATGAAATATGAACCAAAGATAAGACTGTATAATTAAAAACAATAGAAGGAATAAATCAAACTCACGATATTGTCAATGTGATGCTTCAATTAATCAATCAAGAAATAAAGGGAATTAGCTCCTCATACAATCCATGAAACCCTTGTCTTTCTTAAAACAAAAACCTAAATAGTACCTAACGTCGAGGTTTTTATTTACGGCAAATTCACATGCATGGTGCCCCCTAACTATGTCAGAATGCGCATGGTGCCCCTATGTTTGAAACGTGTACAATGCGGTGCCCCCGAACTTTGCACATATAGGCACGTGGTGCCCCTATCAACTAACGTCGTTAACTTTTGGATGGAAAATGGTGATATGGCATATAATTAGTCAATATTTAGTAATTAATAACTCATAAATAAATAAATAAAAAATTATAAAAGAAAAAAGTCCCTAAATTTTTTTCTTCCCCTCAACTTTCTCAGCCTACCCGTCAACCATCCCCACCGCCGCACCTACCACCAGCGACCACCCCAACTAGCTCCCCTCTCCCCACGTTCACCACCAATGGGCCGAACTTAGCGGCACGAGCCCCGTACAACCCACCATTGGGGCTTTCGTGCATCACAACCACAAAAAAAACCCCTCCACCTAATTTTCTCTCTCCTCAATCAAGCATTACTAGATCTTCTAGGCGATTTTCGGGGCTGACTCTTGGCGGCGACCAAGTACAGGGGGTCCTGGTTGTTGCGGAAGGTCTTTTCAGGGTGAATGTTCAATTGTTGAGGAGAGAGAAAGTTAAGAGAAAGGCTTTTAGGGAGGTTTTGAATGCAGGCCGTCCTCGATAAGGGGTCGTACCGGGATCGCGTCGCCAAGTGCGGCCCAGGGGTGGGGAAGATGGGGAGAGGGGAGCTAGTTGGGATGGTCGGGGTGGTAGGTGCGGCGGTGGGGATGGTGGGGGGTTGGCTGGGAAAGCTGAGGGGGAGATTAATTTTTAGGGAAGTTTTATATTTTGTTTTTATGTTTTTTATTTATTTATGAGTTAGTAATAACTAAATATTGACTAATTACACTACTCAAATGCCACTTCAACGTTTTCCATCCAAAAGTTAATAGGGTTAGTTGATATGGGTACCACGTATCTATATGCGCAAAGTTCGGAGACACCGTAGTGTACAAGTTTCAAACATAGGGGCACAATGCGCATTCTGACATAGTTTGAGGGCATCACGTGAATTTGCCGTTTTATTTAAATAGTTCTCGTCGAAACGTGAAATAGAAAAAAATGGAAATAGGAATACTCGGCCGCGGCGGTCCGCCATGAGTGAACCGCGGACCGTCAACCTCCATCGCGGTCCGCCAAGATCGTGATCACAGACCGCCAAAAGTCCCTAATGCGATTCTTTAGTTTCCTCTAGCGCTCCGCCAAACTTCCACCGTGAGCCGCGAATTCTTTCTGAAAAGCTCTTTTATCAACGCTTTAATTGTTTATATCCCAAATGTGCTCAAAACGACCAAAATTCCATCAAAATTTAGAATCGATACTCCACACCAAAAGTGAGTATATTACATAATTTGAAACGTTAAATTACAATGGAAACCATCAAATTGATGCGTTCAAAACCAGATAGTTACTGAAATACGATTTGGTAGATGAAAGGATAACTAAAAAAACATGAATTGGATTAAATTAATTAGTAAAATGTAGGTAAGCTTAAGTTAGTAGCTACTAGCTACACTCTCGCGACATAGTAAGAACATTAAGTCTAACATAAATGGTTCCCGATTATCATTCCTACCTATTTCTATGGAGGAAGTCAAATCCTAAATATAGGGTTCTAATTAAATCGCAGCTTCCGCTTGTAAATTTAATCTAGCAAATCAACCTAAAACTAATCAAGTTCAACCCTAATCTCCACTTCCGCTTATGATTCAGGGTTTAACAATAATCAATAATTCGATGACAATAATTCAACTCTAAATAGCCCTAATAAATTAGAACATGACTTGCAATTGGGAACGAATCATAATTAGCACATGGTAGGGTTTGAACCCTAGATAAAGGGACTACTCACTACGCATGATTGAAATAGTAGAATCAACAATTAAACAAGAGAGCATAACTGAAAGTAAATTGAGAAAGAGAAAAATACTGAATTCCGTCGTAAATTGATGAAAATAAGTCTTCAAAAACAACGTATGTCATAGTCTTCTCTAGGGCTTGAGAGTAATAATAAAACCAAGTCTTTTTTCTCTTCCGCATAAATTACAAAAAATAAAGGGTTTATATAGTTTTCCGAAATTATAACGAAAATAGGAAATAAATTAATAAGAAAATAAGCGAAATCGGGTCGGCCGCGCCAGCCACAGGTCGTGGCACTTTTTTCCTTCAATCGCCACGGGTGGCTGACAAAATCTCAAAAATCGTAAAGGTCATTGCCCCAGCCACGACTAGTGGCATTTTCTGCCTTGCTCAGCCACGGGTAGTGGCACCCAGATTTCCGCCGTTTGCATCTTGTCTGATACTTTTGGGTATCATCGCTGGTTCGCCAATAATTGACTCTTCTACGTTCGCATAGTTACTTTGCCCGATCCATAATTTGGCTATTTTAGCATCAGAAATCGTCTTCCTGTAATATTTACGAAGTAAACCACTCTAGGAAGGAATATCACCAAAATAAACTAGAAAATATTATGAATCGTATAAACTCGGGGGTGAAAACGAGCATATATATGACTAAAATACGCACTTATCAATCTCACTCGAATTTCCCTCTATCGCTTTGTGAATGAAAATTTCGATCTACAATAATGAATGGATTTATCCCCTAACTGAGTGAATGAAAATCTCATCACTTGGTGAATGATAGAAAAACTCAACAGCAATAACCCCACACCTGGGTCACAAAAGCAATCTTTTTTTTTTCTAATTGTTCAAAGACATGAGTTTTGATTTTTGACCGACAATTATCCAAAACGATGTAGTTTTGGCAATTAAATAAATAATTTGTCTAATTAGATTACCTTTTTTTTTTCTAGAGCCGTCTATTTTATTACTAATAATCTTTAATATAATTATCTTAATCTTGATTGTTAAATACATTTTCTGAATTTGTGATGTTTAAATTATAAATGTTTCGAAATACAACCGTCTAGTTATAGAATTTTTTTTCGAAATAAGGCTCAAAAAATAAATATTAAACAAAATGAGTTGGATTGAAAAAGGTTCAATCTTATGGGGTGCACGTCACCCCATTTCAGGTCCGGGACAAAACCGCCAGTGTCCCTGGCGGTTTTAAGTGAAGAGAAATCGTCACCCTTCATGACGAGTTCTTCACAAAAATGACTATACAAATCGAGTGGGTGATACATTGGCCGAGGGTGAAACCGCCACTTAATAACGTCTATCCAAATAAAATAAAAAAATTTGAAACCGCCATGGGGAGACACTTAAAACCGCCATGGGCATTGGCGGTTTTACCCTAGAACTTGAAATGGGGTGACGTTCACCCCATAAGATTGAATATTTTTCCATCCAATCCATTTTTATTAATATTTATTTTTTGAACCCTATTTCGAAAAAAAAAATCCCTAGTTATATTATTACTAACGCTAATTAGTATGCTCTTACACGCCTTGTCCTAAAAAAAAAAAAAAAATTATGTAAATTACTAGTGAGTACTCTACAAGTCCACAGTAGAGAGTGTCCGCGCAGAGACAAGCGGAGTGTTGTCCTGAAAACCCTAATCCTACTCCCTCGCAAAACCCCCCCTCTTTCTCTCTCTCTCTGTGTCAAACCCCACACATCAGTCACCACCCTTTTCCTTCTTCAACACACACTCTCTCTCTCTCCTCACTTCCCTAGAATCTATCTATCTTTTACCGTTATTCTTGGCTCACTTATGATCACCATTTTCACTTAGACCACATTTCTTCATCTTTTCTTTCCTCATTTTGACCCATTTCTTCAACTGGGTTGTTCTTCATTTTCCCCAATTCCCTTTCCTTCACTTCAATTTTTGGTTTTTAATTACTCAATTTAACTCATTTCTTTAACTGGGTTTTGTTTCTTCTTCTTGAAGATTTCTGGGTTTGATTTTGATTTTGACCTTGTTGTGTAACTTCTTGTAGAAGAAGCTTGTTTTGGTCAGTACTTAGTAGAAGGCTGTTTTTTTTTTTAATTAATTTGAAGTGATTTAAGGTTTTTTTTTTTTTTTTTTTTTAGTGATTGTATTGGGTGTAACTTGTAAGAGACGATAATAATTGGAGTTATGGCGATGTCGGAAAATGAGGGAGTGGTGGATGATAGGAAAGAAGTGAATGAGAGCGAGGCCGGGTCGAAATCGCCATGGAAGAGGCCTCATGGTAAGGGAACTGCTGACCAACCTGTCATGGAACAGGAGGCTTGGCCTGCTCTATCTGATGCTCAGGAGTCAAAGATTGTCGAGTTGCGGAAGCCTGCGCCGGCTTCGGCTTCGGAAGGGGAGAATTCCGTGGTCCCAGTGCAACCTGCCCTATCTGGCAATGGCCAGGTACTTTGATTATGTTCTGTTCTTTGTTGGATTTACATGGTTAGGAATGGGAATGTGTGTTGTGTGTGCATTACGTTTCATTAGTAAAGTGAATTCAGGGATTGTTTTTTAATGGAGTTTGTCCTATATCTGTGATAGTTGTCAAGAAAAGGGAAAGCTTTGACTCATAAAACTGAGAGTAAAGGAAGCGTAGTGAAATGTTTGAATGAAAATACTGTGGTGTAACTGATCTCGGCTGCGCTTTTTTCGTGTTAAAGTAGTTCTAACATCTTTGTAGAGATTTGTTTTAGAGGCTGTATTTCCTGATTTCAAGTTTTTGAATGTGGTGGACTCTTGACGCTAGATGGAGTGATGTTTGTCTCAATGGCATTAGCTGATTGATAAATTTTGCGTATGCCTGACTGCTTGTCTGGCCTATATATCATTCTTTGTCACTGTTTTCGGTATCCGTGCTATTACTTTTGAAGCTTTGTTGTTCTTAGTCAATGATTTAGCCTTATTGGCAGGCATTTAATTGTGAAATAAATTGAACGTTTGTGTAGCTTGAGCCTTGAACTTATTGTGTTGTCTAGTTCTAGTTGAAGCTGAGGATAAAATGTCGTTCCAACGCCATTTATTTTCCTTTGAAACAACTACGATTGGTATTATCATAAACTTACTAGGTGTTTGAGCTTTTTTAAATGGCATTAGGTTGCAAGGGACTCTAGAGTCACCGGTTTACCCTTATCTTTGTTATTAGACGATGGCTAACTTATAAAAACTGTAGGACTACTTTGTTGTGGGTTGATAATGGATAAGTTGGGTGCAGAGCTAGAGGACAATACTTATCGTGTCTGTGTGTGTCCACTGTCCATGCTCGAAAAAAAAAAAAGTGATCCAAGCTTCTGCGATCCCTCATCCACAGCTATGTAATGTTTAGTTAGTCCGGACTTGACGAGTTTAACAGCTTCTATTTGTCAACGCCTGATTATGTTTTAACGCTTGACTATAACTTAGTTTCTGTTCCTTTTCCTCTCTGCAGGGAATATCTGGACAACACAAGGCTTCGAATTCTTCACATAAGAATGGGCAAAATCGCAATTACAAAGGTGGTTCAAAGCGTAACCCTAACAGTGTGCCGCCAAACCCCGTTCACCATGACCATGGACCGTATTATACAGGGCCACCTGCATTACGCCCCATGGGTCTTCAAGTTCCAATTGTTGGAGGATATGGTTATCAGTCAGTTCTACCTGCTTTCCCAGGTGGCGAGAATCAGATGCCCAATGCAGGTAGTGAAACTCCAGTCCAAGGATTTATGCTGCCTATTCATGGCACTGATGCCACTCGAAATGCACATGTGTCATCACGAGGAGATAATGTGAATAGACCAAACCTCTCAAACAGAAGACATAATGTTCCTGAGGGTGCTGGTCATCCACACCCTTCATGGCATTATCAAAGAGTACATAATCCAAGAGATGGCATGATGCAGCCAGCAATGATAAGTGCTTATGGACCGCCTGCGTTCTTCAGGCCATCTACAGCATTTGTTGGCGGGCCAGGCTACCCAGGTAACAAGCTTGTTTGATTTTGTGAACTGGATTCTGTTTAAGATTTTCTTTCAAGTGGGCATTTCTTAGCCTTTAAATTTTTCTTGCTGACCATTGTCCTTCAGACAACTTTCCCTCATGTTTCGGTGTTTGATTGTAGTATGCTATAATGTGCTTCTTCATTCATTTGTAATGTGCTGTTAATGCTAAATCTTACAGGTGCTCCACCCGTGTATTTCCTCGCCAATCCTCCTCCAGGTGCTATTAGGGGACCTTATCCACCACACTTTGCCTCTCATCCTCCAAGTCCTGCGGAGACCATACTATCACCAGAGATTGTGATGTTGAGGACGAACATAATAAAGCAAATTGACTACTATTTCAGGTTGGTTTTTTAGATAATTATTTCCTGAGCGGCTACTGTATCCACCAAGAATTTCAGAGACATATTGTGATTAGGAGACTCTAGGCCTTTTGCTAAGTGTAGAATTGTATTTTAGGTAGGACTCGTTGTACCCTAGCATGGAGAATATGTTAATCTGTATTATATATACATGTCAATATCAATGGAATACACACACAGAAAATTCCCAAAAACATCTTCTTTTAGTCAGATTGCTTTATGGCATCATCGCCTAAGGTTTCTCGATCTTAACCTAGCTTCCGCTTCTTCCCCTGTTTTTTTCTCTTCTCCAGCAGCCGTCTTTTCTCACATCTTCGATCCGTGTGATCCTCGCCCTGACGTGTTCCTGACGTCTTCTTTTGGTCAGATTGCTTTAGGACACAATCATTTTTGTCATTCTTTTGTTATATGGCCTTTTAGGTTTACTACTGTTTTTGACATAGGGAAGGCTTTATTTGAATATTTTATGCTTAGTCTGCCACTACTCTGCCTTTTGAACAAGTTTTCAAATTTCAAAATATTGGGAAAGTTGCCACATTACCCTAAAAAAAAAGTTAGCACTGAAAAGCACGCCTCACTTTGGGAGCATTGTGAAGTTGTGAACTTCTTAACAGGTAGACCTAGCTAAATAAGGCAATGATGAGGTTATGTGAGCAATGCTGTAGTATGTATCTAGAGTTTCTTGTAGTAAACAAATGATATGCATAAACTGGCCCTGTCTTTCTGGAACACAAGGAAAAATGCTAACAAGAGCAATCCTTTTTATTATGGATATGAATTACATAACAATGGAAGTTTCTTCCTACTCTGATTTATGGTGTTCTGCTTTCAGTGAGGAAAACTTGAAGCAGGATACGTTCTTGAAATCTAAAATGGATGCTGAAGGATGGGTTCCAATATCTGTCATTGCTGATTTCAATAGGGTACTGAATCCTGAATTTTGTACTCAAATGTCAATCTTCTACTCGCCTTCTGATTTTATACTTGCTCATAATATAGCTTTGCCATATTCTTACATTAGGTTATCATTTGTGGCTATGGGTTTTAGGTTAAGAGAATGAGTACGGACATACCATTTATTCTAGATGCAATGCAGGTTTCAGCTTCCGTGGAAGTGTCGGTCAGTTCTTTTTTTTTTTTTTTTTTAATTAACTTTGAAGATCATGATTTTGGAAATGTTCATATTGCTAGATTATTGTGTTGGTGTAATTTCTTGCTAAAATTAAAACAGGGTGACCAGCTGAGGAGCCGTGATAATTGGTCGAAGTATCTCGATGACAATGCGGAGAGTGCCTTTCACCCAAAAGTGCAGTTACCCAAGGATCAACATAGGAGTACATTGAGCGGCAATGTTAAGGATGCAATAACTGTAGCAGCCATCGTTTCCTCATCAACTTGTGAAAATGTAGCACATACATCCAGAAATAGAGATAGCCGGGAAGCTGAAAATATGGATAGTGCTAGTAGCAGCTGCGATGATGCTGTCCATGATAGTGATAAACGAGCTCCGGTCAATGAACATACAGAATCACATGAAAAACTAACTACGTTGCCAAGTAGCGATCGTGCAGACTCTAAACTGAGGAAAGGTTTCTTTCCTGGTCACCACCAAAGAAGGATTGCATCCAAGGATGTTGCTCGTGGAAAGGATATGAAAGAGAAACCATCTGGATTGACTGGAAATCTCGATAACCTTTCACTTGACTATTCTGGGACTTTTCTGCTTGATGAAGAGCTAGAAATGCATCAGAAAACGAATAAGAAGAATATCCATAGTTCTTATGGAAGGTACCATTCTTTCTGAATCCATTGTTTAAGAAAACTTCGTTGACATGCTATTACTTTTTATGCAAGTTCATTACCGTTGGGTTGCCATTTTAGATGTGCTTTAAAATCATGACATTTGATTTCTCCGCCAATCTCCTGACCCATGAATCCCAACCCCAATATCCAGAAAGAAGGTGATGTGAGAAGGTTGGCCCAATCCTCCAATCTTTCACACTTAGTATAGGTAGATACTAGATATGTTACCTGGGAAATGAACCAGCTAATACAAAACCATAACCAACTTGTAGCGGGATCAACCGGGAAGTCGGGAACTTTTGTTTTTCAATACAAGAACGACTTTGGTCAACTTCTCCGGTCATATAAGGTAACAATAGTGCTATGAGAGTGCATGTCTTACATTTTTCATGTAAATTAACGAAAGTTGATCATTGTGCTTGGAGTGAGAATACGCTTATGTAAAATGACATAGGCGTGGAGATATGTATATGTGTAGCAGGTAGTATAATTTTAAGGGCTTTAAATGGATGAATGGAGATCAACGGATGTGCATCACTCTTGACTCTTGCTAAACTCGTGACTATGGAGAATCAAGTTGTGTTGGTCACAGCATGCAATGTGATAGCAAATTACAGGTTTTTTTAATAAGAGGATGTGGGATTGCCTTACATTTGCATTATGAGCCACCTATTTCTGTGACAACACCTTAACTATTTTTACAATATTCAGATCATAGTTCGATACATATACCATGTACAAATCCCCATGTTGGTGAGGGCCTGAAGGTCTTTGTATGTGGTGTCGAAGGTGAATGGATAATTAATGAGAGGTTGTCTCCAACTTTTTTTCTTCAGGATCAGTAATTTTTATTTTGCTGACCTGATTGTTTGTACATACCATCTTAATTTTTACTTCTGTGCGGTGGTGATTGTTGTTGGATTAAGTCATAAATATCTGTAATTAGCTGCAAGTTCCTTGTGACTATGTCAGTTAGACTCAAGGCTACAATGGTCATGGGTGCGTGTCGTAGTTTCTGAACACCGCTATTTTGGGAATTTTAATCATGTTTTTGGCTTAAAAATAGATATATAAGTGTCGTGTAGGGCAAGGGTCCCGTACTCCCGTAGACACGCAACGCTGGTAGCATATTAAGTTGTATCGTGGAATATTCTATAGTTCTAATCTAAGAAACATGGAGTATTTCCAAGTCATCGTAAGTATAAACATGGAGAACTTATAGTCCACACGATGACTTGGAGAATACTCCATGTCGTAGATCTAGAATATTCTATAGGCTAGAAGTAGATCTAAAATATTCCAAAATACAACTTAAGTTATATTTATTATATTATCATCTATTATTATCCCTCTACACTCATTGAAAATGGAGGATGGAAGAGAGAGATGGTAAGTAGCGCTCTGCATGTTTAATTGCTGCTTAAAGGGCATTGTTTACGTACTGCATATTTTACGTAATTGAAAAATGGAGGATGATTTGATCTTGCATTTCTGTGTGGGTTTAATAGGATTGACGATGAAGATGATGAGATACTGGTTAATGAGCATGATGTTGAGAGACTCATAATTGTCACCCAGGTATGCTTCAATGATTGTAATATAACTCAGCTTGAAATTATTCTGTAATTGTAGACGAGTCCTTCTGATCTCATTTCCCCGTTTTTTGTTTGATTCTGTCTCCCTTCAATTGTCATGCAGCATTTTGTAAAGTTTACTTTTCGGGTACATGTGATGAGTTTTACCTAATTTTATTTTTGATTTGATATGATTGGAATTTGTGGCTTTGTAATGTTGCCTAAATCTCGACATCGTTCTGGAAACTTATACTTGTGACTTGTGAGTTGTGAGACAGCTGTGCTTGTTTTGTTTTCTCTGTACGGAGATCGAAATTATCTGGCTGGTTATAATTATCGTCTCTTTATCGGGTCGATTCACTTGGATTCATGAGGCTGGATTGAAGTTTTTCTTTACCAAGTACGGTCTTTAACTGCTCACAAATAATCTTGTCAAAAAAAAAAAGGAAAACGAAAAGACGAAAACTGTTAACAAGTTATCACTCAGTCTGCTTCTTGGTACGGTGTATGCATAATCTTATCGTCCAGATGTAGCCTATATCGTACTCACTCGTTCTCTCTCTACTTTGGACCCTCTCTTCCAGCACATGCAGACCTCCTTCTATATTCTCTCTTTCCTCAATTTTTCACCCATCTTTCATTTTCACCTTCAAAGTACTGTACTTGAATCCAAAGTCCAGATTCATAAGATACTTTCCAACATTCTTCTCAGATCCCCTTGAAAAAGAAAACGCAATTAATAAGTGGTGCTTGCCAACGGAGGGCTGTCCAGAACTTCTAAAGATGCACAGCTCAGCTGAAGTGCAACAATCCTGCCATTTTTAGCAACACACTTGTGTAATAAGCTTGATGTGCATATTATATGTCAATGAAACAGTTCCGTTAATTTGTTAGCGGAAGGGGTGTGATGGGGGCTGCTTAATGTTGGTCATTTGGGTTTAGAGCTTTGGAATGATTTTTATGAATTATGATTTGGAAGAAAGGACGAGAAGCATGTTAGGTTCGCAATCCAAAGGTTAGAGGGAGGACTTGAGTTCAGGAGGTAGCTTAGTGTTGATTTTGGGTTAACAGGCTTCATAATTGGCTGTTATGAAAGGGACAAAAGGAGGACAGTAGGTTTTAGAGGTTCCTGATATCAAATGGTCCGCCAGATTTTCAAACTAAAGTTGCTTAGTTTTTGCCATACTTGGACTTATCCTGTCAAGGTGCTTTGAGAATTAAAATTATTTAAGTGAACGCTGAAATTCTTCTTGTGACAACAATCCTGAGGTTGTGATACTTTTATTTTGATTTGTTTGTATCATTTGGTTCTTATCAGCAGCATGATGGTAAGAAATCTGTTTTTTGCAAGGAACTTTTAATTCCTTGTGCTGGTGATGGCAAACAAATTGGCGATACTTTGGGTATTTAGCCTAGAAAACATCTTCAGGCTTGCTATTAATGACATACTGACTATTGTAATCTTGTTATTATGTCATAATAGAGAAACGCTCTTATTTGAGATAATATCACTTTTAGACATTCTACTCTACTGATTAGGGACATGTTCCTTTCTATGGCCTTGGAAGACTTTGTTGTGATTGTCTGCTAATATTACTCTTTAGTTATACAGATTGTACACTGCCACCAAGCTGGGTAAATATCATTCATATGTTTATTTTGTATTAATAGATGGTTTGAGTTATGTAAGAACCTTTGACTTTGATTCACTTTGAATATGATCTCAAAACTTATTGTCTTTACAATGCAGAATAGCACTCTCTCTGGAGATGGAAGGAAATTTCCAGTGACCAACGAGTTGGCCTCTACAATCAATGAGGGACTAATCTATTTAGAGGTCTGAATCATTAATTCATTACATTGTGTATACGTAGGCTGATGCTTCATTCTACTCCCCCAACCTTCCCTGTCCCTTGCAGAAATCGCTAACACTTGTGCTGCGGCAAAACTGTACCATATTGTACTAGTTTATGCTATTTCCTTATGGTAGTGTCCTAATCCCCCCCCCCCACCCACCCCTCACCGGAGAAATGTGACCAAAAGAATCAACTTAGTACGAGCCATTGACAGGGAAGCTCTGATTGGATTGGTGTCTCACTTGAGGTGCTGAATCATTTTTTTCTTTATTTACTCCTCACCTAATAAGCAGCTCTGTGATTTTTTTTTTACGTGGCTGGGGCTAATTCCTACAACTTCCTTACTCTTACATGTGAGTATGTGACAATTCCATATGCCGATGAACGTTAGGCAACCCCATATCATTTTGAGGCTAAGGCTTTGTTGTTACTGTACTCTAGAATATTGCACGTTTATGCTTTTGCCCTCACTTTCAGGAACTCAAAGCAAAAAGACGTCAACATAAGAAGATCAACCTTAACTCTGAGAAGAAAGATGGGAGTGTAAAATCACCAAACATTTCTACTAGCACATTGAATACTTTGTCAAGTGATAAAGAAAAAGGTTGCGATGAGACCGGAAATCCTAGCAACAGGAGAAAGCAAAACAAGGGTTCTGCGAAGCAGCAGTCTGTTCACAAACAGAGATTTTTTTCGAATAATTCCAGAGGTGGTCGGAATTCCATGGGAGTTATATCAGAAAGTCCTCCAAGCAACTCAGTTGGTTTTTTCTTCAGTTCTACACCACCTGAAAATCATGGGTATGTTACTTGGTAATATGAAGCTCCGGCTGCATGCAAGTCCTATTAGTTTGTTTGCCTTGTTGGAAGCATTATGTGCATCTTGCTCCATGACCTGTGATATTTTACCTCACGATTGCATCTTCGGGCATCACAGTTGTCTAAACTTTTGTATCTTTGATTATGGCAGCCTGAGATCTTCTAAATTGAGCTCTTCTCCTCATGGTATTGTCGCGGGTAGTAGCCCTCCAGTTGGCTCTCTGCCAAGGCCATTTCCTCCATTTCAGCATCCTAGTCATCAGTTACTGGAAGAAAACGGTTTCAAACAACAAAAGTAAGATACTTTAGTGCAGCCCAAGTCTCTCTGATATTCTAGTGCTTCACTTTTGTTCGGGAGATAATTTGTTCTTTCTGCTGCCCAAAATAAAACCGAGTCTATGAGAGTAAAAACATTTGCTTATTGAATATGCCATTCAGGTCTACGAGCTGAAGCTTTCATTTTACTGTTGCCTTTCGTAGGTACCTGAAGTACCACAACCGTTGTCTCAATGAGCGAAAGAAGTTGGGGACAGGTTGCAGTGAGGTGAGAATTCTTTTTACCAAACAGAACCACAGGGCCCCCCTTCATCCTCCCACCCTTGTTCTTGTAGAACTTTTGGTTACATCTTTATATTTACCTAGTCCTTGTAGTTATGCTGTTTACATTTTCGGGTAATTTATTGTTGTACTATCGCCATATGCGTTGGGTATTTGAAGCTTTTAGTAATGTCATTTGAGTACGTGATGGATTGTGGCCAGTATGCATAAATTTACATTAATGTACTGATTGCCTGCAGGAAATGAATACTCTCTATCGATTTTGGACATATTTTCTCAGAGAAACATTTGTTCCTGCCATGTACAAGGAGTTCCAGGATCTGGCTTTGGAGGATGCAGCTGCTAATTACCCTTATGGACTGGAATGTCTGTTTAGGTTCTATAGGTGTGTGATCAGAATGTTCTATTGTTATAATCTCACTGATCTTGAACTTGTAAAGCACCTTATTTATATGCTTGCTCCACTGGATTGTTGACGGTGATCATAGGATATATGAATACTGATGATCTGGCGTTCCTGTTTTTGCAGCTATGGGTTAGAGAAGAAAGTCAGAGATGATGTATATGCGGATTTTGAACGGCTTGCCCTAGACTTCTACAACAAAGGCAAGCTGTATGGCTTTGAAAAATATTGGTAGGCATTCTTACCCTACGTCACCATTTTCTACCTTCAATATGTTCTGTCTATATGGGGAGGACTGAGGAGTTAGATCTTATAAGCGGTGTGTGCACTTGTACAGTATGATTATTTGTGTCTGTGGTAGGAGTGCAGAAGCTACTCGCTAAAAGACAGATTTAGTTTTACTGGCTCATACAAGTACATTTTCTACTTTATTTGCATTTGGTGTGGGAACATATAAATTCAGTGCTTTTACTAATCTTTGACTCTGGTGTATGACTTTTTTTTTGGGTTTTTTGATGAGGTAAAATCGGACTGTTAGGCTGTTTGCTGCTATAAAGCTGAATGAAGAAGTCATAGTATACCTTGGATATTCCGTGTCATATCGCAGCTGAACTGTTTCTCTTTTCTATCAAATGACTGAAAGATAATGAGCTTTTAGCTAGCATCTTAGATGCCATTAGTACTCTTACTAAATATTGCATTTGGCAGGGCATTCCACCATTACCGGGAATTACGAGATGGCAAAGCACCCTTGAAGAAAAATCCAGAACTGGAGGAGTTGGTGAAAAAATTTCCTAGTATAAGTGCAATCCGTGCCCACGAGAGGTCTCTGGCAAAGGGTGAGACCTCCCCTCTGATACCAAAGTCTGGCCCTGGAGCTTCTTAGCTTCATGAACGAGAATCTAATTTTGAGAAGCATTGTCTAACATCTTAGACGAAGGGAGGCTGAGCTCGCAGCTAATTGATTTCTCACAGAGGAGTCCCTGGGTTTTGTATATTTTTGAGAGGCCGCTTCACAGCTGTTTGCAGATGCTCTTACAGCTCTCTTATTTTTGGTTTTCTCTACCCTTTTTGTTTTCTCAGTTGGAGAGAAGTGTAATCCTACTCTTTTTTTTGTCCCGAGTCGCCTGCGAGCTCGAGAGGCACCTCTGTCCATTTGATCCGACACTCCTACTCTGGAGTAATTTGTACATAAAGAGAACTGAAATCCCAAAAAAAATGAAAAAAAATGACTCAAAAGGAACAACAGTGGTGTTTTATTCTCGTATTCTCTACTTGCTGGGCACGAGTAGTGTATTTGTTCAATGATCACTGGTCAGCACCGATGGCAAGGACATTGCATTTGTGCTTCTTATAGTCTCGTCCGTGAGCCAAGGTAACTGGTCTCTGGTCGGACGTGCATCACTTTTCCCTTTGTGTTGAAAACGTGAAAGATGTTTTATACTCCATTTTCCTCTGTATCTGAGAAACTACGAGTAGTTTACTTCTCTGCTGGATAAAAATCTTTAATGTTGAAAACTCCCTCAGTCTCCCTAGTTTAGGATTCAAGCTCAACTTCGAAAACTTCATCAAACTTCCAGTGTACACTGCACAGATTTTCGCACTTGCATGCTGGGTGCGCTGCACTAATCTCTGTCCTACGTCGGAGTAGCAACATCCGGTCACCTGATCATTCTGCAACAAGGCAGTATTTCGGTAGTGAAATTTTCTCTTCTGAGCCAGCTACAACACAATGTATGCCATATTTCAGTCTTCCAGCCGGTACACAAAAGTACACTGCACGTCTGCGCTGCAGAACAAAAATTAGAAGTATTGCTTTCGCGCATAAATTCAGCACGTAGACACCCCCTAGATCATAACAGGAATGTGTTTTGAGTAATGTTCAAATCGGATCAACATCTTGTGGAGTTATTTTTCTTGGAATTTCGTGTTGTTTATTTGAAATAGTAAATAAAATTGTAAGGCTTTGTTAAAAGAAGAATAAACCCTACAAGAATGAATGATGTTTCCATTTCAGGTAAACTCCGAAAACTTTGAAAAATAACTCCCGAGGATCCTATCCAGTCAAGTCAGGACAACCCCATGCTCATCAGAGTGGCACTTGCTCAACTTGAAGGTCCTCAACCTGTGCTATTTCAAGGGGCATCCATCCTCATTCCTCAGTCCAATTTTGTGCCAGCCTTCACTATCCACACCTCCTTCGGTCCCTTATTCCTTCTCATTGTCTCGAGATGAGATGGACATCAGAAGATATTGGTGATCAGACTGATCACTACTCGAGACGAAAATTAAGCAAATTCGGAGCAGAGTCCTGAACTGAACATACTTGGCCGATCTAGTCCTGATGCCTCTAGTTTCCGTACACGGGTAAAGATGTCCGTATTATCATAGTCAACAAGGGCGTTTAGGCTTCCAGAAATAATCGTCAAAGAAACCCACAGCTTTGCCACCAGGACTCCCATGGGGGCTGCAGAGGGAGTTTTCCCAAAGCTCAGTCGAACACAAATGGCGATAACAGTTCAAATGAACTACCTTCAACGAACCCATCTGCTGACTATGTATCATACAGAATTAGGACATGCAGCTATGATCAAATCTTGGTCATAGGAACCAAGCTGGTTTGGATGCCAGGAAAGACTATTGGAGATCGCACAATATTCATTCAAGCAAATCGCTGGCATATTAGATTATCTTTCAGCAAGTACACTGCAGGAAAAGCAGCAAAATGCCATTCAAAGCAAATCACTGGAGCAATGCCACGTCTTAAAACCTACACAGTTACTACTGTTTCACACACTACCATTTTTACAAATGGGGGCATAGGCGCACAACCGAGTGTCAAATCACATTAACAGGCCCCTACTAAGGAAAGGGAAACTTAGTGAAGTAGCCACTATGGTGGGTTTTGGTCAAAAGAGCCCTATATTTACACAAGGACAGCAGAGAGGGGAGGCATTATCCGGCCTCTCAACAGAAAAACATGGAACTAGACACATTTTCCTGCAGCTTGGGTAGCTGAGGAACAGGCACAGATCCAGGAGCAGTCACACCACCATGGCTCGAAGTTGTATCTGAAGTGTCTTCGAACTTCATCCATGAACCAACTTGAGTAGCAGCCAAATGAGCATAGCAGACCGGTGCAACTATAAGCAGGCAACAGCAGTCAGATAGAGTACCGTGACATGACAGTAACAGATGCAGATAGCTATGACCAGTTGACAGCAAATAACAAATTCATCAATGGACAAGCATATAAAGAAGACAGATTGAGATCTTACCAACAGAGATAGCAGTTGTACTCCTCTGGTACCTGCAAGATACACAATTTACCCAATTAGTGTAATCAACTCCGCAGACTTAGGGTAGATGATCATGAGCATATGAGAAAGTAGAGAGGCACACGGAACTTACACATAAGAGAGGGAATGAACAAGCTCCTGCAGATCATCAGTAGAGAAACCCACTTCATCCAACAGGACGTGATAATGAGTCGGCCTAGTCGTACCCTACAAAACAGCAACGACATTTTAGATAGAAATTTTCTTCAAAGATAGAAGACAGGCAGCATACTAACTCGAAAATCCTATAGACCAATCATTTGCAGATAGTGCAACTGATCTACTCCAATGACCAAGAAATAGGACAAGTGGCACAAGTAAATAATATGATACTTGCTGCAATTCATTGCTAAACTTAGATCAACTATCAAGCTCATGGAGCTAAATTCATCAACACACGTAAAGCATATACTCCAGTTACAGTCAACCATCGCGTCCAAGACAACTCAAAATCAGCACAGCGATTATTCAGAGATCGGTCATCAATCTCCCGACTCAATCATTACCCCAAACCAAGTAATACAATTCACAGCATAAAACATGGGTCAGGCAATATAAGAAAAACATAGCAAGGGACAAAACATCTCCTCTGGCCATAAATTTCTCCACGCTTTCAAACAATAAATATACGAGATTTTGTCAAAGTCATGAAGGTGGAAGAAGATAAGAATGCAAGATAGATCAGCACAAACTAATACCACATAACAACAACAAAAGTGCTTATACAAACAAACAAAAAGAAAAAAACATGGGGGGACAATGAAGGTTTATAAAAGCTATGCTCTAGACATGAAACCACTAAAGTACTTACAATCATTCCTGCATGCGCACAAAGGTAGAAGTCGTAGGTCCTTGGATGGCAGACCTTGTTATCAATTATGGTCCCTGAACAAAATTATAAGAATGTTACTGAATACAATGGTTGTGTACAGCGTCTAACAAATCTGCTATAAAGAATGACAATAACAATAATATAGCAAAGGAGATCTCCATTGTAGCTAACAAACTAAATACCTGGGGGAACATTGTCAGGAGAACCATTCTGAAAGAACTTAGTGTGGTGATTCTTCTGAGCTATGATAACTGTGAACTTCGGGTTCCACTTCTCATCGAGGAATTTGCAAGCCTATCAAGAGTGTTTTTAAATCTTAATTTTCAGCTACTATCAGTGTATGGATTAAGTTTAAAAACGTTGTAGAGGAAACACTAACCTCGATAATCTGGTCCAATTCAATGTTCAAGACTTGATTGAATTGTGACTCACTTACTCCGTCCCTGTATGCGAAGGTGACAAAGTTAGAGACATTGTTTTCTAAAACAGCATCTTAGCTACAGCCAGTCTTCAGAGCATTTTAACAGGATAAATGCATATACCTAAATATGATGATATTCTCAGGCTTTCTTTTCCCAGAACTAACATAGAAATCCAGTAGAAGCTCCCTGTAACCAAACAGGGATACATTGTATCAGAAGTCAGGTTGAAACAAATTTCACATATATAACAAGATCAGTAAGGGCAACAATTTGCACCTGATGATGCCTTCATCTTCAGTGTCAGATACCTTCTTGAATAAATTATCTATCATCTCAACTTTTGGAGACTGTGTACGAACACATGCCCTGTATCGAGAAATCAGAGGCCAACACCTTGAGCTAACAACCTACAGAGACAGATCAATTAGGCTCACAAGATGCCTTACAAATATGGATTTAAGAAGGGAAAGGCTTGAGAAAGACGGGAGAAAGCTAGAAGTGTACCGCAGCAATAGATGGCACATCAGAATGCCCCGGTGATCCATGGGATACATCCATACCCAGAATGATAGTGGGAACTTTAGAGATCATAGGTATAGAAGGAGTGTGTTCAACAGCCAACATCGAATTAAGTCCACCGAGCTGCATTAGACAACACAAAACTCAGAAACCACACCTAGGATGATGTCCAGATTCCTAGGACTACAGCATTTAAAGCCTCACCTTTGCATTTATTTTCAGGAGAAGATTTGTCAGATATTGATCATTGACCCTGACAGGAGCCATGCACTGCGTAACAATTCCAAAGTCAGCCAAACACTTCTTCTTCCAGGGACCTATAAGATTTAAAGAACGGCATTTTAGCATTATAGCAAGAGGATTGCGCAAATTAATCATATACAAAGAAAACAGAACACATACCGTAAAGATCACAGTTCTTCCTCTCTGGAAGTAGGCATAGCAGAAACTTAGGAGCCCCAGGAAGCTTGGACTGTACATCCTCAAACATTTTCTCCACTCTCACAAGAGGAGGTGCACGTCTGGTTTGTGGGCTCTCTTCAAAGACATCAAATGGATCTTCATAACCCTGAAAGAAAACAGAAGTACACATGTGAATACATCCACATAAGAAATTAAAACTAAACCGCCATCCCTTCACCTAATGAAAGGAAAACCCAAACTTTTTACTTACTATGCCCTTCATCCCTGCACACTTGTTCAAATCTCTTATGAGATTCCTCACATCACAACGAGCTGAAAAGTTCACAACTGCCCAGCGCTCTATCTTACTAGGGTCCACGAGTTTCTTCATTAAAAAAAATTGGTAAAGTCACAGGCTAGTAAGGAAATATAAAAGAAATGAAAACACTTTTTAATGAGATTGACACAGATCCACAAGTGGATGAGAAAGGAACCTTGTTGTTGAAATTCCACCGCCCATTTCGAGCGAAGAAATCTTCACCATTTCCAGCTTTCAGCTGAAATTATGTTAACAAATGTCAATTAATTGCCTCGGAAATCATTAACAAAGTTAAGTATATCAGTCACACTAGATGGCAAATAAGTATAGAGAAATAGAAAGATGTGATGCTGCTAATAGAGCTCAATTTGAACAGAAGGGATACCTTAGGGGCTTGTAGAACTCGGGCATCAATTTGAGTGAAGCCATTGTTAATTGCAATGCCACACGAACGGAGCATTGGTTCAGCATCATAATTACTAACCTTCAGAGCCTGTGATCAAAAAGAGAAGAAATTATAACATTTCTAAGCATAAATTCCCAAAAGATGTAATGTTTTAAACACCCACGTGAGAAAGCACGCTCATTCTTTCTTGGGGCTTCTGTCTAGATTTTTCGACCAGCGATGCTCGCTGGAGCCCAGATAAAGCTTTTGTGTAACGTTGAAGCGACACCAATGAGCAAAGCTACAGAAGAAGAAAACAAGAAGTCATTAAAATTAGGACCACAAAAAAAATGAGGAAACTGTTCAATTAATGGCAGGAAATTCAAAATTACCTCCAATGGGAAGTAAGTAGGCCGCTTAGGCTTCCCAACATTTATACAAGGCAAATCAGCTGAATAACGCAATTCAATATTGCGATTGTTAACAAAGTAGTCGTATACTGTAACTTCAACAGCTTCAGCTTCACCATTCTCATCGCCACGGCGTTGTTTCAGTGAAAACCTACATAGCATGCATACAATAGAAAAGTCATTCATCAGTTTGACAAATAATATCCCCGAATAGTACCAAGTAAGTAGCATAAGACATACGTCTGCTCTTTGCAAGGCCTCTCACTAAGGCCAGTTATTTTGAACTCCTGGTTTGAGGTAGTTGCTTTGATCCTCAGATTCTTTAGCATTCTTTTAGCCTGCAGATCATATATATTAGTGTCAAAAATTTCACATCACATACTGCAAGAGCTAAATCCATGACGGGGGCAGAGAGACTAGTACCTTAGCCCAATCAATTGAGTAGGGATCCCTAACGTTCTGATTAGCAATTAAGAAGTCCACCACTGGCCCTGGCTGCACAATCATAGTTGTTGATACATCTGTACGGAATTGCAAAGAATCAGCTCAAACTCGTGTGAAGGACAAACTTCAAGTAAGCGGTTGGAGATCTTACCAATGTTCAGAGACAGGCCAGACTGAGTGCCTCGGAAGCTAGAGTGAAATCCTCGGCATCCAAGCACTCCCCCTCCTACATCGGTGAAGTTCTTTGGATCATTGTGAAAAAAGGACTGTCGAACTAGCAAGCAGCCCCTGTAGGAACACTATGTGAGAAGATAACACATGCAAAAAAAACGGTTTCTTATAACTCTGGTTCAAGTCCTCACTGTTTTGCTGCATGCTGCCTCAGGATAATATCAAGAACACGTACAGCTTCTTGACTGTTCTCATTTTCCTGCCCACGAATCACATTTTGAATGGCTTGCATGGGAATCTTTGCAGCAAAGCTAAATTCAACTTTGAATGTTTTTGACTGGTATGGGCGCCGCAGTCTCTTCCTGTCACCTTCATTGTCTTGAGCATCAGGGCTAGCATTCCCATTAGTCCTGGAATACGAAAAGATGTCAGCTTACAAAAAAGAAGCATAATTGGCCATCTAACAAGTATTCAACATATTATCAACAAATAAGGAAAATCCAAGAATGTCTTTACCTTGCTGAAGTTACATCCTCAAGAACAACGGTGAACTCCAACTTGTTATGAGGGAGTGCCCCAATTGTGAATAAACTCTTTTCACCATCGTACGCAAAGTCCTTCCCAGCCACCTCAGTGTCATATGTGTCATGGACTCTGTCGATAATTTTTCTCCCCACACCTTTGGCATCAACAGGACGACCATCCTCGTACATGATATTGACCTGCAAATTCAACATACGGAGTGATCAATTTTAGAGATCTTTGTTAAGTTTCATGAAGTAGCATCAATATAGATATAGGATCATACACTGTAGTGGTAAAAAAAGCCATCTATATTTGAAACATTGACTTTAAAATGATTGCTAAGAAGCTGAATCTTTTGTCCCCTAGTCCCAGAAGCACGCCTTGCCATAGGGACACGTTTTTTCTTCGGGGGGTCTGCTTCAGCCTTGAGTGGCACAACATCAGGAGGAATTTCGGCAGGAGGGGGTGGTGGTGGAGGCAAAGCATCAGCAGAGCCATTTCCATCAAGCGCCCCGTTTCCACCATTCGCTCCATTTCCATTACCATTTCCTTCATGCGCTCCATTCCCATCTTGTGACTCCATTCTCTATAACATGCAAATGCATACACCATGTTAACAGATGTAGATGTCCACCCAACCGAAAAAAACAAGCAGCTTATACATCTGTAAGACGAAAGAAGCAAGAGCATGGCCAATATGGAGGATATAGTAACTACGACTTGCATGCATCAAACTCTGAGCAAACATTCTAGGCTACAGAACCAAATAGCTAAGGGTAGACAGAAATCAATGATGCAAAGTCCACAACATGCAGATATTCTTTTCTTTTCTGTACAAGCTCATAATCCACAAATCAAACATCCAAGCCATATTTCTCATGAAATACAATAAAAGGAAGTTACCCTATGCAGTGTGATTCTGAAAATTGAAACGCATGACGGCGAAATAACAAGGAATTAAACATAACAGCAATTAAGGCAGCAGCAACTGTAAAGAATTACTCGATTGGTAAATCTAGGACAGAAAAACAATACAACATCAGGAAAGACAACATGCAACCGGTAATACACCGACGATTTTCCGTGTTACAAACAACTACAACAATGCATTCTCCATCCAACAGTCAGCTCTACTAGAAGCACAATATCCACAACTATACAACTAACATTTTGTCATGTTGAGATCCATTTAACAAAGAAAGAGCTCCAGATAATTGCATGCAAGCAGCTTGATGAACACTCAATTGAAAAGCTAGAAGTAAACACTAAAACACCAACACTTCAATTAATTAAGTAAAGGAAAAGGAAAATTCCAAGATTATCAATCAGATTGAAAGTCAAACTAGCCACCTAATTCAGATTAAAATCACAAAATCACAAAATTAGCAACATGCAAAGCAATTAAAGAGACTAATTACCAAAATCAAATGTTGTTAATTGTTACTTCTGAAAAAAAAACCTTTGGCTTTCTTCCTCTGTAACACCTGTCAACATGCAAAGAAATTACCATCAGAAATTTACCCACACCATCAAAAAGGTTAAAACATTACACTAAAATACAATCAAAACATATACATTTCAATTAATTTCTCTAAAAACAGCCAAAATTGAATTCCAATTAAATCTTACTAATCACATTCAAACAAAATCAGAATTAAAATTTCAGATTAAATCACACAGAAATGATAAAAAATCTAGAAAAATCAACACCAACCCACATCAAAAAAACACAAAAACTATTGATTCCAACCTAAACCCAGATACCAAATCCACCAACAATAGTAAAAACCTACATTTTAAAAAAAAAAAAAAGACATTTTACCAAAAACAACATACCAAAAAAACCCAGAAACAAACTACCAACAGGAAGAGAGGAGAGAAGAGAAGTAATACTCAATCGTAGTATATGATAAACAAAAGAGAAGCTTCAGAGAGAAGAATGAGGGGAGGGGGGGCTAATACTAATACTACTAGGGTTTTAGAGAGAGGAGAGAGAAAAAACCTGTCAACGCCACAAGCTAGAAAAAAGTGATCTCACTACGCCAGTTTATGTCCCCTTTTTATCCTCACGTACTAATCTCACTTCGTACACTCACAAGTGGTTACCTGCTTTTCCGGTTTTCGGTTTTGGTACAATTTAATTCTCATGTGTATTGACCATTTTACCCCTACCCAGTACCCACTTTATTAACGAATAAATTTGAAAGGGTAGAAAATGACCTCGTTTGAGAATATTATTTTTGGTTTTTTTTTTTTACCTTTTTTTAAAGATTGGGAGATCTAAAGTTTCTCTCTTTTATTGTTTTGCCTTGTTTGGGAAGCTTTTAAAAGAAGTTTTATTTTGGAGTGACAAGGAAGGGGACTCAGGGGAGGGGTAGAAATGGAAGTTTGTGGGTTTATGGGGGTAGGGGAAGGAACAGTATTTCTACTCTTGGGAAGTGGTTTGTTGGGAGAGTGGATAGAGTGACAATGTTGGTGATTTTTTATTATGGTACAGTGGGTTGTGGGAGTGACACCTGGTATGGGTTTTTATGTTTTAATGTTTTTATTGCTCTCTTGAAATTTTTGGGGTTTACGAGGTGGTTGGAACACTCCTTATCATGCCATGATGTAATTGTACCAAACTATTTGTCTGGTGAAATGTAAAGCTTGGCAATGTGTGCTAAAGTGTTTTAAACATAATAAAATGACTAATGAGAAATAGTGGTGGAGGTTTCACTCTTGGGTCAGGAGCATTTTATCACTTTGGTCCCTATGTTGCCTGTGCAAACCGTAGAACAACTGCGGACTTTCGGAGTAAAATTGTATTGCTGCAAGGTGTATCGTGTTAACGTGAGTTCGAGCTCCGAGTGTTTTAAGGCCCTGTGCGATTGGACTGCATTTTCCTGATTTGATTTAATTTGATCTGATTTGATTTGATTTGATTTGAATAAACTTGATTTGATTTGATTTGATTTGATCTGAACTGAATTAATTGATAAATTAAGTGCAATTAGACGAATTAATAACTAGAAATAGACTATATTTATTGATTGTTATTTGAATATTTATGATTTGATTTGATTTGATTTGATTTGAATAAATCTGATCTGATTTGAAACATTGTTGAATAAGTTGAATCGCACAGGGCCTAAAAGTTACTCTTCCTATTATCAATTGGTTTTATGATACAACTTTGAATTAATAAATTAGACTCTCTCTCCTCCGTGCGGGTGCGGCCCAGACCCGATTGTACTTTAACATATCGTATCTCTAAGAAACCAGTGTCACAAAGGACTTAACAAATTTGTAAAGTTGGTTCTATCACGCTTTGATTATTATTTTACTTGAAGTGCAAAAATTGGACAAGTATACAATCCAACAAGATGGAAAATCAACCTTTAAATTCATATATAATTTCGTAGGCTTAAAAAGTGAAGTGCATGATTTTCGAATATTTTTGTTGGAATAATTTTTAGAGTCCATTTATTAAAAAAAAAAAAAAATTACTAATATTACTAGAAAAACGTAAGGATAACGACTAAATATTAATTAATTCTTGAATTAATTCTTTTTCGAGATCCTGTTATCCGATTCTATTTAATTCAAATCAAAAGAATAACCCAAAGTAGGACTTTCCTTAGGCCATGTTTGATAGCACTGCATCTTTCTGAACTAATCTGAATGATTTTGATTTGATCTGATTGATTCTGATCTGATCTAAATGATTCTGATCTGATCTGATCTGAATTGGTTGAAAATTTGATTGAATTTCAACGAATTAATATCAATTATGGACCAAATACGTAGATAGTTATTTGAACATTTATGAACTGAACTGATCTGATCTAAATGATTCTGATCTGATCTAATCTGATTGATTCTGATCTGATTGATTCTGATCTGAATGATTCTGAACTGATTTGAATTTATCTGAGACTAAGTCCTATCAAACAGGACCTTACTATGTTATGTTTCCGATCTAACTCTCATCAACTAGTATCGAAAAATATCTCCCCACCAATTTCTTGTAAAATACTCACTATGGTCCAAAAACCATGATATAAGTATCACAGATCGGCTCGCTCCAAAATGTCAAAATCCAGCCATTTTAAAATGTTGGACGTGAGTTCTTTGAGGACAAAGAGTTAGGGCCCTTCACCGAGCACTTGCACAAAATGGGAGCCCGGTTTGCACCGGACGTCGCCCCTTCGACGCTCAACTTAGTAAGTGGGGTGGCGATACAGAAGGGCTCAAGATGGGGGTGGCAATACAGACGAATAGGGTCTTTATTGCTGAAATCCAAGGGAATAATCAGATAAATGAGTGAATGCCATAATTTTGTAAGAACCTGCGATTTGATAGCTCATAAAGGGTATTTATAGGAAATTATGGTGGTACTAGGAATCATCTGAGGTTTTCCCAATCCATCCTGACCCTTTATTTGCTTTAATCTGATGGTTGTCATTTATTAGATTTTATTACATCACATGCGCCTTTATTAAGGTACACTGACCTAAAGGCTATGACTCAATACCAAAGTGGTACCAACATTAAAAGTTACAGAAGTCTTTGAAAAACAATGTACTATGTTGGCTACTTTCTATGAAACTACTTAATCTCTATCTTTTCGGAGCAACCAAATGAAAAATAAAAACTCCATTAATACACCCTAGCGCGTCGTCAATGACAAATCAGACGGAAATTCGTTCCTTTTCTATAATTTGATGGAGGTCGATTCAAGAATTATTTTCTGGTATAAATTGGATGCTGACTTCCAGAAAAAATAATATGTTAGTGATCAATGTATATTACGTAATATATTGTGTTTATTTTCTAAATCGAACGAGCGAAAAGAAGGGATCTTTGATCATTGAAAGTAGAAAAGTTTAAAATCCAGTATTATAGATTTGTATTTTATTAAAGAATGATAAGAATTAAGAAGTGTCAAATGGTAATCTTAGCTTTTGTTCTTTCAATCGTCTGTAAAACAAATAGAAAAACTCACTCCCTTTATCCTACAATAGTGGCACAAACACTGCAATCTCATACTCTGTTTATATATATATATATATATGTCCTTACTTTTCAAGATTAGATTTTTTTGAGTTTTTCCCGAAATAATGTTTTTCACGACAAAAAGTTAAACAAATTAGGTGAGAAAAACCCAAACCAATAATAATAATAATTTTAACAACCAATTACGGTTCTATTAACTGAAAATTATCAATAGTTAAAAGGAATTACTCTTTTTTTTAACGCTTCATAAAAGCGCCATTGGGAATCACAATTTTTTTTCCAGTAAAGTAATTGGAAGACTGTTGAACCGAATGTAAAAGAGAGCATTGGTCGCATTGCCTGATGGGTCGAGTACCAAAAGTATCACCAGTGCTTGTGCAATAGGGGGGGAGAGAGAGACATAGGGGAGAGGTACTAACACTAGGGAGATATATGTGATTTCTTATAATATAAGAGTATATGGGTTTTATTTGCGGGAACATATATTGAAAACTAATCATGAAAACCAAACTTACAAATAAACAGAGTACGATAATGATTTTGTTCTCATCTATAAGAGAAGGCATGCCTGCGAACACAATTTTAAATAGAGATCATTCCGTTAATATTGAGATAGTTATACTAAAGCGATCTCTTATTTGACGAGTTTATTGTGGGATATATGTATTTTTTCAGGAAATAGTTTCATATGAGACGGTTTCACAATAAATAATTGTGAGACCACTTTTTTTGGTTAAAAAGTGATAACTGATTGTCTTTAAATTAAGGGATTTTTAAAAATTGATTGCAGAGGTACAAGGAACGTGGCGTAAGAATGAGACAAAGGATACTTAATTTGGACCTTTTCGATTGATTACATGCAATTGGTTTAAAGTATTTACATTGAAAGAGAGATTATTGTTACTTTTCTACTGTTTTATAGGTAGGTCGTTATGACTAATCATTATAAGATGCTGACAATGAACACGACAATTATTTGAGACTTTCATTGATATGTTCGAAAATTCCATCTCATCCTACTTTAACTCTTGAGTACAAAAAAAATTGTAATATTGGTGATACGTATATTATCATCATCGCTAAGAGCATTAGCAATGGAGGTATCATCACTTGGAATTGTAAAACAAGAACCCAAAATATGCAGATTGACCACTGCAAGGGAGGAGTTCGTTCGCCAAAAACGAATTCGGTTCCGAAAGATGAACCTCGGTTCGATGGGGGAAAGAAGAAAGACAGAAAAAAGAAATGGAGGTCGTGCAACACACGCTAGAGTGAGCATGAGAGTGTGGGTTTCACGTGCCAAAAAACTGAATGGAGAGAGGAGAAAGTAGGCTGAAAAGCGAGATAATATAAGAATTAGGCCATGTTTGATAGGACTTATTCTCAGATGAATTCAGATCAGATCAGAATCATTCAGATTAGATCAGATCAGATTCATTCAGATCAGATCAAATCAGATCAGAAATGTTCAAATAACTATCTATGTATTTAGTCCATAATTGATACTAATTCGTTGAAATTCAATCAAATTTTCAACCAATTCAGATCAGATCAGATCAGATCAGAATCATTCAGATCTGATCAGACCAGAATCATTCATATCAGATCAGTTCAGTTCAAAAAAATGCAGTTACATCAAACATGACCTTAGTAAAGTGGGGTAGTGGGTAGTGGGCCCATTAATAATCTGCACTTTGTGTTCCTCCATTTCAAAGTTGGGTGTCATATGTATTGATATTGCCAAAATATGACGTGACATAAAATGATACCCATTTGAGGATCATCCATTGTTATTGCTCTAAGACATTAATCATTCATAACTAGTTTTTAACCCTGTGAAATCACGGAACTGCTAAAAATTAATTTATCTGTTATTTACTAATTCTCTTTAATTATAATAATAACTAGCTTTTGGGCCCGTGAAATCACGGGTCTGTTATTCGCTATTTTTGATTCGAAAGATTGTAAATAATTCATGATCAGTGGTAAGAATATGAATCAAAACTCAAAACTTGAACATTTGAGTCAAGGACATATCAAATGCCTTAGACAATCACTCATAATACATGAATCATGCATGATCATACACATTTTTTTCTTCAAACTTAACAATAATTAAAAGGGACAACATAAAGACTATCTTCTCTAGCTTCTAAGTGTAGTATCTCCAAGACAATCATGTATGTCTCCAATAAAAATTTGAACTACGGGGTTACAACTTCACGGTTACTCGGTCAGACCTATCTTTCTTATTCTCTTCACTAACAAAGCTTGAACTGTCAGACATGTCTGATCTTCGGCATCTATCTTCTAATTCTTGAGGGCTTGATTATTGCATGCGAGCAATCTTAGCTTTTTCACTTGATTGGTGCATGAAATACTTAATTACCTCCAGACTCATCATGAAAATGCTTCTGTATCAAGTCCATAATTTGGTCAGCATAAGAACATAGGTGTGAGTAGAACTGAGCTAGAGATGATTCTGGTCCAACAAATTGTAAGCCTTCCTCGACGACTATTGTTCTGCCCTTCCCATTGTCCAATTTGGGTTAAGAAAAACAACTTCCCCTAATGATCCAAGTGCATATGAAAATCAGCAGGATACTAACAAAATTCTTAGTAGCATCTAAAATAACTCCTTATTTTCTCAAAACAAACGTACCATGGTAAAGATTTTGAGGTACCACCTCCTGCGCCACCAAAAGAGTCCAAGAAACCCCCTATCAAAAGTAAATCAGTAATGTTGTCTAGAATTGTAGCTTCTCCCTACATAACAGTCACAACTCACAACCAATTAAAATCACTCTATTTGTTCGAAGTGTCGTAATTGAAAGGAAAATGTAGAGTAAGGCTATTTGTATATGTGATATACATTACTAAACATATACGAACATTTCCCGAACCATGATCTAAAATCCATACCCACAAATGATAGCTATATTTGAGCAATTATAAAATTAGAAGGCGGGTAGAAGATTGATATTTGAGTACAAAATTTAGGATTTAGTACCCTTCTGAAATCAGCAATGATAGATATTGGACCCCATCCTTAGCATCAATCTTAGATTTCAAGAACGTATCCTTCTGCTGTTCTGCATCACTGAAAGCAGAATACATGGTAAATCAGAGTAAAAAATTTCATCGTTATGTAATTCATATTTCATAATAAAAAGGATCCCTCTTGTTAGCATTTTTCTTTGGTTCCAGAAAGACATGGCCAGTTTATGTATATCATTTGTTTACTCCAAGAAACTCCAGATACATACTACAGTATTACTCAGATAACCTCACCATTGCCTTATTTAGCTAGGCCACCTGTTAAGAAGTTGACAACTTCACAATGCTCCCAAAGTGGGGCGTGCTTTTCAGTGCTACCCAATTTTTTTCCTTGTGGGCAATGTGGCAACTTTCCCAATATTTTGAAATTTGAAAACTTGTTCAAAAGGCAGACAAAGCATAAAATGATTCATATACATCCTTCCCTATGTCAAAAACAGTGGTAAACCTAAAAGGCCATATAACAAAGAATGACAAAAATGATTGTGTCCACTTCTTAAATTCTTGGCGGATACAATAGTACAGTAGTCAATTTGTTTCATTATGTTCGTCCTCAAAATTACAATCTCTGGTGATAGTATGGTCTCCGCAGGACTTGGAGGGTGACATGGAAAGTGTGGTCGATAAGATCCCCTAATGGCACCTGGAGGAGGATTGGAGAGGAAATACATTGGTGCAGCAGCTGCAACATGTAGCATTAACAGCACATTACAGATGTATGGCCAAGCATATCATAGCATACTATAATCAAACATGAAACATGAGGGAAAATTGTCTGGTAGACACACTTGAGTAGAATCGATAATCCATTGCCTTCGTGCCTATTTGTCATTGAAATGGTACACACTACACAAATCAAGCAAACCAAAAAGGGATAAGAGATATATTCAAGTCCTAAAAAAGACCTGGGTATGATCGGAATCTAAAATATCTTTTGAAACTAAGCTACTACAACATAAGTCGACTAAATAAGGAGAAAAGGGAGATGGAATAAAAAGAACCAGAAATTCAAACAAATTCTGGTATCGATTTTATTCATGTTATTTGCTACACTATGAGCAACCAAATTTCAAATTGAAGCTAGGAAATGTGAGGTGACCTAATATTACACATGAAAAAATGTAGTTATAATCCAAATAGAGACTTTGAAATTCATTACTCAGGTTATTCGACAATGGAACAACAACAAATAAAGCTTGTCGTTTCCCTATAAAATATAGCTTTGCTAGAAATCTAAGATGAGAACAAAGGACAGTAAGGTCGTCGAAATTTAGAGACAAAATGCTACTTTAAAATAAAGAGTAGTCTGGTTTGCTAGACTTCCAAGTTTAAGATAACAACAAAGACCACAATAACATTGCTCAAAAGAGTTGTTCGTTTTGCCCCATCTCTACATTCCTCAATCGTTGCTACGCGCTGCTGACACCTTGTGACATCTGATTATATAGGTTGGCTGTTAAAGCTCTAAAATTATGAGTACCAAATCTACCACTCCAAGGCTAGCGTCTAATCCATACTCTGACGCTAATAGTTGAGGCGATAATAATGGATTAAGTGACCACTGACCAGTACCTCAAAAAATCAGCAAATTGTGCATAAGGTGAAATTTCATGCGAAGATCATGCCTTTGCAATACCATCAGCTCTGCGAACTTGAAATTCAGTTGGATTAAGCTCGTAGTATTTAGCATGAGCAGCTGCCTGCAGAATTTCACTCTTCATCAGGAGACAACTTAAGAATATAAAGATATATGGAAGTAGTGATAGCCAAATTTTGAGTCAGGCAATTCATCAAACAGGTGGTGGGCAACTCAAGAAACAGCAAAAATAGGACATGATTATCCTAGAAATCTAGAAGTAGAGTTGAACATCGCATGCCGATGAATTTGAGAATGCACTTTCACTTCTGACAATGTTCAGACGCAATAATATGAGCACATCTCGCCTGAAAAATCCCCAAAAAACAAAAAAAGAAGTGCATTCCCAAGTAGTCAGCTTAATCAAACAGTTTGAGGTTTGAGCTCTCGAACAGTTCGAGCTCTATAATCAACGCGCAAATTAACAAATCATGACAACAAAAATTTAAAACTTTTATCTCACAAACATAAACATTAAAAAAGAATCAATTCATACAAATTAAGTATGAATTAAAACACATAGATCTACGCAAAAATGCGAACATCAAATGAAATGAAGACTTAAAAAAACATAAACAACAAAAAACCGTTCAGCGACAATGGCGATGAGAGAGAGGAATTTAATACCGAGAGATTGGGAATTATGTGAGGTGAGAGATTGACAGAGAGGTAAAAAAAACGGAGGGGTGGAGATACATGATATATAGTCTGCTTTGAAGCAGGGGAGATGAACAGAGCAAGAGAGAGGGTTAATTTCAAGCCGAAGGGGAAGATCAAAGGGAAGGGAAGATGGAAGACCAAAAGTCTGGGATTTATTATACCTTTGAAAACAGTGTATGAAGTTCTCCCCGGAAGAGCAAAGGAAATGAGTGTAATATGAAAATGACAGCTGGCTTTTTTATCCTGCGAATGCTACAAAAACATCCCACGTAAGCTGGGATATTAGCCTATTAAAGGTATAGTATAGATAGTATAGATACGATGTGTACCCCCTTAAATACAAACATCTTTAATCACCAAGCTAAAAAAATGAGGATGGGAATCATGAACATGGCGATGAATGCATCATGAACGATAAATAATGCAATAAATAACTAACAACGAATGTGTTTCGCGTGTACTTTGTCAAAAATATAACTTCACACATAAAAAAAAAATATTTATCAAAAAAAAAATTCCTCAACGGTATCTCCAAATGTGAACTTTGATCTCAATGGTGCCCCCCATTGCCGTCATTCTAATCAATATTCTAAAATCAACCCCTAAAACCATTACCTAACCCACTGAACCCTTGTAGAGGGATGAGAGAAATATACATGAAAGCTTTAGTTTATGAAGAACTTAAATACTAAGTACAAGATGTGTATACCCTAAATACATTTAGCTAATCTAGGAAAAAATATATTACACATCAATAGTTATTCTTAAAATACAAACCCTAATTTTAGCTATCCTAATTTACAAGATCTATTACCCACAATACAATATGAACATAATTATTACTATGATCATATTCCTTAATACGCCCCCACAAGATGGACGTCCGTAGGGCAAGTCTAATCTTGAAAGACAATGCAGAGAACGGTGAAGAGGAGAAGCCATCGAAGATACGTGGTACTACGTTAGGGAGAGGAGGGCATTCGGTTGTCATACAAACAATCAGAAACCGTAAGAGTGGGACAAAGGGAGAAATGAGAATATTTGCGGGTGTCACAAGATTAACCCCGAAGAAAGATTTGGAGAATAGGGATCGACCAGAAGAGAATTGAATTTTTGTGAGAAGAAGAAAGTAAGGAAGAATAATTTAATTAGAAGAAGTGGAGGACATAGTCGGGGAGAATTAAGAGAGTAGATTTAGAAGTGAGAGAATTTTAGAATGCAAGAGGGAACAGAGGGGGGAATCCAGTTGATCAGAAAGCGTAAGAGAGACAGAACAGAGTATAGAACAGTTGAGGGAACACAAATCCGGCAACAATGGGAGGTTCGCTGATCACAAGAACAATGACTATTTGGTCAAGTTGTCGAACAATATCGACAATTTGATGGGGGGGGTTGCAGCGAGATTAAACGTGCCGATGACCGTGATGATAATCGGCAACAATGAAAAATGAATTTACAAGGTAAATTTGATAAAGACGAGAAGAAGATAGCTTTTGTGAGAAGAAAAGGAAAAAAAATCTGAGACTAAGAGAAGAGGATAGATCAGAGGACAAAGAAAGAAAAGAGCCAAAATGAGAGGAGTAGGGAAATTTTAATTAAGAGATGGAAATAAGATATGAAGAGAAGAAGAAAGATAAGGTGAGGGGAAAATCTGGGAAATAATTAACAAAGGGGAAGAAGAATTGTCAGAAAAAAATGCTTGAGAATAAGGGAAGAAAAAAAAAAGTTAGCCGAGAGTAAGAAAGGAAAAAGCACGTAGAGGGAGAAGAAGACAATAAATCAAGGGTGATGAGACGAGATAAAAAATGTTCACAATAGAACAACAGTTTAGGGTCGAAGTCACAAGATCGACGACCAATCGAATCTTTCAAAGATAAGAAGAATGGAAGACAATGAGGCGGAAGACATTGATGAGCGCGTCGAAAGATCGACTGCTCTAATACCATGTAGAGGATAAGAGGGAGAGAGGGATGAGAAAAATATACATGAAAGCTTTATTTTATTATTAACAAAATGAAGACCTTAAATACTAAATACAAGATGCATGTGTATACCCTAAATACATTTAGCTAATCTAGGAAACAATATATTACACATCAATAATTATTCCTAAATACAAACCGTAATTTTAGCTATCCTAATTTACAAGATCAATTACCCACAATACAATATGAACATAATTATTACTATGATCATGATATGATCATATTCCTTAATACCTCATACAATTTTTGAATTCATCCCCTGACACTTTTTGTAAATCGTCATCCCTGTCCTAACCATCCTGCTTCCCATGACCCTGAAAACAGCTGCACCCCAACCCCCACCAATTGATATCATATTTGCTACTTCCTCATGTTCACTGTATTTCATCATATCGTTTTCTGTTTTGAATAGTCATGTTGGGAGTAATCTCTAGACCAAATGAACCGTTCATTTGTTGTAAAAATTTGTAGATACTTTATTCTGCATTGCCCTTTATCAACTCCACTTGATTTTCAGGTAAGCGGGTCTTTCATTTAGTTTAGAGGTAGTCACCAATATGGCAATACAAGCAAAAACAGATTTCGAAAGGGGGAAGAAAAAAAGAATATGGGAATATATTCTTACAATTTTTTGAGTGGTTAAGAAACATTATAAGGGTTGTAAAGTTTTAGCTCATACTTGTCAAAATGGTGCAATTGTGGTCAAGAATGGTTAACGTAGAAAGTGAAAGCAAAAAAAAAAGGAAAGCAATTTTATTGTATGTGTTGAGCTTGGTAAAATCAAAGTTACGTAATCAATTGTAAAATTAAAATACCAATGACCGAAATAATTTTATTTGATTATAGAAATTATACAACTTTAATACATATAACTATTTGAAATTACAATATCATTAGAACTAATGATTATAATTTAGAAGTAAAAACACACAATATACAACCTAACTATGGTTAATATATATAACATCAAAACTTTATACCAATATTTCAGTATACATATCTTCTCTTGCTCGAATTTTGTTTTTTTGAAAATTTTGATGCACATGTGTATCATGTATATTTTTTTTTCTCAGAAAACTTAAGCAAAAGACAAAGATATATATAAGACCTTAAATTAATGTATAACTGCCAAATTTGGCAAACGAATAGTCAAGAATCGCAATTTAACATCATCATTAAGATAAATAATTATGATAATAATGGAACTTAAACTTTATTTATAAGAATTTGAAAAGTTTTATAACGGTTGAGTCCGGAGATCAAAAGATTGATACCATCTTCTCATTTATAGCAAGGTTGTTGTAGAAGTGACACATAAGATCCTATGTGGCTTTTATTTTTGACAACAAACTAACTGACGTGGAAGAGAGAGAGAGAACTCACGTTAGGCCGACAACTCAAGTATGACATGGCTTTTTTTCCTTGAGAACAACTTCATCATGTGCCACGTAGGCATTGTAGTTAGCCTATTAAAGTAATAGTATAGATAGATTATGCCCCAAATTTAAGAAAGTGTGTGATTGATCTTGGGATGATGGGTACCTCTGTATTCCTACTCTAGTGGGGGACGGGGTGTACAATTGAAAGCCAATACTCATTACTATAACGTGAATATTCTAGAATGGACGTTTGACTATGAAAGATGGCAAAATATAAGAATTTCATGTAAACACGCGGCATCTGCTGTGAGGTACATGAGAGGAAGTTTGGAGCTTTTCTTGCATTCTTACTATTTTGCTAATAATTAAGCTCAAATTTATCAGGGTGTTATTCCGGATCACACAAAATGGCTTGAAAACCAGTAGTCGTTCTTAAACCCTCTTAAATAGAGACAATCACAATTAGTTCATGAGTGTTATAATAACTCCATTAATATTGAGATAGTTATACTAAAGCGATCTCTTATTTGACGAGTTTATTGTGGGATATGATGTAATTTTTCAGGAAATAGTCTCATATGAGACGGTTTCACAACAAATTATTGTGAGACCACTTTATTTGGTTAATAAGTGATAATTGATTGTCTTTAAATTAATGAATTTTTAAAAATTGATTGCAGAGGTACAAGGAACGGGACGTAAGAATGAGACAAAGAATACTTAATTTGGACATTTCGATTGATTACATGCAATTGGTTGAGAGCATTTACATTGAAAGAGAGATTATTGTTACTTTTCTACTGTTTTATAGGCAGTTCGTTGTGATTAATCATTATAAGATGTTGACAATGAACACAACATTTATTTGAGACTTTCATTGACATGTTCGAAAATTCCATCTCATCCTACTTTAACTCTTGAGCAAAAAAAAATATATATTTGGTGATACGTATGTTATCATAGCCCCTAAGGCATTAATCATTCATAATTATGCCCCAAATTTAAGAAATTGTGTGATTTAGCTTGGGATGATGGGTACCACTGCATTCCTACTCTAGTGGGGGATGAGGTGTACAATTGAAAGACAATACTCATTACTCTAACGTGAATTTTCGAGAATGGACATTTGACTGTGAAAGATGGCAAAATATAAGAATTTCATGTAAACATTTAGAATTTGATGTGAGGTACATGAGGGGAAGTTTGGAGCTTTTTGTGCATTCTTACTATTCTGTTTATAAATGCGCTTAAGTTTATTGGGGTGTAATCCTTCCTATTCCGGATCACGCCAAATGGCTTGAAAACCGGTAGCCATTCTTATAACCTCCTAAAGTAACAAGGCAGTCAGGTAGACCAAAAACTAAAAGACACATAGAGAAAGGATCCGGAGAGCCAGCTAAAATGAACAGAGTCAAGTGCTCAACTTGTGGGATTCTTGGCCATAGCAGAAGAGGTTGTAAAGGGGGTAATAAGCCAAAAATTGGTAGAAAGGTTGCGGGAAAACGCGAACAAAATGGAGGGTCTAGGAAGAAACAAAGAGATGGTGATGCTTCTTGTTTGGTTCCACAATTGTTGCTCAGTCATCTCAAAACCAACTAGCCCAATCAGAATGAGCAACTGAAAATATGTGATCTTTTATGTGTTGTAGTGTATGAACTAGTGTTTTAAATCGAATATGGTATGTAATTCTTAGTGAGTAAACATCTAACTCGTACGCGAGACCATTTTTTGTCGGCTAAATATATGCTTTGTTGTGCAAGACCTTATTCTGGGTGATATTTTCTACTAGTAAATTTTAGTGTTCAATATGTTGTGATTCATCTTTATTGCTCGTATAACACAACATCTTGTTCAATTTCCAATTGAAGACAATCGTTGGAGTTGACTGATATCATTATCGCGGTCTTATAGATAACAAGTTTACCACGTTAGCAATAGTTAACGGGAAATGTAACATTGTTAAATTTGGTAAACCAAAGTGAAATCTAAAATGAATATTGGGTTCCCAAAGTGAAAGTAAGTCATATGAAAGGTATTCAAAGTGGAAATATGTAAGCATGAGGTACCCAAAATGAAAATTTCCCTTACGGCTTGTTTGGTAGGGAGGAATTGGACGGAAAGAAAGGGAGGGAAGAGAAAGAAAAGGAAGAGAAAGGAAATGGAATGAAGAGAAAGGAAAGGGAATGAAGAGAAATGAAGGGAATCATGATTTCCGTTGTTTGGTTGAAAACTTAAAAATCTGGAGGTTTTTGAAGGAATATGTGTGTTTTTATGTTGTATTTTTCCTTTCCTTTTAAATCCCACCGTTTTGAAAAATGTATAATACTTAGCAAGTAAGTCTCTTATCCCACCGTTTTGATAAGAGAAACATGCCTCTCGCGGCTGAGTAGAGGATGCAGCCGGCGGAAAGGAAACTCATAGTTTTATTAAGAATATTTTCCTTGCATTTCCTTTCTTTTCTCCCCATCTCCTATTCTTTTTTGTAAACCAAACATTGGAAAGCTATAAAATGACTTTCCTTTACTTTCCTTTCCATCAATTTCTTTCCTACCAAACATACTGTTAGTATTTTTATAAACCACCAATGTAATAGCCCGATCCACCATCCGTCGCAATACAATCCAATCCAATAAGATGGGTAATCACCTCTTCAGCCCGTAAATACTCGCTTGGGCTCTAAAAGGTGAAAACCTTGTTAGTAGTATGATGGTAGAAATATATTATAAACTGATCGTATGAGCCTTAGTTTCACAATGTCCATAGTGTTATAAACTCTACCACTTAAAGAACGCAATGTCCCCGTTGCGCCTCAACCATTCTATACCAATAGTCACAGATAGAAGATCTCCCCCATTAGACGGTTGACCTGCGTCTTGCTCCAGCACTCAGTACACGGTCGTAGGCTTACTCTGATACCATTTGTAATAACCCGATCCACCGTCTGTCTCAACACAATCAAATAAGATGGGTAGTCACCTCTTAGCCGTGTAAATCTTTGTTTGGGCTCTAAAAGGTGATATTTTTGTTGGTAGTTAATGAGATGGTATGAATTCATTATAAACTAATCATATGAGTATTTGCTTCTCAATGTTGGACAAACAAATTCTATAAACAACTTTCCATAATCCGTAGTGTTACAACCAAGTCTCAACCTGGTATTCTATTACTTGTTAAAGGTTCTCAAAATTAACATTTGGTATTATTTTATTTGTTTTCCTTCAAAAAAAAAAAATTGATTTTATAATTAGGCTTGGTCAAACATTGAAGGGCTATGATTAAAAAATGCTCTATAATAAAGGGTCAGATTTACGCTTCACATAGAATCACTCTTTATTGATTTTAAACGCTTAGACTCTCTTTGATAAGATTTACGCTTCACATAGAATCACTCTCTATTTTTGATTTTAATCGCTTAGACTCTCTTTGATAGGACTTAAAACACAGTGTATTCAGATCAATTCAGATTCAATCAAATCAGATCAAATAGGTCATATGCATTCAAATCAGATACGATCAAATCAGAATTGTTTAAATTATGATCAATGAATTTAGTCCATTTCTTGATATATATTCGTTGAGATTCGGTTACATGTTCAACAAGTTCAGCTTATCAGAATAGTTCAGAGTCATTCAAATCAGATTAGATCAACAAAGTAAAATTCGAAAGAGCCTTATGATCCTTCACAGTCTCTCTGTCTTCCACCACCAAACCACCACCACTGCTGCCGCCGCCACCATCACCACTGCTGTGACCACCATCACCACCACCACCTTAGTCAAATTCACACCACCTCTTTGAATTTGGAGCGAAATTCAATTCCAAGTGAGTGAATCATTTTTGTTTGTTTTTGTTTTCACACCCCAACAAAGTAACGGCACGGTCTCTCAAGTTCAGCTAAACCCCGTTCCGAAACGTTTTTTCATGAAATAAAAAATACGACGAGACGGGACGTTTTCATACGTGTATAAAATACGAATTAACCGAAGCGTAACTAAAAAGATTCGTGGACTCGTATCTTTCTCTATCTCTCCCCTTCCTTCTCCATCTCCCCTCCCCTCCCCCTTTGCCCAGTTTCCAGTCTCCATCCCACTTTTCTCAAATTCTTCCACTTTTACACATAAACAAAACCCAGAATTAGATACCCTTTTGCGAGTTGCTTCAACCTGAAGCTGAATTTCAAGACTTGGTGGTGACTGGTGGTGGGGTTCACCGGCGGCTGTATCGGCGGTGTGAGACTTGTGATACAATATACCCCGAACTAATACAATGTGGAGGTCATCGTCTACACTCCGTAGTTATGTCAGCCGAACACTTGTTTCTCCGCCGTTGCTCCGGCGGAATTCTCCGGCGTCTTCTTATTCTTGTTCTACTGTTTTCTTCTCTTCTTACTCTCGTGCCACGTCGCCGGTTGTTCTCCCTCGCTTAACTGCGTCTCCATCTCCGTGTCCGTGTCCGAAACCGTGTACCGGAC
The DNA here is from genome assembly GCA_963457585.1 of Spergularia bocconei. Classification (NCBI taxonomy): domain Eukaryota; kingdom Viridiplantae; phylum Streptophyta; class Magnoliopsida; order Caryophyllales; family Caryophyllaceae; genus Spergularia; species Spergularia bocconei. Next base: position 13,237,545 of record OY734959.1, read on the forward strand.
TTTTCGGTAATACCATCTCCATCAATTCTGATAAGGTGAAGCTTCTCTCTTTCTCTCTCTCCATTGACTTTGATATGAATGATGTGTTGCTCAAATTGTGTATGTTGTAGTTGTAAAATTAGTCAACATTATGTTGTTTTATGATCGATTAATTAGAGTGTTTCAGCTTGTTTGTTGCGTAATCGGGTTTAATACCGGAAAATTTGTGGATTAGCGGGTGAAGATTGATGTTTAAGCTGTGCCAATTGAGTAGAATTGCATAGCAGTCCTTAGAGTTGTTGGACACTGAACATTTACATTTACGGATGGCGAAAATTTTCTAGTCTTTTTGGTTAGTGACAATAAGGTTAATGTCCCTGTCTATGAAATTGCGTAAAAATCTATGTTAATTGGAAAGAAAGATGCAATCTTTGCGAATGCAGCTACCCCGTCTATGATATTGTGAAAAAGGGATGTTAGTTGGAGAGAAATATGCAGCTTTTGCGAATTTATACTCAAAACTGAGGTATTGGTCTTTAGATGTAAATGGCGGTGATTATTCTGTGCTTCGAGTAGATAGAAGACAAACATCCCACCTTTCCATGAGGAATGAAATTTCACTGTGTTTTGCCGCTAGGACACAATACAACAATTTGGATGGATGGGATTAACCATTTAGCTGATTCGCTTATGCCTAAATTTTGGAAGTTGGGAACGTTAGGATTCTTATGTTGGTTGAGCTAACAGATCAAGCATTGTGTTCAAAAGTATGGACTTGGTAGAGCTAGTGAGGGGCTGCATTGCAGTCAGACTAGAGATTTTTCTTAGTAACAGCTGAATGCGTGGGGATGAGACTCTGTACTTTGAGATTTATTTTGGTGTGTACCTTCGGAGGATTATTAGGGGTGGTTGGGAAGTAGCGTACTAGGAAACTTGTGTCTGTTTTCTTGAATTCAGAATCATTTTCCATTTTTTTAATCAAGCTACTTTGCAGAGGTTGAAGATGAAGGGGTACGCACTGATGTCAGCTTCAGCTGGTGATGTAAATGGGGCAAAGCAGGCAGTCAACCAAAACAGTTCTGGTGGTGATGTAAATGGGGTGAAGCAGGCAGTCAACCAAAACAGTATTCGCGAGGCCAAGCTTAATCAAGTTTCAGATATGAAAATACTTAGTAGCCTTGCCAGGTCATTATGGTCGAAGGACAACGTTGAATTTCGCCTCAGGGTCATAGCAGCCTTAGGCTTTCTTGTTGGTGCTAAGGTCTGCTCCTGTTCCTTCCTTGCCAATGCATTTTTTGGTGCTTCTGCCTTCAATTCTGACTATAGTTATGTCGTGTACATATACACTTGAGGATCAAAACTCTTCTTTGCATACTGACAAAGCTACGGGTGGTTCCTTTTCTCGCTCAGGTTCTGAATGTTCAGGTGCCTTTCTTGTTCAAACTCGCAGTTGATTGGCTTACAACTGCCACTGGAAATGCCAGTGCTCTTGCGTCCTTCACGGCTGCCAATTCATATGTTCTTGGTTTTTTCGTTAGTCCAGCGGCCGTTCTTCTTGGTTATGGGATAGCACGTACTGGTGCTTCAGCTTTTAACGGTAATTGCTGTGAATACTATTCTGGGACTTGCTTAGATCTGATTCTTTGAGCTATGTTACTGAGCAAATCAAAAGTGTTACGAGTGATACCATTTAAGTTGGATTTCCTCCCTTTTGCAAGTGCCATACTAAATATAGCTTCCTGGTTGCAGAACTACGAACTGCTGTCTTTTCTAAGGTGGCTTTGCGGACAATTCGTTCCTTGTCTCGGAAGGTAAGTTCTCAGTTTTCATTTACCTGTTTTGCAATCTTTGAACCTTTTGACTGCGTTATTGCACAGCAAAAACCTTTATTTAAGTGCTCAGTGGCCAATCATGTATGCTATGGGCTTTAATAATACTACACTATGCATCTAGATCATTAAAGCCTCAGCTTTTTTTGTGGCAAGAAGGAAAGGTGGTATATTGTCTGCTTGCTTTCAGCTTCTTGATTCGGTGATCAAACTGCTTGCCACTGAGAACCCATTCCATTTTTCAGTTTGCCACCTTTTCTTTTCATCTGATATGAGTCAAGCCTGTAACTTTGCACGAAATGCCAAGTTTGAACTTCCTTATAAATAAAGAAGATTTATATTGTTGGAGCCTTTTAAGATTGAATGGAAACTATAGACTTATTTGTTCATATTGAATAAGTAGTGTCACCATTTGTAAAGTTTACAAGGAATACACCTTTTATCTTTCCTCTCTTTAATGATTTATTCATTCTGGTATAGTGGTATGTTGTTCTTTAATTGATGTCTTGAATAAGTAGTGTCGCCATTCGTAGGGTTTCTAAGGAAGATATTTTTTTGTTTTCTTTTTCAATTGTTTCTGAGGGAGGGTGGAGGATACATGTAAATGGTTGGACATGTGTGAGCTTGTCGCACATTGAAAGATAAGTGGGACGTTGCTAGACATATAAACAAGTGGGTTACCCACCTACTGCCAATTGGTTTTTGGATGGAACCTCGCTTGGACCTATCTATGGGCTAGGGTTTGGCTCCTTCGTTTGGTCTTTTTGCAACAAGCAAATTTTAACAGGAACCAGGTTTTTGGAATTTACAAATCCATCCAGCTAGGCTTTATTTTGAAACCCATTCCTGATCTTGTGAAAGACTGAACCAAATGGACAATACTATACTTACCTAGCTGCTTCTTGTGAAAGATTGATTGTAACTTGTGCTTTCATGTATCAACAATCTTTTGATGCTGGAATTAATAATCTGCGAATAAGTTGGGTGATAATCTAAAGGCCTTTTTTTCCCTTAATCAAAGATGACACATATACGTTATGTGAGTGTAAGAAATGCTGTATTTGAAAGCTATAAATTTTGGTTGGATCTATTAGATTCAGTAAAGGTGTCATGTGCTGAACTATTATGAGGCTTGTGTGGATGCTTGGCGGTAGTTTATTACACTATTAGTGCTTGTCACTTCCTCTTGTGATGGCGTCTTGCTGTGAATTTTGTTACTCCCTGAAGATATAACATTTTCCTTAATGAAAGAGCTAGCTGTGGTTGTTAATACGTGTTTTTTTTGCAGGTTTTTGCTCATTTGCATGATCTTGACCTCCGATATCATCTTAGGTATAGACATTCATACACTGTTCTGTTAGAATGATCACATTTATGCATATATCTTATTCATGAAGATCCTGGTTAGCTTGTGGGCACCTGTCTAATATACTTCATTTTGTAAATTAATAGGTTACTTTAAATGAAATTACTTTTGAAAATTAGGAAGTTTTTTTTGAGATACATTATTCTTGAATTTATGTTACTTTTGAAGATAAAAAAGCTACTTTTCAGATTAGTAAGTGGTCTCATTTTAGAATTTGTAATTCAGGAAAGAACAAGAAATTCTAAACTAGTTCAGAAAAAGTTTTGGTGAACTCTCTCAAAACTTGTCTTGTTTCGTAAGTTTCAAATATATAAATAATGAGTTCTGAAAAGGTCTCAAGATCTGGACAGAGCCAAATTATGCTTTAATTTTACTGTTAAAGTAATTCAGGTTTGTTACCACTTACCAGATCTCTTTGGCTAGTGTGTGCTTACACTATGTCTTCAATGTGTACTTATGCTGGCACCATGTACCCTTCATTCCCAAAAATCTTGACTTAAGTTTGCGAAATGTTTCAGTTTTTTTTATGCACTGTCATTTAACTTGCAGTCGAGAAACTGGTGCTCTTAATCGGATCATTGACCGTGGTAGCCGGGCTATAAATTTCATCCTCTCATCTATGGTGTTCAACATAGTCCCTACTATTTTAGAGGTATGACTGTATTTTGTTAAGCGACTTTGAGTTACTTTCACAACATGCTCTTGCGATATCCTCATTGTTTATCTTTTTTTTTTTTCATTCTAGAGTCTTTGAAATATTAACCTATACCTTGTTAGATATCTATGGTGTCAGGTATCTTGGCTTACAAATTTGGAGCTCCTTTTGCATGGATTACTTCCATGTCAGTTGCTGCATATGTGGCTTTCACTTTAATTGTGACACAGGTAATGCCATAATGTTACTACAACTAGAGCTCTGGTAGATCTGTGTGATATTTTGTCACGGAGTCTATATTGTTAGGTGCTTCTGGATCTCGAGATCCTCCAATAGTATGTCCTTAAAAAGTCAAAATTAACAATGTTACTTGGTACGTTGGAATAGTAGTTATTATTTACCCAAACCTTCTTCCTTTGTAGATTTTAAAACTTCTTTTTTAATTGTTTCACTACTTCTTTAGACTAGTTCAGTAATTCACTCCCTACTTTTAACTCAGTTGCGAATGAAGGTTCTCAGATGACGATTTATGTTAAGACTACCCCATATCATTTTGGGACTAAGACTTGTTTTCTTAGATTGTTAATCTATTTCTACAGAAATCATGTATGTTATTAAAATTCATCAAATGTGTGTTTGTTTCCTATATTTTTGGGGGTGGCATGCACATCCTTTTTTGTCGTATCACTATGGGTTGCAATGTTTCTTAGAGCAAGAGAAGGATGAGGAGAGAACCCTTTGAAGGGGAGATTGGGTGATTTGTTTTGTGCAATCACCAAACATGGAGTAATTTGGGGGTTTTTGTTTCCCTTTCTCCCCTTTTCGCTTTCTTATCCTTGCCCCCCTTGAAGCCAGACGATCCCTGTCAATTCTCCCTGTGGCTTCTTCAGTTATCAACATTCTCCCTCCCCCTTTACTGTCCAAGGGTTTCCTAGAAACTTGCTTGACTCCACAACCCACATCAAGTTTATAAACTGCTTTATTCTTTATATGAAACAATGTTAGTTGAGCTTGACTCGAATTTACACCTGTTGATGTATATTTTTTTGTGTTCCATAGTGGAGGACCAAGTTCAGGAAGGCCATGAATAAAGCTGACAATGATGCAAGTACACGGGCGATTGATTCACTTATCAACTATGAGGTTTGTTTTACCTTTAAGTCTAGTGTGGCATTGTTGTTCTTGTCTTTGTAAAATTCTAACCACATGCCCCTCCCTTCTTCAGACTGTGAAATATTTCAACAATGAAAATTTTGAGGCAGAGAAATATGATGAATTCTTGAAGCGTAAGTTCTCTGGGTATTTCTTATGATTTGTATCTACCAAGGTCATCTAAGGTTGAATTTTTGTGAATCTGATTTCTTGGTTTTACTGTTTATGATTATGATAGGTTGTCTGTTGTCATCACTTATAACAGTGCGCTCTTATATTCTTGTCAATTTGTACTTAACCAGGGTATGAAAATGCTGCACTGAAGACTCAACGTAGTCTTGCTTCTCTCAACTTCGGTCAAAATATTATATTCAGCACAGCTCTATCAGCTGCTATGGTTTTGTGTTCTCATGGTATAATGGATGGAAGGTTGACAGTCGGTGATCTGGTACTCTGTCAATTCTGTGAGGACGAAATTTTGTTATGACTGACTATGTTTCTCAGAAATGCTCACTTAAAACAATTAAAATACAGGTTATGGTAAATGGGCTTCTGTTCCAGTTGTCACTTCCATTAAACTTTCTCGGTAGTGTATATCGTGAGACGATTCAAAGTCTGGTTGACATGAGATCAATGTTCCAGCTGTTAGAGGTATTCTCCAAAATTTACTACAGTGTTTGCTTCTTTAAGTGCCTTCAAGCAATCTTTTGGTTTTATATGTTGCACTGTTGTGTGGCTGTCATATTATGAATCTTAGATTTGGTAATAAATGATCTCTTATTATCTTTGCTTTTGTGTATGGTTGTAATAGTGCTCTTATATGAATTGCCGATTTGTTACCTGTGAGTTATGCATTAATGATCTAGCACCAATTTTGCTACCTTTTTGAATTATTGGAAAACAATTAATTTTGTAGCAAATAATAAGCAAAGAAGGGGCAAGGGGTCCTCAAGCGTATACAGTTACAAAAAACCGATTTCTGTCGAATGAAAGTTATTCGGATACCGTTACGGCGTTACAAATCTTACAAGCAGAGTTACTGGAAACGTAGTTCATTGAATATGAATTCCGAGTATGAATATGGGATACGCGCAAGTGGAAGATACGATGTGTTAATTTTCTTATATAGACTTTTTGGTTTATTTTTGGGGATGTAATTCTTACAATGTTGGGCTTTGTTTTTCGGGTTCTGGCCCATACTTTTACTGTTAGTGTTGGTTAGACTTTCTTGATTTGATTCTCTGAACAATCGGAATTTCTCTCTCAAAATATCTAGTAATCCAAGCCCCTAGCTCTAAAGGCACTTCATAAAAAAATATAAGTAATCACCTTATCATTTATAAGGAATGTGGACTCTTTAAGTTTTGTTTAGTCTATGTCCTGTCTCAATGCAGTATGTTTGAGCTTCTTATATGCTTATTTAGTTGTATGCATCTATTACCTTTGCAGGAGAAGCCTGAAATCAGGGATAAAGAAAATGCCAAGCCTTTGAACTTAACTGGAGGCAGCATAGATTTTGAAAACGTACACTTCAGGTAGGAAAAGAAATTTCTTGCATTTACAATGTGGTACCCAAACCATAGCTCTATGGGCAGGATGTGGTTGACTGATCAGTTATGGAGGATTAATATGCTTAGTTGTAAAACTAATAAGTGATAGAATTTGTAAATATGTTATTTCAATGCTATTTTATCAATAAGTAACACCAAATCTTAACAATAACAACAACAAATTCTTTGTCCAGAAATGATTTGAAGTCAGCTAAGATTTGTTGTTGAGATTCTCATTTGAATAGACAACACATTAGTTATTATACATGACAAGATTTTATTGCCAGCGTAAAACTTTTGAGAATGAATATACTGAGAACAAAATTCTTAAAGCCAACAGCAGCTAAGAGCTGATATTTGAGTTGACCATTACTGTGTATTGATGTCAGTTGAGACTGGCCAAAATGTAAGAAGAATCTTGATGTCCTGCTAGATCTTGCACTAATAATTTGGATTGTGCAGTCCAAACTCTTCATTATGGGTGTTTGACACTCTGACTCTTATTGTTGTCTGGACTTTTTTTTCTTTTTCTTTTTCCGCATGCAGAATTCTTTTTGATAGATTGAACGGTTCTCTTGGTATGAGAGCCTTATTCAGTGACTTTAAGTAATTCTAATTATTCTGGCAGTTGTATCAACTTATCTAATTCTTAAATACCGTATGTGAATTATATCTTATTTCTGTTTCTTGTCATATTCTTTTGTCGATTAATAGATGTGCTATAATAGTGCCTATGGACTTATCAATGTGATATACTCGTAAATTGACACCTTTACTATTTTGCATACCGTGTTGTTTTGCTGATTGCTTTTCTGACAATGCTTGTGGAAATGGGCAGTTATCTGACTGAAAGAAAAATACTTGATGGGATATCATTTTCTGTACCCGCTGGGCGAAGTGTTGCCATTGTTGGGACTAGTGGAAGTGGTATGGTTTAAAGTTGAATCCTTCTTTATTGTGGCCATTTTCCTTTCTTTAACACATCACTAGATAAAATCTGGATGCCAAAAACTTCATTCTATAGTTTTCTATTCTTTAATGTTTGTTCAACGATTGGTTTTCTGCCATTTCTTGTCGTTGGTTGTGCAGAGCTAGCCTTTTTATTTTCTCTTTTTTTCTTAATAGCAATTTCCTCATAGAAATGATTTGACCGGTTAAATAGCAAATATTTTAAACTTCCATTCTTTTAGACATTGGATCGAAATCATGAGGTGGGGTTGGGAAGTTACATACATTTCTTTAATTTTTCATATCCAGAAATCATGTACTTAGTTGTCATTTCCAATTGTGGTCTACAATGAGCTGCAAGTGTGACAACACCTTTTGCCAGTATGTAGCTTGTGAAACTTATGGTGCATGGCGAAGTGGCTGCTATAAAAATTATTATATAAAACCTTCCCAAAAATGATCTTTTGTTTGTCTATTTCATTGATTTTGGATTAAAAACTTCTGTTGAGAGATAAAATTGCTAGGTCATAAACGACACAAAGGCGCAAGCCTATCCTCTGAAGGAAGTTGAATGGAACATCTGTAAAAGCACATATAGCCTTAGTTGTAGAGTAGTCAATACATAAGCTGTCAAGTTCTATTACAGTCTCAAGGAAGGACATAGTGCCAAAACATGTGGCGTCCATTCAATACTTAAGCGGGAGAGAATTTGGATTCCAACCGCACTCTTCTAGAGGGAACTTATTCTTCAACTAAACGATGTACAGGCAATAAGGCAAATGTGAAGTAGTAACTTGTCAACCAACAAATTCGGAAATAAATGAACATAAGCATAATCTGAATGCAACATTTGTCAAAAGATCGGTGTCTTTGATATTTGTCAGGCGATGTTTATGCATATGTATGTCCTTTGCATATGTGAATTACAGATATGGGCTTCCCGACCTTTCCAGAATAAAATAATGAAATGTATGGAGTTATGTTGGCTGGTGACAACATCAAGATTTCTTACAGTAATGTAAATCTTTTTGTCCGCTGACCTTAGCTTTATTGCCTAGAAATGGAGTTGACATACTCATATTTCCTATAATTATAGCTCAGGTTTCTAGCTAATGCATGACTCTATGGTTTCTGTGACAAATGGATCTCCAAGACTCCCAAGTAATTATTACATGTGCTTTTTTGATTAAATGATGTGGTCTTGACTCAAAGGGCTCAAAAGTATTGAAAATTATGTTTGTTGTGGTTTCTTCTTAAGATTGTTGATGTGCTGTTTATGATTTTATTGAGTATGTTTCTTTTTAAATTTATCATCTTGGTCGTGCTGGGTTCCATTTTTCATCCGTCTGATTCTTATTGTAATTTGCAGGCAAGTCGACTATCCTCAGATTGCTCTTTAGGTTCTTTGATCCTCATTTGGGACATGTAAGGAGAGTTTATTGTATTATTGTGTTATTTGGAAATGATACGGGGCCATTATGAATCGCTGATCAGTCTTATTTATCGCCTGAATGGGTTCTCATATAATTTCTATGTAAGATGGCTGTTTACATATAGGTTAAGCTACATATATATATATGGTCGGATAGAGGTACAACTATTCTTAAAACTACAACTTTACACAATACATATACGTATTATACATCTGCAATTAGTACTAACTAAAAGTGACATGCTACCATAAAAAGGAGGTACTTCAACCGGATAATTACTGTAGTACATAATTTGCACGTAGAAGCTAATCAATCACACCTAGTATAGGAAATCTAATAATCACATCTGGAATAGAAAGTACTTAATTTGCTTCTTGATAGTGCATCAGTTACACCAAGAAAGTTATGAACGCACACGACAATATCTTCAAAATCTATTAGAAGAAAACTTTGAATTTTGCACTAGTAATTTTCTGGCAAAGATGTGATCGTATTGTCTGATGCTTTGAATTTTTTTTTCCTTGGTGATGCGTCATTGTTTTCTGAGTGTGTTTGTGTGCGATGTTCTGCTCTGTGCTTTTAGTTTTGTGTGTCATTGGCGATTCTATAAATATTTCTAAATTTCAGTTTTGCTTCATTGTTACTTCAACTTCTCCCAAGTGTTTATCTTATTGTATTTTCTATAATTTCTCAGATAAAAATTGACGGCCAAGACACAAGTGAAGTCACTCTTGCAAGTCTTCGGAGTGTTATAGGTGTTGTGCCTCAGGATACGGTAGAATCACAAATTTAATCTGGATGCCTATTATTTTACTGTTACATCTTCTGGAAGTAACTGGTTTTGTGTTCAGGTGCTTTTTAATGACACAATATTTCACAACATTCATTATGGTCGTCTGTCCGCATCAATGGAGGAGGTTTGCCATCTTGCCTCTATGCTTTTAACTCTTATGAAATATGAACATCTGTAACTCTTGTCCATTTTATTCAGGTGTATGAGGCTGCAAGACGAGCATCAATCCATGACACAATAATGAATTTCCCTGAAAAGTATTCTACTGTTGTAGGGGAAAGAGGTCTTAAGGTCAGATCTCTTATTGTGTATTCCGCACATTTTCTACTTAGATGATACTTTAGATACTATGATCTTGGAATATGATCGACTCCTACTCACTATGAACTGACACGCTGCTCTTTTATCCAACTTCACCACCAAGCTTGTATCTTGTTATTGGCAGGGGTGGGCAGTCAATTACTACATAACCTTGTTCTTAAGTAGTTAAGACATAAGTAGAGTCATAGTGAAACCGCTGTTGGAATGGAATCTAAAAGTTAGCAAAAGTATAAAGAGTATTTCCAATGTAATTTGTTGATACCCTATGTTAGATGAGCAATGCGAGAATAAACCACTCTACATTAACTCTAGTCAGATGACATTACTTCTTAAATGTTATCATATGAGTCTTTTAATGGTTAGGGTTGACGTTGCAGTCTTTTTAAGAGCTCACCTGCATTTCGTCGAAGCTCATCTGAAATACTATAAAGAAAAGTACGGTCTAACCAAGTATTCTACAACAGCAAGTCAACAACATAGCCTTTGTAGAGTACTGTTGGGGCCACCGAATCTTTCTGCCCTCAAAAGGTCCTATTGTTTTGAGAATCTTCTTCAGCCCTAATTCGTTTTCTTTATATGGGAAAGTATAGAGGAAAGTGGGATATGATTCCTTTGGATGAAGCAGTAGCTTTTTGTGGATGTAATGACTTAAGTTGATATTCACATTTATAGACGTTAGTGGTTTTGGATTCAATTAGCTTTACGGGCTCCTTTTGTCATTACATGGCTGGATACTGTTTTGAATTACATTATTGCTTCTTGGTACATACTTAATAATCATCTTATATTAAGTTGTTCCTTTTCTTGTCTGTTGTTGCAGTTAAGTGGCGGTGAAAAGCAACGGGTAGCACTAGCTCGTGCATTTCTGAAAGCTCCTTCCATTTTGTAAATTCCTTTCCTGCTCTGCTTCTTTATTATTTCAGTTATTATTTTATTTTCTCCCTTGATATATAATATCTCAATCAGTCAATTGTCAACATGTAAAATTCGTAAATTTGCTGTAGTCGGTGGATCTCCATATAGGGATCATTTATATACTTTCATCTGCAGTCACTTCTGTATCATTTTGTATTGTTTTGAATCATGATCTTGTGGTGTAGGAATCTTTTAAGCTCATAAAAACATCCTCTTAATTTGATTTTCCTATATGTATTGAGTTTGTGTTTCGAAAAATTCTTGGGAGTCGCATCGAGGTGAACATTTTTTTTCTCTTTGATTACATAATCATGTTCGCTCCCTATATGTCCTGATGGTAGCGAGGCAAGGAATTTGGAGGGATTCTTTTAGAAATGTTTAAGTTTATTCGGTATTGTTCTACCCCTTCAAAAGGCACTCCTGTAGGTTTCTTTTGCAGAGACATGAATGGGATACTGATGGCAAGGCATCCCACCATCTAACATGAAGGTTATTGTGGATTCGAGACTCCTTCATGCCTCCCCCATCACACAAAATTGTTTGTTTCCTGTGTTGTGATTTAAAGAGTTGCTCAACACAATTCCAAAACAATTTTCATCAAGGGTCACTCGAAACAGCTTCTATATAGTTTCCTATAGGGGTTAAATTGTGTACCTCCATTCCTCCACCCTACTCACCATAACTTGGGAGCCTTTGAGGCGCTGACTAATCTTGTTGTTCATAAAACTTTCATACTCTTATAAAAAAAATTGGAATAGAGAATCATCGAACTTGTAGTAGGGGATTGATTATGCTAATAACAATAGACTTGACGTGTTACTAATTTCCTCTGTTCCATGTTGGCATTTGAGGATAAATTTTCTAATTGTATTATTCTTTCTTAAACTCTGTGTAAATCTCTTTTTTTTTTTCATTCTGTGAAATTTTTTACAATAATATAGTTTCCAATTGATGTTGTATGTTGAACGTTGATGTTTAAATCTAATGTTTTTCCATATGCAGACTCTGTGATGAAGCAACTAGTGCACTTGACAGTACCACAGAAGCAGAAATTTTAAGTGCCTTGAGAAACCTTGCAAATAATCGTACATCCATTTTCATTGCTCACCGCCTTACAACTGCTATGCAATGTGATGAGGTAACTTTTATACAAAATGTATAAATCTGATTTGATATTTTTGATTAGTTTGCTTGCTATGATCTGCGGCAATTATCCTAACACATGCTGCCAGGAGCTTGAGGTCTATGTAGCAAAGACCAGTAACCTAAAAAACATTGATACATGGACAGGTTTATGCTTTTGTTGTTTAAGTGGTGTTTCTTATATCCCATTTTACACGTGTACAGTGCACTTGTTACGGCTAGTGTTAAAAATGGTGCACTTGAGGAACGCCTTTTCACAGTAGGATTATAGATGACTGTTTTGCTCATATCTTAAAAGTCAAAATGCTGCGGCTTGCTGATCACCATCAGAAGATGACTTTTATCTGTCTCTTGTATATCCTATCCCTTTTGTCCTTCAAAGACGTCAATACTTACATAACCCCAATGAGTGTCCTATCCTTTCTCAAACGTCACCATCCACTGATTATTGTTTTCAATATTCAAAATCTTTTGAGTCAATTCTTCTTCTTTTCCCCTAGCATACCTAGCTAAAGATAGCTTATTAAGATTCATACAATTTGAATTCTAATGCATGTTTGCTAATTTGAAAAGGTAGTGCAACGAGCATATGACTTTTGGTTCTGCTAATATATGCGTTTGGGCAATATTTTGTTGATTGATTTGGAATCTGCGTATCAATTAGTGTTTTTGGGTTAACTAACAATGTGTAATCTCTTTCAGATTGTAGTCCTTGAAAATGGAAGGGTAGTCGAGCAGGGGCCTCATGAGGTTCTTCTGACTAAGGCAGGGAGATATTCTCAGCTGTGGGCTCAGCAGAACAGCACAGCTGATTTTGTTGATTCGGCTGTGAAGTTGTAAAAGTAACAGCAAAAAAGGAAAACTAGATTAGTCTGAAAGGGAACTCATGCACATAACTACAGAGATGGCGCTCGTGTTAAACCAGCCTTCATGACGCAAAGGGAGTTGGAAGAATGCCGAGTCTGTTAAACCTCTATACAGTTTCGTGGATGGTGAGGATGACAAAACACAATATAAAGGAAATTCTTTTTGTAGCTATGAAGCTAGATCTCGTAAACCTTCGACATACCTAGCAGTCCAAATTGGATGGATCATCTACGATAGCTTCAATGAAAGTATTCTACGACAAGTTTTGAAGAACTATTGTTTTCTTTTGTAAATTTACCGCTTGCTCAATGGGTCATACTACATACCATTCTACAAGCAATTGCAACACTAATGTTGCCTTTGGTCGCTTTTGTTTTAAAGTGCAGCACTACTGTCCCCATCATTTTCACTCTTCAGCTAACCTCAGAGGTACGACAGGAAACTCGAAAACCACAAGGGTAGTACAGATGTAGAGAATATTATCTCTACCTTGGCTTCAATGTATTTCCATATGTCCGATTATTCGACAATCGAATTAAGGTCCAAGAATCCTAAGATATGTGTGTATAAAAGAGTGTTTGGTTTTGGAAAATAACAAAAATCTAGTGCTCCATTTTTTTTTTCTTCTCATGGAGGGGAGCTTATATATGGACTTGTTCGAAGATGCCAAGGTGGTGAAACTCCAAAGTCCTCTAGGGAAGTATCTACACGCCCGCGTAGACGAGCATGTGATCCAACACGACGATGGCGGAGCCGCTAACGTCCATTGGATGGTAGAAGTCGTCGGTAGTGCCGAGGAAGGTGGCCATGCAGTTCGACTGATGAGCTGCTTCGGCTGTTACTTAACACGTACCCAAAACCTCTTCTTTTCGGGTACCAAAGAGACTTATGTTATGCAGACCGCACCTTACAACTGTAATCCTTACGTCAACTGGGCTCCGGTGAGACCCCCGGGCTGTTCTGGCACTCAACTGGTGTTCGCAGCCGTGACACCGGCCGGCTGTGTCCGGGCACTGCGTGGTGGTGGTAGGAGGTATCCATATGAGAAGCTTGTTACAATTGATGATTACTCTTCCTCGTCAAGTTTATTATTCGTGTGGCACGTTCATGTTGTTGAAACAAAAAATAAGGGTGTAAGCTACGGCAATTTATCACGTATTGTGTTTAAACCGCAAATCTACAACAATTTGGCTGCCCCGTACTCCCGTCTGGTAAATACGGGTCAGGCAAACAAAAGAATGGCGATGCCGTGGTGGTGGATGGGTTCAAAGAAATAGGGGGGGCCAGGTTTTGAACCCACTACCTGTCCTATGTCACCAAGATACTAAAGATGGCCAATCAACTGAGACAAAGCAGATTATATGATAATTATATGCAATAAAACAATTATATCCCAAAACCTAGGGGGGGGGCCAGGCCCCAGTCCACTATGCCTAAGCTCCGCTTCTGGTGGTGGATGGGCAACATGAAGACCAAGTATCTACTAAAATTACAGTATTAAACTATTTTACTAAGTAAAATAGGCAAATCGTAGTACTTGGCCTTCCTCACACCCCAACTACTAAAAATAAATTTTGGCCAAATACAACTTTATTTATTTATTTATTTCCCGCATGAGAAATATATATATTTGTAAACCTTTTACGCATATATGATCGTAGAATTCATGTTAGCCGAAGTGTTAGAGCATACGTGGCGATGAAAAATCATTCCTAGCTCTACAAAAGAGAATGTTATCATGTGTCTTCTCTACCACACTTGAAAACTTTGAAGATAGACTATATATGTTTTTTTTTTACTACATCTAAATAGAAAGAAAAAACATCAAAAGAAAACAGTAGCACGCTAATCGGTGTGCGTCCATCACCTCGTCTCTATCAACTTTCATTACTGCACGATGGGAAAGTAGTCGACCCAAGTCCCGAACATGATCCTAACTCCCATTTGTCCATTTGTACACAAAGTAAGATAGACTATTCTAATGAATAAGAACCTAATCCTTGAGCATGATCACGGACAATTCATAATATATTCCAATATGAGAAAGTTTTAATGTATATCCATATACATTTCTAAATGTATATTCCTAATTTTTTATCCACATGTCCCACCATATTCCAATTCTCTCTCCTCAATTTCACCACATAAAAATACAAAATATACCCATACTATCTCCCATATATGTTTAGTAATGTATATCACATATACAAATAGCCTACTCTTCCAATATTCCATTCAATAGGCTGTGGTCCATTACACATAAAACATAATGTCTACTGATCCGATCCAGCTCCGGTAATGTGTCAAATGAACATTAGTACTACAAAAGAGAAAAGAAAGACCATATCAACATCATGAATGGGTATAACTATGAAGAAGAAAATGTCCTCCACCATTCAATTGAGAGAATAACTATATAAATTAAACTTGTCGATAGCAACATAGAGAAGTAGCATAGTATGTGTTAGAATGAAGACAAGTAGAGAAAAAGATCTCGACCCCAAGGGTAGATGCTCTAGGATCGCGATAGAGCGCATATTTGAACTCATGTATTTGTTGATGAGTTATTCTATAATTAGGTCGTGTCATCGTATAAGATCACTTATGATATCGTATTAGTTACTTTTGAAAACTAAATTATTTTTGAAAAATAACACTCTCTCCATTCCAGTCTTTTATTGGACTATTTCATACTAGTTTATTAGCCCGTGCAATGTTGCACGGGTTGTTATGTAGTATTGTTATAAATATTATCTAATTATACTATGGTGATAACTTAATAATAAAAAAAATTAGCCAAATTAATCGATGTGTCTAATATAAATAAGATAGGATACACAACATTAAACCCATTAAAATATTTGATAGCCAACCTGCTAATTAACTGAACTTAATATAATCATCATCTCCAGCGCTTTCTATCTATTATGAACCTATTTTTTTTATTACACATGGCCACTACTGACTCGCACTTGTTTCGATTCTCGTAAAATACTAATGTTAGTTTTATCTGACGCGTCGTTATGTGTCAGGAAATTGAACCCAGTTTTTATGACACATGACCCGTTTCGACTCTCATATTTTTATCTATCTGTCGTGGTTTATGTATCATAAACCGAATTTTTATTGCACATGACCTGTATGACTCACACCTGTTCAAACTCTGGTAAAAAAAGAAAACTAATATTAGTTTTATCTAACGCTATTTTATGTGACCCCACTTTCTAAATGATTTTCTATATGTATCATATAATAGCTTAAACTAATGTAGGAAGTCGGACGATTATCGGTCCCAATTCAGAGGATTGTAAACCTATGGTAAACGTCAATAATGATATCATCAATAAGAAAATATAGGAATGTAAGAAGTGTGTTGTACGTATAATTAGAATGGTTAAGTTATTAGTGTCTAATGTCTACCTAGTCTGGCCATATACCATTATCTTATGTGCCTCATTACTCAATCTTTCGGTTCTAGGCCTGCGGCTATGTAATGGACATATACGGAGTACATCCCTATGTTTTGTTAATCACCATCATTCTTTCACATGCAAGCCTGTAAAATTTGACTACCCTACAAACTAAACCAAAGAAACTTGGAAAAAGAAGTCATAAAAGATAAGTGTTGTAGATATCTTACTATTCTCAGAAAATACAAAACACAAATTTAAGGATGATTTACTCCATTTTCATTCAAAAATTTAAAACAGTGAGTAGAAAGTTAAAATTGCAACCATACAATGCTAAAAGACCCCGTAACAATCATTAGTGTGAGTAATATATTAATACCATGCATAAAAAATTCTTGCCAAAGTTTTGTGAATATTAGTGCCAATTTTCCATGAATAAAACTGCAAATATTTCAAAGAATAGAGTAATATTTTCATTAGAATGATTTTTAAAAGATATACTTGCCGATTTTAGTGTTAACCGCTGCATAATAAATATATTCTTAGGCGTGTGTCATGCATATGCGTGCATGTGTGTTGCGTTACTATGTGAGTGGTATTTAAGGAAATTCCATTTGACATCAGCATCCTAAGTGGACATACTTAGAAGTTATTAAATCCACCGCTATTAATAAATAACTTATTGAGATGTTTCATTGAATTGTTAGACTTTCCTTAATTAGTTAGGGGGGTTTTGTGGCAGTGCTTGTAGTGGTTGACCGTGGGGGTGGTGGCCAGGTTTGAATGGGGTTGGGGAAGTGTGAGGAGGGAGAGAGAAAGCGAGTACTCCGTGTTAAGGGTTTAGGGTTATGGGGAGCTGAAAATTTTCGAAGTCAGTAGATGGAAAATCACAACAAAATCTCATTTCGTAAACCCCAGAGGTACGTGGGGAGACACGGTAACCTTGGCAATGATCCTGAATATAAGGTACCGTGAAAAATATCCTTATTAAAAAAGAGAAAGTCTAAGTTGTGTATATTGTCGGAGATATGGTATAATTAAACTCCAAGCTTAGGACCGAGATGAGTAGAGGAGTGGCGGATCGTCATACTCTTTTGGTCGTCCACGAAAGTTGAAAGATCGGAGTACAGATCTATAGGTGGTCGGCGGACCGTCGTCCTATTTTAGCGTACCGCCAATCTTGAGGCACATTATTCTATTTAAACCTTTTTTTTATACAGTCGGGTCCATAAACTAGCATGGAATAATATACAGATGTGTAGATAACGTTAGCTTGCTTATAAATAAAGCCCCATTTACAATTTGTTTCCTTAGCTTGTACTCCGTATAATTTGTGCCAGCCGGCCACACCCAAAAATCATGGCTTTCTTTGGAAAGGCCTATATCCCACCTATTTGTCATAATATTGGGCCTATTCGTGATTTTTCGGTACCTGAACGCCATTCACCCGCGGTCCAATTCGGCGTCGATGACTCGTCAGAATCGGACGGTGGATCAGAAGTAGTGGTTTACCAAAACCCGACTCCACGCAACCAGGATAACCGACTACGTCGTCCTGTTGGTCGGGCCGGGGCCGACTTGGGCGTTCTTTCAAACATTCCCACTTACAAGATCCACAGCAAAGCTGGTGGTGAAAGGTATGCTGTTGCTATACGTGATGCCAAGCTCGTTCTTACTCATCCAAACGAATCTGATCTTACACAGGTACGTAAACACTTCATAATAAATCGACTTTTCAAAGTGTTAGTAATAGCAAAGGTCTCATATGAAACAGTCTCACAATAACATATTGTACGTGAAACCGTACCATTTTATTATAGTATACGTGTTTCCCATTGCCTAACGAGTTGTTAATTAATTCTAGCACTGGTGCATGGTTGAGAACAGCCATAGCAAAAAGGTGAAGGACGAGGAGGGCAATCAAAGCTTTATCTGTTGGGAAACAGAGGTCAAAGCGGAAGCTACAAACAAACTACCCTTTTCCCCGTTTGTGCCGTTAGATGAAAATAACCAAATGTAATGAAAAAATGGAAATTTCGGCAGCCTTCCGGGACTGTATAGCAGCCCCAAAAACAAATGACAAGAAAACAAAGAACACAAGGTTTTTATGTGGAAACCCAAGATGGGAAAAAACCACAGGTACCGTAAGCCCGGTACCAAGCCCTTCCACTAATCAACAATACCAATGGAGTACAACACTACAATCCTCCCTAGTAACCATTAGGGGCAAGCACAATCTCAAGGTAACAACCTTGGACAAACAACCACACCCATCTCCACTACAAAGTAGCAAATAACACCAAAATACACAAAGAGGCAGAGGGAACGAAAGTACCAGCTAGGAAAGTCGAAACGACTCAAAAATTGGCAGGAACGAAGCTTGTATATGCAGTAGACACCCCTCCAAATTTGGCTGCAATGCGAGCTCGGACGGAGCGGGAATCAGGACTTCAAATTTGGGGTTTTTAGGGTTATACGGGTTAAGCTCCTCCTTTCTTTTTTCTCTCTTTCTCTCTCTTTTGTGAATGTGTTTAGTGTGTGTGTTTGATCTGATCTTTCTGCTCTCCAGCCTTCCTCTTTTGTTTGCCAAGCTTCCAAAAGAAGGAACTAAGTAAGGGCAAAGTGGTCTTTTTTACTACCACCTTTACTTACAACATCATATGTAAAAACATATGGCTCCTTCCTCCATTTAGGAGGGAATATCCCAACATTATCCTGATTAACAAAGGTACCGGCGAGGCTGTTAAACATTCAGTTTCTGGATTTCCGGTGAGTGTCATTTGCGTTTAATATACTACCTTGTAACTTGATGAATACGCACAAAGTGGTTTAATTTCCTAACGTTTCTTGTGTTTAATTCGAGTAACTATTTGCGTACACATACATAAACATACAGGTGCAATTGATCACTTACAAGCCTGACGTGTTCGATGGATCCATCATGTGGACGAAAAGCAAGAACTTGGGTTCTGGTTTTACAACTATAAGAATGGTGAACAATGTTCGATTGGTTATGGATGCTTGGAATGGTGATAAGGATCACGGCGGAATTCGCGACGGCACGGTTCTCGCCCTTTTCCGTTGCTGGAAGGGTGACAATCAGAATCAACAATGGAAGTTCGTCCTTGTAACCTAACCTACCACATATATATATACATCACCTTCCAATAATCCTATGACTCTGTTTGATATGGGGTACAACTTAATGAAACGTGAATTTGGCTCAAATCAGGTGCATTTAGATCAGACCAAATCATATTTGTTCAAAAATTATGATTAATGAATTTAGTCTATTTCTCGATATTTTTATTCGTCGAAATTCAATTAAATTTCTGATAAAATTAATTAGACCAGATCAGTTGAAATTAGAAATAAGCACCTATGTATGATTCAATAATATTTCAATGGACAACTTAGATTATATCAATTTCTTTGCGATCTAGCCAAATCACGTACCGGTAATTGTCAATTATTCTAGTTTAATTGTTGGTTATTAATAAAGTTATCAAATGCTAGAGGTCTACATACTCCGTATATGATTGTAGTCTAATTAACAATTCACTCGGGGATGATCAAGGTTGGCACCTGATTGGGGGATGTCCTGGGTTCAAATCCTCTTACCCCTACCCCCGCAACACTAGTTGCTCCTTTGTACCAAAAAAAAAATAACAATTCACTTGGAACCTATATTTGTTTCTTGATATATACTCCGTAATTGCTAGTCCCGACACTGTTTGGCCGGGGCACATTATCAAAGAGAAATTGAGAGAAAATGGTAGGGCTTTCACCCGTGGCTACCATTTCTGATCTCCTCATTACCCTCCAATGTTGTGTTCCATCGATCATAGCTAGCTAGTGCTGGTGGGATTAATTAACAATGCTCGTCTTTTTCTGATACGTAGCGATAGTAACGAATAAAATCACGATTCTTGATAACTTATTGCTTTTACTATGTACTAATATATATGTAGTACAAACCACGCATTCACCAACCATGGAATAGTTAATGAAAGATACATACAGAACGAACATCTTTTAATTGAGACAAATTACAACCAGATATATATGTGTGTACTATATATATACTAGTATGTACTATAAACCACGCATTTCACGACTTGTTGAGATTTAACCGCAATTCAACAATAATGTGGCTGCCCTTAATTCACGTCTCGTGAACACCGGTCAGAACATCAACGGGTCAGGCGTGCAGAACAATGGCGATGCCCTCGTGGACGTCACCATTATTAGAGAATAATTAATTAATTATATTAGCTTACTTACGTCTCCATATCTTTGATTGCTTGTGAAATATTATGATCTTATATTACCGTATACTATATGATCACTGAAACTACCGAATTTAAGGATATATGATTCACAAATCATAATTCATAAAATGAACCGTATGTGTTTCATTTCTTGTGCCCGTGCATACACAACTTAATCTCATGCTTGTGCGCACACAACTTAATCATTAACGACTCACGAGTATAGCCTCTACATCAACAACAATTGCTAGCTGAGATAACATAAGTTTTCGGCTATTTCTGTTGGGTTTGGCAGCTCTTTTGGGCTCCCCAAGCAACATACGCTGCATTCACACACAATTGCCCCGTTTGGCCTAGATTAAGTTGTTTCAAAATTGAGCTTGGTCAAACGGGCTCTGAAAACAAATTTAAACATTGACTAACTCGTTACAAAATTCCCACCTCTAAAAACCAAACGCTCACTCGAAATTGAATCCCAGCATAAATTCCCATGAGAATTACATAAATTAATAATCTCAATTAGGACTTAATTAATACATACTCGACATATACAACAATCTTAAATCCTAGAAAAATTAGGGCACAGTATTCTTCTTCAAGAACATCTTCCCAGTAAGTCCACAGCTAAGAGCTTCACTAGGAATATTCTCAACAAGCTCAGCTGCCAAATCCAACACCACACCCATTCCCATATGCAAGTGTGGCTCAATGTGGCAATGGAAAGCCCATGCTCCCGGATTATCGGCCTTAAACCGCAAGGCCGTCCACCCGAATGGGAATATCACCACGGTGTTCCTCAACGGCGGGTTTTTAAGGTTGAATTTCGCCTCGTCCGCTTTAGTAAACCTCCCTTCTCCGTACCCCAACACCCAGAAATCGTGTCCGTGTAAGTGCCACGGGTGTGTTTCACTAGTGTTGTTAGCTAGGGCATTGGCATTTTGCAATATAATGTCAACAATCATGTCTTTTTCAATTCTGTACACCCCGTTACCTATTGTAGTGTTAGGGTTTGGTGGTGGGACCATTACATCGTACGACGATGAGAAGTTCTCAGGTGGAGGAACTTGGTTAAACCCACCTTTAAGACCGAATTTAATCGCGCCTAGGTAAGGTGTTGGAGGAAGCGTCAAGGATACGTTGTTAATAGCCCACTTGATGAACCCGTCGAGCTTGTTTTGGGTGTTGAGGAGGGTTATACGATGGTTGTATTCCGAGGGCGGGGTCGGGGATCCCATTAGAGAGAAGATTTGCTTGGTGAAGGCTTTGCTGTGGTTGTAATCATTCCATGCAGGAGTAGTAGGAGGTGGGATTGTTGGGAGTTTTGAAGCTGATGTTTTTTTGTAGTTTAGGATTGTTAAGGCAGGTTGTGTTTTGGGTAACCTACCCCTTACGCCAAAGGATACCCAATAGTTTTGGGAAGGGTTTTGGTCAGTGTGGAGTAAAATCGAGTAACTTTCACCTGAGTAAATGTCTAGGTCGTCTACTGTGAAAGGCTTCACGTAGTTTCCATCGGCTTCGACTACCACCATTTTATGGTTCTGTTCAAAATATAAGAAATACACGAAATTAGTTTTATGAAACAGATCAATCAATTATTAGTTAACAACGCAATTTGAAACCATTTCTCGTTTCGAGTTTTTAGTTATCAGACTAATTATCTAATTTGAAAAGCAATTTGACTTAATCCAACCTAATTATATTGTGTACTCCGTATGTTTTAAACGACAGAAAGTCGTTCAAAAGTATAGGACAGAAAATTCAAACACAATAACATGTAGACATGTATTCACGTGAATACAATTTGACCATTAGCTTAGACATATACGGAGTGTGTATATGCATGATGAGTGATGATTATTTCTTTTTACTTTTTGGAAGCAATGGTATGTGTACAGTGTACTTGAGAAGCAATGTCAATCAACTTTCTGTCTAGAAAAAGTTGGAAGTGTACACCTTAAGATCGGACACAGGCGGTCACGCCACAGGACACGCGCAGAAAAATACTTTCATGCTAATCAAACAATGGTGCAGATCATGAGATCAAAGTCAATTAGTCACACACCACAGTGTCCCACCAAATAGCGCACGACGTCTATTAATCAATTTTGTCTTCGACAGTGAGACTATTGATGTCGTTCATTCTAATCTAATATCGTAAAACTAAAGTAGTCATATTTTGTATAAAAAAAATCTTGTGAATTTTCTAGGCACGCGGTATGTTAGAATTTTCGAAATATTGAAAGTAATCGGTGTATTCTGAGTAACTCAAAATCGAGACTGTAAATTTAAGATGGTTTCATTTAATTTACTCCATTACTTGGACACTAAAATATTGTAGGACAAAATTATGGTGTTTTCGAAATGAGAACTCTAGATGCTAATGCCATAGAAAAATGAAAAGTTAAAGGCCTTGATTTTAACACATATTCTGGCTTAGATTGTGCTATACATGGAGAAATCTTCATCAGTACAGGTTGACTTGTGTAATGGCGTGAAACACATCATCAGCAACTTGTAGTGCAAGCCAATCTAAACCATTTTATATATATGCTTTACAGCTGCTTTCTACGATTCATGATCCTTAATCCCCAATCATCACCCCAAATCGGTATTTTAATTCTTACTAGACAATGACGATCATGTACGTAACGCCGATAGTGTGACTACTTCTGAATTCTGATCATTTGAATTTCGCACTATCTAAAAAATTAGATACTCCGTATAATGAAATAGGTGAATATAACGGACTTGAAAAGCCGCTATGTTTTAAGTTAACTTTTAAAGTTGGTCAATGTAGTAAAAAATAGTCGTAAATCTCGGTCGTCAGCGTAAAAAAGTAAAAGGAAAAGAAATAGGACAAAAGAATTACCCCGATAGCCAAGTTTAGGGAAGCAAGAGAGGTGGTGCTAGCAAGTCTGATTCTGTAAGTCTTGTTTGGCTCCACACGAAGAATTTGGGGTGCACATTGTTCATTTCCTCTTAACTTGCATTGTGTTGACGAGGAGTTTGCGAAATTTGGTGCAAACGAACAATTGTACTGTCCTCTTCCATTCACCAATATAGTCTGGTAAAAAAGAATAATAATAAGCAAAGCATATATAAACACGTACATTTTCGTCGTTTAATTTGTATTGTATATAAAGCACGGAATCATGTACTCCCTTCATTTATGCATGACAATTTTTATATTCATAAATTCAAATAATCGATCATTAACCCGAATAAACATCATTTCATTTCTCATCTACGACTAAATTTAACCTGAAAACCTATTGACAATAGCTGGATAACAATTCAGTCTTCAATTGCATACCGTAAGAGTGAGTACATACGGTGAGTGACGAGTAGATATGAACATAAATAATTATGCATTTCGATAAAAGTTTGTAAATCGAAAAGTTTGATAAGACAGCCCAAACCAACAAGAACAAGTCAAGAAAGCACAAAACATGCATGTCACTTGAAGATTTTAAATTCTAGAATTATTTGTGTTCACTGGTAAAGTATTAAAGCCAAAGATAATTATATAAATCATAATCATAATCATAACAATCAAGAATAATAAAGCAGATTTAAAGGTTGGATATTATTAATCGATCTTTGATCTGAACAACATGACAATGTTTATTAAGGTATAGCTTTTCTAAAAGATCTTTACAAATAAATGTTTAGTAGTGATTATATATAATCATACTAGAATAATGCATGTTTTTTTTTTCTAAAAGGATTGTTAAAATAGAAATAACACCGTATCATTAGGCATTAGCTAGCTTTAGCTTTTTAAACACATGAAACAAGTGCATTATGGGGATTAGGTGAGATTTAGCTTTAATAATTAACGAGGAAAGAACGATCCACCTACATTGTAGAAAATATAAATAAAATAAACGGGTACGAATATGTCATTTCTCTATATGTTCAACATTTGAAATTACTTTAGTAATAGTGTTGTTTTTGCTTAGAAAGTAAAGCCAACAAACAAGTCTACGAAATATTCACATGTTTCTGAAAGTGACATGGACGTCGTACATAGCTAGCAATACCTGAGGTTCGCCGATCCATCGAAATGGCTTAGACGAGAGGCCGAGTTCTTGCTCGTGGGTGCTCTGGTGCCACCAGTCACTGAGCAATAAGTTAAACTC
This sequence comes from Spergularia bocconei, assembly GCA_963457585.1. Classification (NCBI taxonomy): domain Eukaryota; kingdom Viridiplantae; phylum Streptophyta; class Magnoliopsida; order Caryophyllales; family Caryophyllaceae; genus Spergularia; species Spergularia bocconei. The sequence goes on from OY734959.1 coordinate 13,262,319, forward strand.
GGCATCGTAGCGGAATGGCTCAACCTGCCCTTCCGCTACGTCCACAATTAGAGACCCATACAGCCCTGCGGATCTTTGCATCCCATAGTGTCCGTGGTAAAAGTATGTTCCTGCCTGCATGCATGCATGTGTATGTATCAGTGTTTATGTACGTTTTCAAATCAACGTGCATATGCATGAATAATTATCTCTAGAACTCTATCATGATCTATAGGACAATAATAGAGTTCCCTTCAAGTATACTAGAATGCTAGATACCAATTTTTGGGAAGATGTGTTTTGAGATTTGTGAAAGTCGGAGAAAAAAAGTTTAAAGTTATTGGATTTTAACATAGGGAAATTAAACGACACGGTATTACCAAATGACACTGACTTCTAAAGAGTCACAATTATACTTGCATACATGTTACAAGCAAGATTGAGTATTATGGTAATAAAAACTTACCTTTACGAAGAATCAATGAATCATCACGTTCTTATTTTGATTACATACCTCTCATTTTTACTCCTCGTTTGGATAATTAACCAAATATCGACATTGTTAGCAACATATAATAACATATGTACATTGTCGATCTAGATATAATCGATGCGAAACTAAACGGAATCCAAGCTAAGTAAGTAAGCCTTCGACACCAAATCTCGGCCGAACTATACGACACAAAGGAGTTATGTATACTAATGCTCTGTATGTCATAGCTGGGGTCGTCGTTATCTAATCTAAATAAACAATAGTAGCGCTGAAGATTTGGGATTGCAGAGTAGAGATATACAGGGTGGGTCGGATTTGAAGGGATAATATAATCAAATCTATCAACAAGGTCGCAAACCGTGAGGTTAGCTAGTCACATACATTGTCCCGTAAAATCATGTTGAAGATTTACTACTATGATTGACCAACGGCCTTATTTGAATGGATCCAAAATTAAAGAAACAAATCTTTTATATCAAATTATTTCTTGACATTAGTCATTTTTGTCGAAATGCAGATTTGGTGCCCAATTACAAGAGTAGTTAATTCTATCGTTATTAGATTTTTGCTTTAACTACCACGTCGTAAACGCCAAAAAATGTACCTACATTGCTACATGTCATTTGATTAAAAGTATAAGACTAGTTGACCTATAAGTTATAACTAGCTAGTCGATCTGATAATCCCTCCGGTTCTTCACATTTATATGTCTGATTTCAATCAGTTTCAAATAATTTTCCAGTTGTAATATATTACGTCCGAATTAAAATGTGAAAGTAGTAGACTAGAGTGATGGGCCTTAAGCCTTATGGCTATCACACATTTGGATATAATCTTCAATAAGGTAATCTTACAAAATTAAATGAGCTCTGTTAGCTTTATTATACCAATTTGTCCCATGTATGTCTTTATGTAGTAGAGTAGTAATTTTCAGAATCTAGAAATAGTCTAGAACCCATCTAGCATTAGTAATTATGGTTTGTTGACAAATATTTTCTAATTTCAACCCATACTTTTCGTCGTTTACCTATTTTAATTATGGGACACAAATTTTAGTATGAGAGTTGAAGATATGAGTATGTTGTTGGAGACGTAAACAAGAAGGATGAAGCTCAACCACGTACTGTGCTAGTAGGTGTGACTCTGTGACACTTAACTTTTGACATTGTATATCCATGGATTATGTTATGTTCTTCACCAATACGAAGAAAAAGAAGTTAACTCAATACTTTTTAAGTTGTCGATAATCACCCTAGCTAGATATGGATAGATTCATATTCCTCACACGCGCACTCTAGAATACTTGTGTTTAGCTAGCGTGACAATAGTGCTACTCTTTTCTTAAGATAAAAGACGAAATGCTGGCACTACCTACGTGTTATTATCGTATACGGAGTATAAAGCATAATAGATCGAGTAGTGGTTTATTTGATAAAGATCAATACCTTGTCAACCGTAAATCTATACGTAAAGGTCTCTCCGGGATTAATGGGACATTGAGAAATAGAAGCAGTACCATCTGCCCATGGAGTATCAAGCTGAAATAATCAAAAAGATAAAATAATAATAATTAGCTAAGAAAAAAACAGTAACAATCATAAAACATTCAAACAAATTTGCTTAAATTAACGATCAAATTTGTAGCAGGGCACATGTGAAGATTCCTCGACATTTTTTGTACTTTAAAGTTGAAAATGTTACCACACATCTAATCTAAACCAATAAAGCCCAAATCTACGTTTCATTTTGTGGTTTTTTTATTCTTTACATTTTCCCGTTGAAGTCTGATCTCGAGATACTAATAACTAATAAGAATCATATGGTTAGTGACTTAATCTTGCAAAGATATTAGTGTTAAATCTTTACCACATGTGAAGTTTTGGAGAACTAATACACCAAGCCTGTTAATCTTATACTCCCTCCGTCCCAGCTTAAACGCCTCGAGCGATATTTATAGTGGAATAAGAAAAATTGAAATCGTAAGTTGAGCGGGTTAATATTAGAAAAAAAGAGGAGAAAGAATGTGAGGATTAATAAAAGTACGATTAATAATATGAGAGACGATGTGATAATTTAATAAATTAAGAGAGAGAAATATTTCTCAAAATAGATGGAGTGTTTGAGGTGGGAGTGTGAGACACCTTGAAATTAGATATAGAGCATTTGAACTTGGACCAAGGGAGTAAACAAATATCGATCGAATTTAGAGGTACTCGAAACTTTATAATTACACTATCAGTATGCATGGACCAACGAAAGCTAATTAAAACAACGTACAGTAGCCTAACATCAAAATTGACACTGCCACACATATAAGAATCATTTCCAAATATAGATAGTCAGGCAGTCTTCTGTGTCTTTTACCCACACTCGACCTGGATTCACATTTCACGGTTATCGGTGTGCATCAATCTAAATTATTGGTCAAATATTCACCGACGCACTCTGATTATAGTCCATCATCAAGAATATGCGTGCATGCTAACCTTGTCAGAATCACGTAGTTACTAATAATACACCCTCTCATTCAATTAAATTTTCTTTAAACCTGATTTACACGTATGAAAATATTTAAATACTTAAACAAAGTGTAAAAGATTAAGAAAAAGTCCAAAAAGAACGGAAGGAGTAGTATAATACGATGAATGTAGCTAGCGTAACGAGTACATCTACACTCTCGAGTCTAGACTCCTATAACAGCATGGACGATGATGAATGATCATCCCTTGCCTATATGTCAAAATAATGGTAGCTTAGAGCATCTGTTACCATGGGAATATTTGTTCACGCGCGTAGATCCCATCAAACATAAAAATGTTACTCCTATTAATCACACGCGTCCCATTATATTTCCTCCGTTTTATTTGTTTGTTTTCATTTTAAAATTATACGAGAGTTGAAAAAATCTATAAAAACTACAAATTTGAAGAACATAAAAAAACTACGGAAATGGAGGGAGCGTATAATCAACGTTACCACATAGCCAAACATAATGTAATATAGTATACTCCGTGTATATATGTACCTGTCTAATGCCATGCCAATGGATGACAACACCTTCAGTGGGAAGCTTGTTGGTGAGGTCAACATGAATGGTATCACCAGCCCGAGTTCGGATGGTCGGGCCCGGAAACTGACCGTTGATCCCCATCACCATCCTCTCCTCACAATCAGGAGCCCAAAACATGTACTCTACGGCCCATGTGTAGTGCCTAACCTTGGCCGCAGAGGATCCTACCACCAACATACATGACACTACGTACCAAAGTGCTAGGAGCAGCACTATGTTTCCACATTTTCCGTTGCCCATCGACACGGAAAATGTACCCATGCTACGCACGGGCTTGTAACTATCTACTAAACCGCGCAAAAGCGTGTATAGTACGTATTTAAATATTATTACGTCGATTTTCTTAGCCTAAATTTCTGATTCCGCCCCAAAGACGAGGAGGAAGAGAAGGGTTTAGCTAAGAAAATCGACCTATGGGAATTTTAGATGTTTACTACGTGAGATTGTATGTTATGATAAATTGTTAGTGTATGTGTTGGTTTATATAGTGCTAAGACAAGGTCATGCTACCCTGTAAAGATAATTGTGTGTTACACATTTATATATAGTAAATATTATTTGTAAGAGTGCTGGTGTATCTTTTGAAATAGTTAATTATTTTAATAATGAACAACTTTGACTGGTAGATTCGTCGATTGAGCTAGTTTTGTCGGGGTTAACGTTGGTATGATTGATTGATTGTCTAAATTTTTTTTATGTTTTTCTTTGTGGGCAACACGTCTGTGTTTGAAATTCAAGGCTGGATAGGCCCTAAAAGCTTTGCATCTTCACGTAAAAGCTGTGTGTGCAAAAGCTGAATTTAGCTATTGCTAAATTCAGCACATGTTTTTTATTATCACCCTTGAATATGTATGCAGTATGTACTTAAGATGTATACTCAAAAAGTTTTGCGAAAGCTTATAATTTTATGGTTGGTTTAATGATCTTGACATGCATAATTTAAAGATTAATGTGAGGTTGGGTATGTAGTAAGCTTCGCGGTGAAGGTTCAGACTTGTAACTTGGAGGTCATCATAACTCATAAGTACGAGTTTGTTAAACATTTATATACTAGTATTCTCTTTAAAAAAGAAGGTTGTCAAATCATGATCACCGTTTATTTCTTGGAGCACTAACCGTATTTAAGAATTCTTTTCCAATAATGCTGTGAGTGATAACTACTTACTAGTTGATTTAATTTTAGGTATCTCTTGATCAAAGGGTCTCAAGACGATGCTAGAGGCCAGGCCGGTCGAAGCATTGTCGATTTAGGCGTAACACGCCAACCTTGAGCTAGTTCCTCATAAAAGTTCTCGTGCTTGTTGCACATCAAACTAACCCCCAACTTCAACCTAGGAAATAGTGAATGACGACTCCCTAAGAGTTTAATAATTTGTTATCTTCCACGTTCCACCCTTCTCTTACAAGCGTATGGTCTATTAGTAAGTTGCGCTTGCTGTATTTGAAATGGCTCTAACCCAACAAGACATTGCTTACACATACAGTTACACTAGCTACCAAAAAGCAAAATATATTCAACGTTGTACCCCCAACGCTAGTTAGTGATAAGAAACTCGTTTGATGAGTAACGACGACTACGGAGTATATTTTGAAGTGTACGAATGCAAGATCAAGGTCGTTGGTTTAGTGGTTAACAGATCAACTTGTCTGATATCATATCTTAATATCACTACTTCCGCAGTCTTATCAATGCGAAAATATGTTCATTGATTTTCTATACACTAGCATCATTTTTCATAAAATGATATTAATTGCTCAATAATATGTTCGAGCGGTGAAAAAAAGTACTTATATCCCTGGGGTGGCCTCGATCAAATGGGCCAACCCCACTCACTTGATCCGACCCGGCAACTCGGTGCGTTTTTTCCTAAGTTGGGGCCGCCCAGAGTAGCCCTGAAAGTTGTTCGAGCCCCGGGCCAAACTAGCCCGATGAAATCCGAACCGAGTTTGGGCCGAGCTAAAAGACCGAAAAATCTGCCCCACCCGAAAACCCAATAAATAAATAAAAATTGTGTTTCTACGTTGTAATTGTGTGTTGGTGATTTTGTTCCGCAAGTGTGCAGTGTTTTGTGGTGCCATTGTTGGAACATGTGTGAGCTTGTCCCACGTTGAAAAATAAGTGGGATGTTGCTAGCCATATAAACAAGAGGGTTACTCCTCCTATTGCCAATTGGTTTTAGGATAGAACTCCGCTTGAGCGTAGGGTTTGACTCCCCCGTTCGGTCTCTCCTCCCCTAACAGCCATTGTGTGAAAAATGTGGTGTGTTGTAATTCCGTTCATTATTAGAATGCATTTCAGTGTTTTTTGGCATATGCATTTGAGATCTTTATGTCTAAGTCTCGATATTCGCAAAATTGTACATATTTCACTGCTCGTGAACGAATAATATTTTAGGCCTGAAAAGCCCAGAGGCCCGCATGGGCCGGACAAAGTGGCCCAAAAAAGCCGGCCTAGCCCAACCTGACCTTTGGATTGTTTTTTTCGTGGTGGCCCGGCCCTGCCCTGCCATCTTAAGGATGGCAAGATAAACACAGTCATAGACAAAATAGTACCCCATATATTGGAGTACTCAGATCAGGGGTTTTTTAAGCAAAGTAAGGCAAACATCACACATTTTTCAAACTACTCCATATTTCGTAACCTTCGAGTCAACCTTACATCTTAGGAAAATTGTAAGATTCCTCCGGTAGGTTATTATATGACAATTATGCTACTAATTTAGGTAAGAATCGATCTTTACTCATAATACAAAGCTAAGCTAGGAAGGTAATTATATGACAAATCAATTACAATCAATCAATTATAATGTGAACATAAGATGATATTATTTACTATCCTTAATACTACATAGGTGACGTTATTAAGATCAAGTGGCTAAATGGTGCTTGGTGCTTTGGCTTCCTCTGTAAATGGTGTTGATGCAGATATAAAGACTGAAGCACGCCTTGGTCAAGCTCGTACATTGTTACTGGCTACGAATCAATTGAGTGGTTTTATATGGCATTTATTTACGGGCTGAGCTCAAACATTGTGCTTATTTCAGGCAGCACAGGTTGCAAACTCCCTCTTCTACACATGCTACAAATTCAACCTGCAGGTGAAAAATGCATCAGTTCTCCTATTTCTACCTGGCCTGAAGTTCAGGCGGTATTAGATTGATGGCTGGGCCCTTGCGTCTACAGACCACCGGTCCAATTAATATGATATTGTCTGCTTTATGCCTAACCCTCACGAATTTGTATTTGGACTATTTCCCAAAATGACTCATACTAATTAGTGTGGTGATCACTTATAAACAAGACTTTCGCTCCTTGTTTGTTCGATGTGGGATTTGGGTTTGCTTGCACCCTAACATTGATCTTTCAGCGATGTTAAGCACCTGTTAACTTGTACTTTTTCTAATGAAAAGGAATCCGGCCTTCCTTTATCAGAGATGGTTAGTATCAAATTAGTTTCAACTACAGTATATTTGTAGTTTGTCAATGCTGATTGGTTTCACAATGTCTCTGGACCGGCAAGAGCTAAAAAGCTATTTCTTGTTATTTACAGTGTTGCAACTACTTGCGCTTGATACGCTAAAAGAAGCCTGTGAGGAGACCAATGTCACTGTATATGTTTCGATGGCCTATTCTTGTATCTTCGATGTTGTCATGGGTTGGGCCGAGAATAGAGTTGTGTAACCCGGTTTATAAGTGTGTTGTAGCTCATTCATACCCACACTTATAAACACCTCTCATTTCTCTTATTTTTCCAATGTGGGACAACTTCACACATATGGGAAATCCCAATATCATGTTGATGACCTACGCGGCTACGCTTATGGTTGTGTTATGTAAATGTTGATTTTTCATCCTTTTTGGTAAGAGAATGCAACTTCATATTAACATTTTTAAAGTTTTGTAAAACGGATTTTTCACGAGTAAAAAAACGAGCTAGTAAAAAGAAGTTCGATTTGTAGATCTACAAATATTTTTATACAGAGTATGTAGTATATATAAGTCGAACTTTGCCTATTAGATTGAAATAGACAATATCTGATTAGGGCATATTAGTCTTTGATCAAACAAGGGTTACTAGCTGACTGTATATTCGTAATATATATTCGAGACCATATAGACACTTAAAATTGTCTATAGTTAGCAATCATTTTTACTACACTAGCAAAAACATTTCTACCCACACAAATTATTTTGTTGCGGAGACAATTAATTTTACTACATTAATCATTCAAATTAAGTTTTTTAAAATGACAATTTTATTTCGATTTCAGTTAAATAATTCTATGTATATAAACAAATTAATTGTGTACGCTATATAGCTCTAGGAAATTACATACTGTAATACCCCGTTTCGGTCATTTTTTTTTTTTGGACTTGAACATGCGAAAAGAAAAGAGAAACTCAAACCATATCGAAAATCCAGGGAATTGATGATTGGTGTAATATTTTAAGAGCCCATATTGTGCAACAAGTTAAAGCCATTAAGTAATACTTGTTTCCCTTGACCTACAAATTGCCTCCTTGCCCTCTATTTAAGTGCCATTTTAGGGAGCTTCTAAGTCCTTACTCCCATAGCCCCATATCAAAAGGCCACCCTTACCCTGTTTAGAAAGCAGGGGATTATTTCCACTATTGAAAGTTTGAAACTCAATAGCAATGAAGCTCCCTGTTTCAGTCTTTGCCTTCCTCTTCTCCTTCCTTCTGCTTGTCCTCCATAAACCCGTCTTCGCAGGCAAACAGGTACAACAACAACGATAAGTCGATAACAACTCGTTGTTGTCGTTCCTCAGAATGATTTGGTGTCCGCTAACACGATTAAGACTAACTAATTGCAGGCATATGTTGTGTACATGGGAGCTCACTCACATGGAGGAGAAGCATCTGAATATGAGTTGCAACAAGTTGAAGAATCCCATTATGATTTCTTGGGAACTTATCTAGGAAGGTACATACTTATATTACATTATTATTACTCCTATTGTTTATATTATTCTTAAAATTATTCACCAATAATAGTAGATGACTAATTATATTGATTAATCTGATCTTTTTTTTTTGTGTTTTTGTATAATTATGTGCATGGGAGCAGTCGTAGTGGTGCTAAAGACGCTATATTCTACTCGTATACAAGGCACATTAATGGCTTTGCTGCCCTTCTTGATGAAGACCATGCTACTGATATTGCAAGTGGGTTTTCTCTGTTCCTTTCAAACAACTGTATTTTCATACTCTACTTTTTATTGGTTTTATTAACAAAAACGGGTCTATCCTCGTCCTGTTCTTTTCAATGGTTAACGTTCTTTTTCTTTTTGGGGCGTTATTAAATTTTGTGCCAAGTGAGAGGTGCGTAGAAATTATAACTTGTACGTACAAAAACAGAATTCAATATCTCGCAAAAATTAGACAATTTTAGTAATTGTGTGTCAAATATTTCTTTTTCTTTTTTCTCTAAGTAATGTGTCGAATACTTTTACCTATAATGTACTATCGTCTTCTCGTATAATTTACCAATTCAAGTTTCATTTGTTACGATGGGGGTATAGAACATCCCAATGTGATTTCAGTGTTCCCAAGTAAAGGAAGAAAATTGCACACAACTCGATCATGGGAATTCCTTGGGTTGGAGAGCAATGGAGTAGTCCATTCAACATCCTTGTGGAAGAAGGCAAGATTCGGACAAGATACCATCATCGCAAACCTTGATACTGGTAAGTAATAGTACTATATTAATTGAAATTCTCGTAAATTTGGCGGGCTCAAAAACTAGTTGATTACAATTATCGTTATAATTGTCGTTTTCATGCATTTGCTCGTAATATTATTCTGTTCAAACTATACCAACAAGATTAAAGAATGAAGATCCCAAATCATTGGATGATTGGTTATTTAGCTGTCAGTTGTCAAGTCAAGCTCATCATCTAATGACTAATAATCAAAATGCTGACTTATCTCGCTACACGCACTATATGAACTCATATGTTCAACAAAATTCAATAATTTAGAACGAAATTTATACATATGCTCTGTTTTGTACGTTGTCTTGTTCCCCACCTTGTTGTCTGTCCTTGTAATATACCAAATATTTTTCCAATATCAGATTAAATATATCATCACTTTTTATATATCAGACAATAAGAAATTGGTATGCTGCAATTGTATATTTAAGGGTTCACATGCAAGTGAGACAAATAACAGAAAAAATAAGTAGGTTTAAGCAATATTATATGTGCATGCTAGTTTTCATTTAGATAATAGAGAAAATTATGTAGGTTTTACCAAGAGGAAATGAAGTATTTCTTTGTACTGTGATAAGAAAACAAACGTTACATTTCGTATGGAGGTTACTAAAAAGACAGTATATGTAGTAACACTTCATTTGGAACAGATAAAGTACTTCACGAGTAGCATACAAGTAGATTCCTCTTTTTTTTTGTCATCTTTCTATTATATGTGTACACAACACCAATTAATTCGAGTTCACATCATATCCGTTAATTCTTATGAAAAACTAGTCATAAACCTTACAACATCACGTCTATAAAGTATACCATACCCTAATATAGAGCAACGTTAATAGGCGCGAAATTGTGATTTTAAAAATCAGATAAGACGATCTACATAACGTTGCAATAATTCATAAACTTTTTAAAGATTACTCCGCATCACTAAAAAGACTTGATCTAGATCGATCACAAATTGTCAAACTGATTGATATTAAAATACTTTGGGAGATAATTATATTTGTCCCATCACTAGAAACAAGCTAGTAGTCTGTTAGTATGTAGTACTAGAAGATGAGAGAAGTAAAAGGGTTGACTATAGCAATTAAATAGAACATTAGGCTAAAATTAAATTAAATTAAATTAAATCTTCATTTAATTGTGGAAAAGAGGAACCACGTGGTGTGTCAATATTGGCGTGCAGGATCCATTTCTAATGTTCATATTTGGTACAGGTTGCAATTATTGCCTTAGTGCGTGACCGCCGCATTTTTGCTTTACGATGTGCTCATTATAAATTCAAATGGCTACAATCTTACCCCAAAATCTAAGGTTCAAATGCCCGTTTATTCCCTCCATTTTAATTAACTAATTCTTTGAATTTGACGTGTAGGACACATTTCTAATGTTCATATATGGGTACCAAAATTCAAATGACTACATACAATCCTATCCTCAAAATTTGCTCATTTAGTTCGAATCTAGATTATTTAATTTTGACCATATGTATGTTTGTTGAATATACAATTGCATGATTGCTTTGATACAAGTTTAATAGCCAAATGGAAACTGTGTTGCTAATAATTGCGCCTATACGCTATACATGACAGTACAATCATGGTATTCACAACTTGTATATATTGAATTGATTTAAATTAGTCTTCTGATATTTTTTTTCCGAACAAACTAAGTTTCTAATTGTTAAGATACATGTTATTTTCACAACCAGGCGTATGGCCGGAATCAAAGAGTTTCAACGATGAAAGTTTAGGACCAATCCCATCAAGATGGAAAGGAACTTGCCAAAATGGCCCTAAAGTTGGTAGAGTTCATTGCAATAGGTATATGTTCGTATATCTTCAGTTTTCTAGCTAGTTGGATGGTCTTTATTGAAAAATATCGTTTAACAAATTTCACATGACACTTGAAAAATTGTTCGTAAATAATTAATAAGTTTTGAGGACCGTTCCGTATATTTTTTGTTTTTTTTTCTCCTCAATTTTCTTATAAAAATAAAAATAAGTAGGCCTTTTTTTCTATTGAGAGTTTAAGACCACATTGCTAAAACGATAACAAATTGCCGACGTAGATTTTTCTGAGAGGCGACAATTTAGAATATACTGTATATATTTTTTCCTAGATATTTGGAAGAGACTTAAATGACAAAAGCAACGAAAACATGCATAACAAGCTGGCCTTGAACCTTCACAATCTCATATTTGTCATCAAGTAAATAGGTTAGTACCTTGTTTGTCATGCTAGTTTCAATGCAAAATTATAGTATCGTTTGACTACCACATTCAAATGCACAAACTATAAAATTTAATCGGTCAATTCAAATATCGAATAATGATTTATCATACAATTATACAAAGTTGTGATTCATGGGTCCTAGACTACGAATGGCTAGTGTACTGTTATCCAAACATGGTAAGCATGGACATGGTCCTATAGAATTTTGTCAACATAAGGGAATAATCTATCTAGATAAAAAGACTCCCTAAAATCCCCATTTTTGTTTAAACGGTTGGATAGATTATAATTGATGACCAAATGGTATGCATGTTTTTGCGTGGCTCTAGTTGTTAATATGGATGTATATATATGCATATTGTTGTATACTTGTATGTATAGCATTCGATTTCACGTACTTTATTTTGCGTGTATATATATATATGTGTGTGTGTGTGTTGATTTCAACTTCTTATAGACTACAAATACAAAACAAACAAATAGAAAACAATTTTACGCACTTTTCATTTTGTTATTATCATTCTATAAAACTAGATTAAATTTTTACATTTGAACAAGTAACAATAAATATTACTCAGTATTTGTTTTTTCTTCTGAATCGATATATTATTATGATGGTCCATGATTGACAAAATAATAAAAATTGGATAGAGCTACTTTGAGTAAGATAATGAAAATTTGGTGGAAGAGAATTGTAGGTGAAGATTTGTAGGAGTTCATGAGAAGTGATCTTTATTCCTTTACGTGGTCTCACGAATGTAACTTTGTGGACTATATATTGCAACAACCCAATTCATGCATGCCAGCCAATACAACAACAACAACAACAACCAAGCCTTATTCCCAAAATGATTTGGGGTCGGCTAACATGAATCGTCATCCAGTAACCGTCTTGTGTACGCCAAGAAATTTCGAAAACGTTGTAAACATGTTAGAAATATTTAAACAATTTCAAAGGAAATTTAGAAAGTCGTCAAAATAAATAAAAAGGTTTAAAAAAATATTGCAAAAAACAGATGAACTTTGAACACAAGTTAAAAAGTTTTAGAAAAATAGTTGGAAAAACCAAACAAATAAATCAAAAGGGGTCAGAAAAAGTCCTCCACATGGATAAAGTCTCGCCACCCTGCCCTATCCAACACCATACTCTCTTCAAGCCCTAGGGAGCTCATATCACTTCTAATCACCTTCGTCCAAGTCATCTTGGGTCTTCCTCGACCCCTACTAATATTATCACTTCTCCACCCTTCTACTCTTCTAACCGGCGCCTCACTAGGCCTCCTCCTCACGTGGCCATACCACCTCAGTCGGTTCTCCATCATCTTATCCCCTATGGGTGCAACCCCTACTTTCTCCCTAATAACTTCATTTCTCAACCGATCACGTCTTGTATGTCCACACATCCACCGTAACATGCGCATCTCCGCCACACTCATCTTATGAACGTGACACTGCTTCACGGCCCAACATTCCGTGCCATAATGCATGCCAGCCAATACCAAAGCTTATTATATAAGGTGCCATTTTGGTGCCTTTGGTCCAGACCACTCTCTAGCTCGACTGTAGTGGTGAGGACAATTTGTTTGCATGCTACTCATTGTGGGCACGTCCAAATTATTAGTACATCGTCGCTAACAAGCCACCAATTGGCGTATCTAAAAAGTACAGATCGATTGTGGTCAAGTTTTCATATAGTTGATAATTAACGAGCTAGTACTGACTAGTTATCGTATGAATCGTATCTAAAAAGTTATATTCTATTTCGCCCAATAAAATGAGTAAACTTTGTAAAAGAGTACAAAATTAAATCAAGATTATCTATCCTCATCAGCTGAACATTTCTAACTAGCTATTACATGCAACTGTACATCACACACTTAACTAAAATTTAGAAGACATCATTTGTAATTAATTATAACCCTTATAACTTGTAACTATAATTAATGTCTCGTGAAATTTCCGTATATTTTTAGAGAATTTTCGCCGAAGAGAGTTAGAGACCCTAAATGTAATTTGACAAGGGTGTTTTCAATTGATTAAAGGAAACTAATAGGAGCAAGATATTTCAACAAAGGCTACCTAGCAGCATTATCCACGAGCAACATCACCAACGTCACGGTCATCAACAGCCCGCGCGACTACGACGGCCATGGGACCCACACGCTCTCGACAGCGGGTGGGTCCATGGTCCGCGGAGCCAATGTATTCGGGTTTGGTAATGGTACGGCAAAGGGAGGGTCACCTCGAGCCAGGGTGGCAGCATACAAGATATGCTGGCCACCCATAAATGGCAACGAGTGCTACGACGCTGACATCGTGGCCGCCTTAGACGCGGCCATTGGTGACGGCGTTGACGTGATCTCCGCCTCGATTGGCGGCGATCCAGCTCCTTTCTTTAATGATAGTCTCTCTATTGGGTCGTTCCATGCAACTATGAAGGGCATTGCAGTGGTTTGCTCAGCAGGTAACTCTGGGCCAACTGATGGGACTGTTTCGAATGTGTCACCTTGGATGCTCACTGTTGGGGCTAGTACTATGGACCGGGATTTCACTAGTTGGGGTCTCCTTAGCAATGGCCATCACCTTAAGGTACACTTTTGCTTGCTTGGTGTTGTTTCTGGTTTTCGGTTTTCAACACTCTTCATTATCGGAACTAAAATCTATTTTCAATATCTAAAAAGCCGTTTTGGCGACAATATTAATGAATTTCCGTGTATTTAAAAAAAAAAGAACCCTTTTTGAGCTAATACTGGTCACTTTACGTTATATTTTTCATATACTAAGAGTAAACACGTTTAAAGTTAATTACGTGACCTTTTTAATCGTACCACTCGATTCGGGGTTTATAAAAACTTGCATACTCACAAAGTACGCTAGTACTAGTAGTGCGTAATATCGAATCGTAGATTGTATTTGACTTGCGTGGATCGTCCTACTTGATATATACGAGTCTTTTAGAAATAATATTGGATATGAAGATGCATGGTAGTATTGAAATGTTACACCAGGCTTGTTAAAGAATGGTACATTAATTTGTTTGTTATAATATGAAGGGACAAAGCTTGGCGCCAAAGTCACTACCTAAAGACAAGTATTACAGCTTAATGAGCTCCACTGATGCCAAGTCCAAAAATGCTACATCTGATCAAGCGTAAGAAACTTATGTCTATCAAACTTTTACGACTTAATTTAGGTAGTTTCGCAATATATATGTCTTTAATGTAGTACTGTCAACACGATATGTTATGATTAATTCTGTTATAAATACCTTAACTCGCCATCTCACGCACGAAAATCAAACAGGAAATTGTGTCAATCAGGGAGCCTTGATCCAAAGAAGGCAAAAGGAAAGATAATAGTCTGTGAAAGAGGAACAAATGCAAGAGTCGAAAAGGGTGAGGTTGTTGCATTAGCAGGTGGTGTGGGTATGATTCTTGCAAATGATAAAGCCTCTGGAAATGAAGTCATAGCTGATCCTCATCTTCTCCCTGCTTCTCACATCAATTACACCGATGGTCTTGCTGTTTACGCATTCATCAAATCATCCAAGTAAGGAATCTAGTTGATCCATCATTAATTTACGTGTTAATAACGTGAAATATCAAATACTAGTATGTCATATCAACGATGATGGAAAAATAATTAATCATGTATGTGGCGGTTTTAATTGACTGTCGAATCATTAAACCCTTATCACCCGATATTCTACTAAGATAATCTTTTATTTACAGGCATCCGAGGGCCTCCATCACACCTACTATAACACGATTGGGGACAACTCCAGCTCCATTTATGGCATCATTTTCATCAAAAGGACCAAACACTATAACTCCAGAAATCCTCAAAGTTAACACCATTCAATTTTACTTACTCTTCCATTTCATGATGTATACTCTTACGTGTATCGTTCTTTTCATTTGTTAATATTTGGTTTTTTTTTTCGATCAGCCGGATATTACTGCACCTGGAGTAAGTGTAATAGCAGCATACTCAGAAGCAGAAGGGCCAACGGATCAAGTGTTTGATAAACGTCGAATTCCTTTCAATGCTATTTCAGGAACCTCAATGTCATGCCCACATATTTCGGGTGTCGTTGGTCTTCTAAAAACACTCTACCCTCACTGGAGCCCAGCCGCCATCAAATCCGCAATTATGACAACAGGTAAACTCCGGAGATATATGCTACCCACTACACTGTGCAATAGACCATTGTCATTAAGTGTACTGGATAGTAAAACTCGCAATTTTCGTTAAGACTAATAAAATATATGTTGATTTGAATTGCAGCAAGTGTGATAGACAATGTGGGGGAGTCAATTCTAAATGCTTCAAATGTGAAGGCCAACCCATTTAATTATGGATCCGGGCATGTCCAACCAAACAAAGCAATGGATCCGGGTTTGGTATATGACCTTACAATCAAGGACTACCTTAACTATCTTTGTGCCCTTAATTATAATCACACTTCTATAGCTTTGTTCTCCAAACAACCCTTTACATGCCCCCATAATAAATTAAGGGTCACTGACCTTAATTACCCTTCAATCACTGTCCCTAACCTTAATAAATCGATCACGGTCATGCGGACCTTGAAAAATGTTGGTTGTTCTCCTAGTACCTATAAGGTTCACGTCCAAAAGCCCCCTGGTATATCGATTTCAGTAAAACCGCGAGTTTTGAAGTTCAATAAGGTGAATGAAGAGAAGAGCTTCTACGTTACGTTGAAGGTTCAGAGAAGGAATAATGTTCCTAAGGATTATGTGTTTGGGCAATTAAGTTGGTTAGATGGTGTGCATTGTGTTAGTAGCCCGATTACGGTTAAGGTATCATAGTGGTGCGTGTTCCATTTAATTTCTTGATCAATTGATTGTAATCGCTACTCAATAATTAAAAATTGATTATTGTGCTATTCTTAGCAAAGTATGTAATGTTATCTATCATCTAAAATGTGATATCTTTAAAATGCCGGTCGATTATCGACTCGTTTGCATTATTTTAATTTATACTCTCTCGGGTTTACTCTTTTAATTAGTCATGTGTTTAAGTTGATTATCAAAACTTAACTCAAACCCATTAACAGTTGATAAGTTTGGAAGGCGTACGTATAACTAAAAAGGTGATTCCCCTGTACGAGTTCCTCCTTAGGGTGTGTTTGGTCAAGCTTCTGAAGTGTTTCTGAACTGTTTCTGGGTCCTAGAAACTGAAAACTGGCCAAACACCCAAAACTGAGAAACTGTTTCTGGTTTCTGAGAAACACTTCTAGTGTAAATTTGTTCTTCGGACTCCAGAAACTGTTTCTGAGAAGTAGTTCTGCAGAAGTTGGAGCTTGGCCAAACAGGCACTTAATCCCCATATTCACTTTATCAATTTAGGAGCTCACATCTCACAATCTAGGCTCTTGAACCAATTTGATCATCATATAACTTGTAACGTTTTAAGACGAGACTGTCTCATCGATCCACTTATGGAACAACTTATTTGAAAATATATAAATCATTTTTTAGAAAATGTTACCTTTAAAATAGTAATGATTGCAATTAGGTTGAGTTTTCTCATAATTTCCAATTGATTTTAAAAACTCGACTTAAACACAACCCGACTTACACTCAATTATCCGTGTCGTGTTCGTGACGATTCACCCGGGCTTCGGTGACGCTATAAGCAACGCAAAACAACTATCCACCTCATCCGTGCTCAGGAAACCCTAAACCCCCAATTAGAAACGTCCCAAACTCCCAAATAGTCATCAAATCCGCCATTGTTACCATCTTCACTCTCTACTATCAGCTCTCTTAATCACACAGTTTTAATTCATTCCGTCTCTCTCACGCAACAACAACAACAACAACAACGTCATTTCTCCCCTCTCCGACACTTTACTAAAGCTTCAACAATGGTGTGTGCTCTCTTCTCCCTACTCTTTTTCCCCCTTTTTAAACTGATCAATTAATTTAATCGATAATCTTTTGTGTTTGTTTAATTTGATTATAGATTTTTTTTTGTTGTGATTAACAGAGCAGTAGATATGGGAGAGATTCGCAGGAGAGATTAGGGAGGGATAATCACGACCAAGAGTACAATCCTCGGCATTCTTCTTCGTCACGTTTCGACGAAAAACCGCCGTCTCGGATGAAAAATCCGCCGTCGCGCCACCTGTGGGTGGGGAATTTGTGGGAGGAGGTTGCGAAATCGACACTGGTTGAACACTTTCTAAGATACGGAGAACTCGAAAGCATAGCGTGTCCGCCAGGGCGAGGTTACGCTTTCGTTAATTTCGTAAGCGAGGATGATGCGGTGGCCGCGCTCCGGTCGCTTCAAGGTTACGTTGTTGCTGGCATGCCTCTTAAGATTGAGTTTTCCAAGTCGGTTAGTGACTTCTTTCGCCATTATATTATGAACAATGCCTTTGCCTTTTTTTTTTCCGCGAATTTTACACTATTGTTTTTATTGTACATTGTGGTTTTGTAATACCTTTGAATATGAATGGATGAATTTTTTGGTACTTGAGATTGTCTTGGTGTGATTGCTTGTAATTTCGTTGTCGCGGCTTCATCCTTTGCAACGAATTTGTTGCATAAATTCGTTGCTCGAGCGATAGTTAAAAATGGCAAGAAGAGCAGTAGGTTAAATCAAATATATCTAGTTTACTAGTTTAGGATTAGGCAATCATTATATGAGTACAGAGGGGAAAGAAAACCGCTTGGAGTTAGGGTAGAAGCACACATTACGATATGAGCTAATAATATCATAGTTCTATGCTCGAATGGTAAATAGAAACAGCCAAGAAGATTACTGGGTTAAATATATCGAGTTGCTAATTTGAATCAGGCATCATTAAACGGTGCACTTCAACTTTTGGTCTGCAAAAAAACAGCAATTTTTAGGGCATAAATAACGCTACCAGCTTATCATATCGTTTCTAACAGTAGTTGAAGGAATAGGGGTGCACGAGTTGTCTTTGATCCTTATAATACTTTGACCTTGTTTAAATGATCTTTTTTTGACAATGCCTTGGCGGGATTTTGTTGCCAAGGCCAGCTTGAAATCCATACAGATTAAGATGACCCTAAGAAAAAAAACTACAGGTCTTGATGTTGAATCTAGTCATAACCTTCGTCTTACGCAGCTTCAGCCTGGGAAATGTTCTAGAGCATAACATTCCAGCATTTGACAATGAATATACTCGTCGAGGTGACTAAACACAAAACACACTTGTTTAATCATAACATAGTCAGGGTAACATTTGACGTAGGGCAAGTTTGCAACATGTACATCGTTAAAAGAGAGAGAAATTTCGTTGTTAATCAAATTATCAATCAGATTTACAAAATTTCACATACACCCGTCTTCACCTTTGGGATTATGCAGATTTACGAGTAAGATTTCCATATTTGTGTGGCAGAGTGCAGTAATACTGATCACTTGTGCAGTTTAAGATTAAGCGACACAGTTCATCAAGAGAATTTTACTCGTGATAATGCACTCTCATGGGATTGTCACTCTCATGGGATTGTCAGTTTCTGAAGCAGTCCTTACTAGCTTACGTGTTCTATGATGTGATGTTTATTACTTCAAAACGCCTCTTCTTTAATTTGCTGTGACAGTCTGGCTCACTCCTGGGATGTGAGATTTTCTGAAACTTGCCATTTGAAAAATTTGCTAGGCAGGTCTGACATCTTGCACCTGCCTGAGGGCGGTAGAGTATGCCATGAGTATAATTTCCTTAAAAGTGTACACCACAGGTGAAACTGATATAAAAGTAACATAAGGTACCTGTTTAAAGGCTTGAGGATGGTCAAGATCGACTTTCATAATTTCCAGATATGAAGTTCGATTACCAAATTAATATTGGCTACATATACACCGACATTTGAGCTTCGATCAGAATCTATGACTTTTGTATGTCTGTCATTCAGATACGACACTAAAAAATTGCAACATTTGCAGTACTATACAGCAGTTCACATTCTCATACACATCACTGGGATCTCTTTAAAACTATGTTATTTGTTTGAGAAAAGTTTTAATATTGTATCTCCTGATCTTTACACCCGTACTTTACAACACTCTCCAGTGGTCCATTGTTACATAGTTTGTTAAAACTGAGATGGAACAAGCCTCCAAGCAAGAAAGATCAAGATATCCTCAGGATCAATTAATCATCATTTGTGGCTTACGGAACACAGTTTCGTTCAAACAGTCGCTATTGCATATTTTCCCCTGAAACATAAAATTCTGGACAGGTATCCAACCCAATATGCAATGACAAACATGAAAATCTGTAACGAAATCCTCATCTTGCAATAGCTCCTTCATCTCATTACCAGGAATAAGAAACAAGCAATATTTTCTTGCAGGTGGCAAACTATATCGATTGGCAAACATAGGTCTTCCTGTTCGAATTTAATGTCCTTTCAAAGTAATAATGTGTGTGACGCTTTTGCTAACATTATTACTATAGAAACATAACAGTTTGGACCTGACTGAATAGACATCAGTTCGGTTACTCTGTAGACGAACTTTTATTCTCAGCTGTACTAGACGTCTTGCAGGAAAGCCTTTGCATATTCCTGATACTAGAAAAGCCATTATACTCGTCCATTTTGATATTCTTTCCTGAATTGTGATAGGTAGTATTCGCTGACTTACTAGCGTATAGAGTGAGGGCCATGCGGCTATGGTTTATTGTTTAAGGATTAATTGTCTTATTCGCTGAACTCTGTAATTGTTATATGTTAGTCCTGACAGATGAGTAGTGCTATGACTGAATCGCAATGTTTTGTTCATTTGATTCTCCTTTTAGAGGTTTTGCTAGTGCTTAAATTTGAATGTTGTAGACTGCTAAGTTTAGGAAGGACTGTGAGTCTATTTTCTTCTTTTCACACAATAAAAACTGATTATCAACAGAGATTACCCTTAGGTGGTAAATGTTTTATCAAACGTATAGGTTCAACTTCGTCTATTTTGGAGTGAGAGTTTCCTTATTGGTCTAGTTCCCTTATTGTTCTTCTTTGTAGATCTTATATATTTCTATGTCAGACTTTTACTGTTTTATTCTTAAATAGTTTCTTGGGTGAGATGAGGCACACAAAGATTATGTTACCATATCATTGCACCTGGAGAGGTTTGCATTGCACTGTTAGAATATGTGTACTTATCTTCTGGTGGGCTGTATTTTTTGTGCTCTTTTTTTTTTTTAATCTCTGTCTGGTAATGGTGCTTTTGTCATCCGTCACCCTGGCAATTGTATATATATACCGTATTTTTTTGGACGGAACATCTACATGACTGGGACTAAGGCTTGGGAATAAGAGGAAGTTCATATGGTTTGGGAATTGGGACTAAGGCTTGGTTTGTTGTGTATAAGAGGAGTTGACCAGCTATATCTAGTGCGTCATGTGGTGAGTACCTGTAAAGGGTCTGTACCTGTTCCCTTGAAGTTGTGAGTTAACATAATCGCAACCCCTTGGTACAAAACAGTTGAGGTAGGGGCGTAGGGCTCCTATGTCGACTTAATGCTACGGTAGTGCTATAAGGCTTTGGTTTCTGTCAATATCTGCAATATCTGGAATGGGAAAGAAATGGAGCAGCCAATGTCCATTGTATGGATATGTGGTTGAGAAGGCAAGACCTAAGACGAGGGAAAGTCACGAATCTGTTTGTTCCATAATGATAAACCAATTCCTTCCATCATTAAGATCTGGAGGGAAGTGTGTTACAGTGTTGGTAACCGTGGGTGGTGGGGTGGGGGCGTTACAATTTCTTGAGAAGGATGGTTTCTCTGGCTTCTCGATATATTGATGGGTTTCTGATTGCTGTATTGCTTTCTTCTGTATAATTAGCATTTTCTCTCTCTGACTGAAATGATTTCGTGATATCAAGTGCATTTATCTTCTGCACTTGGCTATGTCCATTTCTTAGATACATGGAGGAGTTGGGACATCAGTAGACATGTTGCAACTTTTCTTATTCGTTTTGGAAGAAAGCGTTGTCTGAATTGAGTGAAAGCTCGTTGTTTTCTCTAACAGTTGGAGATGTGGAACTAGTTTTTGATACCAATGCCTCAAGTGTTTGATTGTGCGTTCTTTGGTGGTCATCTTGAGACCTGACAGCAGTTTGTCATTTATCTCTTCTTACAAACTTTAGCACTTGTAATTTTTGAACACTTGAGTTTCAAGCTTTGTGTCAGGACATTATTATGGGGTCGTATAGAGGATTCAGTGCAGTAGTGATTCTTACGTTCATATCAGGATTTAGTGCCGTAGTGAGTCAGTGTCTTGTGGTTTTCTTAATGCCTAGCTGGTTCTGTGATTTTATATTTACTGATTTGTTCCTCTTTAGGCAATGTTTGCTGGCATCTTAGCCTTCCTGGACAGAATTGATTCAGGTATCAAAAATTACTGGCTGCATGTGCTGTGATCGCGGGATGACGATGATTAGGTTTTCTTAGATTGTGGTCTCATAATACCCTACGCTGAGATGGTTTTTGTAATCTTCCTTTCTTCATTTGCCATGTTTAGAATCGATGCCAGTTGATACAGTCAAAATTGGAACGGTGTAAGAGCCAGTTATGTTCCATTTACAAATAATCTGATAAGAAGTCTGGTTGTGGTGCCTGAATGATTTACTATATTTCTATCTATGCATTAGAGATTAGACTGAATTTACGAATAGTGAGATACGATATATGATTTTTTCCCTGATTAATTTACTATTTTGCTACCTGCGCATTGATTACAACTTACAAGTATAATTGTCCTTTTTAAACAAGTTCCTGATTGCAGTGTCAGTTTATGTCATATTTTCCTATCTAGAAGTTATTCTGAAACAAATTTGAATACCAGGATAAGTCGTCCGCCTCTCGAGATGATAGCTATTATCAACACCGGGGTGAGCTACAGCCTTCAAGCAGAAGATCAGTAATTTCACCAAGAGAATCTTTGATACGGGATGCTATACCTGAATATTTGCCTGAACCCTCGAGGAGAAGTGATAATATTGAAGAGGAGCATCCAAGTGAAATGTTGTGGATAGGATTTCCAGCTTTCCTTAAAGTGGATGAGACAATGTTAAGGAAAGCCTTTTCACCCTTCGGTGACATTGATAGGATCACTGTGTTCTCAGGTCGTACTTATGCATTTGTACAATTCTTGAATGTAGCATCGGCCTGTAGAGCAAAAGAAACCCTTCAGGGGAAGTTATTTGGAAATCCTCGTGTACATATTTGTTTTGCGAGGAATGACCATGCTTCATCTGGGGGTGGGAGGCGAGGTGTTGGGCAAATCAATCCATCTTCACCACATACTAAGGCACATTGTCGACCTGGATCTTCTGACAGCTTTAGGTCTGATAAAGAGTTTGGGAATATGTCGGAAAATTCCAGCATGAGGCCACCCCATTTATCAAACACCAAATATACAGATTCTGATGTCAGAAGCTTTGGCAGGAATGAGGCCACATGGACACGTACAGGCAATGCTTATGAAGAGAGGGGTTTCATTGAACAGCCCTATGAAGAGAGGAGATTCACTGAACTTGGACCTGTCGTAGGTGTGCCTAAAGGCCGAAGTCCTGGCAGAGAGAGGAATGCTGCTTTTCATGAATTTTCTCCTCGAAAGCTGAGTAGAAGTTCATATTTTGAAGATTCGTTGGGCTTACCTGAAGATCCATGCGTCTTTCACGAGGCAAAGAAACTGAAAACTGGCTCGTTTCTTCATGATAGGGAGCCTCCTGAATCCCCCTTTCACTATGTGGAACAGGGCAAAGATAATATCTCAAGGATGGATCCCGACCTTCCTTTGTTTGATGAATATGGGCCTACTCATCCATATAGAAGGCAGCCAGAGCACCCTGTGAGCCATACTGCACCACTAACCGATAGGCTTAATAATTTCAAGCCGCCTTGTGATACTTTCCCATCCCCATCATTATCTTCAAATAGTGTTGACTGGAAGCGGAAGGTATTTGAGTTGCCGAGTTCAGGAGTGAAAGAAGTGTGGAAATGGGAAGGATTCATCGCGAAAAGTGGAACCCCTGTCTGCCGCGCACGTTGCTTTCCGGTTGGAAAACCCATGGAAATCATTCTGTAAGTAGAAATGCTGATCATATGCCTGCTCGTTGTCTGAGTTAACCATTTGTTTTTGGTATGAACTAATACGGAGTATAAAATAAATGGAGCTGGTGTATTTAACAACTTTTTGGGATGATCTTTTTCTTCAGTAAGATGTCACTTTCTCTGTGTTGCACTTGGTGCACAGCAATGACGGAATTGCCTCAACTTGAAGTTAATTAATTTATAACTTTACGCTTGAACATTTTTAGCGTGGTGCAAAATTATGTTGATGAACTGTCTTTTACTGATATTTTGCTGGCATATTTCTGCTGCAGGCCGGAGTTCTTGGACTGCACTGCTCGAACTGGTCTAGATATGCTTGCAAAACATTACTATCAGGCAACAAATTCTTGGGTTGTATTTTTTGTTGCTGCCAGCGATGCTGACATGGGTTACTATAATGAATTTATGCATTATCTGGGGGATAGAAAGAGAGTTGCTGTAGCTAAGTTGGATGAAAGAAACACCTTGTTTCTTGTTCCGCCTTCAGATTTCTCTGCGAATGTTCTAAAAGTACCTGGAAAAGTTAGTATCTCCGGAGTTGTGTTGAGTTTAGAGCCTGGCAGTCCCCGTGTGGCCTCTCTTCCTCCAGCAGCTGAGACTATTGAGAGAAGTCGCATGTATGCTCATGTTGGTGCTCCTTTCCACCAATTGGAACTGCCATTAGATTTGCATCCTTCAGATTCTTTCTCAAATCAAGGTATGACAACAATAAGTTCGCCTACACTAGGAAACGTCAGTCGAGCTCCATCAACTGCCCCAGCTTATGATCATGGAAGTGGAAGTGTTTCTGATTTAGCAGGCTATGGACATAAATCTCAACCCATTCATCATTCTTCTGCTACTGGATCCACTTGGGTTCCTCACACAACGAACTCAGCAGCTCCTAGCTCCGGGGGTTCCACACCTCTGTCATTTTCTGTGTCTGGAGAACATCGTCGTTCTGCCAGTTTGGAGCCCAACAGAGGCCATTTTAACAGTGGAATCAATGGCATGTCATTTGACAACAACTCATCTCTCCATGAACAGAATCGTCCAACTTATGTACCGTCACCTGTGGGTGGTTTGCAGCCAGAACAGCAAGCCAGGTTTGGATCCCTTCTTCCTGTGTCACACAGACAATCAGAAAACTCCACTTTTCAATCTCACGCTGAAGGTTCTGGGCCGCCTGGAAACGTGGCATATCAGCCTGAGAACCAATCAAGAGACCCTCCAAGACATGTTGTTCAGACAAATCAGTTTCCCTCGGAGATATCAGCATTTGTTCAGAGCCAGCTACAGCAACCACTGCAATCAGAGGACTCGCAGACACATTCTCTTGCAGGTGGGGCAGGAAATACACAAGATGACAGTGAAGATGATCCACAGAAGCGGCTGCAAGCAACGTTGCAACTTGCTGCGGCATTGCTTCAGCAGATACAGCAGGGGACTAGGACTTGAGTAGTACAGCTGTGCCCACCAAAATAGGAAGTGCTTGTTCAATTGTGTCCATAATTCGTTTTTTTTCCGAAAGTCCGAACAGGCTTGCACTTTTGCGAAAAAAATTTGATTATAGAAGGGAAATTTTGCAAAATGCTAGCTAGTCGTTAACTTTTGTTCAAAATGAGAAATTCTTACGTGCAATTATTGGTACAAAATATCATCTACAACGCGGTCACTTATAGTCCGCTTGTGCCTTGTTATATACTCATACTTGTCAAGTTGTCAATGTTGATGTTATAACACAAGCTTGTAACTAGATTTTAAGTATTATATTGATGTTATATTCTTGTAATGCATTTTTGAACTTAATTTCGTCTTACTTTTGTAAAAGTTGAATTATACATTGAATCGAGTTATTGAGTCGTTCAGATACTTTGGGTCAAAATGGTTTAGTTCAATACGTGGCACATCCTCTTTCATAAAAACGCGTTTATGATCTGGAAAAAGCGGGTATGGTTTGTCAAGTTACCTAATAGGTTAAACTTTCGACATCTTCGTGGGACATATATATTCGTTTTTTTTTCAATACACATACTATATATTAATCTGGCTAAATAAAAAAACATATTAATATTAATTTATGTTTAATTTGTAACAACATTTGTAAGTTATTATGAACAATCATGTACGGGTATTCATATCCTACGGTCCTACCTATCATAGATGTGTTGATCAATTACATCAATAATGTCTCGGATATGATGCTAATTACTAGCTATACTACTTATGATTACAAGCTTAGAGATGAAGCAGAGGAGCCGTAGGTCCGATCTGTAGCCTATACTCCCATAGTCCCATTGACGTGAGATGATATTGAGATGATTAGGGGTGGCAAATGGGTCATCGGATCGGTTCCGGGTCGGGTTGTGGCGGGTCATTTCGTATCAGGTCGGTCGTAACGGGTCAAATGATCTTTCGGGTCGGTTTTGGGTCGGTTCCATCGAGGAAATTTTGTGCCGAATCGGGTCGGTTTCGAGTCGGGTCACAATCGGTTTTAGCTAGTAATGGTTATTTCAATTTTTGGCATTACTCATTGTCGGGCCATAGGAGGTCGGGTCGGTTCATCATCGGGTTGTGTCGGTTCGGGTCATCATCGGGTCGGGTCTTGTCGGGTTTGATTGATCATAATTTCGGGTCTTATCGAGTCAGATTCTCGGGTCAACGAATCGGGTCGGGTCGGGTTTGCCAGCCCTAGAGATGATGCTTTGACAATTGATTCGGCTTTTACAAAATTACAAATGCATTGACTCCATCCACTTCTTTCAAAATTTTCACTAGTTAACCTTTAATCTAAAAAATCAACTAAATTAAACGTCGACAAATGAACTAATAAGACTAGGGAGAAACATTTATTTATTCCCACGAAATTAAACATAAAAGATTTAAGGGAAGTGGGGAACGAATGGAAGGAACCAGCTGGCAAATGTATACTCACAGACTCTCATAGGGTAGTAATTGTTTCACTCTCCAAATTATCTTTTACACTCATCCTTTTCACTTCGTGTGAGGAGTAAGGTCTCTACCTAGAGGAATGTAACTTACAATAGGAAGTGTAAAAATCAATATAAAAAGTGTAAAAATCACTACCCAACTCTCATAATAGGCAATGCTCTTCAATTTTAACAATCGATAGCGATACCCATGTAATAAGTGTCGAAGATCTAATGTATCGACACTTTCAATTGTCCCAATAAAAGTTAGATGTTCTAATACGCAAATTCAAGGTGTGCGGATCAGCTGTCCCATTTTCCTATCTTACTCCGTGTACCCCACCAATCATATTCTAGCATTTTATTATTTTATTTTTTAAAATTATATTTATTTGGAAATATTTATGAACCAATAACATGTAATTGGTGGGTTACACGAAGTGTGATAGAAAGATGGGGCGTGTACTGACATCCAAGTATATCCCTAGGGCAAAATTGTCATTTTCGCCGTTATTTAATCAGCTTGTGTTGCGTCGAATTTGCTACAAATCTTATAACAAACTCATAATCCTTACCAACTTTCCAAAGACAGTTAATCAAAACAATAACACGGCCACATTTTTACATACACGACCAAGTTTTACTACAGTAATTTTTTTTTTTTTTTGTTTAGATGAGGGTGATACGACGAAGTTACATTGCGGTGAATTGCAAGAAACTCCTGCTCTTATTACTTACTGGGTTACTCTCCTCTCCTCCTCACCAACATTTGTTCTGTTATTTTTCTGAAAAGCTCGTGAGTTGCCCTTGAAACAACTTAGCTTCAAATTCAAGATTTCCCCTTGTTCGCCCAAAATCATCCGTCGTCCTCAGCTTCTTGTTAACTAGCGTAAGTATTACTCACTTGTCCAAGTTATATTTAGTATGGTTGCTAGTAAAGAGTAACTATACATGTGAAACCCTAGCATTTACGTGTTCGTTCGATATCGTCGGCCATTTTCTTGCGTATGTATGTGTATGTTATTGTTTAGTATGTGTTGTAATTTGGCAAATGTAGTTGGACGTAGTGAAAGACTTTATCTTTAGCTATTGAACTTGGGATTATTATTAAGTAATTTGGCGCGTTCGGTTCGATTTCTCGACGACCAGATTCTTTAAGTTGAAGGTTTGTTCTGGTGAAATTTGGCAATGTAATTGTAGTTGAGGCAAAAAGATTTTATCTTTACTGGAATTAATTGGGTTTTGCTTGATTTCTTTGAATCTTGATCGCCAATTACTTATGGCTGATGTTATCCTGAAACTCTAGTTTATCAACTAGAGTGGCGCTGAAATATGCACTAGGGAGCTAGTGCAAAAGCCGGAGGTGCAAGAGGCTTTATTGCGCTGAAATCTGATCAAAGGACGATGAACACCACTCTGCCGGCTGCATATATCTCAGCTGAAGATGTTGCCAAACTCCAACAACAATACATCACAGACAACCAAGGGTATTGAGTTATGACTAATACTACTCATTACTGATGGTTTTAAGTCTTTTAACAACATTTATTTTGGTGCAAGGTACATCAGCGGCAACTGCACTTGTTACAGCCGTAGCAGCTGCGCTTATATCCAAGTATCCCAACTGGTCTGTTGCTGCCATCAAATCTGCCTTTATGACAACAGGTAACTAACTATTTTTGCTTACACTGTCTCAATTCATCACAACTTAGTTTCATTGTGATTGATTCTGTTGGATGGGGATGGTTTTCTAATTGTTGACTGTCATAGAAGAATAGCCTAGTGTTTACATTTCCTTTTAGCTTGCGCGCAGTATGTGATCTCTGGTGGTTTTTGCGTTGCCAAAGTCTTGGGAATTTTGATACATTTTGTTGTGAGAGGATGTGTGAAGGACCGGCTTGTTACATCTGATTGGCTATAATTGCAACAACTCGATTTCTTGGTACATGCATGACGATTGTGATTACATGAAATGTGAAGGGTTTGAGGCCAAAATGATGATTCATATGAAATAAAATTAGAGACCTTAAGAATTAAGAGAAATGAGTAATTTGATTGTATATTTGCTGTTAGAGCTTAAGCTTGTATGTATAGCCAAGTGATGGTCACACCCCTTCGGCCTTTCCTTACTGCTCATTGCACAATATCATATTTGGCAGCCATTAACATCTCAAAGGCCGAAAAGTGCATGTTTTTTGTTCAGACTGTATTGAAAAGAAACAAAAAGGCCAAAGCCATGAATTCTTGATTTCTGACTACATCTCAGTTAAACAGCTACAAAATCTCCTGATCCTTTAGCTACATCAATTCTGTATAGCCGTCTTACACCGTTGCTCCCTTATTGCTACAGGATGATCTGTCCTAGCTTTAATTAACAAGGAAATTAACAGGTAATGTCGAAGATTACTAAGCAATAACAGCGATATTTGTATGAAAATTGAGGGGAAGAAGTAAGAGAAAATGAGTAATGTCATTATTGATAACTTGCTGAAGGTTATTAAACATGTATAACCTAGTAATGGTCACCCCTTCCTTACTGCTCATTGCATAGTGTCATAATTGCTTTATTGAAAAGAACAAGAACGCCAAAGCTACAAAATCTCAAATTCAGTTAGCTAACATCAATTATATGTAGACATCTTACATCTTTGCTTCCTAAATTGTTATAGCTTTAACAATACAAACGACGTCCTTGACTAAAACATGGGACAGGACTACATGTTCCTAATGGCTGCACACAGGTTTCTTTCGCGGCATATCAGGTAAAAGCTGCCATAGACATTAGCTTCAGTGGCCTATTTTCTAAATCTGATAGCCTTGGGCCTGGTGCAGCACCATGTCAAGGTGTTCTGGATTGGAATGCAGACTTGAGCTCTTTTGGCCACTAATCCTATTGCTGTACTTTTATACTGTATGGAAAATCAAAAAGCTGATCGATATTCATTCTTTGTGTTGGTGAAAAGAATACGAGTATGTCTTAAGAATTCATATGCTTAATTTCATTCTATCAGATTCTAGTGTTGTTGTACTTGACATGTTTGTGTTGCATATGTTTGTGCAGCCAAGCCAATGAAGAAAAGGTACGACTACGATCCTTTAGGATTTGGCAATGGCTTTATCAATCCGGAAGCTATATTCGACCCAGGACTGGTATATGACATTGAAAACGAAGATTATGTTAGATATTTGCGTGGGGCTGGATTCTCAGATGCTCAAATACATAGAAATATCCCATATTTAAGAGATCTAGTCAAGGCAACCAAAGGAAGATTGAATGTTAATAAATCTCAATCTCCCTTCCTTTGGTGCCAGATTGAAGCTGGGGGGAAACTGTGACTTCGAGAGAAGGCTTACGAGTGTAAGTGAAGAGCCGTCCACGTACAGGTGCAAATTTGAGGAGGAAGTCGAGGGACTTCATCTCGACGTTTACCCTAACACACTTTCCTTGGAGAGATCAGGAGAAGTAAAGGAGTTTCAGTTGTCTGTCAGTTTAATTACACTAGATATTGCTTAAAGACAAAATACGATTTTTTTATTAAAGCAAGATTTTTGATCCGTAAGCTTAAAAACTCAGCCAAAACATACGACCAACTAGTTACGACTACGAGGAAGCATTTGATATGAAACCGAACCAAATAGAGTAACATTTTCAAACTCTAAATCATGTACAAACACGGTATTACATAAACTCTAAATTATATCAAGGGGACATCCCACACACCAAAGCTGCAAGTACATTGAAATTTCTGGCAGGAAGTCCTTCATTTGGCTCTGGCTTTACCAATATACATAGGCCTGCCTGTGATTAGCAGATGCAACTTCTTTCATCCCTGAAATTGCAGATGAAGATTACTCAAAAGTGTGCCTTAAACACAAAAGACATGCGGTGAATCTGACCAAGCCTTAGAACGCACAGAGATATACATAAAGCTTATATTCATAGTCTGACTCATTAATGTAACGCCTGCTGCCATGGCTCACATTCTGCTCATCATCGCCTCTGGAAACAATGTTTTACCATACTAGAATGACTATGAAACAATCCCACCACAACCCACCCCTCCCAAAGAATAACCAAAAATTGTCGCTCAAAAGTAAAAACCCAATAGTTGTTTATAGTGACCAAAACAAGTGCAGACATTAACAATCCCTACGGGCAAACTAAGGGGTACACATCGATCAATAACAACATTAAACTGGCATGGGAAAGAAGATGAAAGAATTGCCAAGAAATACTTTAGTCCATAGTCCCTTACTTCCCGGCCCAACACAACCTCAATACACAGAATGTTTCTGCTCCAAATACTTGGCCTTTCATCATACTCATATATGCGTCAACAAGTTACTAATGATGGTATCGGAGCGTTGAATTCCTTCTAATTACCATCATCAAGTTTCCTTCTTTTTCATAACTTGTGCCTTTTACAAACAATGGAAGAGATGCAGTGACATAGTCATTCTATGGATCATAAATTCTTGTTCTAAGGAGATAGCTGACAAGTCTTCTCTTTTGTGAAATTGCTAAGGACATATGGAAGATATTGTGGGAGATTTGATCAGTTTAGTGGTACTAGACTTTATCAGGTTCAGAACCAATTTAATGAGGTATCAAACGGATCAGACTCAATCTCTACTTATTTCACCAAACTCGAGAAAGATTAAAAGAATTGCGTAGCATTTAGTCTATGCCAGCCTGCACTTTTGGATGCACATGTGGTACGTATCAAAAAGTTGCAAACTATGAAAAGGTTCAGAAATTGGTCAAGTTCCTCATGGGTCTAAATGAGAGTTATAAATTCTAATGCTTATTAATCCTTTATGGGTTGTATAAGAAATGTGATTGCAAAATAGCCAGATTCCCCAACACCTGTAGGCTGTAGAAGTCGCAGGCAGCAGGGAATCTGGCTGCCACTTCCCCCCAGATACTGAGTTACTGACAGTGTCTACGCCACCAGAGAGAGTAAAAATAATATTTTGTAACTGAATAAAATGCTGGCAGAAAATTTGACTGACTTACTGTATTTACGGCCATCAATTCAATGGTTTTACCCTTGACAACATACCTCTCGAAGAAGTACTTTTCTGGACAAAAAAAAAATAAAAAAATTAATTGGCTATTAGTCTCTAAAACGCCATTTGGGGTGAGAGAAAAAAAGTGTAAAAGTACAACAGTAGGCAGAGAATGAGAAAAGGTACTCCTGATACGCAATGCAAAGACGGACAAACATTAGTCAACTAAATATTTAATCTCTCCATCCCACTCCAAATTCCCAGCTTCCCTTCTTGGCCTATCCCACTAATCCAAATTGGCAATTAGATCCCTTATCAAATTATAATTACATTTGTCTTGATGACGACTATCAACAACATCATTACCCAAGAGCCTAAAAGGCGGGGTAAGGGAGGGTCGGATGCACGGGAGCCTTAACCCTACGTAAAAACATAAGAGGCTGCTCGCAGACAATGAGGTTCCTCGGTCCCACTTTGTGTGCCACTCCCTGTACCCCTCCAATCAGATTTCAGGAAATCATTAAATATAAAAATTGAAATGAATTTTTTAAGGTTATAATATGAATTTTGCTTTATTCCATTATATCCCAAAGTTAAAGAATAGTTAGTTGATGAAAACTATATAAGAAAAATACTGTATTTATTTCTACAATCAGAATCCAGCGCTACCGGAGGAATTCGGCGACAGCATAGAGTTGAGATCCTGCGATGGTCTGCATCGTCACTGCTTGTGTAAGGTGATCCTCCCCCCAAGATACAACTGTTTCCTATAAATAATCAAAACAAGGACCAACAAGCCTTATTCCCGAAATGATGATTTGGGGTCGGCTAATTACAACGTAGGGATGGATTTGAATCATTTATGCATGTAAAAGCAAACCTGATCATCCTTGTCACAATTAGGCATTTGTCCAGCTTGTTGGACACGCTCTGATTGTTCACATGGAGAAAATCACATTCGATTTGCAGCTCATTGCATATTAGAGAATCATCTCAACCAAAAGTTTAGACTGATGGTTGAGATTCAATAATTGGTTTTATACCTTAACACGACCCCTCACGCAAAGGCCCATATGAGCTAGAAGCGTGGGTAATAATATACTGGCCCACAAGCAACAATTTAAAGGGAGCTTCTTTATACCGAGTCTCCAACATAACAAAGGAGGGGCTATCAGGATTTGAACTTGAAACCTGAGGATCGCTAAGCCTTTGATACCATATTAAAGAGCCAACTCAACCAAAAGTTTAGACTGATGGTTGAGGCCCAATAATTGGTTATATCTTAACATTGCAACCAACAAAAAAATCTTCCAAACAACACCACCTGTTATTTTTAACACAGAGTTATAAATAATCAAAAACACTCATAGTAATTATAAAAGACTTATTACTAAACAAATAGATTATTGTAGGCATTTAAGTGCAAAGTGCTACTTATTAAGCATATATAACGTGTTTGTAATCACCGTAGAATTACTAGAAAAATTAAGGGGGAATAAAAGGGTAAATTATCATTCAACAATTCATCTACCGGTAATTAGAAAATTACATGTAACCAAAAAAAAAATTAGAAAATTACATGTAACCAAAAAAAAAAATTAGAAAATTACATGTAACCAAAAATTTTTAGAAAATTACAAGGCAATTAAGTTTGATAATTGATCAACAAGATAAATCTAAATTAGATCAAACAAACAATTAAGACGAACAACCTTAACATCCCACCAAATAAGCTGAGTAAAGAATTTACCTTTTTTTTTTTTTTTGGAGCAGGCGGTCGTCAGGTGGCTGGTGGGCATTTTATATACCAAATAAGATAAATCTACATTTTATATACCAATTCACAATTTAACTTTTCCATAAGAAAGTTATTGCCCCCTCTACGGTACTCAAGATTCATGGGCATACGTCTCCCAGGATAGAACGGATTGCGTCCTTACCATAAGTAGTACTCCAATATAGTAAGGCTCCGGCGAACTCAACATGTGCTTGTACTCAATACCGACGACACAGACAAGGGAGACAAGATGGCTCATACACAAGACTTTAGACGCTTAAGCAACATTTACACAATTAATTTTATCATCTAAAAGACCGACATAAACGCCTTTATATAGGCAATGAAGTGACACGAAGTGAAAAGGTACTAACGAAACAATGTATCTATTCATGATGAATGGAGACATCTTTTGGAAAATTAAGTGAATTTGGACAACCGTCAAGATACAATGTATCGTAGATTTCTCATTCATAAATTAATTTTATTTTATGAAATAAAATTTCCAACAATCCCCCACATGAATGAGAAATTCCTTATTCACCGTAAGATTTTCCAAAGATCTAAATTCACCACTTTCCCCCACATGAATGAGGAATTAGCGAATTTTACTTTTCACTTCAAAACACAAAACTGACACGACAACACAATGTATTGAGTACAAATGAAGAAGAATTGCATCGAGATAAGTAGGTTTTACCCTTTGAACTTTCCCTAGTGAAATCTATCGGATTTACTCGGTCAATCGGTGGACAAGTGAGCCTTGAACCGTCAACCTTTAGTGTAAACCAAGACAATAGAAGTCACACAATCTCCTTGTGAGCATAGTTGGTTCTCACTGTTGCGTCCATTTTGGCCGTGGACACCGCCTGGTCTCATGAGTGTTTGGAGAATTAGGCCTCAGAGATTCTCATTGAAGCGGCCCACACTTCACACTCACATAGGTAATTTCTACAGGGATTAAACATCTTCCCGTCCGAACTCATCGGATTTTTTAGAAATTATTAAAAGCATTTTAAAGCTTAACCTGAACTAAACACTGTCTAATCAGGAATGGATAAATAAAAATTCGACAATGTGTCACTTGTCAATCATAACTTAGTTGTCTCTTTGAACCTAGATCATGGATCTCCAATCAACAAGGTAGAGTTACCGCTATACTGACTTTTTGACAGGCCTAAAATCCATTCTCTAATTTAATTATCTCTCTATTGGTGGATCCAACACGTGTCACATAATTGCGCATAATATACGTGACAACACTAGAGAGATACACAATAACGGTCACGTACTATGATGGGGGTATATAGTACTCTTACCGTTACACAAGTATACATTTTCACAATTTTATGTGAAATATCAGTTTATGACCGACTTTTCCAAGTGTAAGATTTATTTAAATTTTCAAGGCGTCTCAAAAAACTATTCAAATAAAACTTACTAGTTGTATTATTTTAGGCGTCCCCAAATTCACAAAAAAATTATTTTTCATGTAGATTACCCGGGTACATGAGTTTTTCTCTACGTGCACAAACACCTTTTCAGGTTCCAAATTAGGTCATAAACAACTTGTCAACGGTTATATTGACATTTTAATTCGCATATAAAGAAGTAATTCCATGTCTTTTAGTGATTTTGGAATGCATTCCTTTCAAATGGAAATTATTTCAAAACACAATATATAATAACCTCTCTACAAGGAAGTTAAACACCATTTTTCTACAAAAGAGAATTAGAGATGTGCACTCCTACACAAGGAAGTCACGCATTCTTTCTCTACAAAAGAGAATCAAGGATAAGGAACCACCTTTCTCGCAAGGGACTTGTCCAAATCAAATCTACATTAGTATGGTTCTAAGAAAAACAATCGTTTTTCATGCCCATACAACTCATTATCCACGGTAACATATGATACCACATAAGTACATAACTAAAATATCGAATCATTATTCAACAAGAAAATTAATCCTGCACATGTAGATCTCATGGGATCATCGCCACATACAATTGCCTTATGACAAACAATTAACAAAATTAGTTAACGAATTCTAGTTTACCGAACCAATTTGACCGCCATACAACCTGTTACTTACCAAGCCAGAAGGTTAAACATGCAAATGTCATAAAGGATCATAAATTCTCATCATTTGCCACACACACGTCACACATGTCGTATGCCAAAGTTAGAAAGGATGTACGTGTTGGTGCCATCATCATCATCAATTACATATAAAAATAGTATAATGCATTCCAAGATAATCAAATAACAAACATATGATTGATTACCTCTTGATCATCATGTATCGTATCATGATCATCATGATTCATGTACGCATATACATCACTACGTACACATGTGCAACAAAATGAAACGAAATCGTAACATACCTCTTGAATGTGGAAGAAGTCAATCGTAAAAGTGCCAATATGCACATTAAAAGTGTCGTTGAAACAAATTTAACAAAAAACCAAATTATGATTACTTACCCGGCATTGCTTATGATGTTTGGCACAACGAACAGTATAGGATCACAAAAAATAACGTCTTAAGATTGTTAGAGAAAATATGTATATCCTTATACTATGTTCAATCTTGAAACCAAATCACACACAAAAGGTTAGAAAAAATTAATCAACCAAATAATTATGTAAAATGAAATCATTAATCATATAAAAAGAGCAAGAATAATCCGAGCCCAACGAATACACGTTGTGTCCTTAAGACGTTATTGCCCCCTCTACGGTACTCAAGGTTCATGGGCATACGTCGCCCAGGATAGAACGGATTGCGTCCTTACCATAAGTAGTACTCCAATATAGTAAGGCTCCGGCGAACTCAACATGTGCTTGTACTCAATACCGACGACACGGACAAGGGAGACAAGATGGCTCATACACAAGACTTTAGACGCTTAAGCAACAAGATATTCTGGGGGCAAATTGTTGTATGAGACGGTTGTGAGACCAGATCCAATACTAAAATCTCAATAAATTACACACTATCCTCTACATTATTTTATCTCACCATATTTTGTGCATTTCTATGGTGAATACTACATTAAATTGACTCAAATATTTATATTAAATATTCGAGTTTTTATATTACGAGATTAAAGATTTATATATATATATATATATATATATATATATATATAAAACTCAAAAAATTATAACGAAAATTCAAGGTTTAAGTTAAATTAGAAATTTACATTAAAAACTCAAGCTTTTAAGTTCAAAACTCAAATATTAGCATAAATATTTAGAACTCGTAGTTTTGATTACAAAACTCAAGGTTATAACTTATTAACACTTTTTTTTTTCATTAATGAGCTATCTTCTTTTTGGGCCCGTCTCACAGATGAGACGGTCTCTCATGAGACTTGCTGTATTCAAGGATATGTCTTTCTTTTTAGACTCTGGAATGAATGTTTGGGGGTTTGGAGGGTAAAAGAGTCATTACAGGGTAGGAATCATGGATGATTGGGTAAGAGTAAAATCCTACGAGTATTACGTTGAGAATCAAAGTTAGGCCCTGTTTGCTATGACTTAGGCCATGTGCGATTGGAATGCATATTTCTGATCTGATTTGATTTGATTTGAATAAATCTGATTTGATTTGAAAACACCGTTAAATGAGTTGAATCGCACAAGGCCTTATTCTCAGATGAATTCAGATCATATCAGAATTTTTCAGATCAGATCAGAATTATTCAGTTCAGATCAGATCAGATTGGAATTATTCAGATCAGTTCTGATCAGATCAAATGATTGAAATTTGGTTCCGTTCAGGCAAATAATTTTTTTTAAAACTATATCATTATTAACACTAATTCTTTTATTTTTAATGATTATAGGTTACAAAAATAAAACTAAACAAGTAAAATTTTAATAATAATAATAAAAATAATAATTATTATTCTTAGAATTATAAAACTATTAAAGAATATGTTAAATTGATGTGTTCAGTTAAATTTTATTAAGTTCAAAAATCAATCAGATAAGAGTCATTCAAATCAGATCAGATCAGATCAAAATCATTCAGATCAGTTCATATCAGATCAGAATCATTCAGATTAGATCAGATCTGATCTGATTAGTTCGTTTCGGTTCAGTTCAGTTCAGAAAGATGCAGTTCTATCAAATGAGGCTTTAGTCTAATGGTTAGGATTTAGGAAACTTACTGATTGAGAGTTATCCTGGGTTCGATTTCTCATATTCCCACCTCCTATGTACTAAAAAGATCCTAGAATGTTGCATACGAATCGAGAGAGTGGAGGATATCCAAACGAGTCATTTGTCGTTTTCTCATTTATTAATCCGTTAATCTAAAAAAAAAAACATGATAACTAATTAAATGCTTCTCCTAATCTCACTAACCATTATTATTATTAGTTCGGCGACGGTCGCCCAAATCCGCATAAAGGCAGTTGTTATCGAATAAGGGTGGTGGTCAACTGAGTAAGGCGGTTGTTGCCGAAGTCCGACAATGGTCATTAGAGTTACCTAAAGTAGAGCTAGGTTGCGATAGTAAAAGTCTGATGGAGTTAATCGAGTGGAGTTAGACTGTTTGGTTAGTATAGTTAAATGAGTGAAGCTAAACTGATTAGTCCGTAGAGTTAAACGAAATCAACACCTCATATTACTTCACACCTAAACACGTTATTACTTCTCACTGGATATGCCCCTAAAATCGAATATGTTTTATCAAATTATATAATCCACATTTTTTTTAGGGTCAACTCGGTGCTGCGTTACAGAGTTTGGGTAGCGGGGCTAAGCTCCGCTTCAATTACATCAGATAGCCACACCGGACCAATCAAGTCCCAAGACTCATCGACCTTACTAGACACTGCCCATTTAGCTAATCTATGGGCACCTTCATTAGCCTCACGGTAACAAAATGAAAACCTAACAACATCAAAGGACGACAACAAGTAAAAACACTCATCTAAAACAATCGACAGGGTATTCGCCAGCTTCCTTTGTGCGGCAAGAGCATTAATGACCCACTGGCAGTCCCCCTCCAAAATCACCTTGCGCACCCCTTTGGCATCTGCCATCATCAATCCTGTCCTAACCGCCATCCCATCAATCACCGCCGGTTCCCATCTCCCATTAACAGCCTTCAAACCCGCAAAAACCAACTGCCCCTTCTCATCTCGGGCCATATACCCAATCCTAGCTCTATCCCCATCCGCATTAGTAGCCCCGTCGACATTAATTTTAATGAATTCCTCTCCCGGAGCTTTCCATCTCACCCCGTCTCTGCTATGCGATCTCCTCTCCCCGGAATCATTCGCCTTCCAGAATCCTCAAGATAGTTTTCTGCTCGTAGCCACGTAACTTATAGGAATCATGCTCATGTATTGGATTAATAAAAACTAGGTTCTTAACGTGCATGCATATATAATTTGCTTCGACTTGCTCATATATTATGAAATTTGCGACACGCATAAATCAACACACTAACCTGGTTATTCGGAACAAACAATTACGACAATTAAAAAACACATAGACTTGAAAACCGTTATGATAAATATATTGGGGCCCTCAGGTGGACCTTCTTGTATTGTTGTATCGCAGATCTCAGTGTCGTTTGCCAATGAATTCAAGGTATAGTCTTGACCCTTGTATCCCACGTAGCCTAGTTGTCTTGTATTGATTTGAATAGTCTACGGTCGTTGGATGTCGTAGGTTTGGTGTATGGGTGTATGTGTGTGTTTATTAATCTTTTCCCAACCTTCGTTGTTGAAGATGTAGGTAGAGAATTTGTATCTAAGGATGCACGAATATGTGTGAGAATTATTATTCGAGACTCATGTGCTTGTTCATGGGTGTCTCGGCTATATTTTCTTACGTAAGTTTTGAAGAATGAAATCGGGGTTCTATTTATACTAGGAGGTGAATGACATTCTACTAGCATTAGGACTTGTGTTGGTGATGTCGACGAGCCAATCAGAGGGAGTTAGCAATCCTAACGTAGGAAGTGTCCTAATGGTAATAGAAAATTAACATAATCTCCCATGCTTATCTTACAATATTTAATTAGATTAGAAGTAATTTAATAGCTAGGCAAATTGCTAATGATTTAGGCACGTTTCTACGCAGAGTAGATTTGTGCTCCGAACAAGAAACCGATGCCAGTGGCCGGGTGACATCATCGGATTATTATGCAAAAGGCATGCATTCAACGTTTAAGTATTGGCCCAATCCATATTAGAATCATCTAAGCAACCAAAGCCCGATTTATTAACCCATAATTTCTAATCTAATAAGTAACCCAAAAAGGCTATTTTGACTAAACATGGTAATTCGGGTTTAAACTGATAAATCACACCCATTGGCAAACGATACCGTTCAACGCGTGTCCACCTCCGTTTTCATCATCGGGCGCTAAAATGGGTGCAAAAGTAGGGTGTCTACATATTCCCCAAGTTTTATGCCGTATATACTTATAACTCAACATCTAATCACAATTCCAAAAACTGACTGATTCTAACAATACAAAATGTTTTTATCATCATTAGCATCATGGGTAAGTCTCCAAATTGATGACTGAATCTTTTGTTTAGGTATATTGCTTCTATAACCCTACGATTTTGTGATTTTTTTGTATCAAATTTTTATGTGTTACTTTAGTACAAATGAATTTAGTACTCCAATGGTCACAATGCCGTGAATTTGGATGTAAATGAATTCGGATGAGTATACTATGCTGTAAATTTGGGTATTAATGTTTACCTTTAAATTAGTTTACTGTTTGGGGCCCATGTGTTAGAATTTCGCACAGGGCCCCCAAAATCTCCGAGACGGCCCTGATGGAATTCCTCTTCCCACGTGTTTTAGCTTTTGAGTGGAAGTAGGACGTATTCCTATCACCATCTCGCAAGGCAATTGGCCTGTACCTATTCCACCAAAAAGTCTCCTCCAGCCGGCCTAGAGAGCCAATTTCATCCTCTACCATTTTCAGTTCCTCGATAACTCCTGGGCTTGGACTCATTTCTTGAAGGGTTTTGAGTCTTTTCCTCAACCACTTGATCCGCTTGCGCCAACCTCCATAAGTGTTCTTGCTCCAGCTTGTCAAGGCGTCACTACACTGTGTCATTCTCATCTCATACGACATCCCTCGTTCCCAGGCCTCACGCACCACATCCTCCACGTCCTCTCCATGCAGCCACAGTGCCTCAAATCGAAAAAATTTCCCACACACATCATTCTCAGATGAAATTTGTCCCTCGGAAAGACAAATTGGAAGGTGATCAGAGCCTTCCCATATAATGTGTTTATTGCACGTAATAGGGAACAACTCAGTCCACGTATCCGAAGCTAGAAACATGTCGAGCCTTTTCTCCACATGGGCGTCCCCCTCCCTCCCGTTTGTCCAGGTGAAGGTGTGCCCCATGTAACCCAAGTCACAGAGGCCAGTCGTATCCAAGGCTTCGCGGAACCCATCCATCAAATTTTGGTCCCCCGGCAGAACACCCAATTTCTCCGTCTCAAACAAAATTTCGTTAAAATCATCAAAGACCAGCCACAGAATTGTTGATTGGGCATGCCATTTAATTAAGCTCCACGTAAAAAACTTCTCCGTCGAATCTGACCACCCATACACTCCAGTTGCACGCCAAGTCACTCTGTCACCTCCTGTAACAGTAATATCTATGAACCTCCTCGACATAGACACCAAACTCACATCCAATTCTCGCTTCAATAACATCGCCAGCCCCCCTGACAGGCTAATTCTCTCCGCACATACCCCTCTCATTCCTAGCCTCACCTTTAACCGTTCAATATTCCATCTCAGCGCTTTGGTTTCTGAAAGGAAAACCAAAGTTGGGTCTTCTTTCCTAATGAGATCATGTAGGGAGTTAACTGCCTCCGGTGACCCCAACCCGCGGCAGTTCCAACTTAGAATCCTCATTGCTGTTCATGGAGTGGATCCTCGTCCACCTCCGCTACTTTTTCGATTGACTCACCTCTGGTGCCCCTACTCCATTTACTGCTCAACGTGGTACTACTGTCAATTTCCATATCATCATCCACGCTCTTCCGCTTAGGCTCACGACTGGTCATCCCAGCTAGGCTGGCACCACCACTCGTGGGCCTCTGAATACGCTGAAACTTCCCCACGCTTCTGTTCCCGACCTCTAACTCTGGCTCCCCACCTTTCCCCTCCATCAAGGCTTTAGAAGTCTTCCCCTTATCAGTCCCCTTTTCACCCGTTTAGTATCATTATGTTCAATTGTCAGGAACCCGTCCCGTCCTGCCCCACCCTTCGTAACTGTAGCAAGCCCATGACTATCATCCAAGGTTGAATTACCCAGCGCCTTCGCA
This sequence comes from Spergularia bocconei, assembly GCA_963457585.1. Lineage (NCBI taxonomy): Eukaryota > Viridiplantae > Streptophyta > Magnoliopsida > Caryophyllales > Caryophyllaceae > Spergularia > Spergularia bocconei. The sequence continues at coordinate 13,303,979 of OY734959.1, forward strand.
ATCTCTGCCACCTCTGGCTGATCCACCCCCTTCTGTCCCACACTCGCATCTCTACTCTTTGTAACAAACAGAGGCCGCACCACACCTCCTTTCGAACCCGCTCCCTTATCCAGCATCTCCCTCTGCATCCTTTTCCACGGGGATGCCACAATTCCCATAAAACTCCTTAATGGTTTAGAATCGTCGTCCACCTTATCACGGTCCCTAATACCAAGCCCCAATCTACCACACTCAAAACAAAATAATGGGAGCCTTTCATATTTCACCGGGAAAGACTCCTCTCCCCCCTCCCCTTCATTTTGATTTTAATTGTATGCAACAATGGCTTCCTCACATCAATTTTAACTCGCACACGTAGTGATTTATCAACTCCTACATCATCACCAGCATACACTTTCACAAAAACCCCCAATTTATTACCTAACATTCTAGCATTTTCCAAATTAACCCTCCCTTTCACTGGCAGATCATAAATTCTAGCCCAGATAGGAACAAAATTAAGGTCAATAGTAGAGAGTTTTTGATCACCTGGGACGTCGCTGAGCATTATGATGCTTCTCCCAAAATGCCACGGTTGTCCTTCAATGACTTTTGATTTGTCCTTCCAATGGTGAAATTGAAAGGTGAAGATGTTTTTCTCAATCGGCCGCCCTTCAAACCCATACCTCGGTTTCCACACATGGTCACGGAGGGTATCAACAAGCGCCTGAGCGTTGGCTGATTTCGTCGACCACACTTTGCCCATTATCGCCAGTTCCGCCTTTGCGTTCTCCTCCTCATCACTGTCGATTTGCCACTCCTCCTCGTCAAAAGCCTCTTACTCTTCAGTGCCCTTTATCGCCCTATCAACCCTTCAATTTTCCAGATTCGTTTCCTCGTTCTTTTCCATGACGAACCAGATGTCCAGATGAATCCCCGCTAAAATGAGAAAGAAAATCGGCCGGAAAAGCCGTACAGATGCTCCCGGAAAAGCCGCCCCGAAGAAACCCTAGAATCGTCTCTAAGTCGCCTCAGAGTCAGCTTAGAGAGAAAAGATTATGGCGCGTATAATCCACCTTTTTCAAGTGTCCAAAGAACAAAACAGGAAAAAAAACATTTATGCATACATATGCCCAACCATACCATTTGAAAAATACAACATCTACGTAAACCAAACAATCACATTATTGTTATGACTGCCAACATCTTCCATTTGAAAGACACAAATGGTGAACCGAAAGCTAACTAGTTAAAAAAAAAGTTTCTTAATTGAATCTCGAAAATATTGTCTAAACATTATTTTTCAAAGTGTTAAGTGATAATTAAACAACACATGCTCATACAATCATATAAAAGTCTCTTTCATCTTGTCCTACACCCCGTCATTTTGGTTACGTTCCACCATTTTGAGTGAACCATCATTTGCTCTACCGACAAATACGCAATGCATCACTAACCATTTCTAAAAGACCACATTAATTAATTAATTAATAATCCGTAACTTATTATTAAACCCTACTTAAAAGAGTAAAACATAGTGTCCTTTGCCCAAACTTATGAGTCGTTTAACTCGCTTAATAGTCCACCAACCGGAGTCAATCCTCCGTATCCCCCCACTAACCCGCCACCTCATTACCACCGCTCGATCTCAATCACCGCCGTCACAACCACCATCTTTATACTTCCCCCGCCGCAAACAATCCTCCCTCCGCCTCGCCGCCACCCGCCGCAAAATGGAATCAAATCCACCGGAAAATCTCTCCGGCAGCGTCATTGACGGTTTCGTTAACGTTAAAAATCCCGCCGATGAAGAATTGACGTCGTCGTCTTACGAAAACCCTAATTATGTTCATGTGGAGGGGGAAAACGACGGCGATGATGATGTTGATGTTGATGTTGGAGAGCGTAATTCTGAAGTTATGGATGAAATTATGAAAAATGTCGTCGTTTTGACGTGTGAGAATGTGGACGGTGGTAATTGTAATGTTTACTTGGTTGGCACTGCTCATGTTTCTGAGGTAAAAATTGGGGATTTTGATCATTTTTTTTAGGGTTCTTGTTTGATTGTAATGTTGTTGTCGTGAACTTTGATTAATTAATTTTGATTCTGCATTTGTGAATTCAATTGCTTATTGGTAATGTGATATGTGTTGGGGTTTTTGATGTTTTCTTTAGTTATGTTGTGCGTATCTTAGAAGTTTTGAGTTGATTAATCCTTATAGCGCATTGCAGAACCGGGAATCGTAGAAAAACGTGGTTCGTGAGCTTTTTGATCTTAGCTGAAAATATTCATGATTGTAATTCCTTGTATAGATGCTTGATTGTCACGTTGCTTGGAACGGGAAGACTGGGAATTGTAATGCAAAAATTGTCATATGAGAGTCGTTGTCCCGCAAATGGTTAAGGAGGGTTGGGGTGGGGTTCGAGGGGGGGAGGTTGGGGGGTGGAGCTATTCTTCAAAGACGAACACCTTCTTGCTCCATGCGTAAATTGGTCAGTTTGATAGTATCGCGTAATTAGCTCTATCACAGTGTTATGCTATTGATGAAGTTGTATTCTGCTTTAGAGAAGTGAGCCTAGCAACATTTTCATTTGAATTAAGTTTGCTATTGTTTTTTGTTTACTGAGGAGGCTGTATTATGGCTTTCATTCTGAGAGGGGAAAGTATAAAAAGCCTACATGTAATTACTTGCAGGAATCATGCAGGGAGGTGCAGGCTGTTATTAGGTTCTTAAAACCCGAGGTATTTTATGATATTTCTCTTGGTTTCTGTAATTGGTTGATTGACAACTTGCTTAACAGCTTTCGTTCCTGTTTTTATTGACATTTATGTATTTCATTAATTTTTAAGCCGCTTATATGTTGGTTATACTCTTGGTTTTAGGTTGTATTTCTGGAACTGTGTTCAAGTCGTATGTCTATACTCACTCTTAAGGATTTAAAGGTCAGTTTTTTAAACCTTTTCTTGACCTTTTAATATGTTCCTCTGAGCTTTCTGACCGGTATTTTATTTTCTGAGCCGCTTTAGTAGATGAATGGCTTTCATTGATGTTGGTCGATAATACTGAAGTCTTGTTAGGTGGTTAGTTCTTGTATTGCCGTGCTTTTTTTTTTGGAGATTGATAATTTGTCATGTTCCTGCACCATCCCCTCTTCGTCATTCTGGGCCATTTCCGTTTTATATCTTTATCTTAATAGAACATTATTATAATCAGGTAGCTCTAGATTGAAGTAGACCGCTTGGTATGGCTCATACATGGGTTTAATTTGATTATCGGACATGGAAGCTGTTGAAGGCAAAGGGCTTTAGTTTTGCTGCTTTTCCCAAGCAATATATTCAGTTCTTCCAAAGTTAATTTTCCTCATCAATGATAGATCTAATTATCAATCCAATGGTGAAAACTGGACAGAGGACTGCAGTTTTGCCTATGCAGTGAGCAAAACCATAGCTGCTAGTTGGCACCTTCGAAACAAAGTAAAGTATTTGTTACAGCTTGTGCAGAGAAAAGTACCTGTCAGATCTTATACTTTCAGAATTTTACCTAACTTCTATTTTATTGTTTTAGTTGAAAACGCTGATCTTATACTTGCTCATTAACATTTCCTAAATTTATGTTACTTTGTCTTTTCTCACTTGCTTATTTTCATGGCACAATGTTCTTTTCTTTCTGTTTCTGGTTCTAATCATTCTAATTGCACTGGATATTACAGTTTTTAAGCTTTTTTGTAGATCATGCATCTGAAGGCTGATTAGTTTACATAATATGTCTCTTATTCATAAGCTCTTTTGCTTTTTTGTGATTTATTTAGTGAAATGGGTTTAAAGCAAGAACTTACAAAGAAAAATGGAAGAACTTGTAGAAAATTTTGTTGCAAAAAATTGAGGGCAATTGTTTGACGCATCTTGAGTTTGGAGTGCGACAGATATCTTGAGTTTAGTGAAATCTTAATTTTGTAAAAGTTTAGTAAATTTCCGGAATGCAAGACGAGGCTAAAGCCGACAGCAAAAGCTTGACATACGGAACTGTAGCACTTTTAAGTTGTTTATTTTCTATCAAGTTCATATTGTTTGCTTACCTGGCAGAATTTGCGAATTCTATCCATCTGATTGTGGTTTTAAAGGGCTCCTTATTTTGTTAATACCTAATATCATCCAATTGCTCATTTGTCTCAGGTACCAACCATTAATGAAATGATAGGTATGTGGAAGAAGAAGCAGAATACTTTTGGAATAATTTACAGTTGGTTTCTTGCAAAAGTATGTATATCTGTCATTTGCCCTATCACCAGTTCTTATTGTCTTCTTTGTTTTACGTCCTTGTAATAGTTGTCTTTGGATCTTTGGGTTTCTTTTTTTTTTTTTTTTTTTTTTTGTTTTTTTTGTCATGTAAAGTCATGAAATCCTGAGAAAAATATGGTGGGGAAACCGATTACTGCCATAAAACTGCGAGCGTTCCACTAGCCCAGTCGGTGAATCATTGTGACATCGAATAGCAATAGCCTGGTGTTCCCGACCACCGACTGCAGAATGAAGACAAGCCGTTTTTTTTATCCGTACACACATCATAATCCTCGTTTATGACTCTTGAAACTACTTATCAACTCAGGTGTTGAACAATGGTTTTTTTAAAAGTGCTAGCCTTACAGGGAACGGGAGAGGGTAGTAAATAAATGGTTATTTGCCGAATTGGGGAACTTAGCTATTTCTTTTCGGAAAACAGGCTTGTAATCCTGCAATTTCAAAAGTTTTATTTTGTATCTGGTCTGAAGTTCACAGTTCACTAATGTCGTTCCTTATCAGGTTGCTGAGAAGCTGGAAGTTCTCCCTGGTTCTGAGTTTCGTGTGGCATTTGAAGAAGCAGTGAAGTGCGGCAGCAAGGTTATACTTGGGGATCGGCCAGTTAATGTAAGCTTACTATTTGTGTTGTCGAAATCTTTGTTAGTTTATACTGCTGCCCCTTTTGAGATTCACCTATTCCATTGCTATATTTGTTTTAAGTGTATGGAGAGTAATATATTGAACAAGACAATGTGATTGTAGTTAACACGATTTACAGTTTATGCGAATGTGTCCCTGAACTTAGTGAGGGGGCATCTATTGATTTGAGGCTGTTACCATAGAAGGTTTTCTGTATTAACTTAGGTGAATTTTTGTTGCGGCATTTGGTTCACATATATAAGTCTGAATAGTCTCTAACCTAGTCGTGGTCCACTTTGGGGAAAATTCGCGATGCTTAATGTTCAGTATTGTGGGAACAGGTAACTTTACGGAGGACGTGGGGGAAAATGCCTCTTTGGCACAAGACAAAATTGATATATTCATTGCTTTTTCAAGCAGTCTTTCTGCCAAACCCAGAGGATCTAGAAAAAATGGTAAATCTTTCTGAATTTGTTCATCTGCTGATATTTTTGCACATCCTGATACAAGTTCCTGTATGCATTGACATCTGATATTGTGCATGCCATTCCAGTTAAAAGAAATGAATGATGTGGATATGCTGACTCTCGTGATTCAAGAGATGAGCAAGGAGTACCCCACTCTGATGGAGACACTTGTTAACGAGCGAGACCAGTTAGTGTTTCGTTCCTTTTGTGTTACTCATTCTTCCATAATTCTTGCTTGTGAGAGATTAAGTGGAAACTCTATCCAATTTTGTGTTCTTTGCTGCCTCTCTCAATTTTTCTGTATGACATCTCGTGACACCACCATGTTTGTAAAGGAATTTTTCAAGGTTCGATTTGAGAAAAATTTCCGCACATTATTACTAGGGCGAGGTCTTGGAGACCATACAACGTTTAATTTCAGTTGGCCCCAATTCAATGGGATTTAAATGTTGTTGGTCGTTGATTGTTGGAATTGGAGGCCATGGTGAGGATTTCAATTACTTCCGTCCGAAGAAATTGATCCCTCTCGTAGTTTCATAGCTTTGTGAATCATTTGTTTTGTAAGCTCACTTCTATCTGTTTACCAAAAAACTATTGTTAAACCTGTGGAGAATAGAATTGAGTAAACTTAACTAAATGTTTGTGAAAGTTTGGTTTTGTTTGGTTTGTTTTGTCTCACTAGTCGTCAGAGAAGGGCTTTGGAAAGGCTACAGACTCTGAGGATTGGAAATTTGCTTTTTAATTCTCGAAGTTAAATGTTTATAACTATATTCCTGTGGAGGGCACATTTTGACTTTTTATGGTTTCTTTTATTGTTTGTTTTGCAAATGGTTTTCTGATGATTTCCTATCTTCTTCTTTTCTCAAACCTTTTCTTCTTAACATCTGTAAAGACTTCATACTTTTTCACTTATCTATAACTATATTTTTGTTATTCATTTTGCTTCTTTTCTTTGGACGGTTTTTGGATCCCTTGCTAAATGTGTTTTCACTACTTTTCCAAGACTTGTTTGCAATGATATTTAACTTTTGTGACCCACACTTGATGGCTATAGATGACGATTCATGTTAGCCGACCCCAAGCTTTTTGGTTTGCTCCCTCTACTCTATATGGTCGGCCTTCTTTCTCATTTTGGGAATAAGGCTTGGTTGTTGCTGTAATTCTCAAAGTCAATTGGTGATTTTGCACAAGTAGTTGTGACTAGGGCTGTTCAAAATCCGGTCTACCCGAACCTGACCCGCGGGGTTTCCCAGATCGGACCGGATCGACCCAGACCAATCTCATCTGGTTAGGTACGCGGTTTCTGAAATATAACCTTTCGGTTTCCGATTTCTACGGTTCGGTTCCGGTTAAAACCCGGATTGACCACAAACTGATTTTTGTTTGTTTCCAGATCTGTTTTCAGTTTTGGGTGATGTAGATTGTAAAGTTTCTTATGTATCCCCTTCATTCACAATCCCAAACATTTGCAGCCTCTTCTCTTCGTCCTTCCTCTTGTTCTTCTTCTACTTCTCCTCTCTCCCCAAGCACACAATTAACTCTATTGTTTTTTAAATCTATTTCGTTTTTTCTCGAATTTTTATGACCTTAAAGGCTAGTATTAAATTGATTTGGAGGTAGTTGAAGGATAAATTATTGAGAGATTAAAAGATTGGAAAAGGTTAAGGTTGGATTTTTCTGGGATTCGTGAAAAGTACATGTAAAGATCTGCTAATGGATTTTATATTTGAAGAATGACGAAGAATGTGAACCAATTTTGGCGAGAAGACTGAAGAGCAATGCAGATAGAAAATTGGTTTCTTCAGATCTGAAACAATTGGTTTGCTAGAATATCAGTTTTTTTTTTTTTTTTTTTTTTTTAAGATCTGAACTTTCAAAAAAAGGATTTGAGTTTCAGATTTCAAAGTTGTGAATTTGATTGTGTATCCTTGAAATAAATGGTGGCGTGCTGAGGGAAGTAGTAAAAGTAATAAGAAAAGTAAGAATGTCAGTTGTTTAAAAAAAAAATGTTATATTCTGAAACTAATTAAACGGTCTGGTTCCGGGTTTGGACCGATAAATCGGTCAGGTTTGGTACCGGTCCATGTATTATCAGTCTGGGATCCGGGTCTGGTAAACACTGCTATACGGTCTTCGGTCCATACCCGTTCGGTCCGGTGAACAGCCCTAGTTGTGACACTCTGGCACCTTTCACTTCAATTGATGGGATAGTTAAGGCTGCTTTCTTCTGTCACATCTTTCTCTTCTGTTTGTCAATCAGGTGCTGAGTTATTCTTGTTCCAGGTACATGTCATCTGCGTTGTTGCAAGTTGCAGGTGAGCGTACTTCCGTAGTTGCTGTCGTTGGGAAGGGTCATCTGCAGGGTATAAGGAGGAACTGGAAGCAACCTATTGAGGTTAGTGACTGTTGTTTTTCGCAAAAACCATTTTTTATATATCAGCGCAAGATACATCACTTGTAGTTACTTCTGTCTGGTTTTTCATAATTTATACAGTCGCCAGTGCCACACTGCCACTCATCAACACCATGAGTGGAGTCACTTGTGGGAAGGTACAAGAGCTACAGTAGTTAGTATGCTGTCTAACCCAATGTGTATAGAGACTTCACAACAGCTTAACCATAGCATTATAGGCAACATAGAGGTGAATATACTTAGAATGTTTTTGTGGAACTGAAATTGAGCTTAGTTTTCTTCTAGAAGAATCAACAGAATTCTCCTAAATGTGATTTGGGAAGATACAATTGGATTGCGAATGAAGATCTTGACTGTGATGTTAATCGTAATGGATTTACTCTTAAAGAGGGGATTCCTCACTATAAGTTGAAAATTTGTCTGTGAGTTTTTGTCTGATCATGGTCATTATTACAACATGCATTCTGAATTCTGATAGATTATAAATGCCAAGTTGTTACTCTGCTGTCGTTCAACCTTTCCTATCGACATTCAAATACTTACAACTTTCTTTCATCTTTTAGTACTCTCAAGTCTCAACCCTGCTCTCTTCACATAAAGTATTAGTTCTCTGTATTTTGTTGACACTGAAATTTCCTTATCATCTAAAAATATCTCTGTTGGACTTGCAGGTGAAAGAACTTCTTGAGATTCCATCAAGAAGTCCTATTATCTCAGTGGTGAAGGTCCTCTCAACAGTTGGTGTAGCTGTTGCAGGCGTAGCTATAATTTCTGGCATTTTCTTTGCATCTAAGAAACAGTCCTAGAGGCAGCGTGGTTAGACAGCCTGCTTGATTTGCATTCAATTTCCCAGCGTCGCTTCCTGAGTTGCGAGGGGCAATTAATGCTCGCGACTCTCAATACAGGATGGTTTACCAATCTGCAAACGTCTCTTCTCAATGGACCATGATACACCTCTGGTGATGCTTGCGCAATTTGGTGCTCTCAAGTATTTAGAGGTGGCGATAAGGCTCAAGGCCGGGATGGTCAGTATGGTAATGGTATGACTTAGAGAAGCTTTGTATTTCATAGATATGTGTGTGCGCTGAAACGGAATAGAAAGACTTTTTTTTCTAATCTATTCTCATCTGCTGTATATTTTTCCATAAAAAGTCTACTCAACAAGGCCGAGTAGAAAAAGAAAGTGTTAGAACGGTGCCTCCTCCTCTAGTTGCTGTAATGATAACTTGAATCTCTGATATGGATATATAACCTCATAGAGGCTATTCTCCTCTGTCTTCTTTTACCAAAACTTTGCTGCTTCAGGTTGGAATATTGGATAGTCTCGGTGAGCATCTCGCTCTCTCGTGACTTGTTGCTTTTCCTATGGATACACTGATTGATCCGGCCAGGATTTCATCCTGCTTACCTGAGTCAAATTATGCTCAGAAGGGAGAGACTACAGCAGGTACTTGGACTGGTTGTGCCGAATTCAGCTTCCAGTGGCATTGTGACCAGGGGTTGTTCCAATCAAGCCTGAACTTGGGCTGGCCTTAACTATTTTTATCCATTTAATATGATGAATTGCTACAGGGAGATTGCCCGCCACGGCGCAGCGGTTTCTCAGACAAGTGCAATGCCATGCACGTAATATATTTTGCTGCAATATCGTCGAAGTGGAGTGCGACTCTGTGATCAGCTAGGTATGGCTCATCAGATTACCCTTCTCATATTTCTGCCTCCTATTTCTTTCTCGCCGTTCCAGGACCTTCTAGTCTAAACCGAACTTTTCAGATTCGGTCTTAATTTGGATAAATTTCTAACTCCTATCTTTTATATACCAAAACTTCCAAAATCCTACTGATACGATTCTGATAAAAATAAGTTGTTCAACTACAAAGTTGATAGGCTTATATAAAGCTAAAACCTGTGGCAAGATACAGAATGTTGCCTAGGGTTCTAGAATGAGAAGATTGAAATGAATTTGGACGGAAAGATTTGCTCTGTGAGCATTTTGATTAAATTTCTGAATGAATGAAAAAGTTTGCAACTACATGAGGCTAGGCTTATATAGCCAGCTTGGAGATAAAATGAAAGTACAATAAGATAGGTGGCAATGCCATATTGGATGCTGCCAATTCAGTGAATTAGCCAATGATTTACTAATCATTGGATCCTAGGTAGTTAGGTGTGATCCTAGGTAGGTGGGTCTGAGCTGTTAGAGGCTCCTCCTGACAGTGACAGGCGATGTGCTGTCCTAGAATCTTCTGGAACCAGTGAGCTGTCCTGGTGACTCTGCATTCTGCCCGTTACAACAAATTCTCCTTCTCCTTGCAAATTCAAATGTTTCCCTTCTTCTGCAATTTGCGCGCCAAACTCCTTTTGATCATGAATCTGATTTGCAAGAGCAATACTGAATGTATCAACCGCCATTTCAGAGTTGCATCAATACCTTCCCCTTCAAGAGATCCTTGACCCCAAGGATCGAATTCAGGATATTTCTGCTGAATATCATACAAGAATTCCCAACTTGCATCTTCCACAGGGCATGAATCCCACTTGATCAGTACTTTGGTGGCAGAAATCCTTCTCCTCTTCACTGTTTTTCGTGCAAGTATAGCCTCAGGTTTCCTCATTGTTGGGTCTAGCTCAGCCTGAGATGGATGGAGGATTGAGTCTGGCAAGGGTCCATGGTGCTTTTTCAGTTGAGATACATGGAATGTGTGATGGATCTGAGAGTGTGATGGCAGAGCTAGCTTGTAAGCCACATGGCCTATTTTTTTGAGTATCTCATAGGGTCCATAGAACCTCTTGGCTAGCTTCTGGTTGCTTCTGATTCCCATGGAGCTCTGTCTGTATGGCTGCAGCTTGAGATAGACATATTCCCCCTTCTCAAACACCCTATCACTCTTGTGTTTGTTAGCCTGCTGCTGCATTCTGTTCTGAGCCTTAGCCAAATTTCTTCTGATAATGACCATAACCTCTTCTCTTTCCATCATCAACCTGTCCACAGTATCTACCTTACTGTCGCCTGGCATATATGGTATATGCACTGGAGGAGGACACCCATACATCACCTCATAAGGGCTCATCTTGAGTGAGCTATGGTAACTGGTATTGTACCAAAACTCTGCTGCAGGTAGCCATTTACACCAATCATTAGGGGTTTCATGACAAAAACACCTTAAGTATGTCTCCAAGCTTCTATTCAGGACTTCAGTCTGTCCATCAGTCTGTGGATGATAAGAGGATGAAAAGTTTAAGCTAACTCCATGTAGTGAAAATAACTCCTGCTAGACATTACTCAAGAAAAGTGAGTCTCTATCACTTATTATGCTGCTAGGCATGCCATGAAGCTTGTAAACAAAATCAAAGTAGGCCCGAGCCACCTCAAGAGCAGTGTAAGGATGGCTTAGGGCTATGAAGTGGGCAGCCTTGCTCAACCTGTCTGTGACCACTAGTATAGAATCATTACCCATTGAACTAGGTAGACCATCTATGAAATCCATACTAATGTCAGTCCATATGGTGTAGGGTATCGGTAAGGGTTGCAGCTTCCCAGGGTATGCTGCATTATCATACTTGCACTGCTGGCATACTGCACATTTAGACACATACTCCTTAACATCCCGTTTCATTCCCTTCCAATAGAATTTCTCTTTGATCCTCCTGTATGTTGCCTCTATGCCTGAATGTCCTGCCTGCAGTGTATCATGCATCATTGATATAATGTTTCCCTGCAATCCATTGTGACCTCCCACCACCAGTTTTCCCTTCTTGAGTAACTTATCGTCATCCCACTAAAATTGCTTGTGAGAATTTGGATCAGCCTTTAGCTCCTGAATCAGATTAGCCAAGATCTGATCTTTATCCCAGGCTTCTTTTATCAGGTCCATCAGATTGGTATTGAACCTGCAAAGACTCATCTGTAGTAATTCAGGGCTGTTCATTCTTGATAAAGCATCAACAACCACATTTTCCTTCCCTTTCTTATATGATATTTCATAGTCATAGCCCAGGAGCTTAGCAAGCCATTTTTGCTGGAGTGGTGTGGTGATTCTCTGCTCCAACAAGTACTTCAAACTCTGATGATCTGTCTTAATCAAAAAATGCTTCCCTGATAAGTACTGCCCCCACTTTGTGACAGCAAAAATGATGGCAAGTAGCTCTTTCTCATATACTGACATTGCTTGATGCTTCAAGGACAGAGATTTTTTCAAGTATGCAATTGGATGGTTGTCTTGCATGAGCACAGCTCCTATTCCACAGTTAGGCAGTGCCAAGACAGGGGTTGTAGTCATTAATTCCTTAAGTTTCTCAAATGCTGATCTTGCTGCATCATCCCACTTGAAAGCATTTTTCTTCAGCAAGTTGGTAAGTGGCTTGCTTAATCACTCCATAACCCTTTACAAACCTCCTGTAGTAGCCTGTGAGCCCCAGAAATCCTCTCAACTGCTTGATGGTCTTAGGAGTTGGCCAGTTCCTGACAGCTTCTATTTTTGAAGGCTCAGTTGCTACTCCCTCTCTAGATATGACATGCCCCAGATATTCTAATTTAACTGCCCCAAAACAGCATTTGCTAGGCTTAGCGTAAAGCTGTGACTCTCTCATAACCTGTAGCACCTCCCTTAGGTGATCCATATGCTCATCCCAACTAGTGCTGTAGATCAGAATATCATCAAAGAACACCAGCACAAATTTCCTCAAGAATTTCTGAAAGGTTTTGTTCATGAGGCTCTGGAATGTAGAAGGTGCATTAGTAAGCCCAAATGGCATCACTAAGTATTCAAAGTGACCATTATGGGTTATAAATGCTGTTTTCCCAATATCATCAGGCTCCATTCTAAGTTGATGAAACCCCGATCTTAGATCAATCTTAGTATAGTATTGAGAACCATGCAATTCATCCAGCAACTCTTCTATAAGGGGTATTGGAAATTTATCCTTAATGGTCTGCTTATTCAACTCCCTGTAGTCAACACACATTCTCCATGTTCCATCTTTCTTCTTAACAAGCACCACTGGTGAAGCATATGGGCTTGTGCTATGCTGTATCACCCCATTTTCCAACAACTCTTGAGTCATAGATTCTATGATATCTTTCTGAACCATAGGGTATTTGTAAGGCCTTATGTTCACTGGTTCAGAACCATTCTTGAGAGTTATCCTGTGGTTGTGACCATTCCTGAATGGGGGTAATTCTTTTGGCTCCTCAAAGATGTCCTGGTAGCTGTTCAGGAGGTGTCTCAATTCATTCTCGTCTTTCCCTTCATCCACCAATTGAATTGCAAAGAATTCTGGTCCACCCTCTTCTTGACATTGCAAGACAGCCAATTGAGTAGAATCCTGCAATGCTCTCCCATATATTTCAATGAGGGCTGCTTAATCACATCAGTTTTAGTACCCTTAAGTGTGTGATTCTTCCCACCAAAGCAGAACTTCATTGTGAGCTGCTCAAAGTCCCAAGTTATAGGACCTAAGGTTCTCAACCATTCAATCCCAAGCACAGCATCACAACTCCCTAGAGGAATGGCATAGAAATCTGCCTGAAATTCAGCATTTCTGATTTTCCATCTGAGTTGCTTGACCTGATAGCAGCACAGTAACTTGCCTCCATTTGCTACTGATATGTTAAATGAAGGTATTGCTTCTATCTTCAACCCAAGCTTCTCCACAACTCCCATATCCACAAAATTGTGGGAACTCCCACTGTCAATTAAGATACTCAATGTCTTTTTCCCAACCTGTCCAGGAATTCTCATGGTTTGACAGTAAGTTTGCCCTGCAAGAGCATGTACAGATATCTGTGCTATCTGACTGTTCTCATGCTCTTCTTCTGACTCCTCCTCTTCCTCCACTATCTCCAACACTCCCTCCTCAGAATCCAACATGAACAGATGTCTTCTGTTCTTAAACACATGCCCAGGGGTGTATTTTTCATCACAATAAAAACACTGCCCTTTGGCTCTCTTAGACTCTAGCTCACTATTTGCAGATCTGAATTTGGGTGTAGGTACTGAGTTGTTTGTGGGGGTAAAGGGTTTTTTGTGCCCACCTGGTGGAAAATTAGGTCTGGGGGTGAAAGATTTTGGTGTGGGTAACACAGGTGGGTGGGAAAAGGTAGTGTTTTTGGTGGGTTTGTTCAGCTGCAAGGCTGTTTCTTGTAGTCTGGCCAATCCATATGCCTCCTGGATGGTTTTTGGTTTTAACATCCTCACCATGACAGATACAGTCAGTATTGCTGCAACTCTGCAAGAAATGGCGGTTGATACAGTCAGTATTGCTCTTGCAAATCAGATTCATGATCAAAAGGAGTTTGGAGCGCAAATTGCAGAAGAACGGAAACATTTGAATTTGCAAGGAGAAGGAGAATTTGCTGTAACGGGCAGAATGCAAAGTCACCAGGACAGATATTTTTTCATTCAGACCAGATAAGAAACAAGACAAAGCATAACTAGGTTGTAAATTAAGCCTACTCAACAACACATCAAAAGAATCATGGTAAGCCTGCACAGAACCTTCCTGTTTCAACATCAGCAATTCAGACATGGGATCTTCCTGAGCATCACCAAATCTAGCCCTAACAGCCAACTTATACTCTGCCCATCCCAGTGGCACAGTAGTATTTCTCCCCTTTTCAAACCCTTGGTGCCAAGCTAAGGCCTTAGATTCAAGATGCATAGCCACATATATAACCTTAGTCACATCATCCACATTATCCACAGAAAAGTATTGCTCACATTTGAAAAGCCAACCATCTACATCACTACCATTGAAAGTAGGGAACTTTATCTTAGGAGTTCTAAGGACATTATTACCAGAGTTGATATTAGAGTTATTACCATCTTTGTAACCAGCCAGCTCTGTGGAAATTGCTGCTAAGCTCTGTGTGAGGAGATCTATCTTCTCCTTCATTTGCCGCATTTCCGCCATCTCTTCCCTGCTCCTGCGGTGGTAGGTCTTGATTTCTTCAATTTTCCCAACCCCAGTCGAGAGGAACGAAGGCTCTGATAACCAGTTGATACGATTCTGATAAAAATAAGTTGTTCAACTACAAAGTTGATAGGCTTATATAAAGCTAAAACCTGTGGCAAGATACAGAATGTTGCCTAGGGTTCTAGAATGAGAAGATTGAAATGAATTTGGACGGAAAGATTTGCTCTGTGAGCATTTTGATTAAATTTCTGAATGAATGAAAAAGTTTGCAACTACATGAGGCTAGGCTTATATAGCCAGCTTGGAGATAAAATGAAAGTACAATAAGATAGGTGGCAATGCCATATTGGATGTTGCCAATTCAGTGAATCAACCAATGATTTACTAATAATTGGATCCTAGGTAGTTAGGTGTGATCCTAGGTAGGTGGGTCTGAGCTGTCAGAGGCTCCTCCTGACAGTGACAGGTGATGTGCTGTCCTAGAATCTTTTGGAACCAATGAGCTGTCCTGGTGACTCTGCATTCTGCCCGTTACAGCAAATTCTCCTTCTCCTTGCAAATTCAAATGTTTCCCTTCTTCTGCAATTTGCGCGCCAAACTCCTTTTGATCATGAATCTGATTTGCAAGAGCAATACTGACTGTATCAACCGCCATTTCTTGCAGAGTTGCATCACCTACCTTATTTTTAAAAAGTTTCCAAATCCTACCTTATAAAACATTTTTTTATCAAACTCCTACCAAAACTTCTACTCCGCGCGAGTTTGACTCTATTTTCCGGCATTGACTTTCAAATTGACGCGATTTCCGTCGAATTGTTTCATTTTCCCTCCAATTTTTTCCTTCAATTTAACCTTCTCCCTCCTATTTTCCACATTATATCACCTTATACTCCAATTTGATCGCAAGATGTGAGAAATAGGAGAGAGAAGATCAAATTGGAGTGTAAGGTGATATAATGTGGAAAATAGGAGAGAGAAGGTGAAATTGGAAGAAATACGAAACAAATCGAAGGAAATCGCGCCAAGTCGAAGGCCAATGCCGGAAAATAGAGTTAAACCCGTCGGAGTAGAAGTTTTGGTAGGAGTTTGATAAAAAAAATGTTTTATAAGGTAGGATTTGGAAACTTTTTAAAAATAAGGTAGGATTTTGGAAGTTTTGGTATATAAAAAGGTAAGAGTTAGAAATTTATCCTATTTTTTATATCTTAAGCACAATACTATAGTGATCCCAAAGAGATGGTAAAAAAACTTCTCAACGGACTCAAAATCCCGAAGAAATTGTAAATGAGATAAAAATATAAAATATAATTTAATTCAAAATGATAATAAACATACATGGAGTAATTTGGTGGAGTTGATGGAGTTTGCCATAAATAGTAATAAAGCAATGAAAATCTTTAAATGCACAAATAAAATGTCACATGTTTTTTCCTTACTCTACATGGTGGTGTTTATTCTCAACTCCATGGGATCCAAACACAATAATTATCCGAAAAATTTGATGTGTTAAGTAAGGATAAAGATCCTCTGAAGTTGTTTTTCTTAGAGTTTCATGAAGTTTACTTGGAATGGAAATAGTTTTTTTTAAGAAAAAAAAGGTAAACACTACATGGTACTGGTAGAGTGAATTTCTATTTCAAGCAAACTCCGAGGAACTAGGTAATAAAACACAATCGGTATATGGTACCCCGGGGGTACGTAGCTCTAGGTACCCCCGGTTCAAGAGGTATATAATGAGTGAAAATTGAAAACTAATGAGTGAAATTCGGGAAATAATGAGTGAAAGTTGGGAAATAATGATTGGAATAAAGTTGTATATAATGATTAGAAATTCAGAAATAATGACTGAAAATAAATTTTGACTATAATGTTATATATAATGAGTGAAAATCGGAAGATGATGGGTGAAAATTGAGAAATAGTGAGTGAAAATTATAAAATAATGAGTGAAAATATATAATGAGTGAAAATTGTAAAATAATGAGTGAAAGTATATAATGACTATAATGTAGTATGTAATGAGTGAACAATTAACCGGGGGGTACGTAGCTCTAGGTACCCCCGGGGTACCTAATAATTTGTGAATAAAACGGGTCTAATGTACTTTATAGCTAAATATCATGCCAACCAAAACTCGTTCAGGATCAATATCTTGTTGATTATCTGGGCGGGTATTTTCCGGATGAGGATCCTCTAGAGTTGAAAATAAACTCTACCATGATAGAGTTTGGACGATGATTTTGCCAAGACAGTAATTACTACCTCTAATACAGATTCATTGAATATGGTCCATATAATAGACGTATTAACCTTGGAAGATGTTGATTTGGTTTGGCAAAACCATCACCCTAGAGTTTACTCAACAAGACAAGAATTAATTAATTTACATGTTCTGTGTGCATTTTGAAATTAATCTTCTTTCGTCGTATTACTACTTTTATTAAACTCTACTAAAAAATATCGAAGACGGAAACGCACGGCGTGACAGTAATATTATATCCCTAGACCAAGACCTGTTGCTTGGAGTCATGGCAAGACCGGCCAGCTACCAGTCCACCAACACCAGTCCAGTACTACAGTAACTTGAGAAAGAAGCTCTCCAAATTCCCAAATCTGCATTTTCTCTCTCTCTCTCTCTCCCTCCCTCCCTCTCCCTCCTCTCTCTCCAAATGCCATTCTATTTCCAGGCTAATACCACTCAAAAGCAGAGTTAGTAGACACCAAACCAAACCCCCATTTTTAGCATTATTATATATTATTATAATAAGCAAAATGAGAGTAATGATTCTTGCTTAGTCTTCACAGTTCACTCTAGTCTCACTCCCACTCTCTCTGTAATCACTCCCTCCCCCCCCACCCCCATTTTCTCTCTCCTTCACCAAATCCAACTCTGGGGTAGGACCCACCTTTCTTCCCCCTCTTTTTTTTTTTCTTTCTTTTTCTGCCTCTTTTAATCTTGATCTGTTGTTCTTCATCTTGTTTTTACTTTTATTCCCAAATGTGAGAGTTTAATGTACTACAGTATGTTTTTTTTGAATTTAATTTAATTTAGTTTAGTTTAGTTTAGTTTAGTTTAATTAGGGTTGGTTTAAGTTAAGATTCCGATTTCCGCGGTTGTTTCTGCATTATTTCTGATTTACTGCTGCTGATTTTTACTGGGTGCTTGTTCACATTTGAAATGTTGTGGTGGGTAACTTTTTTTTTTTATTGTTTGGTGAAGTTTTTATTAGGGTATGGACAATTCGTCGGCAAATGGGCATCGATTTCGACGAATATCACGGCACACGGGTGCTTCTAATACGAAGCTAGACCCATTGGTATGCTTATTCATGCATTGAGATATATGTTTCTATGTTGGCTTCTTCCATAAGTTTAGTGAATAATGATGTTGTGGAATTGAGGGATTTTTTTTGAGAGTATTTGGAATCGATGTGTTTATTGCCTGTTCTGTTGAGATATGCATTGATTCTTTCTTTTATTGCCTGTTCTGTTGATGTTATTGGAGTTTCTTGCTACGGAGTAGGGGGTTTTTTTTTTGAGAGTATTTGGAATCGATGTGTTTAGTGAATAATGATGTTGTGGAATTGAGGGATTCGTTTTTGTGTGTGAGCAGCTTTCTAAAATTGCCCCCTTTTTGTTTTGTTGTAATTAAATTCGACAATTTCGACATCAATGTATAATTCCTATCTCGCAATTAATTCGTGTTGAAGGGCTCCTATCCTATTATGTCGGGTGTTATGGGAGTATGATGTTGATGTGAGGAGAAAGTTGATGACTTTATAGGAGTAGGGAGTTAGGACTTACCATTGTGGACGCTCGGTGGTGTGAGTGCGTAACTTTGTGTTGCTCGGTTTTCAGATTTAGTTCATTGTGCTTATGAGGCTTTGCAATGCTTCTCATTTATATATCAGTGTTTACGTGACAGTTGTATTTTTGCTGGCTTTCTTCTGTTATGAACTTGAAAAGTTATGAACCTGAAAAGTTATGAACTTGAAAAGTTGAAATGCATTTTTAGGCTACATCAAATTGGTCCTAGAACTTATTGTATATTGTATGATTCTTTTCAGCTTGACGAAAACTTGGAACAGTGGCCACATCTGAATGAACTTGTCCAGTGTTATAAAGCTGATTGGGTCAAAGATGATAATAAGTATGGCCAGTATGAGAGCGTTGGTCCTGTTACGTACCAAAATCAGATTTACGAAGGGCCTGATACTGACATTGAAACAGGTTAGGTGATTTAGATTATTTCCGAAGTTACTCTATTTTTGCTCTTTTGATTCTTGTTTTTTTTTTTTTAGTAAGACGCTAACTTTCTATTTTTGTAATTCCTTGTTATGTATTTCTTTTATATTTTAATACTTGCTCATAATTTTCTTTTCGGTTTCATTTTTCCCCTTCTTTTCATCCTGTTTTGCTGTACTTCTTTTCTTATATCTCTCGCATTTGTCTCACATTTTCACTTTGCTTTGTTTAAACTTGTAATCCCCCCTTTTCTTGTTGTACTCTCTTGTTTCTTATTGTCTCTTGATCCTCCAATATTTTTTCCTTTTTTATTTGTCACCTTGTCACTGCCTATAATAGTTTCTGACAGCTCATGTTAGTCGACCCCAAATCACATATTCACGAAGGCTGTATTGTTTTCCCGTTCTGAAATCATAACTGAGCCCATAACACACTCTAGGCACTCTAGTTCTGATGATGTTCAATTACATTGATATGTGCCCAGGATAGCAAACAACTGTTAGTAATGAGTTTAGCAAGTTGTATTGGTTACTTATAGTCAGTAGGTAATATTAATAGGTCAAACTAAAAGAATACTGAATAATTCCTTGATTATTATTGATAACATAGTTGGTATTTATAATGCAAACTGACTCGGAATAACCCTAACCCTAGACTCTAAAATCTTCCTATTCTATCCTCTAAACACATAATGTTCATAGATAGTATTCACACTTATCAAGTTTAGTAAAAAAAAATTAAATATATTAGTTCTTTCAAGTTATTAATGATGGGTCCACATGCAATGCTCCTCCAAGCAGTATATTGCAAATTAGTTTATTCGGTGTGATATATCATGCAATATGTTACTCACCGAACTCAATTAGCATACTGACTGGTCATACTGAAGGGATACCTATATGCTCATACTGCTCTGAATACCAAAAACCCACCGTGACACTCTGTTTGGAGTCTTTATAAGAATAGTGTAGCGATAGTGTTTGGTTGGTGCAGGACATAGTAAATAGGCTAACAAAGAATCTCTCATATGCTAACTGATGTTTGTCCATTGGCTTATGTTTAGAGATGCATCTTTCTGATGCCAGACAAATAAAATCTGAAGATGATGTTGATGAGGAGCTGCCAAGCACTTCTGGAAGACCATTTGGAGAGGTTTTTGTTTCTGACTCGTAGATTTATCTTCATCCAAAGCTTGAACTTCTAGTGGTTAAAGTGGCATGCGCATGTATACTTACCATTTTATTTACTCAAATTGTGTGCATGCGTTTTTACAAATATCAAAATTCTAATTATATGTGGGCTGACTGCTATTCACTGTATTTGCGTAGCATTTTGGCTTATCACCGTTGCCTGCTTATGAACCTGCATTTGACTGGGAAAGTGAGAGATCGCTGGTCTTTGGTCAAAGACTCCCAGAAAATCAAGTCCAATATGGAAGGTTTTACAAACTTGTACCAAACTCGATTGATTCATTTGTTTGTCTTTTTTTTGCCGTGTTTCTTGATCTATTCTTTGCTAATTAATTACTGCTTTATTGATCTGCCTTTATATTTTGTCTCCAGCGGGTTGAAGATCTCTGTCAAAGTTCTGTCCTTGTCATTCCAAGCTGGATTAGTTGGTGAGTATTGAATTTTCATTGAGGTGGTTTAAAGCTGAGATGGCTGTTTTCTCCCTCTTTTTGTTGAGCAAGGAGAGTAATATTCTAATTCAGTAGGTTCTCTTTATTGGAATTCTAAACACAAGGATAAAAATAAATTAACATTTATGGAGAGAATCTTTCATATCGAGTCATCCACAATTTGTACTGGACTCAAGCTTACTATTTCTGTACTTCCTACTCCTATAATAAATTTGGGACATTGAGAGATTGGCAGCTGTGTAATGTATACGTGTGCTCTCCCTTAGGCCCTTATCTAACATAGGCGGGGCAGGATCTCCTTGCTGGCTTATCATGTTATCTGAAAATTCTATTAGTCTTGCATGGTAATGTTTGAGTTTCAGGAACATGCGATTTACATTCACGTAGGCTGTCACTAGAATACATATGACGTAGATTAGTGTCGTTACAAGCTCCTAGATGTACTAGTTCACCTCCAGGTTTGCCTCTGCCTTATTTCCATTCCATTTGAAAGTCTGATACCTCCTGTGTGGGTATCGGTGATCAATAAGGACACCATAGCTTTTATTAGCAGGGAACCCATTGAGAATTATTAGGCATTATCTACTTATGATAAAATTGTTGCCAGTGATCTTAGCTATTGAAAAGAGGAGGCCATATCTCATCCGCCAACACGTAATAAAAACTGAGCAAATAGCCGATGCTGCTAAGATTGGACTAGAAGTTGTTTACCTGACGGGCAAGGGAAATTTATTTGCTTATGCTTTTTTGAGGACCGGGAACTGAATTGATGGCTTACAGTGGTCTCCAGGATCAAAGCTGAGCATTTTTTAGAATGAATTCAGACAAGTTGAGGACCCTGTATCAACAACTGATACCATAACTTTAGAGTTTAGAATAGGAAATTTGTAATGGGCTGTGGTATGAATCTGAGGCACAAGATTGTCAATCCGATGGACAATTCTCCTTTTGGGGCACAATTTAGGATACATGCGTATAGGCTACCTACAAAGAATGGCCGAACATTTTGACTGTAAGGGAATGGAGAAACAGCTGAGAAAAACTAATAGTGGACTGTTTGGCAAATGAAGACGCCTTTACGACACTTGTGGGCTGTGTTTGAGCTTATGCCATTTGGGAGAATATAGCAATGGTTTCATGGAGAGTCTTCCAATGTCTTAAGAAAAAAAGGAAGGATACTCTATTGGTGGTGCTGGATCATCTTAAGTATGCCCAATTCAATCGCTACACTGCTACAGTTGTTACCAATCGCTACTTCGAACAAGTAATCAAACTGCCCAGGCTGCCAAAGACAATTGTAAATGACAGGCTGTTTTTCTTGAACAATTTTTGGAAGGATATGTTTAGATTACAGATGTAGAACTATTATTATCTTCTGCTTATCACCCTCATGGACTTGGCTAGGTTGAGATTGTGGATGCTTGTATACAAATTCCTGGAGCCATGTTTGCTTTGTATGAAAAACCAAGGGATTGGGTAAACCAGAAATCCAGAATTGTTGGTACAACACTAATCATCACTCTGCCATCGTTAATACAGATATAGGTGGGCTATGGTCAGTCTCCACAAGTATATGTGCCATACATAAATGGAAATAGTATGGTAAGAGGTGCGGATAGAAGTTCAGTTGCAAGAGAGGATAAGCACAGGTCTCGAACACAATTTTTGCTGTGGGTGACTTTCTCTATGTAAACTTGTGAGTTGTGACCCCACAGATAGCAGTGAGTTGCTACAACTAGATATCTCATAGATACTTTTGTCCATTTCCATTCATAACAAGAATTGGAAAGGTAGTCTACAAATTGAAGCTTCCTGATCGTGCAAAGATTCATCCAACCTTGCACATTTCTCACCTTTAGAATAGGGTCTCTGCGGTACTCAGTTCAGTACCAGTAATGGATGATATGTTGAAGACCCAAGCTTAACATGTAGCAGTATTGGAGAGATGGCTATGATAGGATTCACAGCTGCGTGTTAGTACACTGAACTAATGGACTAATGGACAATAGTACTTGCATGAAACTGTTAGCATCGAGAAATTGTAGCTTTAAGAAAGTTTATTTATCATACTCGAGTTAACAAAATAATTTATTTTTTGAGAAGTTCCCGAAATAATTTGTTGATTGAGATGAATTCCATAGATAAACCATATGTTCCTGGCTCATATAATTCATATTTTACAAAATTATTGCTTCTCCTCACTTGTCCCCAGTCAGTTACATTCTACTGAAAATCAGCCCTTCAGATCATTACCTCTTCTGAAAAAAGTAATTCGTTAGATCATTAGTCTACAACTGCTATGCCGGAGCAGTTGATGTAGTTTAGTGTTGGTCTTCCTTGTTCTTACCTTATGGCTCATTTGAATCTTTATTAGTAAAATTACATTCTGTTCAAATATCTATTTAACTGAAGCTGTTGTGTTCAGTATGGGATATCTATTGTCAAAGTTTAGAGAAGTTGATTTCAAATTTTAGTTCCTCTAATAATTTGGAATTGCGACAGTTTTAACTTTAACACTATTCAAAATCATGCTCCTCTGACCATCATTAAACAATATACAAGTATTGCTAAATAGAAATCTAACTGATAAAGTGTTATGATTTATTTCACCAATACATTATAAGTTAGGTCCAAGAACACCACGAGTCACGACAGGTGTGAAAGTAAGTATTGCAATTCCAGATATTTGAAGGGAGTATATGTTATTCTATTGTTGTGTCTCAAAATATAGTAGTGAGAAGTTAATGAGCAATTTATCAAAAGTAGGTAGAATTTACGTGAAATGTCAAAGATGCTTGTGTTGAAGGGAAATTTTAGAAGAAACAAGAAGAAACTGGCTTTAAATAACACTTTCTTTCGAAATATTTGTAATCCTGCCCATATGCTTTGTATTAGATAGTTTAGTGATTCTTTAATGTCTGATTAATGTGGAATTGATTCACTTGCAGAGCCATTCCATGGCACTATCTGCTTATATAACAAAGAGAGAAGAGACAAATTGTCAGAGGACTTCGTTTTCCAAGTGATGCCGACGGAATCGCAAAATGTAAGTTATGGAATAACCGAATAAGAAACAGTTGGTATTATCTTTAGTAGGCTTTTCTGTTGTTAACACACTTGTAAAATCAGTGTGAAATTTATACCATCTTTTTGTTCCCTGATTGCAGTGTGGGACGTCAAATGATTCTCGAGCTATATTCTACTTGGATGCCCCTTCAGCATCTGTTTGCTTGTTGATTCAGTTAGAGAAGCCCGCCACTGAAGAAGGCGGCGTAACTTCTTCAGTGTATTCGCGAAAAGAACCGGTTTGCATCCTGCTTCCAATCTCTTGAATATCTTATTGTACTAATCTTACCTGTGCCCTATTCCTTAGTGATGTGTAATTCATCCTTATATGCCAGTAAGTTGAGCGTCATATACTTACAATAGTGGTGTCGTGCAGAAGAGGACAATGACATAGAAACAGACAAAAGGGGAAAGACACAAAAATGAAAGAGATATTTATGGCCTAGTAATTGTTCTTTTAGAACTTGGTGGTCTTAAACTTCTTGTGAATCTTGGTTTTTAGATAAAACCTAGTTAGAAAGAATTTTTTTTTTTCATGTAAGATAAGATACTAAAATATTTAAAAGATGACACCCAAGAGGTCACGCCCAATTACAAAAAAGACACCATGGTATGATACCCAAATACAACAAGAGAGCTAATGATACTCTTAAACTATCATGAATAATATATCCACAAAAAGAAATGAGTTGAGAAAGATCTTTTGTCTAAATGTTAATTCCTGTGATTTCTCAGGTACAGCTGAGTGAGAGAGAGAGGCAGAAACTGCAGGTTTGGTCTCGAATCATGCCTTACAGGGAGTCATTTGCTTGGGCTATGGTACCATTATTTGATAGCAGCATCGCTGGAACATCTGGTGGATCTGCTTCTCCAAGCAGCCCTCTCGGACCTAGTGTTTCAGGATCCAGTTTCCATGAGGGTGTGTCAGAATCTACCACCAAGATTACTTTAGATGGAAAACTAGGTTATTCAAGTGGAAGTTCTGTCATTGTTGAATTATCGAACTTAAATAAAGTGAAGGAGAGCTATACTGAGGATTCCCTGCTGGTTAGTATGGTTGCATCCGTTTTCCTTATGCTATTACTCTACGATATCTAGAGCAATTATGGTAGTCTCTGTATAACTTATGCTGGCCCCACATTGAGTGAGAGTACTTAATGTGATATTTTGTTGCCAAAGGGTTACCATCTTTGTCATGTTCCTGGCATTTGGATTATTCTGAACTAAATGTTCTGCTGTTGGTTTGACATTCATTTTCTCCCCCTCTGTAGGACCCTAAAAGAAAAATTCACAAGCCTGTGAGGGGAATGTTGAAACTGGAGATTGAAAAGCTCCATGCTGGGCATCTTGATTTTGAAAATACTTCGGAGAGTGGCAGTATGATAAACGACTCTTTTGACCTTGGGGAACGTACACCAGATTCGGCGCAGGTAAAAATCCCGGGTCATGACTTCGACAAGAGCTTCAAGTTGAAACAGCCTGTTGTCGATGGAAAAGAAACTTCTCAAAATGGATTGAAGGTCCATGACGACCAGGATATCTACACAAATGAAGTAAGTTTGAATTCATTTCGGTTGTAGTACGTCTAGCTTCCATCTCCTTTGGCTGCTATTGCCAAGACCAGCCTGGCATTTCCATAATTTTATCAACTTTGTACGGGTGGCTGGGGTTGGTGCAGGTCTTTGCTCAGAGGTCTTATTTTGGGTATGCATTTTATTACCTGGTGTTAGTGGGATAAAATAGGAGCTCCTACGTTCATGGATATGTTAGGGCGGAGTTAGCTTTTTGGTGTCAGTGTGATTTGTGTGCTATTATTTACAATATTATTTTGATGACTTCTGGCGTTTTATTTGTGTAATAGGTTCCTTACTTACACTTAGATGGCAAAAACTTAGATCTGACCTGATCCAAAGGTTTGACTTGAGCTTTCAAAGATCCCAAATCCTTGAAAATTCACTATGTCTTACCCAAATGTTGTTGCAATTAGATTTTTTTTTGTCTGCATTTCAATATGGAAGGATAAAATTGGGGTCGTTTCGAGTCGGGAAAGGAATAAAGAAAGGGACATATAGGGAAAGGAAAAAGAAGGAAATATATTGGCACGGGAAAACAAGGGTACAATGGGGCAGAGCGAATGCTCCATGGAGGTTACTTTGTGGTTCTATACATAAGATTCTCTAGAGCCAATACGCAACTAGTCTTTGAACTTCTGGATGTCAAAGATAACTTTTTTTCTTTAAAGGGCAGCCCGGTGCACATTGGCGTCCCCGCTAAGCGAGGGTCCGGGGAAGGGTCCCACCACAATTTTTCTTTCTGATGGGAAAATAACATTAGCATTGAAAGTGAAATCGGTTTGAGTGTTTGACCAAAAAGATATGGTAAACCTTTCAAGTTTAAGCAATAAGTTTCTCGGAAAAAGCCACGAGGTTTCCTAATTAATATGCTGAGGTTTAATTTTGAAAGCTCACTCTTTAATCTCAAAACTTTGCGTGTTAATTTTAAGACCTGTTGGTCTGGTCAGATAAGCTGACCTGATAGAATAGTTTCTAAGCATTAGATCTGATATCTGAGAAATATATTAAACTTGGTGGAATGTGTAGCCAACTGATTACATCATTTGTGTAATGCATGTTGCAGTTCCATGCATTTGACTTCCGTGCCACTACTAGGAATGAGCCGTTCCTGCAACTTTTCCACTGCCTTTATGTGTATCCCTTGACAGTGAGTTTGAGCCGGAAAAGGAATCTTTTCATACGAGTAGAGCTTCGGAAGGACGACACTGATAATCGTAGACAGCCTCTGGAGGTAAGTAACTATGCTAGAACACTGATAAAGGTAATCTGACTATTGTCCTTCACTAAGCTTACTTGTGTGCTGGTGCTAGGCAACATATCCCAGGGAGCCTAGAGCGTCAACTGAGAAATGGGCTCACACACAGCTTGCTGTTGGTTCAAGGGTGTCCTGCTATCATGATGAAATTAAAGTTCATTTGCCTCCTATGTGGACTCCTCTACACCATCTTCTGTTTACTTTCTTCCATGTTGACCTTCAAACAAAGTTGGAAGCCCTAAAACCGGTAATCTTAAGTTTGTCTTTTGTTGTCAGAATCTTCCTAGTTTTCATATACTATCATGCTCTTGTAACTGTTCTTTTTTTCCTAAGTCTCTTTTGGTTTCAAGTGTATTTCAATGCCTAAATGGGTAAATTCTCTTGTATGCTGTTTTAGGTGGTGATTGGCTATGCTTGCCTTCCACTCTCTATCTATGCTCAGTAAGTAGTTAACTTGTTTTGTTTATCTATGCTCACTAAGTAGTTGCTTTCTTGTTTGGATATATTGCCATTGATATGCTAATAATATTGACAGAACCCATGTGCTTTTAAGCTGTTTCTGTATGCCCAGTCTCCATCTGTCAGGTGGACTTTACCAATGTCATCATTTATGACCCGCTGGTTTGATGTCCTGTCTGCTATTTAGTGTCTAGCTGGAGATGGCAACACGAAACGAGAAAGTACATCTGAGAAAAATGGACTTGCATCACATCCTACATTGTTGAGATATGAATGTTTTTCTGTAATGTGTATCCTTAAATTCACCTTGGAACTTGTATAATACTACCTCCATAAAAGTATACAAGTCTTTCTCACATATCAAGATACTCCATTTAAACCTTATCAAAAAAATAATTTGTTTCCAAATACTTTTTCGTTAAATTGAGAGTCAAACTGTCGTCTCGAGAAGGGAGAACAACTTATATTTATTTATGGAGGGAGTAAGACCTTTCTTGCAATTATCATGCTTTCAAAAGAGCTTTGTTCTTCGGGTGTGATACTCAATAATGATTACATACGCCTCATTGAATTATTACAAGTATTCTGAGGATTTTCTGGGTTATGTATTCTGCCAGCATGGTTCATGATGGATAAGAGTTGTTTTTCCTTGTTAGCCGTAACCTTCTCAACAACGAATAGAACAAGTCCACGCAGGAACCATATAGAGTAGAAATTTTTGATGGTCAGACGAAGTGGAGGTTCCCATATTACAAATTGAGAAGGGATGCAACTGTACTTGCAAATATTGTTTGTACTTAGACACTATCATTCTATGCTTTCAATAAAACATGAACTGATAAAACTCAACTTATGTGTTATCTCCTCTTATCTTGTTTTGAAGATGTGGACTGTGTATGCATGCATATAGGGTCACTGTACGTCTTACATACTGTGAAAATTGACTATTATGAATGGCGTAAATATTATTGAGGTTAAATATATAATTTTGTTGGTCAGGTCGCGATCTGAAATCTCACTACCTATGATGAGAGAGCTCGTTCCACATTATCTTCAAGATGCTGGAAAGGTATATATGTACAGTGTGTAACCTCTGATATCTCGAAGCTTTATGTAAGGTTAATCTGGATGAAATAATTTTGATACTGTCATTAGAGTTTCATGTGGTAGTCTAATATGTGGAAAACAAGTTAGAATATCCGACTAAATGAGGTGAAAAGGAGTTTGTCAATTACAATTGAATAAACATGTAATTTTTTCTGTTTCTCTTGATGGCTAGCTAAAGCTATATCTATGTGGCTATAGCTCTGTATAAGATGGTTCGTGTATTCTTATTTCCTAAGAAATTACCAACTTTTGTGGGTAATCAGCATAGGAGTACAGTAGTTTTCATATCATTAGTGCTCAGGCTTTGTTTTTTTTTTATTGTTGATGTGAAATTATTTATCATGTGATCTGAAGTTACTGTGTCAATTTCTTTTAGGAGAGACTTGACTATTTGGAAGATGGGAAGAATGTCTTCAAATTACGATTAAAACTATGTTCTTCCTTGTATCCTACAAATGAGCGCATTAGAGATTTCTTTCTCGAGTATGATAGGCACACCCTAAGAACAAGCCCTCCCTGGGGATCTGAGCTGCTTGAGGTAATTGGTCATAACCATCAATTTCTCTCTTTATTTTTACCTTTGTTTTTCTATATTACGCCAAAAATTCAGAATTCTATGATTTTTGGCGTAATATACCACTTCGAAGTAGAGATTAATTGTCTATCGTACATCTTAGTTGTAGACTTGTTAGAATCACAACTAATCTTAAGTGGTTTTTCTTAAAAGTGGGCTTGATAGTAATCGTTCTTACCATAGCTACCTTTAATTGGTAGCCTGCAAATTGAAAGCCGTTGAATGCAGAAGTTGGATTTGTTTATAAAAATGGTGGGATACACACATAATATTTATCCTTGTTAAAATATTAGTGTTTGGGTGGGTCTGAAAATCTATAATGCCCCACAACATTTTTTTTTTTTGAAATCTTAACTTTAATAGAAGTGAAGTCTTGATACAGTACGTTTTAACTGACTGCTCTTTTTGTCCTTCATTTTTTGTTGTCTCTTTTGGTGGTTGAATTGTTCTCCACCAACATTAACATTTTCCTCTTTTTTTTCCTGTTTGTTTTATTTTTGATGATAATTAGGCATGGTAGGTTTTTATTTATTTTTTTATTTTTACATATAGGTTGATTCTGATGAAATTGAATAATTCTATATATATCAATATATGTATGATAGAAGTCTTTAGCTTAAAGCTCAGGGGTATGGTGTTTGATTATTCTATTTTTGAGGGGAAATGTCTAATTTATCTATCATCTTGACAGGCCATTAACAGTTTGAAGAATGTCGAGTCGACTGCATTGCTTCAGTTTCTTCATCCTACCTTGAATATGCTTCTTCATCTGATTGGAAATGGTGGTGAAACTCTCCAGGTTTCTAGGAAAATTCTGCCCCCTCATGTATCTTTAAATTGATGATAGTGATATAAGAGAAAGTTGTGTGCTCACTCTCGGCTTCTTTTCCCTCCAAAAAGTTTTCGTTAACCAACTCTTTGTTGATCTCATTACCAGTGTTGTTGAGTTTACTATGGCAGTTGTGGCGAACATGCTACTTAAATAACTTGGTATCACGTTATTTTATTAGAATTTGTACGTCGGGGTGACTCCGGCTTGTTGTTTCAAGATTTTGTGCATTCTTAAAGTTCATGTTTCATATCCATATTTCATTGGTCTCACAACAATATCAAACCACCTTCATTTTTAACCAATCCTTTGACGTCCATATAGTCAAGAAGCGAAGCTGAATCATGGATCCTTTAATGTGAACATCAGATTGCTGTTATTGAGATTCTTCCTAGTAGAGAAAGATATTAATGCACAGTTCTCACACCGAAAGCTTTTATTGGACTCATAATATCTAGCCATCCTCTGTGCTTCTGTTACGAGTGGTTTTCGTTCATCAGTTTAATCTGGAGTTAAAAGGTTTATTTTTGCTATAACTCTACTTGTTTGCATCTGTCATTCATGCAGGTTGCTGCCTTCAGAGCAATGGTGAATATCTTGACTCGGTATGCTCATTGTGTTTTCTAGTTGTTCCAGAACAATTATATAGGTTATTGACTGACAAAAACTTGGGTAAGAGGGTTCCATGGTTGGGTATATGGGAGTCATCCCCTTGGTGTCCTTTTGAATATAATGATATTCTAACTTAGTTATCCAACAAAGAAAAAAAAGGTTCTGCGGTTCGCCGTGTTGGGGATTAAGGTATTAGAGTGATCTCTTTTTAAAGTTCAAGCTGTGTACTTAATCCCAAACTTTAAACTCTCATGCTGCCATACTGAGGACCCCTTCTACAAGACTTGCTGACTTGCTGTACACATGATTTTGTGCTCTGCTAGTTGCATGACAATGTTACTCAATACTTTGATGCATTAAACTTTTTTTTTTCTTTTTTTTTTTTGTTGTTGTTATCACTAGCATCTAATTGTCTGGGTCCAAATGTATTTCCTGCTAGCCTCAAGCCATGTTTATATTGATCTTTAATATCTGGCAAGACTGGAAATCTATGAACAGATAGAACGGAGTAGATAATTTGTGCCCTTTCTTACATTTTCTTTCATTTGACATTGATGTTAAACACTTCTTTGATGTTAGAATGAGAAGAATAATCCAATTTTTTATAGGGTGCAACAAGAATCTGTCGATGACGCAGAAAGAAATCGATTTCTTATTGGCTATGTTGATTATGCTTTTGATGACTTTGGCGGACGTCAATTGCCTGTTTATTCAGGTCTTTCTACTGTCTGGGGAAGCTTAGCACGCAGTAAGGTACAATTGCTTGTTTCCGTTCGCTGCTGCTCATGACTGCCATCACTTGTTTAGTGTTTCCCCCTCCGTAAAAATTGTCGCATAAGGCCCTGTTTCTGATTTTGCTTAATCACTTCTTTTAACTGCATCTCTAGGAGCATGCACTTGTTGGTGTTCGGACTCTCTTCCAAATGCATTTGAGTTTGCTACATTCAGTGAAACTACTTATCCGGTTGAAAAAGGAGTGTGTAGCTCAATTAAGTCTATTGCTACCCTCTTCACCTGAAATCTTGAAATATTGAGTAAAAGTAGAACCTCACTTATGAATCACCTCACATCTGCTATTTTTCCGATGTGGGACACTTGAACACATGGGAAATTCCCAACATATCTCTAGTCTAAACAAAGACCAAAATATGCAGAATTGACACGAACTGGCTCTTGACTGTTTCCGTCAATCCTACTGAAATGTGTTTGTAACATCCTAGCAGGGTATTCCCGAGCAATCCTCTGTAAAGCTTGATCATTGCTGGACTGACATACTTGCCCAGATCCCCTTCCACTGGTTTTGGAATTTTCATGCTGAGCTTACTTGCTTTGGTTGGGCTTGTCTCTTACGGAAGCCACCTTTGACTAGATGCTTCAGAAAATAAAACTGATTCCAACAGTTGCAAAATGTCGCATAAATGGCAATCCCAAATTCGCTTGCACGAGTATTTTATGTGCTTGCCTGACTAAATGACAAATCTGTAATTCTGGAGTTAAGGGGTCTAGGTTCCAATCAAGATGTCATTTCAAAAGGGCTCGGAGTGCATTCCCCTCCCGTTCCATTTTTTTTATCAGCAAAGCCACGTGCTTCCTTTCATTTCTTGTTCACTTTGTCCTTCGCCAAATGTGTTTCCTTGATAAAAGTGATTTTTTCTAATCATTGAAGGTCTCTGGAGATGGATACTTAGGACCAAAGAAGCTCACAGAATCTTCTATTTATTTTATTTTTCTTCTTTTTCTGTTTTTTTTTTGAGAGATTCTTTATATGTGACTGTGCAAGTACACAAACCATTGAACGGAGAGATTCACTACTCCCATAAGAGGCAATTCTAGGAAAATCCAGCAAGATCATACTATCAATCTATCAATGGCAAATCTCATGCATACAGTGAATTTTTACATGTGGTTTGATGGTTCATAATGTGCGTCGAATTCTGATAAAAGTTCTAGTCTATTATGCTTAGGATATATTTTATATTTATGGTTTTGAATGCGCCTATTACGTGCTTAAGATGATGCCTTTTTGGACCTATATGCATTCAATGTACGAGTTTATGACACGTAAGTTATGTATGGTTCTTTTGTGTTAAGGCAAAAGGATATCGTGTCGGCCCAGTTTACGACGATGTATTGGCGATGTCTTGGTTTTTTCTCGAGCTTATTGTGAAGTCAATGGCTTTGGAGCAAATACGTCTTTTCTACCATAGTCTTCCATCAGGTAGTTTGTTTATCTTATTATGCAATATGCCAAAACTTCTTTATTGGTTCTTTGTGGGGTATTCATTGATTTGAATCATCTATTCATCTCAAACTAACTTTAAATGTGTCAGTAAAAAGAAAAAAAGAAACATTCTTGGAAGGAAATGTTGTAGAGAACTTTTTACTCAGTGATAGTCTAATACAATGGGCAGGAACTGAATATTTTATGGTCTGAATCAACCTTCATTTTTCAACAGACAAGCACTGCCCCGCTTGTAATTTGCATCAATAAACCCACAACCCACTTAATTATGTTGATTACCCACTCTCTAAGTTAAATCTCCCTCCCTTTTATCATTTATCCCTTGTGTCCCTGAAATTAGTTAGATACTTGTAGCGAAGAGAGAGAATAAGAAAGGGGCAAAGACTGGAGGTTCAAGGTGGAGGAGCTGTGTGGGGAGGATAGGAAATTGTTGTGCTGCTAGGGGGATGGCAAGGGGAAGGGGAGGCAAGGCTAGGGGCGCTGTGCGAGTGGGAAAGGAATGCGGAGCATTTAGGTGGTGTGGAGGTTGGGCAGGGGTGATGGATTCTATCGCTGGGTAGTAAAGTGTGGTAGAAAAATGGTGGTTGGGAGTTTTAATTTAAGGGTAGGGTAAAGCTGGAAAAATAGAGCCCACTTACTTTTTATGGCTTACATATTTGGTCTAAAAAAACATTAGTAATAAAATGGAACAGGGAATACTCATGTAAGTTTCTATTTTGGAAACATTTGTACTGAATCTATGTTGCGGTTCCTTTGCATATTGTATGATTAATATTGTATGATTGTGTAGGTGAAGATGTCCCACCAATGCAATTGAAAGAAGGAGTGTTCAGGTGCATTACGCAGCTGTATGATTGCCTTATTACTGAAGTACACGAGCGTTGCAAAAAAGGATTGAGCTTAGCCAAACGTCTAAATAGCAGCTTAGCCTTCTTCTGTTACGATCTTCTGTCTGTGATTGAGCCTCGCCAAGTTTTTGAACTGGTATACTACTCTTGCTTCTGAAAGTTGTATCCCTTTATGAAAGAAAAACACTACATTTATCGTACTTAGCTCTTAAACAATTTCATTAAGTGAGGAGCCAAATCCATTAGATTTGGGTTGTGAAGTGGGATCTACTTTTCTTCTCTTGTTTTTTTTTTTTTTTTGAAAAGGTTTTCTTCTCTTGTTGGTGGAGCCCAAGAGATTTGATTTTTATGTTACTCTGTCAACTCGTGACCTTATGTGATCCCCTCTGATCATCCTATTGGCTTCACTTCATCTTGCTATAGTACAGTTATTCAAATATATTTTTACTTAAGGTTTCTACTTTTTTTGTTTTCTCACTAGCTATCTCATGCTGGCTAAAGTATTAAACTGTAGGGATTTGTTGTTTGGAGAAAGAGAGATATCCTGTCTTTTTTTTTTTTTTTTTTTATTGGAGTAGCTAATGCTGCAGGAGTGGGAAGATGTCTTTCTCTTGTAACAGCACATGTTATACTTACTGTAGCTCATCCTGCCTATTGCAGGTATCACTGTATCTGGATAAGTTCTCTGGGCTATGTCAGTCGGTTCTACATGACTGCAAGCTTACCTATTTGCAAATCATATGTGACCATGATCTTTTTGTGGAGATGCCAGGAAGAGACCCTTCAGATAGGTACTATGATAATATGGTCATTCTCAATTGATCAACATCACTTGCTATAATATATCTGAATCTTCATGTTCACTTGTGTGAAATGCTAGAGATTAGTTTTAGCCCTCAACCTTCCTATGATTATTCTGCTCAAATATGAAAGTTTACCTCTAGCTATGAGCTACACCCATCAGCTGACCCACTTACCCTGTGTAGGCGGGAATTTTTTTATTTTTTTTATTTTTTTATGCATGAGGGCCTGATAATGTTGATTTAAACTCTTATTGTCCCCGAATCTGAGATGATTGTGTAAGTTCACGGTATCTGGGCATGTCTAGTTAACCTTGCAATGCAAAATATAAGTTAGTGTCTCCACTTATGTGATCCACCATGGTACTGGAATAGCTTCTCTGATTTTGGACTGTAATTAGTCTTAAGATTATCCTGTATTGTTGTCCAAAGGAAAGCATTAAACTTAAGTGCTATAGTTATTTTTGCGGAAGATTGGTGTATCTATGTAAGCCAAAAGACTCACTTTTCATTTTGATCACATTTATTTTTGGGTCACTCAGAGACGGTCTCTTTCTGTTGAAAACACTAGGATAAGGCTGGATATTTTTCCATAGGTTGGAGCCTCTAAGGCACTGGGTAACGTCATTGTATTGGTCAGTCTATGTAAGTTCTATATGTTGTTGAACCTTCGTGCTATGAAACGTTGTTACTGGTAAGCTAATATAATTTTGCTAATGACACTTCTATGCTGCAGGAACTATCTTGCTTCGGTACTGATCCAAGAGCTCTTCCTCACTTTGGATCATGATGATTTATCACAGAAGGCTAAAGTAAGATCCTCTAATCACTGGTTGGAGCTTCTTTTCTACTTCACTGTTTCATGGTAAAACAGATCCTTGCTGTAGTAATATTATGTTAGGAGTTCTGAGCTAAAAAGCTTTAACCTGCAGGCATCTAGAATCTTGGTGGTTCTCATGTGCAAGCATGAATTTGATTCTCGTTATCAGAAGCCTGAAGACAAACTATATATTGCACAACTGTATTTCCCACTTATAAGTCAGGTGCGTAACTGTTATTTATGTTGTTTCTGGTATCTAACAACCCTCCCCCTCCCTTCCACCCAAAAATAAACTTACACTATTTCGTACTCCTTACTCAGTTTATAGCATACATTGAATTATTTCAATATGAGTAGAAACTTGAGAACGTAAGGCTCATCCCCTATACATCCTTGTGGTGGGACCCATCCCCGGATCCTCGCCATGCTATGCTGGGAATGCCGATGTGCACCAGGCTGCCCTTTATAAATAGAAACTTGAGAAGGATGTTCTAAGGAAGTAGAACAGCTGCTGTGGTCTGTAAGCTAATCGGCCTATGATGTTCTTGGGCCTTCGGTTGGCTCTTTTATTGTGATCGTTGTCTTAATATATCGTGAAGATTCGTGTGGCTTTTTCGTGTAATATCTTATGAAGTGTTGTTGTTATCGTTGTCTTAATGTATTGTGAAGATTCATGTGGCTTTTTCGTTTAATATCTTGTGAAGTGTAGTGTAAATTGCTCTTGTTGAGTGCTTGTTTGGGAATGATAATGACTGGGAACTTTGTTGTTGCAGATACTTGATGAAATGCCCGTATTTTACAACCTCAGTGCTGCTGAGAAGCGAGAAGTCTTGATTGTTGTTTTGCAAATTCTGCGGAATTTGGATGATGCTTCTCTAGTCAAAGTGTGGCAGCAAAGCATAGCAAGAAGCAGATTATTTTTCAAAATTCTGGAAGAATGTCTAGTTCTCTTTGAGGTCCTGATTATAAGTTTTTTGTTTGATTTTATCTAGCTTATGTTTTTATTTGTTTGGACATATATGATATATCCATGTCTGAGCTACCGATGTTGCTATCAATCTCTTATTAATTGCTTATGTCAACTCTGTCCTCGCTCTTTAACGTAGAGATGTGATACGTAATCATTTTTAAGTTGTTTTTTTTTAAAAGGAAAATCATTTTACTCGTTCTTGGACAATTCAAGTCACTATCAGGGGCCTGAAGACCAGTTTAACTGTTTAAGCTCTGACGTAGTTAGGTCATATGATTTGATGTGATTTTGTGCAACTGATTTAAGGGGATCAGAGGATGATATTTTAAAAAATCTAGTGTAGTCTTTTCAGAATCTTTGACCTAGCGCGTTCCTCAAAAAAGTTCAGCCTTAGTTTGACCCAATTAGTCCCTTCGAGGAGGGGCGTTTTTATATTTTTCATGTGTCGCTCGTACGAATAGAGAAACTGCACCAGTATCTGTAGTTGACCTTTGAGTTGGATACATTTTTTTGGAGCCACTTGCTTTGGCTTGTACTGCATTTGATGTTAACTACTTGGGTTTTGTCGTTAACTAAGAATTTTATGGTACTCGAAATAGCTGGAACACACTAACAGCCTGTAGGGTAGAATTATCAACATTCTAATTTATTCATTGTGATGGCCTTTTGGATTCTTTTGTGTTAGCATCGTTGACGGCCATAATCTTGATCTTTATAGAAGGAAAGGGATCTTTACAATTTTCACTTCGATAAGCCAACTTATCACTCTGTTCATGTAAGGTGTCTTCGTGTACTAACAGACATATGTATGTGTTTGATCTGTTTGTCTATTTTTGCTTGAGCAGCCCTTTATGTTAAGAAATTTGATATTTTTGTTAATTATCGACTTCATTAGCAGTCCTATTATATTTCTGAAGTTTGATATTATCATTGACATTTTTTTTGTCTGTCATTCTATATCTTACAGCATAAGAGACCGGCAGACAATAGGATTTTAGGAAATAGTTCTCGTAATATTGTTGGAGATGGCCCTGTTTCCCCAAAGTACTCGGACAGGTTGTCTCCTGCAATCAATATATATCTCTCTGAAGCATCACGCCAAGAGGTAGTCTGATTACGGAAGTAAATTTTCATCAGATTCCTATGTTAGTTGGTATCACATTTTTAATTGGAGCAGCTGGCTGTCTTTGTATTTTTTGTTGATGCAGTCTCACAGAACTCCAGAGAATTATCTGTGGCAGAAAGTGAACTCTCAGTTGAGTTCCCCAAGCCAACCTTATTCACTAAGAGAAGCTTTAGCTCAGGCCCAATCGTCTAGGATAGGAACCTCGGCACAAGCACTAAGAGAGTCATTGCACCCGATGTTGAGACAAAAACTGGTAAGCTTTATGATTTTTTTTTGTTGTTGTTGTTGTTGTTGAAACTATTCAGCCTTCACATTTAGATGTATTCAAATGTTGTCATAATGAGATCCTTAGGAATAGCAATGACGCTCCACATGTTATCTTCTTTAGTAATTGTTTCTGATTTTATTTTTGGGGGTGTTCAGGAGCTTTGGGAAGAAAATTTGTGTGCAGCTGTCAGTCTTCAAGTACTAGAAATTACGGAGAAATTCTCAACAACTGCTGCAGCTCATAAAATTGCCACAGATTATGGAAAACTTGACTGCATAACGTCCATCTTTGCTAGCTTTTTTTCAAGAAACCAGCCACTTTCTTTCTGGAAAGCTCTTTTTCCAGCTTTCAATAATATATTCCGCTCCCATGGTTCAACTTTGATGTCACGTGAAAATGATCGTTTCCTGAAGCAAATTGCATTTCAACTACTACGCCTTGCTGTGTTCCGTAATGACAATATTCGAAGAAGAGCTGTAGTTGGACTCCAGATACTTGTGAGGGTATGAATTTTTGTTCTGTTGCAAAGTGCTAGTTGTGTTTGTGATGTTAAATATTTAGGTGATTTGATATGCAATCTTTCAGACTAATTCCAAGTATCCTATCTACAGAGCTCTTTTTGTTACTTTAAGCACACAACAAGGCTTAGGGTCATGCTGACGATCACCTTATCAGAATTGATGTCTGATGTTCAAGTTAGTCTGATGAAACCTGATGGTACTCTTGAAGAGAGTGGGGAAGCACGGAGACTTCGTAAGTCTTTGGAGGAAATGTCAGATGAAGCAAAATGCCCCATTTTGTTGAGGGATTGTGGTCTCTCTGAGTCTTTAGTGGTTGCCATTCCTGAAAAATCTACTGAGAATCAATGGTCGTGGTCAGAAGTTAAATGTTTGTCTGATAATCTCATTTTGGGCCTTGATGCAAGCCTGGAACATGCACTTCTGGTAGGATTTTGTGCCCTATTGAATAGCCGGCTGTGTAAAATAAAAACTGGCAACTTCAACTATTGTATTATAATCACTGCTTGTTCCGTAGCAGGGTCCTGTGATGAATATCGATAGATATGCTGCTGCGGAAAGCTTTTACAAACTTGCAGTAGCATTTGCTCCAGTTCCAGATCTTCACATAATGTGGCTACTCCATCTTTGTGATGCGCATCAAGAAATGCAATCCTGGGCTGAAGCAGCACAGTGTGCAGTTGCTGTGGCTGGTGTTGTCATGCAGGTATTCATTCGACTTTGATGTTGGTTGTCCTTGCTGATGATGCTTTCCAGAATAAATGTCAAAACTTCAGTCCTTCGACTGAATAGTTTCGGAGTCATATTTTTGTATGTGGCGATCCTGTACTTCTCTTGAATATTCCGGCTAACAAAGTCAAGAGAATTTTATTTGTCAGTAACGTGGCTACTCATGTTGTGTTAAACACTTGTATCTATTATCGACTAATGTTGATAATAAAAAAAAAAAGAGTAACGTGGGTTTCACTAATCTTACTGTAACATCCTGCAGGCTCTTGTTTGTAGAAATGATGGTGTCTGGGGTAAAGAGCATGTCGCGGCTCTCTGGAAAATATGTCCGATGGTAAAAAATGATATCGCTTCTGAAGCCTCGGCTGCTGAGGTAGAGGGATATGGTGCTTCAAAACTAACTGTTGATTCCGCTGTGAAATACCTTCAGCTTGCTAACAAGCTCTTTTCTCAAGCGGAACTCCATCATTTTTGTGCCAGCATCCTGGAATTAGTAATTCCAGTTTACAAGAGCAGAAGGTCATATGGCCAGCTGGCGAAATGCCATACTATGTTGACTAGTATATATGAATCTATTCTTGAACAAGAAGCAAGCCCAATTCCTTTTACTGATGCTACATATTATAGGGTAGGATTTTATGGGGAGAAATTTGGGAAGCTAGATAGAAAGGAATATGTATACAGAGAACCGCGTGATGTCAGGCTTGGCGATATCATGGAAAAGCTTAGTCATATATATGAATCTAGAATGGATAGCAACCATAGGCTTCATATAATACAAGATTCTAGACAAGTTAAGGCGGATGAGTTGCAGCCAGGTGTCTGCTATCTGCAAATTACTGCTGTTGATCCTGTTATGGAAGATGAGGACCTGGGAAGTCGGAGGGAGAGAATACTTTCCCTCTCCACAGGAAGTGTTCGTGCTCGTGTTTTTGACCGATTTTTGTTTGACACTCCTTTCACTAAAAATGGAAAGACTCAAGGTGGATTGGAGGACCAATGGAAGCGGCGAACGGTTCTTCAGACAGAAGGCTCATTTCCTGCCCTTGTTAATAGGCTCCTGGTGACAAAATCTGAATCTCTGGAATTCTCGCCAGTAGAAAATGCAATCGGGATGATTGAAACTCGGACTGCTGCTCTACGCAATGAGCTTGAAGAGCCTCGAAGCTCTGAGGGGGACCAATTGCCACGTCTCCAAAGCCTGCAGAGAATACTGCAAGGCAGTGTTGCTGTTCAAGTAAGCTCCTCTCCAGTTCTCTATTTATTTTCTTCACATTGATCCATTTTTTGCACAAGTTAATATTATGAAAAAGGTGTAGAAGCACCCCGTTGGATATTCTCCTTCCTAAAGTGATACTATTATCCTTTAAAGAAATTTCACAAATTATTAGGTACCCCGGGGGTACCTAGAGCTACGTACCCTCCCGTTAACTGTTCACTCATTATATACCACATTATATTCATTATATACTTTCACTCATTTTTACAATTTTCACTCATTATTTCTCAATTTCACTCATTATTTTACAATTTTTACTCATTATTTCTCAATTTCCACTCATTATCTTCCGATTTTCACTCATTATATATAACATTATAGTCATTATTTCTGAATTTTCAATCATTATATACAACTTTATTCCAATCATTATTTCCCAACTTTCATTCATTATTTCCCGAATTCCACTCATTAATTTTTAATTTTCACCCATTATATACCACTTGAACTGGGGGTACCTAGACCGGGTACCATATACCGATTGAAGAAATTTATGGAAGAAACGGAATATCAAATATGATTGAACTGTCAATGAGTGCAAATAGTTGAGGCCCGAGAGCACCACACATGAAATTACGGTTTCCCCTTGTGCTTTGGATGGCCTAAGTTTCCCCTCACCCTGCCTCCGAGAAGTATTTTTTTATATTTTCCAGAGAAAAAATTGTCAAAGAAAGAGGAAAAGACATGAATTAAAAGTCCATTCCTATTTTTTGTTTGATCGTCTGATTGATGTGAATTTTCCGTGTTCTTTTGCAGGTGAATAGTGGAGTATTGAGCGTGTGCACTGCATTTTTATCAGGTGAGCCTGCCACGAGACTCCGTTCACAGGAGTTACAGCAACTAATTGCTGCACTGCTTGAATTCATGGCTGTTTGTAAGAGGGCTATTAGAGTCCACTTTAGGTTGATTGGAGAGGAAGACCAGGAGTTTCACACTCAACTAGTGAATGGATTCCAATCTCTTACCGCGGAATTGTCTCACTACATCCCTGCCATTCTCTCAGAACTATGATAGATTCTAACTGTAGCTGTTAGCATTCTTCGATTCTTTGAAGTGCAAGTATAGCCTGCACGCCGTCTCTTTTCTTTTTTTCTTTTTGTGTGTTTGTTTCTTATGTAAAAAGAACGAAGCTTGTGCAAATACTAATTCATGAAAATGTATTTGTGCCTTATTTGGTTTGAGTGGAATCATGTTCCTTGAAAGTGACTGTATTATATCTCTTGTTTGGTTTGTAATATCCAGTGCATCCCAAGACTAATTATTTTCATTTGATTATATGAATTGTCAAATCTCACCTATTCATTTTCTCATTGCATGCAAATTTATTTTTTGATTAATACATTGCATGCAATCTTTTCATCAAGACTGTCTACTGTACTTTGTTTCACCTGAAGCAGACCCAAATACTCATTCGATTCGTTCCGAGTTCTTCTAACGCTAACTACGGGACTAAGTGTAAACGAGCCGGACCATGCCTAGACGGCTAGACACTCCTAGGTTTGAGCTTTGCTTCGTACCATGAGCGGCTCATCGTTGAGCTTGGATTCGGCCCGTCGTTTCGCGAGCTCGCCAAACCAAAGTC
Source organism: Spergularia bocconei (assembly GCA_963457585.1). NCBI lineage: Eukaryota > Viridiplantae > Streptophyta > Magnoliopsida > Caryophyllales > Caryophyllaceae > Spergularia > Spergularia bocconei. Next base: position 13,345,213 of record OY734959.1, read on the forward strand.
CGGTTTGGACTCGGTATAGTTAGCCTCCTAAAGAGTTTCAATAGTAATCTTTTAATACATTCTATAATCCTTTTAATTTTTACCAACTCTTTTGACGTTTTACGGTTATTTTTCACCTAAAACAAATCTTGCACTGCAACACGTACTTACCTACATTCACTCAATAATAATTTCCTAGAAAATCAAAGAATCACGATTTACTATACCTCTTGAAAGCACTCGAGATAATTCTAGTCCCGAGTCGAGTTTTGGCCGAACCAAACATTACACCTCCACTTGGAGCATTTTGCATGAGTCTTATTATTTACTAGTTTGTGCCCTGAAAACTAATTTATTAGCTTCAAAAAATTAGCGAGAATTGGAGCGTTTGTTCAATTTCATTCATCAATTCGCCGTTACATTCGCACCAAATTCAGGAACAACAAAAAAAAAAAAAAAAAAAAAAAACTTCCCAATTCCAATCATTTCATTCATCGGTAAATTTTGTTATAATAATTAGTTAATTACTAGTACATTGTTAATTTCATATTCACTAATCAATAAAAAAAGATCAAATTTTGTGCAATTTTGCAGGTAATTTCCCTTAATTTTGGTGTAATTAAACTTGTGGGTTTGTAAAAAATCATATGTGTAATTATTTATAGTTATGGTGGAAACCAAACCCTTCAAGACGAAGCTATGTCTTCTTTATCAAAGGGGTCGTTGTGAACGTCAAACTTGTACCTTTGCTCATGGTGACGGTGAACTCCGCCGCTTTTCGGATTCTTTCCCCGGTAATTTCGCCTTTTTTCCCATTATGCCCTTTTTCTTTCTTGTGAATTCTATTGTTTTGTTCAGTTTTGTTTGGTTTATTAGGTAATTATGTGTTTCCGTTCATGTTAGCCGACCCCAGATCATTTTACGATAAAAGTTGTTGTTATGACCATTCATTCGTGTTAAGCGACCACAAATCATTTTGGAACTACGATGTTGTTACACATTGTCTTGAGAGGCCGGAATCATAAGATAAACAGAGTGTTGGGAGAAGCTAGAGATCTTTTGCGGATACTTGTGCTGCATATTTAATTGGCAATTTGTATTTGGGCCAATCATTGTGTGAACTTGTGTGCAGAAGATATCGTTTGGATAACGACATTGGCAAAGTGTTTTGAGTAGTGTGAGAGAATTACGATATATTGCTTTTTCTTGCTTGAAATGGAAGGGCAAGACCGTATGTAGAAGGGAGAGCGTAGGATTTACGGGTTGTTTTGTTTTCCTTATCTATATTCGCAAATCCGTTGCTGATATGTGTGTTTAATCTCTAGGGCCATTAAAGCTTATAATGCGAATCAGGTTTTGTATTTTTATGTGAAAAATTGATGAGATATTGGATTTTTATGTGAGATTTGACCGAGGGTTTGATTTCACACAATGAGAAAGTTGTGGGGGTTGATTGCTCCAATCAAAACTTGTGGGGGTTGATTTCACGTAAAGGCAAACGTATGGGGCTTATAAACCACTTTCGCCGTTTTCCTTATCTATATTCGCAAATCCGTTGCTGATGTTTGTGTTTTAACTCTAGCGCCATTAAAGCTTATAATGCGAATCAGGTTTTGTAGATTAGGTTGCCTATTCCTGTGTGAGAAGTGGGTCTAGGTTTATCCATTTAAAAACTTTTGGTACACATGTGTAAACATTAAGTTCGTCATTGATGCTAGGATACTTTATTGGCAACCTGATTAAAAATTTAATTGTGTTTTGGCACCTACTTGTAAGGGGTTGTCGAGTCTTTTACGTGAAGCAACTATGAGGTTATTGTTTGCCTATATGGCTATATCAGCAAATAAATAAAAAAGTTTTTTCCTTGCGTTTATTTCTAGTACCAGCGGAACGAACATCCTACTTTGTTTTGCCTGTGGAGTGATGGAATAAAGCAAAGTATCTCAATAAACTGATCGTGCTTCTTATATTGTGGACTTGTGGAGTACAAGTTGGTTGATGCAAATTTCCCGCAATTCTCATTTTGGGTTGTTCAATAACGAGCTGTTGTGTTTTCGCCAGAAGGTTAAGGCTGTGTATAGTTGGGACTTGGGACCGATTGATACACAAGGTCAATGCTGTTGTTTGTTCTTGTGGTGGATATTTTGATGTGATATCATTACCTGGCCTGTGCTGTTGAATGAGTGAAATTCACAGATTGCTCGGTGGAACAGCCTTTCTTTATTTTTCTGTTTTTTTTTTTTTATGGAAATGTAAAATATTTTGTCTTAAGAAACTGCCATGTTATAGCAGGACTACAATTGGTAAATCAGTATAGCGACTATCAGCTGATGGCTTTAGGCTCATTATGTCAGAAAGCATGTTGCCGGATATTTTAATACCAGAGCTGATAATGCTTTAGTTTCTTGGATGATATCAGCCAACATCATATATTTATGAGACACATTGTTGCTTGAAGGGCCAGAATTCCAAAATGTGAAATATATTTCCTGCTTAAGGAAAATTTACAGAATCTCTGCCATGTTGATATCAGAGAAGCTAATGACAAGCACATAAAAGTTTAGTTATTCATTACAGAGGAGTGCAAGCTTCTATGACAAGCCGCTTTGATTAGTTCAATATAATTATTGTTAATTTCTCCATATATGCACCACAAGGGAGAAATCTATTTATTTTATGATGTTGGTTGACTTCTCAGAAGATAGGCAGTTGGGCACTCTCCTCCCTTTTATCTGTTACTCTCTTCATGTATCAAGTGCGTGCATCATGTATGATCAGATTCACACTTATTTGTATCTATACGTCATATGCTGGTGATATTATTTGTGATCTCACTGGAATTGCAAAGGAAGCACTTTTTCTGTTCATGATTGTGTTACTGTTATCATTCCTTGTGAGGCTAAGGTTAGCTTGAAATAGTTCATGGAACTCTGCGGCTTGTCATCATCATCAGATTTATCCCATACGTATGTTGACTTACTCTGGGCTTTGAAATTCATTTTAATCATACCAGAACAACGAAGTAACAGAAGTGATGATTTGAGAAGTAGGCTTGGCAGGAAGCGCTCTCCAGACATTAAGTACCCTACCGAAAGAGATTCAAGAGATGCTCATGCTTTTAGAAGTAAGCATGCCAATTCTATTATAATTTTTTGTCAGACTAAGTGTATTCTTCAGATAAAGAAGAGAGTCTTGCTTTTTGTAAACTTGTTAGGGCACTAATATATTGCTCCATTTTGGTAATTGGCTATGCACACTAGTATCTGGTCATTCTTGTGCTCTCTTTGACCTTTTGCTGTCAGAATCATCTTCTGGGACAGTCTTAGATTGCTGCATTCCTTCCATAATTATTGATCTTTTAACTGCCTAGGGTTTCCTTCTTTTGGCTCACTTTTTACATTGAAATGTCTTGCAGGATGTAGTCCTCCACCGCCCCTTAAAAGGAGGTAACTCTTGGAATTTTGTTTTCTCTTAAGCATCGTTCGTGGTTGCTATATGCCTCTCTTTGTCAATGATGGATGCATTCCAGTCTGGTTATGCACTTGATATGGCTCAAATGTAATAGTTTTGCATGTTGTTTTGCATGCTGAAAACGTAAGTAATTCAATCAGTGAACCTTTTAAGGCTCGATGTAACAAACACATTATCCGTGTGTCCTCACTTTTTCTGAATTCTGAAACAAGGCTTCTGCTTGTGTCTACATGAACTATCTGATTTTTCTTTATATGATTTCCGAACAATTGACAAATGGATAATTATTTTAGGTGCAAACCTTTTCCTGGATGATTTGTCTTGGAGAAGGGCTACTGATACTATGCAACTATTTGTTAGGCTTACTCCATTTAAAAAAAGTTTGGGGTATTGGTCTATTGGTGGACTTTGTACAGTCGATGTTGAGTTTACTAGCTTTATTGAATTTACATCTTTGAGAAATCCGAAGATTCATAATGAAACGCCTTGAAAGAAAGTTCTTAGCTCTAGATACGGAGTTCAACTTAGTACGATCTTGCTTTGGAAAATTTTTCGATCATGTGGCTTTTACGGTGGAGAATGAAGTGAGATTTTTTTTTTTTTTTGGATTGACATCTGGTTTCAAGATCTTGCTTTAACCTCCTTAGAACGGCCTCTCTAAACAACATTATCATTGAGGAAGTGGTTTTATGGGATGACAATTGGCATGATTGAGTTATACTGCTTTCTAATGATCTAATCTTCTTAATAGTCGGAGGAAACTTTAATCTTCAGACTTCTGGAAATACTCCTCTGAAGGAACTGATAAAAGAATGTGGTTCTGTGATAAATCTGGGGGGGGTTCTCTGTTAAGATCTTCTGCAATCTTTTTGAAAATTCAGCTTCCATTTCTTTCTCAACTACTACGATTCAGAAATGCAAGGCTCCCCCAGTACCCTTATTTTTCTGGATTTGGGCAAAAGAAAAAGGCCAACCACCGACATGCTAGGAAGAGAAGTTCCAGTTTAGCTAGTCCTTGTTCTTTGTGCGGTGAGGATAAAGAAATTATTGATGACCTTTTCCTTGCTTGCCTTTGGGTCTTATCACTAGGTTGTCGTCCTAGATATTATTATGTTAAAGAGCCATTGGTTATTCATTGCTATAACTTTGTTATTCGACTTGTCTACTTGACACCATAATCTTCCTGCTCTTATTCCTAGTAACTTATTCTTGGATGATTTTTGTTACACTTGTTGCAGAGTCTTGAATGGAATTAATGTTCTGATGGTTTTGCGTTGAATTTTTACTTTGTGATGATAGAAAATATAGGACACATTTGGATATGGATTGTCAAAGTGACTTTCAAAGGTCTTTCAAAAGTCCGGAAGGAACATCAGACCAAAGCAGAGACAAGAAATCCCTAGCCTCAGATTCTCGAGTCACTCTTCCTGATGAGGTGAGCTCTCTTTTGCTTCCTAGTTCTGCTTGATCTGTTACTCTTGGGCGTGAATATGAAAGCCTTATATTTTTATTCAATATGCAGTTGAAGAAAGTCCAGCATGAAGTTAATGTGCTTCTTGACCAAAAAAGGCAGCTTAAGGTTAGTTCCACTCCCTTAGTTATCTGACATGGTTAACTTTTCCCTTGAAGCCCGCAAGTTAACACAAGGTACCATGCTAAATAGTTTCCAATACTTCCCATCATCTTTGGCAATCTTTGTTGTGTTGTTTGCTGGGGTGGCTGCAGGACATTTGATTAAACTTACTCCATGTCTATTCGCCCTGATGTGTTTCCATCGTTTTGGCCCTCATGTGAGATTATTTTGTTCTTCAAGGCCATCATTATGAACTGTAGCTTCTATGCATATATTTGTGTGTAGATTGATCTGGAAGAGCGGGGACAAGAAGCAGACAGTCTTTCTTCCAGACTTAGGGATCTTGAGGCTCAGTTGTCCGAAGAGAAGGACAAATTCAAAAGGTGAAGATGTTTATGAGTTTGGAACTTCGGATCCTATGATATACTTCCTGTTGAAATGATCCAAAAATTATTTAGTTGAATTCCTAATAAATTGTTATTAAGAATATCCTAATAAATAGAAAGTAAGTTAGTGAGTTATTTTTTGGAGGTTATGTATCGGAAATAGCAAGTCATGGGATTATCGACTATAGAAGGGCTTAGATGTTTTGAGATTATTTGAGAAAGCTTATGAGAAAGTTTTATCAGTAAACTTCTCCATATTTATTCTCCTCTATTTCCCAAAATATCCCTGACACTTCCTGCATCTATTTCTGAGATCGGTATACAAAATGATAAGTGATGAGTGATCCTAACTTCTTGTGTTATGCCTTGCAGGGTAAATTCCAATATTAAGATGTTGATTAAAGCACATGTTCATCAATCCAGGCTGCAAGAGCAAATAAAGAGGTAATTTTCTGCCATATAATTTTTGTCTTGAAAAGGAGGAGATACCATCATTGTCCTCATTCCTCTGCAAAAGTTGTTACAACATCTTCAATTGTTCAACTCCTTGGAACCAAAAAAAAAAAAAAAAAGGTAGAAAGACAACCCTTCCCAAATATAGTCTAGAGAATAAATTTACCCGGAAAATATTTATGAAATTTACTGATTCCAAATGAACTTTAAATTGGAAAACACAACGAAATACTAAAGCAACTACTGTATTTGCGTAACTCAGGGGATGATGTAAGAGAATAAGAGATGGTTGTTACATTCTTTATTTTATCTGGCACATGAAGCAAGTATGCGGATTTAAGGCAGTAGCAGGCCTCTGCGTCTGTCAAATATCACACGTATTTATCCTTTCCAATGCCATAGTCCAGGAAATAGATTGCATCTTAAGAGGAAATTTGTACTTCCTCATAGTAGCCATCACATATTTCAAAGGAGAAGCAACCACATTAGTCAGACTCTGAAGGAATGTCCTTCCAAACTCGTATGTCCTATGTGTCATTCAACTTCCAAAATGGAAGTGAAGGCGGTGAGTTCTTGTAGCTTCGACTCATAACAAGATCTTCTTAAATGAAGATATTATGAATCTGCCTCATGAAAACTAAATGCAGAAACTGGGGCACACTGGAAATTGGATAAATCATGGAGTATATGCTAGGAAAAAGGAGAAACATCTCTTCTTTCCAATATCTCCCGAAATCCAATCCACCATCATACATTCATACGTTTTTAATTCAGTAATGGTAGGAAATATATTTTCATGGTGAAGATAAGTAGCAGAAATATCAACAGAATATTTGTCTTATTGATTGAATGTATGATTATGATAATGTGTCCTAAATCTTTTTAGACTTGTGGGATACAGGATCTGGTATTAATTTAGCGTTCTTATACTCTCTAGTCATGCTAGTTCAGGTCACAACTTGAATTTGAGCAGCTGGTGGACGAGCTCAGTATAGATGCTTCCCAAACTGATGCCAGTGAAGATTATTTAAATGTCAATATTATTAGTGATGAGGAAATTCCAGAGTCGAAGGACCGTGAAACTTTTAGGAAGAGACCAGGGCCCAGTAGGGCGGAAGTTGGGCAAAGATATAAATCAGGTACCTTACATCTGTTTGTTTGTAGTTCGAGGTTTGGTGGCTTTTGTTTGTATGCATTCTAGAAATATTCATTGCAGAAAGATAAAATCATATGGTCATTGTGGATGTAATTAAATCTTATCTGGTAGTTCTTCCTATCATCATCATTTACTCACATGATGGCATGTTAGTTTTTAACTACATTATGTTGAACAATTAGTGTGGTGACATAGTTAGCTGTCAATATTCAAATAATTACGTTGAGCAACTCTCTCCATCCCAAAAATCTAGGCCACCTGTTCACTCGAGTTTGTCGCAAAATGATAAACAACTTCTCTGTTGTCCCAAACTGATTGGGCGGATCCATTAGGAAGTTAAAATGACATATTTCCTATTACCCTTGATCAAAAGGAACATACATGAAGGGACCAAGTGTGAGTACACTATAATCAATTAAACTACATCGAAATTTTATGGTATTCACCTTGTTCTCTTTCGAATGAGCCCTCATTGATGCCTATATATACATGTTCTTTTTGTTGTTCTCTAATTGAAACAGTATTTCTTAATATTGTTCATTACATGCTGTCACTATCAGATGACTCAAGGGGGATATCTTCCAAATCAAAATCTAACCTAACATAAACAAACAATAAAACTATTTCTTCCAAATAAGTCTTTGATTAATTTCTTCTATTGTATAACAGAGACTACTGTGAGAGGACGTGGAGTTAGGGCTGAGGGTTCTGTGAAGAGTCCACATTTACAAGTTGATGGTAATGGAAATACTGAATTTGATAACAAGAGAGAAGACACAGAACGTCCATCTCGTGAAAGCAAGTCCAGGCGTCGGAAGGATACTTCTAAGAGCTATGGTTCTTCACAAAAAGTATTGTTTTTCTCCCCTTGTAACTCCTAGGTGATGCTTTCCTTTTTTTTCAATTTGTCAGCTGCCTTAATCCTTTACAAGATTGGTTTAAAATATTCTTTTTTGGCATTCATTATCCAAGAGACCAAGACTAATATGAAACTATGATACCTGTTTGGTCATGGATAAAGGTCACAGAGTGTTAAGAAATATGTATATTTGTGCTCTCCAGCCTGGCTGATGTGTTATCCTCCTAGAGAGGGAATGTTTTTTCATCTGCAGATCTCATTTCAAATGTCTACCCCCCAAATCTGAATTAACTTGCTTCTTTCTTGCCCTCTTGTTTCCTGAACGGGATTTTTGTAAGCCTAAAGAGCTAGCACTGATCAGTCCGCTCTAGTAAATTTCCAGACAGAAACTCACACTCCGTGTAGTATCTTCATGTGGCCTGAGGAGTATTTACAATATATGAGTATACGACTCTGTGAGTCTGTGTGTGCATGCGCTTTTTAGAAGCTCGGTTTTTAGCCCCCATTGAGTGTACTTGTTATCATGACCTCAAGTAATATGCAGAGGATATAACTTATAAAATCAATACTCAGTTATTTTGTTTTACGTGTTAAACATGTAATGTTTATTATGAGTCATCCGTACGCAGTCTCTCTATGTTTCAACGTAAGGGTAAGCTTGCGTACATCTGACCCCTCCCCCTCCTACCCCGCCTTATGGCGTGAGCCATTGAGGCATTGAGGTAATGATATTGTTGTTGATGTGCTAAACGTGGTAATCTGATTGGGCGTTAGTTTTATTCATGTGTTACACGTGGTAATCTGTGTGTATTAATTCTCTCTTGTGATTGTTTATTTACGACTGAAGGTCTTGGAATCTAATCTTGCTGCACCATCGGCACCAACCAGCATGGCTGCTCCTGCAATTGATGGCTCTGCTGAACTAACAGAACCAGATGAGAACTCGGACGAAGCTGAAATTGTATCTCCACTTTCATCTCTTCCTTGCATAACCCAGAAGGACCATCTGCAGGTTGGTTCATCTAACTGCGCATGCTCATTTCAACTGTGGATTTCTGTTTGTGCATTTACTTCGGCCAAAATACTCTGAAAAGATGTCTTTGAATCTCGATCTCACTACTGATGCTGTGCTGTGCTGTGTTGTACTGTATATGTCACGAGCTTTCGCACATTATATTCAATTTGTGATTTGAGGACTTGACAACATCTAATCAACTCTTATGTGATGCAGCATGAGGGTGACGACGAGAATGTTAATGTACATGATGAGGTTGATGCCGAATGTTGATATAGATGGGGCTTGATTGCTTGAAGAACTCCAAGAAGATATTACGTAGGATGCTAATTGCGGGTATTGAACTAATTGTAGCCTTTTGCTCATGATGACTTCTAGAAACTTCAACCAATACAAGATCAAGTTTTGTCACCTACATTGTAGTAGTCTCATCTTTATATACATTTAAACCAAAAGGTATCCTCTTTGAGGTTACACCGTAACTAAGCTGTCTATAGATTAGTGACTAACCATAGTAATCTACGCTAATCAAGTTAATTACATCCATTATTTTAAATCATTGCCAGAAAATTTGATGCATTTCACTTCTTTCAATCCAAAATCTCACCCTCTAAATGGTCTATCGAGCAAAAACAGGTTACGGCGTAAATGGAAATATCAGTGGAGCTCCAGGGTAAAAGTGATAGTTGAACTTGTTTCCATAAACTCTCACATGTCTAAAAAAGATTACCATGAGATTATGTAGTAGCTAGAACATCAAAGTTTTAGTTACACCTGTTTGCACTAAACTCACTCATCCTAGGCTCTGCGCATCCTTGTGCACTGCCGCAGTTCAGGTTTTACATCAGCGTTCCTGTTTCCTCTTAAACAGATTGTGACATGATTGTAGGAACTAGTCCAGAACAATTGGAGAGTTTCACAGGATTACTGAATCCAATTGAAAGTCTCATTGAAATCAGGGAGAAAACACAGCCTTTTATCCCAAACCTCTAATACATTTGAATTGGAAATGTTGGAAAACTACCTTGTTTACAACATATCCATCTATAAAAGATCATGACATAACAATCATTACATTGAAACCAACAAGCTGACACTTGGGCACATATTAATCAGCGTCCATTTCTTCCAATGCAGCAGTAGCAGCAGCCTTGGCTTCTTCTAGAAGTTCAGTGGGAACCTGATGCAAAACAGAAGGGTTTGTAGCTGTCAGTACATTTGGTATATAAACAATGATACACCATACACCTATCCCACAATTGCCCTGAGATCTCAGAGCAGATGGTTGAAGACATAAGCAAAAAGAACAAATCAACAAACCACCCATAATTGGAAACAGCCAAGAAGGCAATCGCTTGGGTAAGACAGTACTACAGTAGAATGAGGCCATCAGGATGCAAGAGTGAGATTTTGAAGTTGCAAATTGAAGACCTGAACCACAAGCTTAAAAAGCTTACCCCACAAATATAGAACGGTAACTTGTGGATTTTGTCACTCAAACTGAACCAATAGATCAGAACTTGATCGTTTCAAAGAGGTAGCAACTACAGATATGGAGGAAACACTAAAAGAACATATTTTCCATACCAGGAGGATTATTGAGGAAATTGACAACGAGTTTCAGCAACATTGACCATTCAACATATACCCACCTTCCAACGTATATCCATATTCGTAATAATTTATCAGATATTTCAAAATAAAAGCAGATATTTACATTTTTACTGTGAAGGGAAGTTGTTTTGCTCTAACAGCCTTCATAAAAGATGACAAGATAAACTAGATAACATGACTCATCTTAATACTTCGACGTCCATCTAGCTTTAGGCACTGTGAACTGAAGTTTATAAATTACAGTTTCTTATCAACTCTGAAGTCCACGGTTTTAAATGCTTAACATAAAATCATAAGGAAGTTGGCACAAAAGATTACCTTTTGATGCTCTTTATTGGACTCCTGACAGATCCAACTCAGCTCCAATTCAAAGGCTTTGTCCTTCGCTTCGTCATGAACCTTGTATATGCTGAATGCAAAACATGGATGAGAATCAATGAAGACCACAAATATGTAGCCTAGATAACGTCACAATATACCATATATAAGTCACAGAAAAGCCGTCAGCTATTATTGAAACAGACTAGTGCATTGTACATATGGAGACAAATTTTTACATCCAATCAAGAAAAACTTATGAACCTGATGATAAAGAAAAGTCTTTCCATTCATCTTAAGTTGATGCAATTTGTCTATTTGTGTACAACAAAATATATTTATAATCACTAGTAATTTTATATCTTTAGAAAAGATGAGTCCACCTAGTCTTCTATACAATTTAACCTAGGTTGAATGGTGTACTGATCCAAAACCCATGCCCACAACTTAAGCCTTTCCCCACAATCTTAAAATCTTGTATGGTTACCAAAAATTGATATTAAGCACACGCCTCTTCTTCATCTTATACAGGCGGCTATTGCAAGCTTACAATCATGGCCAACCAAGAACTTCAGATCATTCACCCTATTAAATGTGTAACCAATTCACCATCTTCTCCCCTCTTCTTTTTCTTTTAAACGCAACCGACAGACACACACTCCTCAGTCTCCAAAAAACTCCAACTATGGCAGCAAACACAGCATTTGCAATTTCAACTCACCATCACCAAAAAACCCGCCTCTTCCCACACTTAATTCCATTGTCAAATCACACGACTTCTTATTGCTACCCAAACTTAAGTCATACTTAACTGAGCACCTCCACATGCCACAATATCGTTCTTCGTCATTACTAATTTACTACGAAACCCTCCAAAACTACTCCCCATACAAACGCACATTCCCGCAACCTGTCCTGCTCTGGCCATCACTAACACTGGATTCAAAAAAGGTGAACCCTCATCGATTGCATCCACCCTATCCTCTACTTGTCATGTCTTGCTTGCTCTTCCCTTATAACTGCGACTATCATCTCTATTGTCCCCTCGTCACCTCTACAACAATCCATGTCAGGCTCACTAACCTCCACTATTGTCCCTTCATCACCTCCACACCACACACCCACACCAAACTCATTTCTCCTGTACTGCCCCCTCATCGCCTCAACCCCAGCGACACTAGCACTTTGGGACTTTGGGTTGATGATAATCCCAACCCCCAATAATCACTTATCTCGACCGAAACAAAGTGCACAACAAACAAAGTACAGCACCCAAAACCTTGAGCGTAAAACAATCAGGAACGTATAGATACACTCAACATTCATGCACAGTGTATCATAAAAAAGGAATAAAACACAAAAAACCAGACTGAAAAAGGACAAAATTACTCACATCTTGGCAACTTCAATGATCCCTTCTTTACAGGTCATTTCAGAAAGGTTCAACTTTTCAATTTCCCTGTCATGCAACACATGTTTAGCATTTATATCATAGCTAAACATAATACAAATCCACTGCGAAGCAAAGAGACAAAACATATAAACTACATAGAAACAGATGGCAATGGAACACGAAATATTTCTTCTTGTACAGAAAGGACACTTGTTTGTTAGAAAAAGGTAGCAGCCAATTATTATTTCCAGATTTTTCGATCAAGTCAACATACTCAATTGTTGAAAGAATAAATTGTTCAAGATGTTTTAGGCTCCAAATAATCAGTAGAGATAGATGCAATAATATTCCAGTTCCATGACTCTTTAGCATTGCAAAGAGAATATATATGTGATGATAAGAATGACCAGAACAGCAACAAGAAGGTTGGCTTACGTTTTAGCAGCCTGCTTGCCCTTCCCAATCGCAGCACCGAAATATTTCTGGGACAGTAAAAACCAGCTTCAGCAAATAAGTTGGCAAAACAAACAGAAATACCTTAAAAAAACAACTGAAAATGTGAAACCACATGAAAGGAATACGAAAGACAGGAATCCACTTACATATGAAATGCCAGAAGGCTCCACCATATACAATCGGGGTCCATCTCTATCGTAACCACCAAGAATGACTCCAGAGCCAAAAGGTCTATCCATGAACAGATATACGTATAAGAACTTAATGGCACATGGAAATTAAGTGAATCGAGTAACTTACAAAAAAGAAACAAAGTGTAGCACCTGAGCCACCAATATAGAGTACAAAGATGCACATAGCTAGCTACTCGATCAGCAAGTTCTTTTACTGGAATTGGTTCACCATAAGTCCTGCAAAATGAATGTACATTAGATTAGAATATGTATTAGAGGAACGATGATGACATGGATGTCGAGAAGGACACCCTATGCCTGCACCAATATACACATGCTTTAAAGAGAAGACTTTATAAGGATTCCCAGGATTAAGATATACAAGGACTATTAACAAATTAATCACCCCCTATTACTGACATGAAAAGATGAAAAATAATCTTTAAGCCTTCAGCGGCGTTGGTTGCAACCAAGGAAAAAAGCAAAGCAGCATTTCTAAGACACTGAGTTCACCATATTTTGAAATTATGGAATCAGTTCCAACCAATCAATTCACTCACTTGCCAAACAATGGACTACCTACAAGATGCACACCTCTTCTCAATACTTCGACAATTCTTTCCAGATGATTTCAACCAACATTGCTAGACCTTAATAAGTACTTAGCTAACAAGATAATTTCAATATTATCCATCCCACTTTAAAAAAAGTGTCCCTTTCCCAATGTTGTTTATGTACACTTGACACAATGAACAAAGTTTTCTTTTGATGACAAAGAACCGCAAAAGAAACTCATACCACGGGGAAAGAAGGGCCAGAACATTCGGTGGCTAAAGGAAAAAGAGTAAATCAAGAAAAACTGAATGGTCTTTCTTTTGATAAGTGATAACATTCTAAATTCACCGAAGAGGGAAAGCAGAACAGCCAAAAACGACCAGGAAGGGGTGAGAGCAAGAGAACTTGAAGATGAAGATAGAAACTCGATTATTCTTGATGAGTTGATAAGTAGGCTTTTCTTCTAACCAGGAGCAAAATTTCAAAGGGGAGCCCGTAACCAGCTAAGCTCCCTTTGAAACTATGACATTGATTTGATTTTGGATAAAGATTAATCATCGAGCTAGAAAGCACCGAGGTTGCAGAGCTAAGAAGCTAGAAATCATGGAAACTTCTTCCAGGTATCAATGTCCCCCAAAATATGCGTCAGACGCTGAAAAAAATCTGTCAATGTTTATAGCGATATCTTCTTAGTTTGAACACTTCGTTAGACCCTCCCCCCCCCCCCCCCCCCCGTGAACCCACATTCATATTACGAAAAAGATATATTGCTTTATAAGCATATTAAGTCTTTATTGCTTCAACAAATCATAACTAACCTTTCATAGTTTGTAGCTTCTGACTTTGCACGTTCAACAACCTGTCTCCCATCAGCAGCTAGTCCAGCAACGGCCTGTAAAACAAAAGAGTTGAATAGCACATCAAAAACATTACAGAGAGGAGCAACTCAAAGCACAGATAAGTCACTTCACATGATATTAAAAAAAAAAAAACAAAAAAACCATTCGTTCTGCAATTTCATACGCAAACTCGCAAAGCCCCTAAAGCAAGACAAACTAAAGCTCTTTAGTTGATCAGAAAATGAATAACCCAACTAATTAGTTAAGAGCTTTTACAGTAATCGGGTTTGTTGCTTATAATCTCATCAACAACGCCTGAAATCAGAAGTCTATAAAAGATATAAAATTTTGGCCTAAATCCTTATTTTAATGGAATCACAGCTATCATACACAGCTCCTTCAAGACAAAGAGGCGAAGTATAAAGAGAAATCTTCGACATCACTATCAATGAGAGCACCGTAATTTCCCCAATCCCACCACAACAGAAACTAATTTCGAGATCAAATTCAACAATATTAGTGTTCCCTTTACATTCTACTAGATAAAAAGTCAGGCAGCATGTCGTCTCGGATCTGATAACGAAGAATGTGATACTAACCCTTTTAACTCCTCACACATCTTACTCATACTTACATATCAATACACTAAAAACTACACAGAATTTACGGTTTTCGATAACCTAACAAACTCACACAACAAACGCACAAATCTAAAATCCTTCAACTACAAGATTGCTAAAAAGCAACAATGGGAGACAGAAACTAACCATGCCAGAATGGCGATGAACGGAATGGATTCGCCGGTTCGAACCCGGTAACATCATCTTCGATTGTATCAATTTCTCCACACCCTTTTGATCAAATCACACATACACATTCACAATTACAATCAAACCCCCAAAAAAAAAAATCTAAACTTTATTAAAAATTAATCAAAAAACAAAAATTACCAGAACGATTCCATCCTTGCACTTAATTCCGACAACAGTCCTGAAAAAATCAAAATCAAAATCAAAATCAAAATCAAAATAATTGAGGAAATTAACAAAATTAGGGTTTAAGGAATTGGGGGAAAAAAGAAGAAGAAGACGGAGGTGGTGGTGGTACCCGCTGTTATCGACGGCTTTAGAAGCGTATTCAATCTGGAAAACGCGGCCGTCGGGGGAGAAGGTGGTGACGGAAAGATCGTACCCAGTTCCGATGCTACTCATTCTCTCTCTCTCTTGTTTTTTCTTTTTGCGCTGAGTTTAAATCTGGGAGACTAATGAACTGGGGAGTATGAGTGTGTTCTTATTATAGAGGGGTGTAGTGCGATGTGAAGAAAGGGGGGGCATATATTTGTTTCGTATACCGCAAGACACAACACGACCGAGGTTGCTACCACTACTTTGACTACTTGTATAGGAGAAAAAACACAAGAGTTACTGTAGGACTTGTACTTAGAGGGGGCAATCTGTTAGGTTAGGTCGGTTTCGAGTCGGCTGAGTAGTTATTTAGAGGGGTCATTAAGTTAGGTCGGATTGATTTTGAGTCGGGTGAGTTATATTAGAGGGGTAATCGGGTAGGTTTGGAGTTGGGGATGCTCCTTCCTAGTTCCTACCCAAAATGATTTTCCCCTTTCAAAAACTGTTTTTGAGTAGTCATTTTCGGAGCTACTTTTAAACCAAACGAATCGTTCACTTGTTAAAAAAAATTAGTACACATTCTATTGTGCAGTTCATTCTACCAAATCCATTTGAATTTAAGGTAAACGGGTATTTTATTTGTTGTGGGAGTAATTCCAAAGATGGCTACTCAAAAACAGTTTTCAAAAGGGGAAAATCACAGTGGGTAGGAGGGAGTAATTGATTTGATTTCTTTAGAGGGGCTTGGAGGGAGCTCTCTTGAATATATAACAACGACAATGGGCGGATCATCACTCATAAGTTAGGTCAGGGTGATTTTGAGTTGGGCTATGGGTCTGTAAAAAAAAAAGGGGGGGAGAATACAGGGGTATATATATATTTGAGTAATTGTAACTTGTAAGACTTGTTTGTAGAAGGTTTCTCGAAGAAAAGAGTTGTATCTAAAAGGCCTGGGGATCATCTCCAGTTCTTTCTTTTGCTCTCCAGTTCCACAAAAGAACTAGAGAGGTTCCTATAAACTGACCAGATCAATCCTAAGCCCACAATCGAACGGCTACAACAACTTGCACAAATCATCACCAATTCATCATAGCAGCCTAGTCGCCTGCATGCATACCAAGTCGGCGCACCGATGTCTCACTCAGGCGATGACTTGTCCAGCGACCAGACAGGATGTGCCAGCCCACTTACCACCTAGGTAGCACCCATCGGACTCGGACAAGAACACGGACGCCGATACGGATACATGACACGGCACTTTGAAATTTAGCGGACACGGACACGGCAAAAAACAAATAATAACAAGTATTTTGAATACATATTTTTCCAATTACGCAAACTGTGCACGGATAGGTAGAGGTGGGGTTGGTGTCGGGTGCAGGTGGGACAGTAGCGGTGGGGCCTCTATCGAACATCGGTTAGAGGAGGTCTGCTAAGGCGGCGCCAGTCGAAGGTGGAAGAGTCGTTCAGAGCAGGAAGATGGGAAATAGAAGGAGATAGAGAGGTAAGACATGAGCTACCGGTTAGTGTATTTAAAAAATGAGAGAGAAAAAAATAGTTTTTTTTTAACTTGTCAAAACGATGCAGTTTTGTGTCGTGTCAGGTGTTTGGTCCGTGTCCGATCAGTATCCGTTTCGTGTCCAATTAAAAAAAATCGTGTCCGTTTCCTAAAATTAAATAAAAAAAAACCGGACACAGTTTATAGGCGTGTCGGACACGGTACGCTGATCCGTTTTCGTGTCCGACACGGTGTCGGACACAAACACGGCACTCGACAGGCGTGTCCGTGCTTCCTTGCTTACCACACCCTTGATCCCTAGAAGAGCTATTGGACATCTTGTCCGATTATGTGGTTGTTTCCGACGAGGATTATCGGTGGTGAGACGTTACTTTCGTGTCGGTGTCCTCCGTAGACAGTGGCTTTGTCGGTGGCTGGGTTTGAGTGATTGCCTTTGTTGATGATAGGAGAGAGAAGGGAGATAAAAAAAAACATATTTGAGTAGCTTTTCCAAAAAAAAATTACGAAAAAGTTACAATTTATTCCCAAAGTTACTTGGCCGAACACTTCTAATTCATGTGAAGTAACTTTTTGATCAAAGGTACCCCAAAAACTGGTTGTCTATGTCAAATCAGGTCATATCAATTTATGTCTCCCTCAAGTTTCCAAGTCGATTGGTTCGAGTTATATTGGGTTATCAGGGTCGTAGAGTTCTTTCGAGGGGCTCAGGGCAAATATATTGAAACGACAATTTTGGGGCCCTAATATATTAATATCGAGGTATGTGTTTGAGGGTGTCATGTACAAAAACTGCTCACGACTTTAAGCACTAAGAGATTATTAGAATAAGGAAGTCCCAAGTTAGAATTTAAGTAAAAAAAATTACAAAACATTGGAAAAAGGGAATACAATAGAAACATATACAATTTGGGTGGGCAAAAAAATGGTAGAACATGTAGAAATATTAGGAGGTGGGTTTTGAGCACTGGTGGAGAAGTTATTTGCATAGTAAGATTATCACTAGGGTACAATAGTTGACTTGGCATATAGGGTGAAGCATTTTAATTATACTCAGATCTGGAAAGTTTGGGCCCCCAAGATTTTGGGGGCCCTGCTCGCCCGGGTTGATCTACGGCCCTGCAGGGTTAGTGCGGGTTCAAGGGGATCACATTCAACTGGGTGTTGTTATCGAGTCTTAACTCAGAGTACCTTCCAAACTATGTTTCCATTATACTCTATTGCTCAAATTCAAAATCTTTCCACTGTTTTACTGTACGGCTATAGATAGTCATGACTTAATCAAGCTATTCGCATTTACTTGACACGTCGGGTTAAATGATAGTGATTTAGACATGCATGATGAGATGCACACTAAAACACCTGAAAACCGATAGGTCAAGCGAAATGTGATGTCTTCACCAATTTTCCCCATCTTTGAGTATGAATGTGCATCACATCTTACACGATTTAGAATTCTTCGGAATAACAAACCACAATACGTGATGTGGAGTAGTACACAAGCACAACTAACCATGGAGAGTTCTCGAGGAACGTAAACCACGAGACGAATAAAATGATCACTAAACTAAGACTTACGAGTATATTACTCCAATATAATCAAGCTCATGTCATATTATATCATGTCGAATTTTGTCAACTTTACATAGTTCAAAAAAAGGTACTGACTTTGTGGAGTGTGTGTGTAACAATTGCAACCATGAACCACCGAGAGATGGTAGAGTGATTAATACACCGATCACTTGAGTTGAAAAATACAAAGAAAACCAAAATATAAATAAAAACCCCATAAAAAAAATGAAAGCAGCCTCGTCATCATCAGCCTATCTACTGGACTTCCGCCCTCCACCAACATCATCATCATACTATCATTCCGACACAACTCTCTATTTTCCCGCCGCTACATCCACCGTCAAAACCACCCCAAATTCCACCACCACCACCACCTCGCCGCCGTTTTTATCCACAACATTTAGGAATCGGAGATGCCGTTGCATCTCTGACACTGCTGACTCACTGAGTTACTCTAACTCGGACGATTCCGAGGCCGATGATGGAATTGTCGTTACCGTTACGGAATCCGGGAAACGGTCACGGAGAATCGAATCGAGTATTGGAATTAATGCAGGGCTTGAAACGGTTTGGGATATTTTGACTGATTATGAAAAATTGGCTGACTTTATTCCTGGTCTCGCTATTAGCCGTTTGCTTCATAAGGAAGCCACCTGTGCTCGTTTGCTTCAGGTATCTTTTTGTGTTTTTGTCTATCGGTGCGATTTTCGATGCAATTTTCATTAAATATATGTTTATGTTTTCGACTCAGGGGTAAGACTTGCGTATATCTGACCCCGCTTACAAGTGCCAATGCCAATGCCATAGAAAGTAACCGTAATTATATGGGTTTAATGATTCGTTTAATGATATGATACGGAGTAGATTGTTGAAGAAGATTTCTCTGGTAATTATATGGGTTTCTCTGATTACCACAGCTAGGAACTTTAACAACATAAGAGTTGATGTTCTAGCTAATTGTACTGGGGAAGTACACAGCAATTATCTTGCTCCCGGTAGCATGGTATATATGGATAGTCGCGATTTTGCACATGCCCGTTTTGGTTCTTGTTTAGATTTGATTGGTTGAAGGTACTCCGCTGATAGGGGAGGAAAGATTGTAGTGTCTTTTGCGGCCGAATTGGGGTTCCTCAATGCATAAAGATAATTACTTTTGTGATGACAAAAACTCGACTTTAGAATAATTTCTATTTCATACGTGACTACGAATTTAGGCTTGCTTGGAATGGGGCTAACTGTTACTAGGGTTATAGAGGCTAAAACGAGGGGAAGTGGAGAAAAAAGTGAAGGTGGTGGAGGGAGAACTATTACCATCCATATGCAATATGCATTACTCTCAAGGGGAGGTAGGTAACTAACGAACTATTACTGTCTTTATCCTTTATGGGGTAATCATTACCCCTTTCTCCCTCACCCCTTCTTTACATAACATCATTTTCACCTCAACTTTCCCTTTGTTTTTGGTCTGTTACTCGAGTAATAATTATCCCGATTCTAAGCGACCCCTTTAAAAGCAAAAATTGCGAAGTAAAAGAAAGTAACAGCCTTTTCTTATGTGTTGATATCTACAAACAATGTCTTTTGCACAACTCGGTAGTACTCACATTTAATATATATTGATTGTTTCCGAAAGTGTTCCCTATTTAGTGGGGTTGATACAAATCGAACACAAATTATGATGATTCTGAAGTCATTGCTCATTACTCCCGATATATTATTTAGATACCTTCCCGCAGCTTGTTGTTAATTGATGCTTAGCATGTTAAGGCATGTTCATTTTTGTGAATCCTGAATCATGTGTTATGCTGCTGAGCTAGTTCCCTTTGATCTCCGTTGTAAGGACATTGCTGAATGTTCCAGGGTAATGTGTATTCTATTTCAAAACCAGTTTTTAACTTAATGTTCCTTGTTGTGTCTAGTATAATTACTTTTAGGGTATCATAGGATAATATATGATGTGGTAGGGGACTTGAGGTCATGCCTATCGTCTAGTTTTATTTTTCTGACTTGTGTCATGTACTGATTGATTTTTTTTTTTTTTTTTTTTTTTGACAGATAGGGCAACAAGATTTGGCTTTGGGACTTAAGTTCAACGCAAAAGCAGTACTAGATTGCTATGAGAAGGACCTTGAAATTCGTTCGAATGGTCGAAGCCGAGATATTGACTTTAAGATGGTTGAAGGGGATTTCGAAATTTTTGAAGGGAAGTGGTCAATTAAGGAGGTAAAGAACTGATTGAGATTATGCAGTGTCATGCTGCTGGTACTTATTATCTTTTATGAGCCTAAGTGACATACCTGCCTCTGTTTGTCTTTTACTTCAAAGTATAATTTGGGGGAGAGGTGATGAGGGGCGTGACTGGACTCTAAATTGCAAACATGCCAACAAAGTTAGACCTCCTTTTCCCCAACTTTCAGATTTATGAAAAGATTAGATATGAGTTTAATTACAATGACATTAAGGCCTTAGCTAATAAAAAACTAATGTAGCTTCTGATTTGTATATACAACCAAGTAGCAACTGACATGGGCAACCCTCTCCCTAGATATAAACCTAACGCACTGTTTCTGACATAGCTTCTAATCTCTGTGATGATCCACCCAATATGTTAACCAAGCACACTTTAAGCAGTGAAGTTACTCCAAGTCTGCTCTGGTTACTTCTTGTTAAGTCTATTGCTTTCTTGGCTCTAGAATCTGGGGCTATGCGCCAGTGTCATACTCGGCTTGTTGAAAAGTTCGCTTCGAAATCCTATTAAGACTTCATGTTGGACTCATTTATTCGTACTCCTACTGCACTTTAAAAGGTCAGAATAAAATGAGAAAAGATGTTATGTGGATTGTTGGCTAGGAAATCAGATGTATTACTTTTGTGGTGGCTTCTGTCTAGTGTGCTTCCCAAGATTATTTCAGCTTCCTTCTGTTCAAGTGTAGACAGCCTTCCCCCTCAAAAATGCTGTCTACGTCCCTTCTTTCAGTTCTGCCTCATATAACTTCATAATCAGCCTCAAATTGCTTTTAACGACTCTTGAGGCTGTAAGTGGCTACTAACTGCAATGATATCTTGATTTAGCAATGCAGTTGTATTTTCCTTCTTATGTCAAGGATCACAAAAAAGGGCAGTGCGGTGCACATTGGCATCCCGCAAAGCGAGGGTCTGGGTAAGGGTCCCACCACAAGGGTGTATAGAGGGCAAGCCTTCCCTTGTCACTTTTCGGACAAGAGGCTGCTCCCAGGACTTGAACCCGTGACCTATCGATCACACGGCAACACCTTTACTGGTGCGCCTAGGCTCCCCTTCAAAATAAAATAAAATTGTGCACCACTAATAAGAAGTTGAAGAAGTGCATAGAATCAGATAGAACACAAATTATCTGAACTTGCATGAAAAATGTGATGCTGTCCTTCAGAATTAATCGATCTTAAAAGCATATGAAGTCCTTAGTGTAAGGCTTCCTCGAACGTCAGTTTACCTGTAATTATGTTTGCAGTCAGTTCAGGAAGGAATTTTTTATTAGCTTTAGTTTCTTTCACTGAACTGTTACTGTGACAACCCTTCTCTGTCTTGGAATACTCTTTTGCCTCAACCATTCTCTTAACAGCCGTATAAGCCCTAGTTGAAGCTTGAACATCATGGAAATTAGGTTTCACTTGCCACTGCAGTTTGCTGCACATGTATAGTTCTACATCATCAACACTGACATCTTTTCACATTTATCCAGCTTTTCACAAAAACCCTCAAACAATGGCAACCTTGAGAGTTTTGGGTACCTTGCCTGTGGCTTTGGCCTGATACCACACAAACTTAAATCTCACTCAACTCAAAGCCCGCTATCATTTTGAGTATAGGGCTCTCAGCATGTCAAGTTCGTCGAAAACATTTCCCCCTATCCTAGTCTTACTAACCAAAATGCCTCCAACTTTAATGTCGATCACTCCCTTCCTTCACCCTGCTGTCTAGCCCGTCCAACCCACAATAGTGAGCAGCATGACTGTATGAGGCTATGAGCCTCTAATCAGGTTATCGAGTGTCAATATGATAAGCAAATGTCAGCGATTTTGGTGCTCGAAAATTGGTGCATTAGTGTCTTTAGCATCTGGTTCCAAAAAAGAAAAAAAAATGGACATGAGAAGTGAATAAAAGACGGATGAAAGGAGGTTGAAGGTTGATTTACTCTCTAATAATTATCTGGCCTTATCTCCCAGTACACGCTTGCAAGACGAGCAGTGATAGTGAAGGACTTTCAAGTGGTCCTACTCACTCCCAAAACAACAGTATGGAACTACAAATGCCTGCTCCTTCCTAGCAATTTCCTAATTTTCCTGTCTTAGTTAGATGTCTTCCACCTAATCAACACCCAAGCATTTTTCCTTCTTAATTTACTAATTTGCTCGATCTTCTTTCTTTATGAGTAAGGCTATTTGTATATCCCATATACATCACTAAACATATATGAGGGGTAGTTTGGGTATTTTTTCTACTTTTATGGGTTGATATTGAAGAGAGACAGAGATGGGATGTGGTGGGACATCTGAGTAAAATATGATTCATATACATTTGGAAATGTATACGGAGTATATGCATTAAGACATTCTTTCTTTGTGTCATTTGTGAATTGGGGTGGTTTGATGGACCAGAATTGAATGGGCTGGTCCGTTAGGGACCGAGTACGTGAGTCTGACTATGGAGGCTGACCGCTGATATCTTGAAATATTCTCAAAAAAGGGAAATTTTGAAATTGCATCTATCATCTCATTATCTTATCCCTTGAATTATACAGTCTTATCTAGAAATTGATTTAGTAAATAGGAATGAGAATATTGAGACTCGATAGATAGGGAAACATTGGCTTTCTCCGTTACCTGCTACTTTTATCTAATATAGGAACGGCTTCTAACATACTAAGATACTGGTTTCTTGTAACAAAATCCTGGCAACAAAACCTCGACATGCTAATGTGAAAGGGGGATTATTAATAAATGGATTGTGAGATTTAAGAGATCTGTTGCTAATCATTGACCGATTTTGGGGCTTGTGGAGTAAAACCATGTGTGACACAGCTCGAAAATCATTAGATTTTGAAGCTCTTGTATTGATGTCATTTATCGATCTCAAAGTTCTTTGCTATTACAGCGTCATGCAGAACGATGTGAAAGTAGTCAAGTCCTGGATCTCCTAGAAAGCCAAGAAATGCAGACGACACTGTCTTACGTGCTTGAGGTGAAGCCGAAGCTGTGGCTGCCAGTTCGCATGGTCGAAGGCAGAGTTTGCAAGGACATTAAGACAAATCTGTCTTGTGTAAGGGATGAAGCTCACCTCAGACTATCATCAAGATGTTGACACAGTGGACAGATACGTTGCATATTTAAATTTTGTTCTTGAAAATATTGGTAAAATGTAGAGGATCATACTCGTATATTCTTATAAAGATGGTAACTTAATTTGTGAATAGAACCTTTAATCCTCATCTCCATTCCATCGTAAAACCGTATATATTACCCAAGTTTTAATCGAGCAGTAATTCTTTTGTCACGCGATTCTGCTGTCAAGAAAATAAAACATTGTTTCTTGTGAGATGATTTCGAGTATAAGATAAAATGGTGATTTGGTGTATCCTTCTCAAATCCATCAATACAACAAATGCAGGCTTGTACAAGGAGAAAAAGAAGAGTAAGATGCAAAGAACAAGATACATACTGAGGCTTGTATAAGGAGAAAAAGAAGAGTAAGATGTAAAGAACAAGATACATACTGAGTATGAGTTATGAATTATGAGTTATGAGTCATCTAATCTAATAAATTAACAACCTGTCATACTCCAAAGCTATTAAGGATGTTAGTTGAAATCCTTGATCAATATCTATTAGTAGTCATTGAGTACAAATTTGATATCACCAATTCATTACACACCTAATAATTGAAATGTTATTCACAATAACCAAAGGAAATTAGCTAATTATTTTCCGTTAATGCTCTTTTTTGACACTATACCGTACACACGCTATAATTTATCACGATCAGCATTACGGTGGAGAATTGCTAACCATTTGCACGGTACATAAGACATTACGACAACATAACGTATAATTTCTGACGTGGATGTAGATCAGGACACAACGTTGGCTGCTTCGTCGTTACCAAAGTACGTAAAAATAGTACAGCCACGGGGGTTGGGACCGGGTGCACTGCAATCACAGTCATAGTCCTAAATTTACATTATTAAACAATAATTTAATTGTCGTTACAGTCGCGCCACCACCAAAATAAACTGCCCAACAAACACATGGCCTGTGTTCCCCTGAAGTTTTCATGTGTTTCTCTCTCTTGTCTACTTCACTTACATCCCCCACTTGCCTATTTTGTCCCACTAAATTCCCCAAATTTCTTTCTTTTGGTTAATATAATTCTCAGATTGCGTGGGATCATATAAGACGACAAAGTTATTATTTATCCGTAGTTTTAAAAGACTCGAGATCTCTAGTTAAACGGAATGGTGACTCACCAGTTCTTCTAAGTACTCGTTGGGTGGTGGGTACTAGAAGCTTCTTCGAAATTTGATATAATTAACTCTCATTTCTGCTTGCCTTTCTTGCAATTATTGTCTCTCAGGTTAACTTCTTGCTTACTCTTTTTTTTCCTCCTTCTGGGATTTGTTAGTATTGTTCAGCATGTGTTTTAAATTCAGCTTGTTGGGTTTTTTTAGTGGTTTGATTAGCTGAATTTTGCATCTGGGTTTTTGTATAATTTATTTCTGGTTAATTTCCTGCTTGAAATTCTAATTCATTATTGAAAAATTACTGGAATTTAAAATTTGGATGAACTGTGTATTTCCATCATGTGTAAAGCTGTTGTTGGGTTGCTTTTAAGTTGTTACTGAAGTTAATCTGGAAATCATATTGTAAAAAAGTTAACTTTTTTTACCATCAACATTCTTTTGATGTACACGAGGTAATGATTGTTTCCTTATGCTTGAGAATTGTGCCTCCGGTCAACGCACTTGGTCGTGAAATGATTCGGGTCAGCTAACATGAACCGTCTTTTTTTTTTTTTTTTTTATTGTTTTCGGTGTAGTGTGTAAGCATACATTACTTGCATGTTGTTAGGCATAAGGAAGTATCAGAATTTAAAGTGGAAGCTGCGTTTGCATTTGTACTTGCATTGCAATGGAGTCTTATCACAATTGAATTGCGATTCCGAGTGCTTAACTTGTAATAGGGTATGGAAGTATATTGTGCAAAAGATAAATAGTAGGGCCTTTGCCAAGATAAGGTGTCTGGCAGGGGTTTTGGGCTGTGTTTGCCATATATTTGTGAACGAATCGTAGATTTGGTTGGTTAGCTCTGTCTGCTAATTATGTGTTCCAGGTGCATGTCTAATGGCTAATATGGAGTATTATGTACAATGATTTAATTAACTTCCACCTGCTTATCTAGCTAGTAGTAAGCTTAGAAATGATAAATCCAGACGAAGCAGGGTTCTTAGGGTGATGCTAACTTCTGTCTCGGTTATATTCTACTTGTTTTTACGGGGTATTCATCGTGCTCATCGCTGTTATGTTGTGCAGAAGCTGAAAGTGCAAAAGTCCTACCTGAAACTCCACAATGAATACCAAAAAGGTGAAGCATGTCGTGGGGAAATATGAATTGGGAAGGACAATTGGAGAAGGAACATTTGCAAAAGTGAAGTTTGCAAGAAATTCCGAGACTGGAGACCCAGTAGCTGTTAAAATTCTTGATAAAGAGAAAATCCTTAAGAACAAGATGGCTGAACAGGTCTTAATACACAAAACTTGTCATCATTTCCACAAATATTTCTCTCATTATTATTATTTTTTAGATTGTGATAGTTCTTCTTTTGTCTTGCTCTTACATATATTATTACTATTTTGATAGCTAAGACTTTCTCTCTTTATTAGCTAGACCACCTGTATATATTGTCATGTAATACCTTGTTTTGAATTGTAGATAAGGCGGGAAGTTGCGACTATGAAGCGAATCAAGCATCCTCATGTAGTTCGTTTGTTTGAGGTCTCTCTACAATTCTTTCCGTCTCTGTTTGTGTACTTGCATGCGTATGTATGCATGAGCAGGTTAAAGCATTCTGAATTGTAAATCGGACTTATCCCTCAGCACAAGTCTTAATGATATGTACATTCTGCAGGTGATGGGGAGCAGGACAAAGATTTTCATTGTTTTAGAATATGTGACTGGAGGGGAGCTGTTTGACAAGATTGTAAGTCTCTTAATTTGTATGGATATTGGTGATACCTAATACATTAAGTGATGGTAACTCATTAATTGGTATATTGATATGCTCTACCTGAGATTCCGGATGATAGCTCATTACATAAGTACTTCTAATCTGATTTAGGTCTCACTTTGATTTACATCCGTCCATTTTGACATTAATGTTTCAGTTACATCATCTGATTCTATTCCTCTTCTTGGTTGATGAGTATAAAGATTAATGACGATGCTATTGACCCAAAGGTACATCATGGACGAATGAAGGAAGATGAAGCAAGGAAGTATTTTCAGCAGCTAATACATGCTGTTGACTATTGCCATAGCCGGGGCGTTTACCATAGAGATCTTAAAGTATGTTGTACCTTGGTCTGTCATGAGGTATTAAGAAATTATTAATCTCTTGGTGTTTGAATTTTCTATTCTCTTTATTTCGACAGCCAGAGAACCTGTTGCTAGACGTCGGCGGGAACCTTAAAGTTTCTGACTTTGGATTGAGTGCAATCTCTCAGCAAGTCCAGGTAGTTTCATGGCTCTTGTTTAATAATGAATTGAATTTCCCGAAGAATGCGACACTAGGAAGTTACCATTAATATCCAAACCCCTTGTAGATGCTTACAGAAATGTTGGACTTTTGTGATGATTTACTTAATATCACAAGTCAGTTATTTTTGGTTATTATGAGAGACTGGCATTGCTAACTGATGAGTCATGATCTGGAAGACTAATTTACCTCTAAAATCTATAGTTTGAATGCATTTATGATTGCTGAAAGGATTACCTTTAAAAGCTACTAAGTATCAGGGAGTATGTCTGTAGATGTTCTCAGACCGTCATCTGTCAATGGCTCAGATCATTGTCATTAGTACAACATCCGATGGCTCTGCTGAAGCTTTACAGGGAAGGAGGGGGGTGAATGAGGGGAAAGTCTCACAGCCTTACCCTTGTCATAATATAGAGACTGGTTCCGATATGCTACTGAGAATGGTTGTCAGTACTGATGCACAATGTTCCAGTTCCATTCGCAAATGTGGTTTCTATGGCCCCTTGTAGTTCTCTTGCTCGTCCAGCCCTGTTCAAAGTCAATCCAAGTCTTCTGCATCAATAACTTCAAAAACTGAGTAGTTGGTTGAACAATCCCAAATCTTCTCTGCAGGCTCTCAGATCAATATCAACAGTTTTCTTGTAGTTTGTTTCTATCATCTCCGCTGTAAACTAACCTCTACCACAGTTCCACCTTGAGTTGTTATGAGTTCAAGGGGCCTGGTTTTTTTTTTTTACACTACGACAATGGGGAAAGTTAACCATTTAACACTAATGACTAGGATGAAGTAGAAGAGTACCAAATGGTTTTACTGCACGCTAATCAGACCGAGTTATATGGCACTCACTGTTGGTCTGTTACATAGTTTCAGACTCATAAGATGAATGTTGCCGAGATGCAAAGATGCATATGCTATGGTGATGTGATGCCATGGACAAAAAAGGATCAGTTGTGCAATGAGTTGATTAGGAAAAAAGTAGGGAGTTCCTTCTAATGAAGATATGATGAGGGACAGTCGTCTAAGGTGGTTTGGACAACATTCGAGTCAGAGACCAAGTGATATTGATTAGAAAACTAGAACAGCTGAGAAAGCATAAGATTGTGGGGGGTGGACAAAGCCTAAAAAGACGTGGATAAGGGTGATTGAAAATGGTATGGATCTACTTGGGATTGAAGAAGATGCGATGTTTGAGAGGATGGACTGAAGTAAGGTTTCCAAGAACAGGTCTTGTAGGATAATGAAGTTGATATACCTAATCCTCTGTAGTTGATACTTGTGGAATACTGCTGCTTATCCACCTTTCCCTCCACAACTTTGATCTCTGACATAGTTGTATACAATTATTTTAAGATCATCAAGGTAACTGATCCAGTCAAGTTCTAGTCATTGTTAAAAAGTTGCCAACCAGTTGTTCATTGCTTTGGGTGAATGCTGACAGAAAGGTTATGTGGATTATCAATACATACTCCTCTGCTTCTGCTTCAGTTCTCCCACCTGCATCTATATTGAATGTGTGTTGATTTACCGGAAGCAATTAATGACTATTATCTAGATGAGTTTTCCTCTTGGAACATTGTTTCACTTACCAAAACTCTTCTTGACAGGGTGATGGACTTCTTCATACAACTTGTGGTACCCCAAATTATGTTGCTCCAGAGGTAACTGCTACAATTTGTCAACTAGTCGCTCCAATCAGACAACAAATTTACGTTTTTTGGGTGACTTACTTTTTTTGGTTTACTTGTATGAATCATAGGTCCTTAATGACAGAGGGTATGATGGGGCAACAGCAGACCTGTGGTCTTGCGGCGTCATTCTATTTGTATTGCTTGCAGGTTACTTGCCTTTTGATGATTCTAATCTTATGAATCTATATAAAAAAGTGAGCAAGTCTTTTAAAATCATTTTCTGTTGATCTAGTAGGTATCTCCATTTCCGTTTACTAGATTCACCTATTTCATATGCAGATCTCAGTTGCTGAATTCACCTGCCCCCCTTGGATGTCTTTCAGTGCGAAGAAGTTAATAACGCGAATTTTAGATCCAAATCCTATGACGGTGAGCATTATTTTATGTTCTTAGTACTACTCTCAATTTGTTGGTCACTTTCCAATGTTATGATTAAGACCCATTGCTCTTTTTTTTTTTTTTTTTTTTTTTTTTTTTTTTTTGTGGCATGAAGTTCTGTCGCTATCAGTTTCGTCTTGACAAGTTGTAAGAGTCTTTTTTTGGTTGAATCCCAGTTTTGTTTTGGACGGCCAATTATGGCCACTTCCGGCTCTTTGCCAACATTGAAAACTCAGATGTCCCATTCGATTTCAAGATAAAGACATACGGTGAAAGGCTGAAAGCAGCCTGGTGTGCCTTTAGCAGGACCCCTATAACTGATCTACGTAGAAAATGGACACTAACGTAACTCTATTTTTCCCAAGCAATTAGTTATTTTTCTCTATTAATGATCTATGTTCTATAAGGGAGGAAAACATTATAATGAACCAGCTGGAGCCGTCACGTAGATTTACAAAGATATTGGAGGTAGCAGCCAATTTTTTATTATTATTGGTGAATCGTGATTGTTAAAGATAGCCTGATCCGTTTGCTTTATTTATGGACTTTGTCATTGATGTTCTTGCTAAATGGAGGCTGTATGGAGTTGATTGCATTTTCTTATTTTTATTGAGGGGCTACCCTGCCTTGCAGATCTTACAATCTTTGTATATCTCCCTCGGATGTTAAAATACTAGTAGTTCTTTTCTGATTGCTACAAATAATAATGTGCTGCAACAGAATCAGGAGCTATGTGTGTAAATGGCATCAAAAGGATACAGTTTAATTTACTGATATCTACTTTCTATATGGTTTGCTTCAATACCTACTGCCTCATGTTGTCTTGGTGTATTAACTTTTGTCAGCGCATCATTATTCCTGAACTTTTGGAGGACGAGTGGTTCAAAGTAGATTATAAGCCACCTGTGTTTGACGACGAAGATGACACATGCTTGGATGATGTAGATGCCGTTTTCCAGGACTCAGAAGTAAGTTGACGTGAACCTTATTGCTAGGGTTCCACTCCTTTTCATGGTCGAGCTTCTTTTATTTCCTCAGATAAGGAATCTCGTTAACATCCCTTCTGCAAAACTTACTTTTAAGAAAGCTCTCACCCGTGCAAGCATCAGAACATGCATTCTCGCGATATACAGAGTCTTTATGGCTTGTGCTCTTAAAAGAAGAATTAAATAAAGCTTGTTACAGAACAGACATTCCATTCTTTGCTTCCCCAGCACTGACTGACCTCTCTGGTTGGATGTTACAGTCGGCTCTACTTCTTAGTCAACTAGTAGTCTTTCAGTTGGAAATCGCTTTCACATCTCATATGACATCTGTACCAACAGACTTCTTCGATCATATAAAAAAAGCAGAGTAAGCTTAATGAGACCCTTTAGGCAGGAGAAGTGGACCACCACTCCCTTCCTACCGGGCATTGCTATCTCGAATTCGAGTTGGATATTCTTTCATCGGATTTCCTCTTATAGCATGTACACCTTGTATACCCATCTTTGGTACTGATATCTTTCAAATTATGCCAGGAACATCATGTAACTGAGAAGAAAGAAGAACCAACAGCTTTGAACGCATTTGAGTTGATAGCCATGTCAAAAGGACTGAACCTAGGAAATCTTTTTGACTCGGATCAGGTTTGCTTTTTCTCTTGTGTTTCCAAACATCTCCGTGATTAAAACTGTGGTACTTGACATTATGTTGTATTCAACTAATATAGCACCAATGGTAACTTGCATGAGTTGCATCCATATAAAGAGAAATAGAAAAAACATTACTACATTAGCAACAAGAGTCCAAAACTATTCTGATGTTTCTACAAGCTCATGTTGACACTAGATGAAAAAATGCATCAACTGTGCATCACTGCACGAAATATAAGTTCATAGTGTGCACCAATTCAATGATCCATTTTTCAGCTTCTTCATTATACCTAAAAACATAGTATAGTTGGTTTCCCTAGAAGTCGTTGGCCGTGTCTATTGTCTAGGGTTTGTGAAGGGTAGGGTAGAGATCATGGCTTAAATTACCATGACATCGTACATGTGTTGAAGCTAATGACTTGTGCAGTTGTGCTTGCAGTCCTTTCTTAATGTTTTTCCCGAGTTGTAGTTCGAAGGTTTATCTTGCCGTTCATCATGTGGTTGAGTTGTTGCTGCAGGTTTTGAGGAGAGAAACTAGGTTCACATCTAGGTGTCCCCCCAATGACATAATAAAAAAGATTGAAGCAGCAGCTAGGCCTCTCGGTTTTGACGTGCACAAAAAAAATTACAAGGTAGACCATGTGCATGTTATATATACTCACTATTTTGAGATATCAGCTCATGAAACTGGTTAAGATGAGATCTTCCAAACTATTGGCCTTAGTTGTCTTCTACTCCGTATTTGATTTCAGATGAGGCTTGAAAATGTGAAAGCTGGCAGAAAAGGGAACTTAAATATCGCTACAGAGGTAAGGAAAATGCCGGACCTGCTATGCTCAATTGCTCATGCAGTGCAATAATACTCGTAATATATTTCCACAAGACGTAACTTGTGCATTCACTTAGGTTTTGCAAGTTGCGCCATCGCTTCATATGGTTGAAGTCCGAAAAGCCAAAGGAGACACATTGGAATTTCACAAGGTGCCCTTCTGTTATTGAATGTCTCCCTTTTCCAAGCATCGAATCTCTACATATGCAGATGGAAACCAGTCATCTAACTTGTATAGTCTGATTCTCGTTTCGCAGTTTTATAAGAAGCTTTCTAGCTCACTGGAGGATGTAGTCTGGAAAACAGAAGAGGACATGGAAGAAACAAAGATCAAGTGATGAAATTATGGCAAGTATCTACTCAGCAGGTGCTGTTCCAGCCTAAACCCTTTAATAAAGTTTTAATAGATGAATAAACAAGGTAATCAAATTTTTTTTCGCCATTTCTTGTGATTAAGACGGATTCATTTTCGTAGTGTTTTTCTTTCGTATTAGAACCGGGAGCATTCACGTGTATATAATCTCAACTGATGAACACTGTACATAATCCGTATGTTTTTTCTGAGAGACCAGTTTATATGTAGTGCATTCTTGCTATGACATTGTTCTGAGACACCAGTTTGTGCATTCTTGCTATGAATCTGTTTTTTTTTTCCGTTTATATTTTCATTTTCACATCCATCCGTATATGACACTGTCCTTCCTGATTCGGATTCCATGGGACAAAAGGGAATATAAGAATTCGAATTCGGGACAACCTCAAATCAGTTGATCTCCTAAGTCCTAACCACCCAATGACGACCCTTGTTTTTCAGTAGTCTGATAATGTACTGCTGGCAGGGGTATATAGGAATCTAAAAATGGTGAATATTTATATATGCTTTTTGTTTTGTTTTTTGAAGTCTATACTATATGCTAAAAATAACTATCAATGAAAAAAACCGAAAAAACAAAATGAAAAAAAATCATAATATTTGTCTTCACATTACCATAATCTTCTCGTTGGGTGTCCCTCTTCCCCTCATCAACTGCCTAATTTTAACAAATCTGCCACCGCAAACAGAAAAAACGAAAAAAACAATGGCAAAATGTAGATGCATGATTCCTTTGTCATCTAACTTCTAACATACGTTGTCTCAGCTAAACATTTTTGTCATCATTTCTCTTTGTTAGCTGTTTTTGATTTTTAAAGGTTACACATTTCTTGAATTGATTTCAAAGATTATATACATAAGCAAACCAAGAATATATAACATTGGTGCATCATCCTCTCGTGGCCGAGTTTTGATGGTGTTTGTGGTTTGGAAGCCGAGTTTTGATGGTGTTTTCGGTTTGGAAGACGAGGAGTTTGATGGTGTTATCGGTTTGCAAATCTGTATTAATCATCTGGAGATGATCTAGTCTCCTTCTATCCAATTCAGGGTAAATCTTAAATCTTCTATAAACACATTAATGTTTTCAACCAAACACGTTTTTAATCCTGATGTGTTTCGGTTGTGAAGGGAGCCACGAAAACAATTGTGGTTGTGACGGATATTGAATCCGAGTCATGATGAGTACCACATTTTGTCGACTTTATTAAAAGCTGACCTAGCTGACATTCGCACCATTATGGCTGGCTATATGAAAGGGCAATCAAGGAGAGGTCCACCAGAAAGAGTAACAGAGGAGCCAATACCCCTGAAAAATTCCCCATGTACTGTCACAAGTGTATTCCTGACCAACATTGCAGGGTACTGGAGGAATGTCAGCGTATTATGGTCTAAGAATCTGATGAACATATCCTTCACGATAATGGTGGACGGATTCGAAGGCGACCCAGCCAACCAAACGGCGTGCAAGGTGGAGCTAAAGCCGTGGCACTTTTGGGGTCGGAAAGGGTACAAGTCGTTTGAGGTTGACGTTAGTCATGGCCGAAATCAGTATCACTCGACAAATCAAGATACACACCAGCAGGTAGACGTTTACTGGGACCTAAGGTCCGCCAAATTCTCGGGTAGTAGTCCAGAGCCGTGCTCGGACTACTACCTAGCACTCGTCTCGGACGAGGAGGTAGTCCTTTTACTAGGGGACTACAAAAAGAAAGCGTACAAAAGAACAAAGAAACGGCCTGCATTAGTTGACGCAGTGCAATCACTTAAAAAAGAGATAGTGTACGCCAAAAAAAGCTTTGCAACTCGGGCTAGGTTTGCTGAAGGGAAGACAGAGCACGACGTGGTGGTCGAGAGCTCGACAACCGGGCCAAAAGACCCCGAAATGTGGATCAGCATTGATGGGATTGTACTGATACATGTCAAGAACTTGCAATGGAAGTTTCGAGGGAATGAGACGGTTGTGGTTAACAAGGTACCGGTACAAGTATTGTGGGATGTTCATGCCTGGTTGTTCTGTAGTCCCGGAACCGGGTACGGGTTGTTCATCTTTAAACCCGGAGCGCCGGAGTTGGAAACGGATCAAGAGGGAAGCAATCGGAGTGGAAACAGTGATAGTAGTGGTGGTAGTATGTTCTATTCTACCCAAAGCCAAACTAAATTAGTTGATTTTTGTCTATTTTTACAAGCTTGGAAAATTGATTGATCAATTAATAACATTCTTAAATTTAATTTTTTTTTTAGGAACTTTTTTTCATGACCCAAGTTTATTAGCCATTGATTTGCTAGTGTTTAATAACTATAACATGATGATTATGACATTAACATTTTCTATTTATGAATTCCAATATTACTTTTTTAAAGATTACACCATATACATTAGTGAAATGAAATTGACCTCATTTAAAAAATTAAAAAAGTGTTTTGAGTATTGACACCCTTTTTTCTTAATAATAAAAAGAATCGCATGCTCCTTTATTGAAGAGAAGTAGATAAACTTGTCAATCCAATCAAATTTAATCTTAAAATGTACTGACAACAAGTTAACTTAAAAAGATTGTTCTCATTCCTCTATAACGTCGTTGTGCGGCATTTCTCACATACAACTCACATATGAGTATGAATTAAACTTAGAAAATCAAATTAATCAAAATTCTTTTGAGGTTGAGTTGCTATCCTAGAGGATTAAAAAAGAAAACATCTTCTAAGACCATCAACGATAGTTAAAACGGCGAAATCGGCAATTTACCCTCTATACTTTGAACTTTGAATGGTACATAGACCGAGTAACTAAAGGATCTTGTGGTGGCTCACTTGATTGAGCTACCACTCCCCCAACACGAAGGTTGGACGTTCGATCCTTATCAACCCCAACTTGTGAAGTTGGGACTTTGGAGGGTTTCTTTGTGATAATGGTTTCCTTACGGGGTTCATGCCTGGTTTCCAGCTGTTCAACTGGAGTCTTCCTATGAGTTGAAACCCCTAAATGACCTAAATCTCCACATGAACTGAGCCCTTCGGAACCAATAAACTACCGAATAAGACCGAGCAACAAGTACTTCGTGCTTTGCATCATGTAAGAGGGTAAGAGACGTCTAAAACAAGCAACAGGCTGATGATTGATGCTAGGGTCAGCTCTCTTTCATTTTTCACATAAGAAAATAATTGTTGTCCGGCAAAACAAAGCTGATAATTCGCAGGGAAACTAAAAAGGTTCATCCTCTAATCTCTATCCTAATCAAAAGATAATTAACTTGCTTTTGTTAACTTTTCATTAATTACATGTCTCAAAATATGATGTGGGATAATCTACCTGATGAAATTTGCACTGATATTTTGTCTAGATTACCAGTCAAATCCCTAATTCGTTGTACCATTTTGTCTAAATATTTCCAATCTTTCATCACTAACCCTGATTTCATCACTGCCCACCTTGATAGAAATAACAATAATGATCACCTGTTGCTTCGTTACGTGTCGCGTAAGCCTGACGATTCTGAAGAATTAGAAGAAAAGTTGATTATTGAATGTGATGATGATAGTTTTTGTGGGTTTCATAATGAAGGGTTGGTGGGGCCATGTAGTAATATGGTGCGCAATGTGTTGGGGTGTATTAATGGTGTTATTTGCCTAGTTAATGATCTTGAGTCTGAAGGTACAAATTATGTACTTTGGAACCCTTGTATTAGGAAGATTGTTGAACTCCCTGAACCCCAACTTGTGTTTTCGTCGTATGGTCCTCATACATCAGCCTCTGGGTTCGGGTTTGATCCGGTTATGAACGATTACAAGGTGGTCCGAATAGTGCACTTGGACACTGGTTGGCCAATGCCTGTGGTGGCTGAGGTTTATAGTTTAAGGTCCGGATGTTGGAAGTCTTTGGGTCATAGTCCTGAACACACAATTCGGAGATGCCCTAACAGTTACAAGTCGTGTTTTGTCGAGGGATGTGTGCATTGGGTTGGTCATTCTTTTCGTGAAGGATGTACTTATACGGATAATGTGATTGTGAAGTTTGATGTGTCCTCGGAAAGGTTTGGAGTCATTGATGTACCGAGCTGTCTGAAACATTTAGATGCCTTGTGCAATGGCTATATGCCTAACCTGATGGTTCAAGAGTGTAGAGGAATGTTGGCTTTAATCTCAAGGGAGCGGAATGCGCAACAAAACAGCCGTAGCATATGGGTTTTGAAAGATTATGGGGTGGTTGATTCGTGGATAAAGGTATTTGATCTTAATGTGTACCGGTGGAATAATGATTTTTCCCCGTCTGCATTTGGTTTCAGGAACAATGGGAACATAATTGTGGCAATGAGTAACTGTTATATGGGTTATGGTGATAGATCTCCTGGGACTCATTTGATGGTTTCTATTCATCAGGAGCATGGAACGACAGTACTTGGAACGCGTTCTGGATTGGGGCAATCATTCTTCCTTTCTACGTACCAGGAGAGTATAGTGTTGTTGCAGGAAGGGAGAAGACAGGCTAACAGATTTTGAAGGATTCTAGGCTATGTCCATGCGTGAAGTCACCATTTCAGCAGCTGAAATGAAACTACACTACTCTGCTATTCACCCTTCAAATGTTCTTGAATGTGTGTGTTTGAAGATTTGTGTTTAATCTTGCTGACTTTGATTAGTCTCCAGACAACGATGATTTCTCCAGTTTTTATGTGATTTTTTCTTCAAAGTGATTGGATTAGCTCAAACAATACATTATATGTGAGCAGTCTGGAAACAGATGTGTTTGTAAGTTTGGGGAACATGTAATTTGGTACTGTAAAATATGTTTTATTTCCTTAAAACTTGAAATCGTTTCAGGGCTTCTATGTGACGTCTTAGCTTTGTTATTGTTTGCCTGTGATCGTTTCTAAACCGTGTGGTTAATGGCTAATTGTACTTCCATCCATCCCCGAGTTAAGAAACATTTTCGTTCAGATTCCCATCAGAAAAAGCCGATGATGTTATCTATGATAATATGGGGAAACCTTAATCTGAAAATCAAACTCTGTTCTTCGAAATATCAAAAACACATAAATAGATTCTTAATAAACCAAGAGTACAGCGAAATGAACAGAAAACGTGCGAAATTAAAAATATATGTGGGGGCGTTGACTATCGAGTCGCCGGAGCTAATTACATCATACAAGTGATATAGAAACGCTATGTGCACAAATTCACAGGCATTAAAATGTTTTAACCAAGAGAACTCAGGTCCAGAACCAAACAGAACAATCAATTGCAGCTTGAGCATAGCATAAACTAGCATAAAACTGCATAGAGAAAGAGCATGTCTCAACCACAGCACGCCCCGCCTTGAGAAGTCGAGGCATCTCTACCGGGTACATTTCCTTGTATATTCCCGTAGCCGATCTTAATTCCATTTGACTACAAGAAAGGAAAAAAAAAAAACTATAGATTAGCCAGTCTCATACACGACCGTCTCAACTTCAGCTATACATGAGTTCAATAATCAACCCTGCAATTTATGACCTACAGCGAAATTTATAACGCATGCGAAAAAAGTTTGAAGCTCGGCCAAGAAAAGAAAAAAAAATTATCAATCATTCGGACCTAATCATTTTGGGAATAAGGCTTGGTTGTTGTTTGTTGTTGTTGTTCATTCGGACCTAACTTACTTGAAGCCCTAAAACCTCCCATCTTTCCCGGTGTGTAATCATATTACCTTAATGGTTTGAGCTTTGGAGGTGTGATCTTATTCAAGTACTATTCATGAA
This sequence comes from Spergularia bocconei, assembly GCA_963457585.1. NCBI lineage: Eukaryota > Viridiplantae > Streptophyta > Magnoliopsida > Caryophyllales > Caryophyllaceae > Spergularia > Spergularia bocconei. The sequence goes on from OY734959.1 coordinate 13,383,090, forward strand.
AACAACAATCATAAATAGCACCATGTAATGGCCAATGCATAAACGAGTTCGCCAGTTAAGTTCCTGATCTACTATTTGATAGTGGTTCAAATGATTGCCGTTCAGGTTACTAAGTCTAAGGTTGAAGCATTTGACTTGTTTAGTAGAAGTGAGTTTAGGTATGGAGGGTCTTCAGCTGTTTAATTTACATTTAACCCATGTCAGGTTCAACCAAACCTACTAACCTAGCTTTCTATCCTCATCTTATTTCCACAGTTTGAGCAATGACTCTTGGCGAGTTACGTAAATAAATACATTCGGCTAATTTAAAACTTACACAAAAATACCTAAAAACCACATACCTATGCATCGCAAAAACTGAACACAAAATTTGACTCTTGGCGAGTTACGTAAATAAATACATTTTGCTCATTAAAGGCACAAACATGAATTCACCTGACTATCCAATTCACACTTAATATGTTCCAATTTCGAGTCCTTTCTTTTAGAAGGGGAAACAAGACAGGAAAGGACGGACACATACAAACAGGAGAATCAAACAAAAGGGCGTAAACACTGAAAAAAAAAGCACAAGTATCACTATGGATTTATTATTTAGAATATAGAATGAGGGTGAAGCAGATTAAAATACGCTAATCAACCATTTTCAGTTAAAAGATTATAGGCTTGAAAGACAGCACATGTTGCGAGAGCATCAACAACATCTTTAACCCCAGTGCCTTAAAAGCTCCCGGGGTCGAATGCAGGCAAGCCTTACCCCTATTGAAACATAAAGAGGCTGCGCAAGGATGACCCAAAATGAAAATTGCTTCGAAAAAAAATCGCACCGACTGACTGCTACTTCACAAAATAAGAAAGAAGCACATATAGTTTTATGAGCCATGTTGCTTTATTCCATTATATCCCAAAAACCAAAGAATAAATAGTCTTTGGCTCCATTGGAAATAGAAATTTAGGAAAATATGTAGCAACAAACACCTGCCTCTAGCTCCAAACCCCGAAAAGACTACTAACTTGATATGATCTAAAGTCTCAAGATAAGGTGACGATGAAATGCCCAAAACATATTACATCTTGCTTCATAATACTAAAAATCATTATCTCTGTGCCAACAAGAAAATCAAAGAGACAATAAATAAGAATGGTAGAGAAACAAACCTCATTTGATACATCAAAAACACCATCTTGGATCTTCTTGTAAATTGTTCCAGCAGTTTTGATGAATGCCTTGAAAAAGACAAAATTATTAGAAGTGAGATCAAGAACCATAAGTCACTCATTGATACTAAATCCATAAGCTCGAGATAAAGCAGGAAATCGACAGGTAGCTCAGATAGATTTTGGTACCTCCTCTACGTTTTGAGCAGTTTTTGCAGAACACTCCATGAATATCAGTCCATGTTCCTTGGCAAACTGCTCACCCTCCTCTGTACTCACTGCCCTCCTATGAGAAAGATCGCATTTGTTGCCTATGAGCATGATTGTCATGTTGGCATTCGCATGTTGCCTAGCATCCTCCAACCAACTGGCAAGGTGATTGAATGTCTCTCTCCTGAATATAAAATAAAGAAATTGTATTCATCAATCCAATAAAAATTGTGTTTTGAGACATCTAAATTTTCCAAGTACATTAGGTAACATGTTCAGCATTTTATAGCATTAAACAATTGCATTTAACATGTCTTCGAACTAAGGAAATCAGCCCCTCATATTCGACCATACAGCATACATACTGATACCAAAGCAAACAGAACCAAAGCCACCCATAAATACAACTCCAGACTGCCAGACCACACATCATAAATCTCCCATCGAAAATAACATTATATACTTCTGACCTATTAAACTAATAAGCACTACGATTCTGTATGCATCAAGACGAGCGAAAAGGGAAGAAGATAACACATTAATGATTAATCAATCACTGTGGTAACGAGCAACTGCCAACAGTAGAAGCGTTAAAAAGAAACTTCCTGCAGCGTCAATCTCTACTGAAGTTGACTTACCTGGTGATGTCATAAACTAGGAGTGCGCCTGCAGCCCCTCGATAATAGGACCGTGTGATAGATCTAAACGATTCTTGACCAGCCTACAGCACAATAAACGCGCGTCAGAGTTAACAAAAATGCAACTTAAGAATTGACTTACATACAACAGACACAATGGCGTACCGTGTCCCATATTTGCAACTTAAGAGGCTTGTTATCGATTGTTATCATTCTGGCACCGAATTCAACACCTATGGTAAGGTCATGCACAGGCTGAAACCTCTTGTCAGTGAACTGCAGTAGAAGACATGACTTTCCCACTCCTGAAATACCAAACACAGATACTATTAGCTTTTGTCTTTTCCTAGGAGCTTTTTACCAAAAAAAAAGAAAAAGACATGTACTAACTTTGGAAATAGCAGTCCTACCTAAAGAGAATACGAGGAACCAGAGAAAGAACAAAATAGCAAGGGAGGGAATGAGGGAGATAATTCCCTCATTTGGATAACCACCCCCGAAAAGGCGGGAGAAGGTGAAGGAAGTAAAAATCGAGTGGAAATTACTTCCATAAAAACTCCGGGTCCAACTTCGAGAGAATTCGGTTTATAAATGATTGGAAGTTAATGGTGCCTTTCCCTAACCCCTCTCAATTATTTCCTAGCCAAAGGATGTTGGATCCCTTCTTTTTCCCTCCAAACCATTGATGTCTCGAGTTAAACCCAAAAATCATCCCCCCTCCGAAATACTTTACTCCATAATTAAGGGTTACGACTCATGATCACCAGAGCGAGACACTAATGTAATATGCGAGGTTTGAACAAATCTAGGTGGTACTACAGGGAGGGTCGCTTAAAAGTTATGATTCCATAATTATGCAATACAATTGCCAATTGACTAATAATGCAATCGAAATGGGGACATAAAACCCGAGAATTGGTAGTAGTTTCCACCACGTTGTGAGGTTTTCTCTCGAACTAAAACCCGAAAAAACCTTATATTATACTGTACTCCCGTATACAATATGATCGAAACCCTAGAAATTTTCAGCTGATACAACCTTCGCCATCAATTCTAATCTTAGTAATCTAATCAAGACCGAAGACCGCGAAAATCGACAACAATTCTACGACAATCGAACTTGATCAACGAATAAATCACATGATTCCACATTGTAATTCCAAACACAACCTCTAATCGATCAAAAAAACATAAAAACTTCAAACATACGCAACAAATTCCGCACAAAAATAACATTAATTGAATCAAACGCAACAAAATTACAATAAAAACTCAATCAAAACAAAACAAGAAGAAGAGGAATGAGGAGGGAGAAGATGATACCGGTATCACCAATGATGATGTACTTGAAGAGATAAGCATAAGACATGGTTAATTTAATCAGGAGATAATTATGAAAGTGGAAGCGTATGAGAGAAGATAAATGGCGATGATAGGAAACACTGATCAGTCAATCGATTTAGGGAGGGGATCGACTGATTGATTAGGTTTATGATCTGAAAACTCGAAAGATAATTATTTATGAAATCGAAGAAGAGTTAGCGTGTTAAGGAAACAACACGGAGACAAAGTTGATTAAGAGTTCCAAATCGTCCGGCCTCTTTGGCAGAAGACAGCAGGTGTACGCCTTTCTAACCGCTGGCAGCTTCCTTTTTTTATTATTATTTTTTTTAATAAAAATATATAAGAGCAACTCCAACGACAAACTCTAAAAGTTAAGTTTGTAGTTTTGTCACGTCAGGTATGAGAGAGAAATATTTCAAGCTGATTTCTCAAACTACACTAATCTCAAACAATAACGTTGCCTGGGGGAGCAACGTAGCCTGCAAAATTACATGTTCACATTTTACTCCAATAGCACATGCTGCTTGCATCACCAGCTTGTCAGGCTAAACTACAAAAAAAAAAATCACCATTAGAGTTGCTCTAATATCGTTATGACTCTAATGAAATTTATTATCGGTAAAAAAAACGATTTGGAGGAGGAAGATTTAGCTAACAGTGCATGTGGTGGTGTGGGTCTTAGGGTCTAGGACTCAGGATTAGGGTCGGGCTGTTCACCTGGGCGAGGTGAGATTTGGTTGGTCTAGATATACTTGTCTTTAGATTTTGTTGGGTCCTATTGGGTTATAATAGAGCAATGTCTAGAATTATGATAAATTGAAAACGTTTGTCCACCTGATGGGCTCAGGCAGGGTATACTCATCACATTAGTCATCTCTATTTGGGTAGAGAGGTTGCCCGCTCAATTGTATACCCGTATGTCGGTAGCTTCTATTTCGAATTCTTATCAAAATTATGATATGAAGTGGAGTAATTGGGAAAAAAGTCAAAGGCTTAAATGCGATAAATCTAGTCCATTCATTCAACATAATATGCCCCCTAATCCACTTGTACATGTTTACAACATGCGGTAATAATTTGTGGGAATTTAAGTTTTAACACAAATTCTAAAATAAACATCTCAAGGTCTCAAAAACTTACGTGAATTGATTAGATATTTATGCCTATGGAGTTATTTGTCCTCGACATGTCCTTTATCACTCCTCATCACACCTTACACTTACAGAGTTAGAACTTATTACTCATTGATCACCACCCCCATAAAGCTTCTCCTAACTCCTATCGACCTATCACACCTCCAAATTATCTTCTTTTTGTTGGCTTTACCATATGTACGAGTTGAGAATGGGAATTGAATAAGTTTGTTTGGTTATGAGATTGCAAATTCGGTATGGTCATCTGAGGTTCGATTTGGTACATGTCTTTGTATAGTTGAGTTGTTTAGGACTCAAATATTCTATGGTTATGTAGACGTTGTTATTACGTTGGTTGGTTCAAGTCTCTCTTTATGCAATATGTTCCTTTTTTTCTTTTATTGTTAGTTCAGTTTAGGAGTATTTTTTGTCAATATATCATGTATACTAAACAAATAGGGTACTATGTGTCACCAATACGGAAAAATGTAATCACAACTTCATGCCACCAATAACCTTATCAACAGATAACGATTTATGATTATAGTCACATATCCATGAGACTAGCATGAAACAATTGAATCCAAACAGGTTGTTTGAGTAATTTTGCGCATTCGAAAATGAAAATGTTACCAGATTTTCATGTCATTAATAATCTTATCAACAGATGACGGTTTATTATATTAATCGCATATCAATCAGACGGTAACCAAAGTAAATGGTAAACTAAACTTACATACTCCGTCCCATGTAATATATGCACCGAAAAACTTACTCCCTCCGATTCTTTAAATTTGCCTCATTTTCCTTTTTTGGATGGTGCAATAGATTTGCCCATTTCTATTTATGTGTGACGTTTGTGTAAGCATATGTCCATTTTACCCTTTATTAAAGGTAGGACAAAGTCATGTGCATATGAGACAAATGCCCTTTAGTGTAAAAAACCAAGGTTACCCCACTTTTATTAAACTTTATACTCAAATGAAATGGGACAAACCTAAAAAATCGGAGGGAGTATTTAAGTCGCATTTGAAAGTGAAAAAACAATTCACCCTCATCCAACTTAAAGAAAAAGGGCAATCTAGTAATCTACACCCAAAAGATTACCATTTTGATGGTTGACAAAGCCAACCGATAAGAGAGGATAAGCCCCAGTGAGAATAGAGAGAGAAAGTGGGAGTCGAGCCCAAATTGGTGTTTTAATGGCGTCTTCAGTTACCTCCACATTCCAACCCAGGTCACTTCTCTTTCACGTTATCCAATTCTGAGCATTACCCTCTTCTTTAACTTACAAATTATTTACTGGGTCTATTCCAATTATAGCTTTTCTTGCTCAAATACCTGCATGCCTATTCTATCTTCATGTTTTTGTAACAGTATAGACTGCAAATTTTGTCACTTTAGTAGTTGTAGTACTAGTTTTTCTGCTCTACTTTGCTGGGGATTTGCTCCTGTTCTTTCTGTTGTAATGTTTGATGCTTGTTTTCCTGCTCAATTTTGTGGTGCATTTCTTGTGCTGGATTTTCTGCATTTCGGGGAGGAGAATTGAAATGGGTGTTACGGGCAATGCGAATTGGACATGAATTTATCATGAAAAACACGGAATACAGTAGTAGTTTTCGTGCTTCATAGTCGGGATTGCGATTTTTGGTGTTAGATGGGAGGAGTGGGTGGTTTGGGGAATGTATATTGGACATGAATTTGATATGTAAAAGCACAAACGAGCGGTATTTGTAATCTCGTGATTGATTTGCTTCGAAAAATAAAGAAGGAAAATGGCAATTGGTAGACGAGAATTAGTGTAGTGTATGGTGATTGTCATTATGGTTATGTGTGTTAAGCCTATGGTTCCTCTTAGGATTGATATGTGATTTGTTGTTGCTCATTGTATGATTAAGGTGGGTAGTATAGAACATGTTTTTAGTGTAATGAGATGCATAGAGGAAGAGTTACATCCAATAGGAGATAGTGCATTCGATTTTGACTTCCTTTTGCACAATTAGATTGCTCTGTCATTCATAAGAATCTTACGACTACGCCAAAAAGTATGTTTGACTAATTCTATCTCAAAGGCGATTAGGCCTATACAATTATATATTTATATGAGAATGAGTGTTGGAACATATCTTGTTCATTAGATGAATGTGGTGGTGATGCGTATACTATGGTGGATGTGTGAACATACAGAATAGGAGTAAGGAATCAGAGGATCAGGATAATGTAGGAGATTGAAGATAAGATGAGGAAGAAAAGCTTAAGGTGATATGGCCTTGTGAGAAGGAGACCAACTTATTCGACCGTTAGATTAAAGAGTAAGGTAGATATAATATTGAAGCTCAGAAGGGGTGTCTATTGTCCTCCTATATAGTATATACTTGGGGGGGAACCATTTCCCTCCACCTTTTGGAAAACTCTATTTTTCCATGACTTTTCCTTCTCTTCCCTTTCCGGTATTGTCCATGGTTATGGAAAGTGAAAGGCAGGGAATTCTCTTTCTCTTCCCTCTCTTTCCGTTCCTTCTTTATCCCTCCACTGTTGTTGGCCCATTCATTTTTGGAGTGTGTTGGATACAAAGCTTGGAGGGAAAGGAATAGGAGGGGAAGGAAAAAGTCATGTCCCATTGTCCCTCCAAATCTCTTCAACCATGGTAAGTTTGTCTTTATTAAGGAGGGCAAGAAATGTTCGTGTAATTCCCTCCTCCAAATCTTTATACAAACAAAGGAACCTACTCCACTCCCCCCCCCCCTCCTCCACTTCCTTCCAAACCCCCCTATCCCAACAAGCTCTTATAGTAGTATCAAGTGGTAAATTTATTGGTTTTTTTTTTTTGACATCATATTGAAAAGTATTTTAAACTGCCATCTCTGCTGGTTAGCTTCTTTCTGCAGGTTACCATATTTGTCTTTGAGGATATATGATGCCATTTGTTATTCCTCATATTGTGAGCTTTTGCTTATTATCATTGTTTTTTGCTGTGTCTCAGCCCCTTGAGATCTTCAATCTTTGGTGAGATTAAGGGCTTTTCGTGTAGCAGTCCTGTCAGTCATGTTGGTTTCAGGAGGATGAATGTAGAATGCAAAGAATCACGGATAGGGAAGCAGCCCATTGAGGTGCCATCCAGTGTGACAATTACAATGGATGGACAGGATCTGAAAGTGAAGGGTCCACTTGGTCAGCTTTCGATCACCTATCCACGAGAAGTAATCATTCAAAAGGAAGAATCTGGTTCCCTGAGGGTCAGAAAGGCGGTGGAAACAAGAAGAGCTAATCAAATGCATGGACTTTTCAGGTTGGCTGATTTTTTGACATGAACTATACAATAGATGATGTTCTGGAACTTGTAGCTCTGGCATGTAGGACCGTGCTAACCTTACTAACTAGGAATAAACTGCAAAGTGTATCTTCTCTTGTTGGGATACTGAACTTTATATTTGTACTTTTCAGGACCTTAACTGATAACATGGTGGTTGGCGTATCCAAAGGATTTGATAAGAAACTTCAGCTGGTAGGTGTTGGGTACCGTGCCTTGGTTGAAGGGAAAGACCTGGTGCTGAGTCTTGGTTTTTCACATCCAGTGAGGATGACATTCCCAGCTGACCTGTCTGTGAAAGTTGAAGAAAACACCAGAGTAACCATAAGTGGATATGACAAATCTGCTGTCGGTCAATTTGCTGCAACAATCAGGAGCTGGAGACCCCCAGAGCCTTACAAGGGCAAGGGTATTAAGTATGCTGATGAGATCATCCGCCGTAAAGAGGGTAAAGCAGGGAAGAAGAAATGAAAGAACTCAATCGTCGCGGATTATCTATTACGTTTATTTTTTGTCTGGAAAGTAGAATTTTGCAATGTACTGATTGAGAAAAGCAGCAGCTTTTGTTTCATCTGGCTGTATTGTTCTTCCTGTAAATTGTGTACGCTCTTATCTCTCAGATAGTTGTGCGTTTTCTGTGGAGAACTGAGAATACTGTACTTTTGATGCTGTTTTGATGAGCTGCAATGTCTGTAGAATGAATTGATAGTTGACATCAATGCAAGAAATTCTATTTTGATGACTTTCGGATTTCAACTTTAACATCCTATTTAGGTAATATAACCATTTTGAGGAACTTGTAAAATCGTTCTACTGATCCACAAATATGAGGAGTTTGCGAATACTGTAGACTCAATCCTCAGGTCAATGCAATGTTGTCGTAAGAGCGATAAGTACTCCTTACAAACATGAGTTGGGGTGAAATTACGAGTGATAAAGATTCTCATCCCTTAATCAACAAGGCACGAGTCTGATCTTTGACCCTACTAAATGGAGCAATCTATGTCGATGGAAAGAGGGACCATAAGTATAATATGCATAAATCTCAAATGGTTTAAAAAAAATTACAATAGGTTATTGAAGTTTAGTACAAGTAGTGTACAATAATTTTGAAGTCTATTTTCTAAATTAATATCTCTATATCCTTTAAATTAACTTTAAATTTAATCTGAATAATTGAAGTAAATTCAAGAACGATAAATGACACTAGGAGGAGAACCGGCTCGTTCAAACTCGACAAAGATACTCATCATACAAGGGGAAGAAGAGAAAATGTTTGAACTTCAGATGTTTTAATGATACACCGTGCATCATCGCTGCATATAGATGGAAGGGAGAAAATTTTATCCCAAAATGATAGAACATGTAGCAAAAAAAATCTTATCCTATATTTATAGCACAAACTCACAAAAAACCGATGATGCATAGTGATGATGCATAGTGTATCACCAAACATTTCCCGACAAAGCCAATCGAGAGAGAAGAAAAATAGAAATTGAGGGGTGATCCGGCTGACCCCTCTCCTCAATTACCCTCCACTCTGCAGGCTTACAGACCAACCAAAATGACATGAAATATCCAAATATCTCTCTCTTGGTTCTCCTCTCAATCTTTCTCCAGCTCTCCTACTTCTCCCATCTACAAAAACCATGGTCATAAACTTCTCCATCACGCCTCTGCACCCAACATTTCCCTTCACTAAACTCTTCCAAACACGATCATCAACTACCCTTGCATTTAATCGAAAGCCGAAACCCAGACCCTTACAGCCTGTGTTTTTGAGACCAGGGCTCAACTTTAGCAGGCAAAACCCACTGTTTTTCGATAAAGATATCAGCTTTGGCCCGAAAGCGGACCGGTTTACGTGCAGTGCGTTTGATTTGGGAGGGCCTCAGTCTGTTCTGGAAGCTGTTGCTGTGTTGACAGCAATAATAGTTGTTCATGAAAGTGGTCATTTTTTAGCTGCTTATTGGCAGGGAATTCATATCAGTAAATTTGCAGTTGGGTTTGGTCCAATTTTGGCTAAATTTAATGCAAAAAATGTGGAATACTCAATTAGAGCATTTCCTCTTGGTGGGTTCGTGGGATTTCCTGATAATGATCCTGACAGTGAGATTCCTGTTGATGATGACAATCTTCTCAAGAACAGGCCAATTCTTGACAGGGTTATTGTGGTTTCAGCTGGTGTGATTGCTAACATTATATTTGCTTTTGTGATTATATTTGCTCAAATTGTGTTTGTTGGGTTACCTGTGCAAGAGGCTTTTCCTGGGGTGCTTGTGCCTGATGTGCGGCCGCTGTCAGCCGCTTCCCGGGATGGTTTGCTTGCTGGAGATGTGATTTTGTCTGTGAATGGGACCGAGTTGTCGAAAACAGGTCCTCGGACTGTGTCTGAAGTTGTTGAGGTTATTAAGAAAAACCCCAGCAGAAATGTGTTGCTCAGAATTGCCAGGGCAGATCAGCAGCTGGACTTCAAAGTAACACCAGATGAGAATTTGGATGGGACTGGTAAAATTGGGGTTCAGTTGTCTCCTAATGTGGTTCTCAGGAAGGTCAAGCCGGAAAATATTCAGCAGGCTCTGAGTTTTACAGGATCAGAATTCTGGGGACTGTCAAAAAATGTCATTGACAGTCTCAAACAGACTTTTCTAAACTTTTCACAGTCTGCTGACAAGGTTTCAGGTCCTGTAGCTATTATCGCGGTTGGGGCTGAAGTTGCGAGGGCGAACATTGATGGCCTTTACCAATTTGCAGCTGTACTGAACATCAATCTTGCAGTCATAAATCTTCTTCCTTTGCCAGCATTAGATGGTGGTTCATTGGCCTTGATACTCGTGGAGGCGGCCAGGGGAGGGAAGAAGCTTCCCACTGAAGTGGAGCAGGGGATAATGTCATCTGGTATCACGCTTGTATTGTTCCTTGGCTTGTATCTCATTGTAAGAGATACGCTTAATCTCGATTTCATTAAAGAGATGCTATGATTAACAACCAGTCTGAGTTTTTGTGAGGAGTTTGTGCACATTGGAGGTGGCTATAGACAATGCTTCAGTGATTCTGAAGCCTGTTGAAAATTGTATTCATATACAGTTTACTCACACCTCTCTTCGTAGTGATGCTTCAGGGACCGATGATGGCTCAACATTGCGAGGTCTTTGGCGGATAGCTTCAAGGGCGATGGCACAAGCATTGCAAGTTCTTTGTTCTCTAGGCGGAGCTATGTCAGATTGTCAGGGCAAGAGGCTTGTCAGAACATGTACTGCATTTCTGATATCATAGTATTTCGAAACAATACACCATTGTATGTCATGGATACTTCTTAGTTACTCTTGTAGTTTATACATACATGTGAATTCGTACTCGACTTTCTCCACAAATTCCTTTGTTGGATGTCAGCCTCTTGGATCTTGTACATCGAAATGGAGTCTTTCCTTGAACATCGACAAAAGACTAAAATAGTCGTTGATTTTATTCAAATGACAGATTACAGTGTATGCTTACAATCCTACAGTTAATTTGCAAATCGATTACAATGTACATAAGTTCTAAAAGACTACAACCCTTCATGACAAAGGGGTTCGACGACTTCTACACATAGGTATATTTGGCTACGAAACAAGAAACTGCAACTGAGCAACGTATAAAGATACAGGGAATGAGAGAATAAGGGCCAGAAGGTGCCTTTCCTTAGTAGACAGTTATACATATTTAGCAGGCATGCATCAGATGCCAGGGATTTACAACGATAATATCGTGAGGACATTATTACGAACTCAAAGAAGGCAGAAAGATACTCCACAGGCCGATAAATCTGATGTTCAAGGCAAACAGCCACCCTTCATGTTAATGGCGGCTCTTATCATTGTCATGCGATCTCATTTTACAGAGGTCAATAAATAGCAGGACAATCTCAAGGTTGCCTTGAGACTGTGCATCAACGTTTATGTCACTAACCAGCTCCTGCAATACAACCATATCATACAGCGTCACTATGAAACAGTACTCCCAACTCCTGAGCAAACAAGACTAAAGTCCAAAACCTTGTTCCTTCCAGAGATGGTGAAAATTTTACTCTTCAGTAGCTTCGTGTAGGATATAGCGGATCATAGTCATAAGCTTCACCAGCCTTGACGAATCGGCCCTTCACACGTTTCCTAACATCAGCTCTGGCTTTGCGGGACGCGTATCTCACTCTTTTGTCAAATCTGGTTGATCATTGTAGAGAACAAGAACAAGAAAAATTAGGGCTATCCAAGGACTTCAAAATACAAGTATGCCAAGTTAGCTCAATCAAATAGAAGACATCAGAAGAAATGGAACAGCAAGTAGGCATATGTCCAATGAAACAAGAAAAACACAACTTCTAATAGAAGACGGTGTGGCCTATACTTGTGGTCTAACCGTTACAAGAGGCACTTTTAGCTTCACGTTTGAAGTGGTCTGACCACTGAACATAGTCACATACACTCTAGGTTATACCAGGCCTACTGAAAGAACCAAACATAGTTTTCAGACATTGTCATTCTAGTTTTCTGTTTACTTCATGGTCCATGAAAAAGCGTGGTGCTCCCACTCACAATAGGGGGGAAATTGTAATAAATTTGATCGATGTCATTTAATCATAATACCCAGTTACCCACCCCCTACTCTAAGGAGGACCACCATGCACATCATATTCCCTGGACCATGATTAATGAACTGTATGACCCAGGGGCACCATCAGATTTTCTACAAGAAAGTATACTACAGAGATCAATTTTAATTCTGATCACTCTCAAATTACGTTGGGCATAGGATATGAATATATGATAGGATATCATAAACTGAAGCACGAAGAACTAGAGCTTGTGGCTACACAGATGCAAATTATTTCAATATCCAAACCAAGTTGTTATACTGTGGGGAATATTTAGTTACGAATTCACTTTCTTCACACCAAACTCAGAACCCCAAGCACAGAAACACAACTGAACAACACCAATAACTCCGCCACCGAACACAATCTCTGACTTCTGGCGCTATTTCTCCAACAGCTGCGTCCTTCCACCATGTAGAACACCATAAGATACTCACCCTCATCTTCACTAATGCCAAACACTATAAGTGATGCTCATCTGCCTTGCAGGCCCAGTAATGGTCCACAGCCCACATACTTTCTTAAACATTATCAGTCAAGAAGTGAAGTTATAAAATACATTCTTTGCCACAATATTGTGTCTGCTGAGATCTCAAGATTGGTGAGGGTATAAACTGTATAGATCACTCCCTCCCCCTTTCAAACTTCAGTCACTGAGTCACCAACCTAATACTGAATTCTCACACTAAACCCATATTTACACAGACAATTGTTACTTTTTTTTTTGGGTTATCTTATTCCCATCAATCTCTCACTCACATTGCTTGTGCTTAATCCCATTTCCTTCAACCCCCTGGGTTCCCTCATTCAGAATTATCGCGTTTTTATTTTATTTTATTTTTTTCACTTCCTAGTATACCATTTCTATCAACTGAACCCAAATAATTGTTGGGAGTAAGAATTCATATCTATATGTCTCATTAATTCCATTAACTTCATTACATCTACAAATGAATGGCAAAGGTATTCGGATGAGACTTGAGAAGAGTAGCCTAAAAATTAAAGGGGAATATAATAGAATGGAGGGCGTGTTATCTACTTTTATCAACATACTGTAGATATTACTGTAATCTTCGTTCGGTTCTCCAAGTTTTTCCATTTCCACTTGAATTGCAGCTTGAGACTCGGTAATTCAATTTTCAACCATAAGTAAGCCCAATAGTGTTTAGGTTTGATACATAATAGTTTAATAATTAATACAATGAACACAAAATTTGATTTGAAAAACTGATTAGATGTAATGCCACATGAGATTTGCAAGCTACTAAGATATGCAGCTTTTATTGATGCACATCCGCAAAGGACTATGCTGTGTCACTGTGTGAATACAGGAGATACTACTGGATAGGACATTCATCTTCCTTCCCCCAGTTACCCTTTTCACTGCCCTCTGGTCTTTATTGTCCCGAGTCCCAACCTTCAAACAAGGCTAACAAGTTTCATCTCTCTTCCTCCTAACCATGTCCATCACACCAATGAAAGGACACAAACATATACTAGCTCAATACTCTTTAAAACGTTTCAATTTGAAATGTCATTTGACCCGTAGATTTAGATAGCTTCTTTGCAATAGATATTTGGTGAAAGGTCCTAAGCTAGATTTGTTAGCGTATGACAAGATATGGATACGCCATCTTAAAGAAACTTCAGAACTTGATTTCAACAAGCAGATATCAAGAGATTAATCAGAAAGTTGAAGACCAGTATAGAGCTATCTCCGAACACTTACTTGCGAGTTTTCTTCTTTTCCTTGTAACGCAGCACAGCTTCAGACCGACTACCCGTCTGATAGGAACCCTCAGGACATGGAGGACACCAGGGTGGTTCCCCAAGTAAAAGCATTGACGAAGCCCCACAGTCCTGATAATCTCCACCACTACTCTCTCCTGTAAGACCAGAAAAAGAGACACCAGAATGGGCTTGTCTGGTACCCAAGGCAGGGTTTGGTTCAGTTTTAATGCTCATCATAGAGTCAGCAGATGCGGCATTGCTGCATGCTGGTTGCACTGTATTGGTGACTCCAACAGATGACGCCTGAAAGAAGTAAACGACATTACAGTCCGCAATTGAGAACTGATCACTAATGGATACAAAGCAATAAAAGAAATTAGAACAGTAGGGAAGCTTGACCTAAGAAATATATAGAAATTAATAAGAACCACAAAGCCCAAGACATCCTCAAAGACAAAGGAGGAAAAAAAAGGATGCTAGAACATCAAAAACTACAAAGAAAACCTTCTTAGGCCCTCCTTACCATGATTGATCCTCAATTAAAGATTCTCTAATTTCATATTCCTTTTTTTTTTTTTTTTTTTTTACTTTCTTTCTAGTTTAAGTTTGTAAGGCAACAGATCTAAATTTGTTAACTGCTGGATCAAACTTCATCATGTAGAGGAGGTTTGATGGCCAATAAAAATAGAATTACTTGTTCTCCCAAGGTTCAAATTCAAAGACTAATTCTTAAGTTCATGACAGCAATCAGTACATGATATTTGGCAGAGCATACTACATGCTGAATAGATCTGTACTCCTCAACAAATCATATGCCGGATGCCCCCATCGATCAAGTTCCCCAGTGTAAACGTACTACTTACCAGTGTTCAAGCTAATATAACTCAGAGAGATAATAGTCCAACTGATGGTTTTAGATCTGCAGGAATCAGATGAAGGAGAATTGCCCTGTCTATTACCACTCTGGAAATCATCAACTCATGCCAATTGCAAAACGGATTCCAGCCTTATTGCATAAACTCTAGTCCTTAAACTCTATAATTACTTGTTCTCCCAAGGTGCATATTCAAAGACAAACTCTTCAAGTTCATCAAGGCAATCAGTACACAATATTTAGCAGAGTTTACCGCATGCTGTGTAAATCTTTACTCCACAAGAAATCATATGTCTCATTGACCATGTAAACATACTAATTATCAGTGTTCAAGCTCATATAACTCCAGGAAATAATAGACTAACTGGTGGCTTTCAATCTGCAGGAACTAGATGAAGGAGATTTGTTCTTTCTATTACCACTCTGGTCATCATCAATACATGCCAAATGCAAACAGATTGCAATACACAGGGGCTATAAACTATACTCCTCGGGTCCTCGTACTGTATGATGCAGCAAATACCCTCTTTTGCACGCACTCTCAACTACTAGCCTGAACCAAGTCCAACACCATGCACTGCCAAATTAGCCTCTACAACTGTTGTCCCATGTGATTTAGTAGCCATATCAAACTCACTACAGTTTGAATTGCATGGCTCAGTCTGCCAGTAAGAGAACCACCACAACTATCTTCAAAGATTTTCCGATCAGCTTGTTCTGCGAGATCTGTCCTTATCACTAGCAAGTGGGACTCCAGCACCCTTAAGCTTGTTTCCACCAACTTTAAAGTCTCAGACTTCCTCATCAAGACCGTGTTTTGTAACCAACCTTACAAAATCGGCCACCACAATACTGCTACTGATCCATCATAAAATCTGATAACAATTATCCTTTAACCTTCAATTGGGAAAGAGGTACTGTCCCTATAACTAAGCTGATTGTGATATTATCAATGGTCCACAAAAAAAAAAAAAAAAAAAAAAAAAAGCACTTGTGTAACATCCTAAACTATTTAACTTGTTGATGTGGACTAGAAGATGTATTCATGTTTAATTGGCTAAAATCTCTATCAACCCTCTGCGTTGGACTGTCATGCAGAGCAATTTACAGAAATGATGTTACAGGATTAAAGTAAAGCACACCTCAACATTTAATCCACCCCGAAAAGTAGGATCAGCTCTGATCATGCCTTGCCTTCCAAACAAGCTGTTAATCCCACCATTTTCAAGAAGCTTTTCCGAATGAGTAAGAGTGACGCCAAAAAGCTCATCATAGTTCTCAAGGTTTAAGTCGACTCCATCCATGTCAAAGTCTGCAAACAGGTCGCCTTCATCAATTCCAGGAACTTTAGATGCAAGATTGAACATCTGCATACAATTAAAATAAAGAAGTCATGTTCTGTAAAACAACCTCATTAAAAGATAATGATAACATGACAACAACAACAACAAGGCTACCTCGGGAGAGTTGGTCCATCCAGGTTGATCAGCATACTCGCGTGAAACAAGTTCAGGGATAGATGAAGGCCCAACTACGTCATTAGATTTATTAAAGTTCTGTGAATCGTTCGCATTGTCTTTGCTAGCAGCATTTACACCGCCCTTCATCCCTCCATCAGCAATACAAAGTGAACTTAGTCCCTGCCGAGAGGTAGAATTGTCTCCATGGAGTGAAAGATCGGGGAAAAAAGACCAAATTGTCGAGAGCTCAGCTGAAGATGGGCAACCAGAGTAATAACTTATATTTTGCCTCTTGTGGGCTGCAGACCCATCATGTCCTGACAAATTACAGTTCGGACAAAGAGAAACTCCTTCATCAATACATCTAACAGAAGCAGGTTGGGAATTGCATCTTTCACAAACGAGAGTCCGAGAATGACGCTTAGAGAGAGCATTTGCAGAGTGAACATTCCGATCACAAGACAAGCACAAACAAGCAGCATCAGACCGGCAATACACTACCGATCTTTCCTCTCCGCAAAAATCACACATATACCCCATTGCCTCACTTTCCACTCAAACAAATATCTAGTCAAACAAACGGGTGGACAAAACCCCCCACAAAAATATCTTCTTCAAAAATCCAAACTGAGGCCGAATTTGCTTATAACCTTAAAAATATCTGAAACAATCAAGTGGATATTTACATTCATTAATAAATATCCAACCACAAAAATAAAATGAAAAAATCGACCAGAAAAACTAGGTAAATTAAACCATGCTCCCGGGAGCACAAGGAGCATGGTAATCCCTCCCTTCTCACATTTAAGGAGTAGGGACCACACTTAAAAATTGTGAGAATGACCAACATGCTCCTTGTGGACTCCCGGGAGCATGGTATAACCATTCGGAAAAATACATACAACATCTGATACACTGAACACAATTTTCGGGTTCCGAATCATATCATTTCGATTCCGAAACAAAAGAAACCCAAAGATTCAACCTTTACCCTAAAACATCCCCCTTTCCAACAGAAATTCACAGTAAAAACTGAAAGTAACATGAAATTAACAGGAAAAATTCACCCATAATACTTTACCCAACACTCCAAAATTGACAAAAATAATCTACTTAAGGGGGTAAAAACAATAATTACTGATAAACCCAGAAACAAAAATCATAAATTCTGATTAATAAACTCCAAAATGACAAAAAAATCATGCATTTAATTTAATCATTGATAAACCCCAAAATAAATCATGAACTCTGATTAACTAACACAAATCATGAGCAAATAAAATCAACAATAAACATGCTAATTAAGTAATTATCAATCAAATCAAGTGAACATAATCAAAAGAGTATAAATAAATAAATAAATCCACATAAGAACAAGTGGATAAGATTATAAGAATTGAGGTAACAAAAAAAAACCCAGAAATAATTACCAGAAGCTGAATAAAATACGCAATAAATCGATAGCTTAAGAAAGCTATCTTCTTCTTCACTCTTTATGTGTTGGGTCAGATGAAGAACAACAACAAGAAGCTTGTAATTTACAACTAGCAAAAAAAAAAAAAAGAGGAGAGAGATAATTAAATTAAGGGGGAAAAAATGGAAGAGAAGAGGAGATTTATAAAGGTGGGTCGTGGACCAAAAATAAAATAAAATAAAATAATTAAAAAAAGGGGGAAATTGGTTGGGTGGGAAAAAATTTCTGACATAAAGTGATAAAAAGTGCATCAAAGTGGGACCCACATTTGTTCATGCGACTCCAAAAAGGTTAGGAGGGAGAGCCTAACCTTTATATGCGGCTTTAATGCTTCATTTTGTTGCTTAAGCTTAACTGTACTCTCTTCTATCTAATCATCTTCACTTGTGTTTTCTTTTGCCCCAAAACCCAACTTTCCAGTTCCCCCTCTTTAGTCTTAGCCCCGTGCTCTCTTTCGTACGGGGCCGCGTGGAAGCTTAACATAGACACGGATACATGTACGAGTATTGGCTTCTCTGAATTGGGTTCAGTTGATAAGATATGAATCTAATAATCCCGATTTGACTCGCCTCGAACCGAGTTGGGATACCCGGTTGCCAAATGTTGAGTCTGTTGGCAAATATTGGTACGTGTTTTAGGGTTTGAGTTGGAAAGATTAGGATGAGAAATTGAGTTCTAGCGTGTTAGTAGTTTACAACTCTTCCCCTACTTGAGATCAGTTGCTTTGTGTTTGTGTTTGTGTTTGTTATAGGCTTAGTGAATAAGCTCGTCACTTAGAAGGTGCACACGACCTAGACTCTTTACTTCACTAAACACCCCTCCCTTTTCGTGCTACTTTGACGCACTCAAATCCAACAAGACATGCTAACAATACATCGACCAAGTTTGAAGAAAAATCAAACGGGATATACCTCGACTAAACCCAAAACGGACTTATAATATTAGAGATCCGAGATTGACCTTAATCCGAATGACCTGTTTGTCAGGTACAAAGACTAATTTTCCGATTAAAAAGGAATATTTATGCTTATTCTCTTTCTTTCACTTTTTATATCGA
Organism: Spergularia bocconei; assembly: GCA_963457585.1. NCBI lineage: Eukaryota > Viridiplantae > Streptophyta > Magnoliopsida > Caryophyllales > Caryophyllaceae > Spergularia > Spergularia bocconei. The sequence goes on from OY734959.1 coordinate 13,402,112, forward strand.
AAAGAGTTAAACACTAAACCGAACTATTTCCAACCGTAACCAAAAGACTAAAATAACTCGATTTCGATTCCGACCCGAGCTTTTACCAAAAGTTAGCACCCCCCATTCCGGTCCTCTCCTCCCGACTCGGAGCTATAGAATGTGAAACATTTGGTCTGAACATTAGAAACACAAGACAAAGAAACTGCCTGGAGCTGCTGATTATTACCGTTACAGTGAGGTCTCAGGTGGGACAGCAGCGATGGAGAGTAGTGATGAAGAAGATGATTTCTCATACCACGAAGGCATAATCCCTCAGTCTAAAATCAACTCTCTCTATCAATCTCACACTGAAAAGGTACTTTCTTTCTCTTTTAAAAAAACTCCCCTTTTTGCATTTTGTTTTTTTGGGTAATTAAACCTTCAATTTATAGTTTTAAACCCAGTTCTATAGTAGATTGTTTTGCGTGTTCTTGACGTTTGAAGCTGTGTTTCATGTTTATCTATGTAGTTGATGGTGTAGGAAATGTAACCCTTTTTGGAATTGGAGCTAATTTGAGCTGGGGTTTCAATGATTTTATGTTTTCGGGCATATGCCGAAATGAGAAACCTGTTGAGGCGAAGCATTGAATTGTTGTTCTTGGTTGGGTTATTGGAATACCCAAAGGGCTATTTGTGATGTTGGAATTGAGTGGGAGTTATTATGGGGTAATAGTATAGGTAATCCCAATACCTTAGGTGGTTCATTGCGTTTGTCGTTTGAGAGTGGTAAACGAGTATTGGAACGGAGTTTAGTCAATTGGCATGAGATTGAGGTAACAATGGAAATGAGGAGAGAAGGGGCGGGGGTTGGAGAACCCCTAGGATTGGAATAACCTGAATTTCCTTTTGAGGGAAGCAATTGGTTTTTCAATTTTAGTCAGGATTGCCGTGATTTGTGGATGTGTAACACAAGTCTTTGGTGTAGGATCATGTTGAATATGCATCTCTTTATTAAACCCTATGACAACCATTCCTGGGGCAAAGAAAGTAATTTGTAGGTTGATATGAAGTTCCCGGGTAACTATAGAGCTTATTCTTCCCACTGCCTTGTATTGCACTTGATAGCTGCTAGTTCTGTCATTGCTTTTTCTCTGGCTTGGATCACGAGTGCTGTCATTTCTTCTTTGGCAAACCATGCCCATATGTACGATTCACAAGCTGATTATAGAAAGAATGTACTCAACTTACCTAAACAACAGAAAATGCAACATCAATTGAATGCCACGCATAGATTTTCCACCTGGCGCATCTATAGTAAGCTCAATGAACTTTAAACAAACTGGAACTCTTTTTCCCCCTGTTTGATGGATAATCTCTTTATGGGTCATTTGTAAGCAGCCTCTCTATGTTTTCAATGTAGGGGTAAGGTTGAGTACATTCGGTCCCCCTTACCCCGCCTTATGGCGGGAGCCTTTGAGGCACTGGTGTTTGTTGTTGTTGTTGGTGTTGGTGTTGTTGTCGTTGAATCCATTGGCTGAACTCTTAAAGCATTCAACTGAGAATTTATGTGGTTATTCTTTCTGTAGTTTTTTCTTTTCCTTCTTTCATGGTTGTAAGTTATTTCATTTGATGCTAATTACTGGTGAAGGGGATAAGAAAATTGTGTTGTGAGCTGTTGGATCTGAAAGACTCAGCCGAGAATTTATGTGGGAATACACGGGCCAAATATTTGGCTTTTTTAAGGTACTATGATGCCTGTCCTTTTTACATTTACATGCATTGGTTTAATGTGGTTGCAATGATCTTTTGAGCAGTTTATTGTTTTCGTATGTTTAGAAGATTTCAAGCTTGAGTAGTGGGAGAATCAATATTTTACATTAGTTTTTGGCTCATTGTAGTTGCTTGTTGTTGCCTCACCCTGTAATTGGAATCTTGGGATACTTTTTGTCATAAGAGAGAGATACGTATTCTTCTAAGATGCTCTTGTCATTTGAGATGTTGAAAGTGTCATGCCCAATATTGGACTGTTTTTGTCGTACTCTCTTAGGTTGGTGTAGAGGGCGTTGTATCCAATAACCATTCATTGCCATATCTCTCTCTTTTCTCTCGCTTTGCAAGACTTGCGCCAGTTTGCAAGTTCCTCAATTTGATTTTGAGAAGGTTTGATTTGGGGGGGGGGGACATATAATAATGGTGTATCATCACGCTGGCATGATGATGGGTTTGAAAGGCCATTAGCTGCTCTTTCACTCTACTTGTAGGGTAATTTAGGAAGAGGATTTCCCTATTGGTCAATATCATATCTAATTACGTTGTTAGATTATATCCTGCTGTGCGTACTGCTTGTGTTCATTGAAAAAGATTATGTTTGTTTCATGTGGATTATGGTGTTACAGACTCTCAGAAGAAGTTGTTGAAATGGACCATGAGCTAGCCGAACTGAGGAAGCACATTTCTACCCAAGGAATTCTGATACAGGATCTTGGGAATGGTGTATTTCAAGAATTGGAGCATTGTATCAAAGCTGATGACCTTGAAGATCCATCTGATCCTCAAATTTGTGATCTGGAAGACCTTTCTTGTAAAGACACCAAGGATGCGAAGAGGATATTTTTGGAAAAGATTGATATCCTCACAGCAGAGTGTAAATTGCAGGAAGCAATTGAAGCTTTGGATGCTGAGGAGAGAAGCTCATCTGATCTGAGAGGTGGAGCAGATGTTTTGGTAGATGGGACTCCGTATAAAACTGCTTTTCTGAAAAGGAAGGCAAATTTAGAGAATCAGATTGTCAGAATTGCTGAGCAGCCTTCACTTGGTAATACTGAGCTTAAGCAGGCTTTGCGTGGTTTGTTAAAACTCGGGAGAGGAAACTTAGGTCATCAGATACTACTGAAAAGATACGCATCTTGCCTACGAAAGAGAATTGAGGCTTTTCTTCCTTCATGTTCTTGTTTTCCTCATACTTACCCAGTGACTTTGTCCAAAATTGTATTTTCGTTTATTTCATTGGCGGCAAAAGAATCTCACTCAACTTTTGGCGATGATCCTATTTATATGAACAAAGTGGTTCAGTGGGCCGAGCAGGAGATTGAATCTTTTGTACGCGTGGTGAAGGAAAATGGCCATGCTTCTGACAAGATATCTGCTTTGCATGCCGCTAGTGTTTGTGTTCAGGCTAGTCTCAGCCATTGTGTACTTTTAGAATCACAGGGCCTCAATCTGTCGAAGTTGCTGATGATATTGTTGCGACCTTATATGGAAGAAGTTTTAGAGATGAGCTTCAGACGATGTCGACGACTACTTATTGACATGGCAGAGAATGATGACATTCCGATGTTGTCTCCTCAGTTTGTTTCTCCTCTGACAGTTTTTCAACCGTCAGCTGAAAGTGTTCTCATAAATACAGGAGTGAAATTTATATCCATTGTCAAAGTAAGTTTCTTTGTTAACTCCAGCTATTAACTCGATAAGCGTTAGTCAAATTTGTCCTGGCATCCGTGTTTCTAAACTAGCGTAGGTATATTGTTGTCAACAAATAATAATAGTTGGATGTTTTGAAAAACCAGGTTATAATTTCATGAGCCCTTTTTGTGCGTTTGTGGTCATAAAGTAATTTTTTTGGGTATACTAGAGCAGCACAAGCTGCGGGTCATAAAGTCAAACTATGATTTGCTGATGTTTGGTGCTGACTCTATCTCTCAGCCTCTCCCCTCCCCTCCCCCCCTTTTGTGGTCCTTTTTCTTTTGTTAGAATTTGGTCAGTCCCCTTGTCAAGTTGAGTAGCCATTATAGATAGATTCTACATATTTTTTAGGACTTTAAGGTAAGATAGTCTGTCATTAGTTTGATTCGTGTCATTCCAATTTTTATTATTCCTACTTATACCCTTTTAGTTCAAGGTGTAAGGCTGTAAGGGTCATTCCAAATCTTCAAAGTGATAGCAAGATGAGTGTACATATGGTAGTCGGAGGCATTAAAGGGTAATGTAAGATATTTCATATGAAATATCTGTGCTTGATGTTCAGAGCAACAAATGAACAAGACTCAATAAGAAGTCAATTGTTGTGTTGATTCTATTGATTAAAGACTCATTTTCTGATTTTAGATTTGTGTTATAGAATGTGAGAAAATTGTATGCGCTTCTTGTATGGTGAAGTATTAGTCGGTCGGTACGATTCTCAATGCAAAGGGTCATCCAGAAAATAGTCTTTTGTTGTTATGGAATGTCAGAAGCTAGTTTGACTGTTTAAGTTTGTGTTTGTATTATAAATCTAAAATTCCCCTGTTAATGGTTAATGGTTTAAGATGTCTTTTGCAACTATATCCTATGATAAGTTAAAATTTTCAGTTAAGTTCACCACCCATCTGCAAGATAAGAGATGCTGATATTGTCGTAAGCTTATGCGATTTGTTCTGCTCTCCTTATTTTCTGCCTCTTTGTGAAATTGAAGGATATAGTTGAGCAGTTGACACCGATGGCTATTATGCACTATGGAGGAAATGTACTGAATAGAATCGTTCAGCTATTCGATAACTATGTAGACCTTCTTATAAAAGCTTTACCTAGCCCTTCAGAGGATGATGGCATGACAGAATTGAAAGAAGCTCTTCCTTTCAAAGCTGAGACAGACTCACAACAGCTAGCACTCTTAGGAGTTGCTTATTGTGTGGTGGATGAGCTACTACCAATGGCTGTATCAAGAATTTGGAATCTCCTGATGGAGAATCATGATGCAGGGACTGGCCTGCCTGAGAGCACAATGCCAATTGGAGTTAATGCTGTTGAGTTCAAGGACTGGAGACGCCAGCTTCAACATTCATTGGATAAGCTGAGAGATTATTTCTGCCGGCAATATGTCTTGAACTTTGTATATTCCAGAGAAGGTAAAGCACGTCTTGATGCCAGGATTTATGTCGAGGGAGAAGGGGAAGGCTTACATTGGTACTCGGATCCACTCCCGTCACTTCCATTCCAGGTACTTTTTCTTTTTGGTAAATGGGGTATTCTCTTTCTATGGTGATCGTTTCTTTATTACCTACTCTACTACAGTGTGAAATTGTATTCATATTACATTCAAAACTCGGTTTGCAACTTTGCATACAGCCCATAGTTGTCACCTCATAAAGTACGGCTTTCATGTGTATACTCCATGCTTACTGTGACTGTCAGCGGAGGGTTGAGTTTTAACAGCTCGAAGCCACAGTTTCGACGCTTCAAACCTGTGCTTCTATAACTGAATTCCAAAGAATTAGGATATACACGAGCCTTTGCCTCCCTGGTTCCCTTAGGGTGAACTGCTTCCTCAATCCACAGTCAATGTTCTTTATTTGATTCGCTTCAAGCATCTCTAATTTGATTGGTTACTTGAACTCAAATTTTATGGAAAGGGTGCATAAGCATAGTGGTTGACCGAAGAGGTGGATGAATGTCCAGAGGTTCCCTTTCAAAGCTTAACAAAGGGTACTTAATTCTACCAAATAGTGGATTATATGAAGAATCTAACACTGATTACTAGTATCTGCTGCATTTCAAGTTTTCCTCGTTTTGTCTTTCCTAAAAGAGACCACTTATGTTACTGTTGTAACTTGTAAGAGAGGCAGCAACTGTGTGAATGCTTGACCACCTTGGGAATTTTGTGAAGTAACAGTCAGTTGATGCAATTCTCGAAGCAATTTTCATTTTGGGTCATCCGTGCACAGTCTCTCTATGTTCCAATAGGGGCAAGGCTTGCGTGCATCCGACCCCTCTTTACCCCGCCTTACGGCAGGAGCCTTTAAGGCATTGGGGTAAAGATTTTGTTGTTGTCGGGAAAGGCAACACTGCAACCAAAGCTCTATAGTTCCTACTTCCTAGTATCGTTCATCTCTATATCCTCTTTTCAGCATGTAATTCAACTTATAATAGGAGGAGAGAGGGTCGTAAGCTTAAATAAATCTAAATTAGTGGAGACTTAGCGGATTGTAATTGGTCGTGCACAATGAAATCAGGTTAGTGCATGTTCCACATGTACACAGAATATGTTTGGTTCGTGTAGTTTTCAAACTGACAATACAATGAGGTGATTGTTTGGAGCATTAGACTATAAGTACATATGAGTGACTTGGGCCCACACTGAGTGTTACGGTCCTTATATTGGGTGTTGAGTTGAGGTGAGTGTGAAAGTTAGCTATATCCAAGGAGTTTATGTTGAAGTTCCTCATCTAAGCTCCTTTTGGGTTGGTCCTTGTTGTGTAAGGATTGTCAAACTCTGATCTCTTCAAACTTGTGGTTGCACGACTATATTATATATGAGATGTCTTGATGAATAAAAATGTTTTTATATTGGGTTGTATTGTGTTGTGTTGTGTTGGGGTGTAGGCTTACCTAGAACTTTCATTTTATCTTTGTTTATATGTCTCCGGGCTACTTTTTCTTAACGTATCTTAGTTCCAACAGCTCCCTATTTGTAGGAAAAAATTGATCAAGCTGCAAAGGAATTTATATCTGTACTTGTATTGTTAGAGTTCAGAAAGGGGATTAGATGGTATCTGATCTTAGTTCGATCCCTCGTATTGAACTTGTCACATGACCTAGATTACTTTTTAAAATAAGGATGTATTCGAGAACGGAAGCTTCAAGCTTGTGGTCTTCTTAATTTGAATATGTAACAACAACACACTCTCTCGTCGTTGTACCAAAAAAAAAAAAACACTCTGATTCCAAGAGATGCAGTGTGTTGCACCAACTTGGCGAGATGAGAATCATAGCCAATGATCTTAAAAATGCAGGAATAGCTATATTGTGAAACATTTGGTGACGAATGTGACATCAAATGTAGCACACCTGCTGCACTGAACACGTCTATTTTTTTAGGGTGTCAAATCCATGTTGGCTCTGAGAAGCACTGTCTAATTTTTTCAGATGCACTACCATCTGATTTGTGACTGAACCTAATGTGTTGCGATGATGGCAGGCTTTGTTTGCAAGGCTGCAACAATTAGCTACTGTTGCCGGGGATGTCTTACTGGGAAAAGAGAAGCTTCAAAAAATTCTTCTTGCAAGGCTGACTGAAACAGTGGTCATGTGGCTGTCTGATGAACAAGAATTTTGGTGTGTGTTTGAGGATGAGACCGTGCCATTGAAGCCATTTGGCTTGCAGCAGGTGTTTCATCTTTCTGAAGCTTTCTTGCTATTTAAAAATATTTAGTCTTTTGAAGTTTTCTTGTCCTGCTCTACATCTTACAACACTTCATCGACTTTTGAAAAGATTGATGAACTAATTACTCTCGGGCATTGCAGTTGATTCTTGATATGCATTTTACCGTTGAAATTGCACGTTTTGCTGGCTATCCATCAAGGCATGTCCTGCAAGTAGCATCTGCGATTATTGCTCGTGCAGTGAAAACATTTTCTGCAAGAGGCATTGATCCACAAAGGTATCAAATTCGATTTGCATCTGATATTTTCTATAGTCATGTACCTCGTATGTACAACGTACTCAATAGTGTCTTTGATTACACAGCACACTTCCCGAGGATGAGTGGTTCTCAGACACCGCAAAGGCAGCTATAAATAAACTGTTGCTGGGAGTCTCAGGGTCAGAAGTATCAGAAGCAGAAGAAGAACCTATCTTTGTACATCAACACATTGCCTCGGATTCTGATGACTCGATTTCTTGCACTTCAACGATCGATTCCTTCCATTCTTTTGACTCAGCGGAAATGGGAGATGCAGACAGCCCTACATATTCAACTGATCCTGAAGCTTAATCTTCAGCAGGGAAATGTATGCTCCACATTATTCGACGACGGTGATTAGAGCTCCCTTTCTTTCCTTTAGCACCTCTGCTACGTCTCTTACAACCTCTCGGGCGTACGCTACAGTATATCGCTTGCCTGTTAGTCTACAATCAATTTAGCGCAAAACTGCTATCATGTTTACTTTCATTGTTTATTATTTTCTTAATTCCCTCTTAATCCCTCTCCTATTCATATCTCTTTTCCACTCAATTTCCATCCCATTCGCGAAACAAGCTTTGAGTTTCTTACATAAAGGTCGTCCTACACAAGACTTACTTAAAACCATTATTTGGATTTCAACCATCAGACTTAACAACTAACGCATCATCATTTAACGGAAAAATCAAACGGAAGTTACTATTTGAGTACCATGTGTACATAGTAGTAAGCTCAGTTCTCAAGGGTACCATGTGCATAAACTTGCTAAATTGGGTATCATGTGTAATCGGTCAAAAGTTCGAGGGTACCACATAAATTTTCCGTTTTCTTTTTTATGGGTGTGCGCGCGGGCGCGCAAGGGAGGCATGTCATATGTACTTAGTGTTATATCCAATACCTCATATGAAACCAATTTAACGAATCTATCCAGATACATGTAATTACTTAGCAAAATCACCACCATTCTTTTAAAATCGGAAACAACTATAATAACGACTCACGAGCAAGAAATGTTACAAAGACCAGCGATCGAAAATCCAATTTAAGAACTTATGAGTATCTTATTATTTTTAACCGTTAAACCAACCTTTTTACGTTACGCGTGAGTCCTCATTCCATTTATTCAGTTCTACTCCCTCCCATTCAAACAAATTTTTCTGTTTCTTTTTGCATTTTTTGAGGTGCCATGTTGGAAGCTATTTTTAGACCAAATGAATCGCTCACTCGCTGAAAAGATTAGTAAATATTTCATTCTGCGTTGCAATCTACCAATTCTACTTGATTTTAAGGCAAACGAGGTTACGAGGATTTCATTTACTTTAAATCACTTTAAATCGGAGGGGCATGTTTTACCGCCCGTTACATTTGTTTACTGAACCAACTCCATTTCTCTCTCTCTCTCTCTCACTCTCCCGCTAATTCTCTCTCCCATTTCCCGCTTCCAAAACTTTTCGCTTACTCTCAAAATTTGGGGGCAATTCGTCTTGGCGTTTAAATTTAGGGTTTCACTAATTCAACTGATTGACGATGATTTTACAGTAGTTTCCTCCTCCAGGTATCGAATTTCACGTTTCATTTCGTCGACAAATTATGTTAATCGTTCCCAATTACCACCATTTTTCTCTTATTCACTTTTAAATTCCAGAAAATTGAATTGTTGTTATTTGATTAGATATAGTATCAAGTACGATACTTTCTGTGTAGTATACGTTTATGCGAATTGGGGTTGAATTAAATTGTGTAGTATGATTATTGGGGTAAAATTTATCGTTTAAAGTAGTTAAATTGATGCAAAAGATTTGATTTTTTTGAGTTCCCCAAATATTAGAATTGGAATTAGATGCCAAAGTTGTAATCGCACAATCAAATTCGGCATTTTGAAATCGAATACTTGTTTATCTTAGGGTTAATGATTAAGAAGTGATGAGATGAGTATTCGGTGTCGTGATGAGGAAGCTTCAGAGACACATGATAAGCCTGTGAAAAGTTTGAGTAAGAAAAGTTGTTTGAAATGCAATAAACGTGATGGTGTAGTGAAGTGTAGTAGTGATGGTTGTCCGATTGTAGTTCACACGGGTTGTTTGCCTTTCCCTGCTCGGTTTGATGAGAGGGGTATGTTCTATTGCCCGTATTGTGTGTATAAATTAGCAGTAAGTGAGTGTCAGAAAGCGAAAGAATGCGCCTTGTTAGCCAAAAAGGGTCTTGTCAGTTTTCTGGATACGAAGGCAGGTAGGAGTACTGAGGATGAGCAGATTGCTAGAAGTTCTAAAAGGAAAAAACCCGAGGGAAGTGATTTTACGTTCCAAGATGAAAGTTGTAGAGCTGGATTGGGTGTGGAGTCGGAGAATCTTAAGAAATCTGATGAGTTTGGAGAAATGGGGAGTAGAAGAGTAGGTGAAGGGATAATCGGGGTCAAAACGTTGAATAATGATAATCTTTGTCCTGTGATGGGTGCTGCTGTGTCAGTGGAATTGAACTCAAGATCTTTGGACACAAAGCGTCGGAAAACTGAAAAGGCACTGGAGGGATCTAGCAATAGAGGTGGACAAGAGTTGGATGAAACCACTGTCGCTTCACCAAGAAATCAGGGATTCAAGATAATTGAGGGTTTAGATGAGATCAACGCTACTGCATTACAAGAAGAGTATGCTAGTCCCTCTCAATTGAAAGTGAGCTCTGAGAATGCTGATCAATCTGCTGAGATTCAGAAAGATAAATGTCATCACATGAAAAAACTTGGTCGGTCACCAAAAAAGGCTGTCTGTCCAACCAAAAAGCATCAGTGGACCAAAGACACTGAGGAAATTCATCATGAAGAATTGGAAGAAAAGGAGCAGGAGCTGGAGCAGGCAGAGGACGATGATGGTGTGACAGTTAATAAAGAAAGCTCTGGTACACATGAATCCAAAAATTTGATGGATCATCAGGAAGCTGGAAAGAAGGCAGATAGAGATAGGGGTTTAGAATCTAATGAGGGAAATGGTTGTGCATTTGAAGATGGCAATCATTTTAGTATTCCTTCAGAAACTGCTTACAAGCCCGATGAAAAAGGAGATCATCATGAGAAGACAGATGAATTGCAACCCACACTAAAAAAAGCCGTAAATGCTAGCCATCAGATGAGAAATTACTTTGAATCAGTAAGGCATACAGAAGCAGGTAATTTGGCCACAGAAAGCCAGGAAAAAATAGATGCAATGGATGGATATTATGATGGACTATCCAAGGAGCGCACACAGACAGTTTCTCAAGAACCACTGCAAGAAACTGCAGAAGAGGTGAACGAAGGAGCTGAGGAGTTAACTAACAGTGAACATGAAGAGGAAGATTTTTCAAAAAATTGCATGACAGCGAGCAAAAACTCTGATCAAGCTTGTGATAGTGAAGATGTTCACTGTAGTAGTGCAGATGAAGGGCAAAACCAGGCATATGTGCAGAAAAATGACGTCATTCCTACAAGGGAAGAAAAGACAGCAGTATCACATGAAGAGTTTGATAATGGGGAAGAGATCAAATCATCTCAAGAGAGTCATCACGTGGGGTATACACTTCGCTCTAAGCGGAAAAAGCACATTTCCACGCATTCAGAGGTTGATGATCAACCAAGCAAATCATCTAGATCTTCTGACAGTGAATTTGAAGAGTACGAAGAGTCTGAAGAGTATGAAGAGGTGACTCATGTGAAATCAAGAAAGAAAATGGGCACTGTCAAACAAACGTAAGTACATAACTACATGATCACGTTAGTTTTGGGGCTTATGTTGATGATAATATATGGTTCCAAGCATAAAGTTTACTTAATGTTCAACATGGATGCATAACCATGAACTCTTAATTTGCTACTTCTGCAGTCAGCACGCTTCTGTATGTCTTGCTAGACGAAAGAAACTACCATGGACAATAGAAGAAGAAGAAATGTTAAAGGTACTAGTTTCTTTTGATGCTCTTTTGAAATGCTGATATGGAGAGTCATGACTCATGATATGTTGGTGAAACTAGGTTTCAACACCCCATTAGTACTTTTAAACTTGTTTGATCTGCGATTCTACGGCTTTGGCTATCACTTGTCTTTGCCAGAATATTTTGTTTATGTTCAAAGGATTGAAACTTTTAATTATTTGCCTCGAGTGATGATTGAGAAATGGGGTGAATGGGGGAAATATATGTTTGGGAGCTTACGGGGCTTGGGTTAATGATGTAGTCTGGAAGTTCATGACATGCATGGAGAGTTTACGGTATGGGTGCTTCCGTGTTTGTGATCGTCACTCCTGTCCTGACACTGAACATGAAGCTATAAGTTTGGAAATAGGATAAGTTTATATGAGCTGTGTATGTACTGTCTATGCTATCTCTACTCAATAGTCACCAATCTCACCATCATTCAGCCTCTAGAATCTCTTTTGACGAATTCTAAAGCACCCTTTTCGTTTGTATGTGTGAAACCATGACTTCTAATTTATATCTTCTGGGAGATTTACATCAGAAAATCTCCTTACCTTACTGTTGTAGGAATCTCCTTATTACCTTACTGTTGGCCGGAGCTTTAGCACTATGGTAATGTTGGGGCAATGTTTTGGTTGTAGGATTGTTTTATCTGAACTTTCTTTTGGCAAGTTCTTTTCAAACATTTGTGCATTTGTGAGCTTAAGTTGTTTCTAAAGTTACTTGGCTGGTAGTTTCTGATCTCTAATCTTCTAAACTTTTGTGAAATTTTATTGATTAGTATAAGTTGAAAAGACGCACCCTTAGCACCTTGTGTGATTCCCTGTAAGTTAGCCAACACTCGGGGGGAGGACACTGTTAAAACACTTCACTACAAAAGCAGATCAATACAATGTGCCAATTCTTAATCTACATCATTTGAAGAGAAAGAAATTTGTGCAGAATCAATAAAGTGGTATCTTTGCCTCAGTTGGTGATTCGGGAACCTCACCAGCAACGTAAAATGCCCGTGTCCCTCGTTGTAGTTGTAAAAATAGGTCCAGAAGATACTAGATCACTTGCTGGAGCTGGGCTGGCTTAAGCTAGTTTGGCCTTAATTGATAGGTGGTGGCTGGGATTTTCCCAGGTGTTGTTGCAGTGTTGTGGTTTCTCGTGTTTTATTTCATACTTGCAATTACACCAAGAAAATAAAATGTTCCAGTTCGTCAGCAGTTGTCATTCTGAATCACTTATGTACTGTATTGCTGCAGGAAGGAGTAGATAAATTCTCATTGACAGCCAAGAAAAACATGTCATGGATGAAAATTTTGGAATTCGGAAGTCATATATTTGATGGCACCCGCACTCCAGATGATCTCAGGGACAAGTGGAAGAGATTACTCAAAAAAGCCTGTGCAAATGCTTGACAAGTATGAATAAAACAGCAGTTTCCTAGTATTGCTTCTTGCTGTTAGTCAAGAATCTGGGCTGTTCTGCCATTTTTGTCAATGCCACATCTTTTACAAGTGAAATCACATGTTAATCGAAGAAAGTCGTGTTGATTAGCCATTGCGGAAATGGTTCTTTTCAAGAGAATCTGGGCTGTTCTGCCATTTTTGTCAATTCCACATCTTTTACAAGTAAAATTATGTTAATCGAAGAAACTCGTGTTGATTAGCCATTGCGGAAAATGGAAATGAAACAAGAGAATATACCAGGGACGGCATTTAACTGTTGAAATCGTCATGTGTGATTCTGAGGGTCATGAAAAATGTGGAAACTTGGGTGAACACGAGATTGAGATAATGAAGGTTTAAAACAGGCTTCAAGAGAAGAAGAAATATACTTTTATTTGAGAATTGAGATCAAGTACAGCAGCTATATTATGTAGTCAAAACATTATATAGCTCACTTCTTCAGTATTGTCGTACTACAGCAAGTATTGAAATATCTACACTCGAATTTCAGACGTGGAGCAGCGTTGCTAAGAGGGGTACGAAAATGAGTTACTGCTACAATTCATGTTCATGCACCATTTCAGATTACAGTTCCACTCGGAATCAAGGCGTCCTTGATTATAGTGACAATGCCGCTCTTGATGAAATAGCCGTCTGTCTCCCTCGCTGCTTCTTGTACATTGTCAGTGTTGATGATCTGCAACAACAGGAATACCATTGGTAAATAACACTCTACTGCTGACTTGCTGAGAAAACTAATGACAAGCTGACATAATTTTGATTCAGGAAAGCTGATGAGCAACTTGAATTCGTGATACGCAACTCATTAGTCACAAGTAGATGACTCCACAATGCGAAACAGGGCATAAGTGTTCATTCTTTCGTATCTTTGCAAAAGAATAACTTGGGCTATAATAAGCAATGACTAGATAAGAAGACTATTTCACCCAAGAATATTGTGCTAATCTGGAAAGTAAGCGGTTTTTTGAGATGCTAACCTTCACATTTTCTCCAATTCGTGCATTCTTGTCGATTATTGCTCTCTTTATGTGAGAGTTCTTTCCAATTCCGATTGCTACACTACCCTTTGCGGCCAGGAGTGTCCTGTCAGCATCCGTCTGGAATGCAGGTTAAACATTAGCTAACACAGAAGTGCACCACAAGCAAAAACAACCAGATTTGCAATGGATCAGTAGAACAAGATCCAAAACAATATCCCTTCCCATCTATTTTGGTTTCTGTTCTAGTTTTTCACATCCTTTTTTTTCCGGTTAAATAAAAGTCTCAGACAAACCTCGTAGTAATCAGCTCCCATTAACAGTGTGTCCTCAATGATTGCACCCTCTGAAATGCATGATCGCAGACCAATAACAGAATGATGAATCTTGCAGTTCTGTACAGGGACATTTTATACTATGGTTAGCATCAAAAGAAAGATTGCAACGACATATTTAATGCGTTTGATGACTAGGTGGTGTCTGATAATTACAACTATGACACTAAATGTTCAGAGTCCGAGCACAATGAATAACTTATACTGAATTACCTTAATCACACAGCCTTCACCGATAACACTATCAGTTATATCAGCGTCAAGCATCTTTGAAGGAGGCAAATATCGAGGTTGTGTATAGATTGGAGAGGAACGATCATAGAAACTTCAAAACATAACCCAAAATCATGTTATAGTAAGAATTTAAACAGCCAGGAATCAGAGTTAGCTTAATAGCAAGAAGCTCAGTTTGAAGTAGTACCTGAAATCGGGAACAGGCTTTTTCGTGATGCCCAAGTTGGCATTGTAGAAAGCCTCAATTGTACCAATATCTTCCCAGTAACCATCATACAAGTAAGCTTGCACCTAAATAAAAAGATGGAGAGATTATAAGATTCAAAAAAAAAAAAAAAAAAAAAAAGTTTACAGATGAGACATGACATAGGGAGCTGAACATACTCTCAACCCTTTGGCTGTGGCGCCTGGAATCACTTCACTTCCGAAATCATTAGCTCCAGGAAATTGGTCACGAAGCAAATCTAGCATAACATCTTTGCTGATGACATATATACCCATACTCGCAATGAAAGGCATTTCTTTAGCTCTCTCATCATCCAGTCCTAGTATAGTGGTATCAACCTACATGTGTTCGAAAAAGAGCAAGCAGTTAGTTTAAAATCAATATTAGAGGTGACAATAGACAGCACACAAAAAAACAGCAAACCATTTCATGAATCCTACTTTCATAGCCTTTAACTGTTCTCCCTTTGGTTTTTCAGCAAATTCAATAATTCTCCCCTCTTCATCTATTTTCATTAGACCAAATGCAGTTGCTCTCGCTTCATCCATTGGTAATGCAGCGACAGTGATGTCTGCATCTGTTTCTCTGTGAGCTTGGACAAATTTTTCATAATCCATACGGTACAAATGGTCACCAGCAAGAATCAAGTATTCCAAAACATTGTGCTCTTCAAATAGCCACAAATACTGCCTCACAGCATCGGCTGTACCCTGCAATCAACAGTGCACAGTTGAATAAAAACATTAAAACATCTAAAAGTGTGTTAGGATACAAAAATTTCAATTTCAAATCAAAATTTGACTCGAATCCCATGTTTGGGAGCTTAAGAATTTGAGAATTTGGAATTGTATCAAATCCTTAGGACTTGATTGAAATTATTCTAGCGGAAAACAAATGACCTTAACACCCCACATTTTGAAATCCCACACTCTCTCCTCTCAAAACCCTCATTTTGAAATACAAATTTGGACTTCCAAATTCCATAGTTCCCCAAACAAGTGATTTGTAATTGAAATTCATAATCTCAAATGATAGAGTTGAAATGATTACATAAATCCCAAATTCATGTTTCCAAACGCTACCAAAAGAGGAAATCAACTCAAACATCAAAGCAAACATAAAATCTAACAGTAGGCGACGAGTAAGACGTACCTGAAACCAGTTAGGGTTCTCAGGACTCTGCTGAGCTGCAAGAACTTCTACAAACCCCTCGTTCTTGTAACCTCCCATGTTACTAGCATACGCCCTTGACAAGTGCCGATTAAGAGATGCAGAATTAAACTGAGTAAGAACATATATTTTTGAAATGTTGCTATTCAGACAATTGCTCACAGGGATGTCAATAAGCCTATAGTTTGCGCCAAGAGGCACAGCAGGCTTCGCTCTCTTCTTTGTCAACGGGTAAAGACGTGTCCCAGCCCCACCTCCGAGTATAATGCCAAGCACACTCTGTGTCACAAATCACAACATTCAAACAATCAAACATCATTCACTACATTTCTTCTCCAAGTTCCATTCAAGCAATCAAACGTCATCATACACCGGAAAGGCGTACAAAACGACAGCAATAACAACAATTTCTACAAGCCAAGAAGGTCAAAAAGTATGAACCTTTACACATCCGAAAATGCGCCTATTTTTGCTCAACAGGTTACGTTTACTAGAACCATGATTTCCTATTACTTCACCTTTGTACAAAAAATTCAAACATTCCACACATCAAAGCCGTACATTATCAAATATATATGGGATGATTGTCTAATTTTATATTCCAGCACAATGTCGTTGACAAAGAACAAAAGGTTTGCAACTTTACAAAAACCCATGAATCTTAATGAGAAAGATTGCACCTTTTCTCTATTATTACAATATAAATAGAAACCTTTGTTAATCAATTTTCAAAGTACTGGGATCCATCATCCTAATTTGAATAAAAGTTCAGATCTTTTCAGACTCCAATTTGGCGCGAGAATCTATACACCCCTTTAGCGTAACGCAGTCCCATGACCAACTCCCCAAAACCCTCATTTCTCGAAAACACACAACTACGAAAGTACGAATATTGTTCACATAAATCGAAACGATCCGCATAAACGAGGACATAGTCATTCGGAAACACCATCTCTATGTGACACCGGAAAAGTTGTTACACCTAAAACTTGGTAATGAAAATGCAGTGTGTATTATCGATGCACATATAAGATACAAAAGGCATTTCCACCCCCACAATTGTGGGGTAGCGCCGTAGCGGTGATGGACAGTACATCACCTAACATTCCTCATGCATCTCTGGTAGTCAATGGGCTCATATCAAACAAAATATCATATTCTAATTATAGTAAAAAAAAAAAAGTAAAATTCATGCCACAATTCAATCAATTACAATTTACAGTACCCAAAAATAGAAATAAAAACCCATTTAACAATGAGAAAGAGAGGGAGAATTGAGGAAGAAGGTATGTCTATTCATGCTTACACGGCTGGCTTCAGGGTCAAGACAAGTCTGAGAATTCTTAGAATCAGAGACGGCTTTCGGCGATACGAGGATCGGGTTCCTCCGAACCTGAGAAGCGGAGGAGGTTCGGAGAGACGACGCCATATCGAACTTATCACCAGAGAGAGCAGAGGAGGAGAATGCAAGGGCATGGTGGTGGGTTTTTGAAGACAAGGAAGAGTGTGTTGGAGAAGATACAAAAGAAGAAGAAGAAGAAGAAGGTGTTCTCATGGCACCAATCACATTCATGCTTGCCATTTTTGGTAAGGAAAATGAAGGAGAGAGAATTCTTGGAGAAGTTATAGCAGAGAGTGTGTGTGTGTGTGTGTGTGTGTGTGTGTGTGTGAGAAGTGAGTGAGTGGTGGTGGGGAGTGAGAGCAAAGGAAAGAGAAAGATCTGAGAGAGTGAATTGGGAAATGAAATTATATCATTTCAGACTCTGTGAGTATTGTGGACCGTCCATGAGGTATATACTTTGATATTTTATTTAATATCGGGCGAGCGGCTAATGATGTGGAAGACGGGATATGATACGAGGATTTTTAAATGGGTGTGAGAACTCAAAGTTGCTAATATTTGGAAGTGAATTGAATATTTAGATGTATATATCATCATTATTGTGATATAAAGTATGTTAATTACATTTAAATTTTGAGATTTTGGAAATCGGGAAACATACGTAATTTTTTTATTAAGTTACTTCTTCCAGAGACTCGAGTTATTAGAGGATTTAAACTTTCGAAGAAATTGACATTTAATTTGGTTAGATATGTCATCAAGGGGCCTATCGGAGTAACATTTCCCTCAACTTGTTAAGCTCAACCACATTACCTTAATAAAGAGCAAACAAGATGAAGAATATGGTTAACCTGGTCTCATTTTGATAAAGCAAAATCCATTAATATTATTGAACAAAAAAACTTTTGACAAGTCTCTTTACATATCACGGATGAGTTTTTCACATTGCAACCAAACGACTACTTAATATCTTAATCATAAGTTTAGTGAAGTTGAAACGGTCATCTAAAGTGTTAATTTGTAGCTCTCCGTTGGTTTTGTTGTTATTACGATACAGCCTACGTATATGACGTCACTTGTGTGGGGGGTGGGCCCTGAAGTTGGTGTAGGAGCTGTCTAGGAACTCGTGAAGTGTCGAGCGTGATTGATAAGGTTCGGTACGTATCTTGTGGTATGTTACGGTAATGTATGGGTCCTCCTTTCTTCTGTGCACATGTTCTTTGCTTTTTAGTCTATGATCTTGGTTAACGGGTCATGTTTAGACCTGGCAAAACCGACTCACCGAGATTCTAATCTGAATTCAACCCGAAATCCGAATTAACCCGATCCAAACCAAAAAATGGCCCGAATTCTGTTTGACTCGACCCAAACATATCCCGAATTGAAATGACTTAGACCCGAATAACCAGTCGTTTTAATGATTCGGTTAAGGAAAAATGACTTAGATTTGATATATCACATCCTTAATCAGTCAAATTATCAGTGAAACTTTAAATTAAGAACTAGACAAACTTTTAAGAAGACATTAACATGATTATGATCAGATTTGAACAATTTGGAACCGACCCGAAATACATGACCCGACCCGAATAGACCCGACCCAAATGACCCGTTTGCCAGGTCTACTCATGTTCGTGTTAAACTTTTAGTAAGTTCAGTTAGTTTAGACTTTAGACCTGATTTTAAGAGCATCAAAATAAAAGTACCATGGAGCACCAAAAAAACCGAGTTCGTGCACAATACTACCTTCCCAATTCACAAGTGAGGGGGGATCTAGGGAATACTCGGGTGCGGCCGAGACTTCAAAAAAAAACATGTAAATATTTCCTAAAACTCGAATGGGGCTAGTTTCACCCCTAGCTTCAAGTGTAAGTAATGTCTATATGTACAAAGTATGAGCCTAGAGTTTACCAATTTCTTTCAAAAGCAAGAGGAATCATGATGGTGATTGAGAATCAGTACCCAAACTATAACTCCGACTAGCTTGTGATCTGCTACTATCACTGTGCTTCCGTTTAAAAATGTCCTTGATCTCAACTTCTTTTCTATCTATGAAATCCATCAAGTCCTTAAAGCTAGCTGAACTGAGGCGTCGGGACTGCCTGACTGGTTCTGCTGCCTCGATTTCATCTAGCCCGTCTTCAGGAGTGTATCTGCTGTACTGATAGCACACTTTGGAGAAAAATATACCCAGTGCAATAAAGCATGCTATACCACAGATTAAGAATAGTCCCCAGAAACTTTTTAGCGAAAGGCGACTGTCTTCAGTTTGATCTGAATCATCAGAGCAGCCAGTGCGCGACAGCCACTTCTCATGGAGTCTTTGCAGTTCACCATTCTCTGACAGTTGAAGAATAGCAGTAGACATGTCGACTGCCAGAGGTGAGTCGCGCTGGAATGCCTGCGGAAAATATAGCAGGGCAACAAAAGTACTGTTAGTTAGAACAGCTATTATGGTGTTCAGAATAATGACCTCTTTCAGAAGTTCAGTGCATCTGAATGCCAGGTTTTAATATTTCCGTTTCATGCAAGTGATGACAGATCTACCAATGGAGTTCTATCTAAAACGAAAGCCACGTAGTGCATTTGAGAACAACATGCACATTTGAGAATAATGTCACGATATGTGCAAGTTCAGGAGACATCATGATTCCTGCTGTTACTGACAATTTTGTTTTTGGACATGTCCAATTACAGGGTACTGTTTAGAAGCACAAATTGAGGAAGTACTTACAAATCCCCAACCACTCTTTGTGAACTCTTGTCCAACTATCTGGTAATCGCAATTACTGGACGCCAAGAACACTTGAATATAGGGAAGTTCATCAACAATTGCAGCTACTCCACCTTTACTAGGCCCACGCCGCAGTGCATCAGTATAATCTTCTTGGTTTTTCAGTATTCTAATCCTAGATTCTGCGACATTGAGTTCTCTGACAAGATAATCACGAGCAAATGAACCGTCCTGAATCCCAATTGGATCATTACTTGAGATCAAACTATCAATTCCTACAATTTTTGAAGAAAGCTGCTGCACTGTGAGGATGGAGGTCAAACTAGCAGTATAACTGGAGTTGATAATCAAAACCACAAACAGCCATATGATCAGCACAAATCTCCCCAAAGTGCTGACAGTGTTCTCTCCTGTAAAGGTCAAGAGGCATGGTCATCAGTTGTTTCAAGTATGAGCAAAGCAAGATTAACATTCTGGCTCCAGAGCAAGAAAAGATGCAAAGTAATAATTAGACATTTAGAGGAAAAAATAACAAGGGACAAACAAGAAAGAGAGAGTAGCTCGTCTTACTGTGTGAGAAAAACATTGTTGATAAACTAAACCTGAAAAATCAGAGCACTATGTTAATCTAGACATTCGACATCCAAAAAACAGAATGAGTAAGTGCCTGCCAATCATTAGAATAATTATTACCCACTGATCAACAATAAAGAAGTTTTTCTGAAGGAAGAATGGCAAAATTTGATCTAGGGTAGTTTGAATATCATATTGTCGGAATCTGGGATAAAAATGAAACGGTTTTTCTGACATAAAGGCATAAAACAATTTCAATCCAATAATTGCAATTGGATTCAACAAAAAGACACCCCCCCCCCCCCCTCTCAATTATCTGAATCCAATGTCAGCCAGCTTACATATCAAACAACAAGACTGTCCGTCTAAGGACCATTTTTGGATTCTTACATATGATTCTTATGCAAATAGCATTCGAAAAAACACGAGGGAAGCTATATCTAAGGAAACCCATTAGGTATTGTTTGAAAGTATATCAAGTATCAAGACTATAACAAATAATTAACAGGAACTTGAGCTGATATTTGATGCTTTGGAGCAAAATAATACTCCTGTGTTTCACTACTTATATATATATATGTGTTCGCTCCCTAACCTTAACTGATACTAGCATGGCCTTCTAAAGGGTTTTTATTTGAGGAAAAGAGGTGCTTACTGTGCTCTCTTGAAGCTAAAATATAGGGTTGCATATCTAATGAAGAGTGTGTTCAAAAAAAAAAAAAAAACTCCACCAAAATCAAGTTTACTTTTTTTTAAAGTTCAAGACTCATAATGCAGCAGAAATCGCCATTTCCTTCCAGAAGAAATATTCGGCAGACTAATGGGAACTTGCACACAGAAAAAAAAAAAATCAAAATGCAGTCATAGATAATATTCTGGACGGACGGCTAGTCGGCTATTACTGTTTCAAAATACCATCTTAAGTTCAGTGGAGTGGCAACAGGCTACCAATCTTCACAGTTATTTTCAGGAAGGCCACTCTAGATACATATGGTCGAATAATAAGGAAAGGAGATCAGTCATAGGGTCTATGTCAAAACATTTGCCTTACAGGCAGATTGTAATAGTTTACAAGTATTGATCGAAAATAGTATTGATCAGTCGTAGGTTTGTTGGACCTGAACTCATCTCAGTCAGGCTGGGACAAGTGGCTTATAAGTTATAATTACCTGACTAGATAAGGTACATTCAGTCTTTTCACATCTCTGAACTCAAGTCATAACAGACAAAGTAAGCCAGGGCGCCAGTTTACAATTACAGTAATCAATACTTAAAAATCTTATCTTCTGATTTCTCTCATTACACCTTGCCCTCTATCTTATCAGCTATAGCTCATGAATTCAGTGATGATTATATCCCATTTTCATTTCTGGATTTGAATTTTTTCAAGTTGATTCTAGAGAACTAGCACAACATATTAGTTAAAAGCATCAAGTGATGGAATACAAACCAGAAAACTGTGATAAGTTGCTGACTTGGAGTTCCACGAAATTCGCTATTCAACCGATGTTCAAGAATCCATACAACAGCCCCCACCAACATAAAGAAAGCGAGAGTCACACACCACATCTCCAGAGTGAACGGCTTAAGGAAGGACCAGGCACTTGATTTGACTTTCCTTACTGGGGCAACTACAACTAGTCCTGATTCGGTGTATGGCTGTGTAAAGTCCACAATTCTTGTCCTGTTTGTTGTAATAGTTATGTCTCCAACAGCTGCATCAAATTTCTGATAATAGAAATAAAGGGAGAGAAAAAATACTGTAAAATCAGATGCCTTAATCCCATTATGGAATCATGGACCTATGTTCTACAGGCATAATGAGCAAGCATGAAATCAAATGCGGACATGCATGCATAACTAGTTCTTATTGAGAGGTTCAAGTTTGAATAGGAGAAGAAGATAATGACACGCTCGTGACTGAAGAAACTAAATAAATTGATAAGAAAAACTTCACTGAAATTTACTTACGTTTTGTGAAACATCATTAACAAGATTGTCAAAACTCGGATTTCGGGAGCCATCACCATACAATACATAGTTGTGTGGAACAGCGTAAGGAAGCAGATTTACAGCGGCTTCAAAGACGTCTATGCAGTATCCTTGGACTCCAGGTGGAGAACTAACCTTGGCAACAAATTCTTTGTAACTGACACGATTAGGCACGGCTATCTGCAGAGGCTTACCATTATCAGGAAATATCCATCCGCGGGGAACTTTGCTCACATGACCTGGCCATATAACACCATTAAGTTGTTTACCACTAGCAGATGAGTTTGGAGGCTTTTGATATAAGATTTCGGGAGCAACAACTGAAAGACCAGAATAATTAGACCAGTATCCAATCCTATTGTATCCAGTTCCAACGACATTCAGAATGTCCAATGCAGGACGAAATAAGTTCTTATCTGAATCAAATCGAAGTTCCCCAGTTACACCGGAGTATCTCGATGCTAGTAGCGTCTGAAAAAGTTTTTCACCTCCTTGGAGGATCCGTAGAGATGATAAATTCAGTGTGCTCCCATTTGTGGAACTCAAATTTGGGTCACTAGAAAAAGATAAGTGGCCAGCTTGATTGAAAAACGATTCAAGAGCTTGGGCTGCAAACATGACGGAATCATAAGCATAGAAAGCATATGAGTTAATGCTTGAGCTCCCCGCATATTTCAAACTTTTCCATCTTGATTCAAAAGAACGTTTCTCATTAGAATCTGCGGTGTGATGACGAAAGGTCAACACCCCTTGCAGGAGTTTCATTGTTCCAGGGTCTTCAGGTATAGAGCTATCGACTACGGAAGCAAGCCAATCTGTAGCAATCCAAACAAAGCTGGACTTCATCATCTGAAGAGACCTAGCTACTGAAAATACTGTAAGCCCAGAATCAGGATTTACATGAACAACATAAACCCGCGATTCCAGCATACTGACTTGAATTAGTAAATCGGTGATAAAACTCCTTGAAGCATCTGAAGGGAAGGCAGCCTTGTACGATATTTTGGCACGTTTCTTCGCAAGAGCATCTCCCAAGACAGAAATTCCATTTCTGCCATAATCATCATCCACATATATAGCAACCACCTCTCTCCATCCATAAAGCTCAACAACATCAGCGATAGCATACATCTGGAAATAATCACTCTGTATTGTACGAAGAAAATATGGGTATTGCAGTGAAGACAAAGAAGGATCTGTGGCCAAAGATAGTAGGGGCACATGAAGCTCATTTGCGACATGAGAAATAACATGAGCAATGCCAGAGGATTGAGGACCAATTACAATTGCCACATCTTTCACCATCAATTCCAAAGCTGCATGTATTAAATAAATACTGTCAATAAACCTCACCATTTTATCTAAGTATAGTGTATGCAAATTCCAGATGAAGCCTTGAAACTTCAGTCAATACAATTGCATGTTTAAAAAATTATGATTCTCTAAGCAATGTAAAAAGGTTAAGTTTCTTTGATCAATGACATGTTAATACTGCTGGGCGTCAGGCACACCGCACACAGGTAAAAGGTATAGCTTGGAAATTATGTGAGCTACAATATACTGTATCATGTTGAAGCGCCCAATCAATTATGAAAGCGAGCTAGTGACACAGAGGACATAATCTAATATGGTACTAAGAAATAATTTGTCCAATAAATCGTTTTTCTAGTCTATCTCACAGCATATAGAACCTGGTTAAGAAATGTATTTCTGAAAAAAGGTGGAGCCTTTACTATATCTGACATCAGTATGGCTGTTGCGTAGAAGAGTCAACAATGACGGGGTTTGCATCCTACTGAGGGCAGTGTGTAGGTAGGTTGAGTTGAATGCAGCGTAAGGCAAATGCAGAGGTTGATTTAAAGGGATACAAGTTACAAGGGCGAGAGACCTGATATACACAATGGACACACAGAGATGGATGCCTGAGTAGACTGCTCTGTTACAAAAGATACTAACATACTACATAGGATGTTAATTTGTTGATTCCAAACAACAAATTACAGGGGGGGTGAGGGTGGATATATTGGTAAGACGGGGAATATTTAAGAAGAATCTTCTTCTACAAATCCCTGGAACATAAGAAAAAGCACAGGAAAATCACATTGAATGACCTAGTAAAGAGTAAATACCATTTCAATCTACTCATCGTTTGGGCTGACAACTACATGATGCCTATATGTAGCCGCATCAATGTTAAGAGTAATCGTTTTACGAACATTGGTCCCTTCAGAATAACTCACACAAAGCCCTATGAGTAATTGAATTCTTATTCAGGATTAATTTTCTCCAGTCCAAGTGAGTGTAGTATCAGGCAGCTAAACTACCAAATTACCAATCATAAGCAAAATCTTCAATGATTTGACTTGAAAATAACACAAGCAAATGCACAAATGAAATGGCAAATTGGAAATAAGTACTTGGAAGTGGAAAGGAGATGAACCTTCCATAGTTCCCAGGAAGCCACTGCAATTAGTATCATGAAAGATGAGGTTTAACTTGGTGCCGTTCAAAATACTCGAATTCGAGTTCACATCATCAACTGCAGCTGCAATTGCAGGCCTCACAGCTCTTCCAATAACTGAGTTGAAAGTGAAAAGAGCACCAATGTTCACAGATTTTGGCCTGGAAGAAACTGCAGCAGTCACCACCACACTCGAATTTTCGCCTTTCGCTACCACCACCATTAGAAAGACACACAGCAACAACACTGCTCTCGACCCATCCTCTCTTCTGATCACCATATTTGGTCCAAATTAAAGGACTTTCACCTAAATTTGATCAATCTATCAAAACCATGCCTAACCCTTGTATTCTTCTGTACAGTAAAACCCAGAAACAAAAACACCTGTTGAAAACAAACTCACCATAAATTCATTCCACAAACAATATTGAACAAAATCCACCATTACTTCACCAAACATGTGCAATCTACAGCATTTCCCACATAATATCTTCAAAACTTCCCCTTTACTCAACTTGGAATAAGACCTCATCTTAATATTCTTAATAAAATCACAGCCACCCAAAATGATATAAAATTAACACAGAATATTGATCAAATTTCAATGAAAAGACAATTGACTCATTATTAGACGGCAGAAACTTCGATAAAACAGCTTGAGTTGTATAAATTTATATGCCACTGATTTTCTTGTTAAGAGCATAACCCATTAAATAAATAAAAAAGAACAGAATATAAAATTGCCCATATTTATAAATTATATAATCACACACTATATTGTCCTTGATTAGGTTTTAGTCAACTGTACCAACATGTATTTATTTACGACTCCTTCCGTTTCATTCATTTGTTTCCGATCATTCTAACATCGCAACGACAAATGTTAACTAAACAATAAAAAACACAGCATAAGATTAAGCTAAGTAAAGCATACCTGAGCAAAAACAACAAAAGTCAAGTAAGTGAAGTAACAGTATGAATAAAACCATATATATTCCATATTGATTAATAAAATGAGTGATGGAGATTTTGACAGTAATGCTGACTGAAAAGACTGTAAAAAACATTTGGGCATTAGTCGTGTGAATTCAGTAAGGAATTATTTGTCTGTCTGTCTGTCCAAAAAAAAAAAAAAAAAAAAAAAGAAAGAAATTGTTCTTTGTTCATGAATCATGACTAATAATATTCCTCGTGTTTAATGAGTGACTGACTTTTCTCATTCACTCTCACTCGTCTTTGTCAAGGGCGTTATAGAGAATCAATTCGACTTATACTCGTCGTTATCAACGTGAGTAATACGTTTGTACGTGACCCCTTTCTTATTAGGAAGGCTCGTCCGAAACAAGTGACATGACCAAAAATCGTCTGAAACCCGGTTCGATAAAACCCGAGAAATGTCGTGATGGGATATCAGAACTCGACTTGGCGGCTTGACCAAATAGTTTTTTAAACATGGATTATCCGGTAGTCTGTTATGATTTGTCTTGGTGGATTTTCAAGAAGGTGATACTATGAAAGGTAATATTCGTGGGTTTTTCACTTTAGGAATGTGAAATTAAGGTTCGTCGTCGAATGGTTCTAAGTTCTAATCAGATCGGACGATTCTTTGTACTATACTATTAGATTGTTGATTTTCATAGTTGTGCAATTTGTGTTCATGTACCAAGTTGTCTGGACAGCCTATATATGATTTAAATGATCATGAATTTTTTAAAAATGCTATATTAAGTGCGAGAAAATACTAGGTTAGGCCTCCAGGGTTGTTCATACAATTTTGGAGGGTGTTCAATTGCCACCTCAACTCCAAAATTGGTTGGTACTTTCTTGTAATGTTCTAGATTATTGAGTTATAACGTAAGATAGCAGGGCACTATTTAATAGTTTGTGGAATTCATGTACCTCTGGATGGAGGATTTTTAATGGGTTTAGTCTCTAAGTATCTTGTATGTTGAACTATGAGACTTCTTGCCATTATTAGTTACTAGAATGTTGCAGACTATTCTAGAGAAGTAGCATTTAGATATTAGGAAGATGAAAGGGTGAGCAATAATCACCTAGATTTAGTAAGTGTCTTATGGGGTTCTAGGTCTAGAATAATCTTATCTGGGCTATAATATATTTCTGTAAAATTAGTTGCATGAATCATATAAAACAAATAAATAATTCCGGACCAACAACTCAATTTTCGCCTATCTATGCTACTCCCCTCAAATACACACAAACAATGGCATTAGAGCTACAAAGATTTTAAGGACAAACTAAGAGAATTTGAGACTATGGCAATGGAAGAAGATGAGGACGTGAAGGCTTACACTTCCAGATTAATGGAAATTGTGAATCAAATGAAAATCTATTGAAAGGATATTTCCGATCTGAGAATCGTGCACAAAATTATAGGAACGTTAACTGATAGGTTCGATGCAATTGTGAGCATCATCGAAGAATCAAAGGACCTTTCAAAACTCATTGTAACTAAGTTATCAGGTTCATTGCTTGCTCGAGAACAGAAATTGAACAAGTGTTCAAGTTCTTCTTCTGAAAACGATTTTCAATCAAAACATAATTGCAGGATGAAATGAGCCTCACTGACAAGTCCAACAAGAAAATCACTCTAATGACGAGAATGTGGAAGATTACCTATTTTATGCTAGTCAAGGGGCATCTTCCAATAACAAGCAGAAGTGGTTGATCAATAGTGGTTGTACGAGTCACATGACTCATCATTCGAGCATATTCACGCACCTTGATAGGTCGATGAAGGTTCGGATCAGATTGGGAACTGGCACAGTCGTGGAGTCACAAGGCAAAGGAACCATAGCTATTGAGACAAAAAGTCGATGTACCAAATTTATCAAAGATGTTCTCTTTGTTCCTGATCTTAGTGAAAATTTGTTGAGTATACTTCAAATGATGAATCATGGCTATTCTATCCTCTTTGAACATGACTACTGTGCTATATATGATCCTGAGAAGAGGGAAATTGCTAAAACTAAAATGCAAAACAAGGCTTTTTCCTTAATATGGGATGCAGCTCTTTGAGAAGGCAAATACGGCAAGAAAAGTCGAAGTAGGGAGTTGGGAGAAGCAAAATGTTGAGCAAAGGAGCATCAAACAAGTTGATTGTTCTCCTTTTGTACAAGTCTATCCACCATATCCTCCTCCCAACAGTAAGAAAGCCAGGAGTCCTCAAGCCAAGAAAACCTTGGAGAATAATGTTCATTTGAGTCAAAGGTTGGAAGAATCATGATGGTTTGCAACAACTAAGCCCACAGATTATGAGAAAACTTTCAAAGCAAAAAATTTGGGTAATTAAAAAGCAACCTATGATCGCTCATTCCACATCAAATGCAAATGGCTTTACAACTACTGTAACAGTTGGCAATATGGCTCAAAACAAGACAACAAGACAATGCGTATGAAGATCATAAATCATGCTTCTCGAGAAGCTGAACATGAGAAGGAAACTAAGATTGTCTATTGTCCTAAAAATTATCAGCTTGCAAACTTCTTCACTAAGCCTCTAAAGAGAAGCCGATTTGAGTCCCTAAGGTTCAAGCTCGGAGTTACGGCAAACGTCTTAAGGAGGAGTGTTGAAGTATGAGACTCCTTGCCATTATTAATTACTAGAATGTTGCAGATTATTATTCTAGAGAAATAGCTTCTAGATATCGGGAAGATGAAAGGGTGAGCAATAATCGCCAAGATTTAATAAGTGTCTTATGGGGTTCTAGTTCTAGAATAATCTTATCTAGGCTAGAAATATATTTCTGTAAAATCAGTTTCATGAATCAAATAAAACAACGAAACAATTCCTAATCAACAACTTAATTTTCGCCTATCTCTGCTATTTCCCTCAACACACACCAACATTGTCTTATCGTATTTATTGCTTGCGTTTCTTTATACTTGTCAATAGGTGTTTCAAATGTACGTTGTGGATATGTGTTAACTTTCCAACATATCCTACACCAAGCTGGTTGTTACACACGGAGTACATAATATTCCTCCTCGTGTTTACTGCTGATTAATCAGACTTTTCTCACATATCTTTGTCAAGGAAGTAAACATTAACACAAATTTCTAGCTTCGTAGATGACTTATACACGTTGGGAGAACGACGAAAGAGCCACCCGAGCAGCAGCTAGACTGATACGAAAGGAATAATCCGCCAAAATCTCAAGTAGGACGCGATAGAACTGAAAATTGTAGCAAATTGAAACCAACTTAACCTAACTCGTTCCATCGTTCATAAATCTTGAAACTCGATACAACGCAATTACGCCCCACCCAACAATCCAACATACCGGGATCCAACAATCACCCAAAGTAAACTCCATTTAGCTTTTGAGAATCGGTTTTAATCACCTTCTACTATGATTCCACTTGTATGTAGTCCAACACGCAATATCTGTTAGGGATATCATCCGTGATACTCCTGAATTTTGCGACTTTTTCCACGGTACCACTAAGTTTTCCGACTTGCCCAACCACTTTTTCAATTTTTTTCACTAGCCACACTCTAACTCCTTTAACCCCTCGAAACCACTTACTCTCGTTTCCTCTCTCCTCCACAAAAGCCAACCCAGATTGTATCCAAATCAAATGAATTGAATGAAAAGTTACCAACCATATAGATTATGATGAAGTGTAGATTTTGGTTTAAAACCAATAAATTAGCCGATAAATCCAGAAAAATCATCCGAAAATCTCCCCCGGCCCCATAAACCCATAAAACGACAAGTCCTAAATTGGCCCCAATAAACCCAGAAGAAAAACTTTCCCAATAAACCCGGAAAAACATCGTCCTAAAATCAGCCACTAAATTAAATTAAACCCAGAAAATAATCGTCCTAAATTGTCACTACACCTATAAATCAATTTATATTTTTCCCCAAATTTATTTAAATTTCATAAATCTTCGATCCAATAGAAATTTTAACTACACAAACTACAAATTTCAACCACAAATACATCTTTATTCTTCCACTTGGAATGTAAATTTTCTGGTTGTATGGTATTAGGGATTTGCAAAGGTAAGGATGATGAAGAATTGGAGATAGATCAGAGGAGTATTGAAGATGATGGCGAGGAAAGAGAAAATTAGAGGAGGTTGTTTGTGAGGATAGAGGAAATGGGACTACGTGGGTTATTTATGGGGTTAACAGAGTTAGAGTGTGGTTAGTGAAAAATCGGAAAAATCGGCTGCAAACAAACAATGCAAGTCGTCGCAAAGTTCAGGGGTATTGTGGGCAAGTCGAAAATAAAACTCAAGGGTATTGTGGCCAAAATCGCAGAGTTCAAGGATACCATGGATATATATTAATATCATGGATTAGTTATTGAGGTAGCTAGTTCTCCTTAAATGGATCGATAAAGTCACTTTAATAGATGATATATTAGGACTAATATTATGAAATATTCATCTGGTTAAGAGTGTATTAGCAATATTATTGTTTAGGTAATTATATATTATCTAGGAGTTTAAAAAAGTCAGATTCCTTGTTCTTCGAGGATACGAGTTGTATTTGTAGGGTTTTACCTTAAGGTCGATGTAACAAGCACAAGAGGTTATCAACTTATTATTACGGATTATTGTGAGTTTATGAGTTTGCCCAAACACGTGTGCGCTATATTTCTTATATGGTATCAGAATCTCAGCGATCCCGAGGTTTCAAGTTCGAATTCTGGTAGCCTCCTTTGTTAAGTTGGAGTCTATATAAAAAAAAAAAGAGCTAAGTTAAAGTGTTACATTCGTGGGCCAATAAATTACCCACGATTCAAGCCGAAGTGAACCTTTGTGTGAGGAGGCGTGTTAAAGTATAAAACCATTATGGGTGCCATATCCATCAATCTAGCAACAAAATCTATGGTACCCACATGGTACCGTGAGGATGGTGCCTCGAGTTAAGTTAATACAAGTAATGATCAAGTAGTTCAATACAAATAATGACGTAGACCTCAAGTAAAGGAAAGATCAAGTCATGTAAAACGAATATGATGTATGCATCTAAAGGAATGACCAAGTTATATATCTTATACTATATATTAAAAACCGTGTTAGAGGGAGCGACCACGTTCACCGGTTTCGGTTAGGGCCTTTCCCATGCCACGTGGCGTCATTATTAAAACCACACTAAAAAAAACTTATTGTTTCCAAATTCAATTATTGCCATTTTTGCATTTAACATAACGACCCTACTTCTACAACTTTTGTATTCTTTTCCCAAAAAATTAACAGATGATATTTTTTCTTATATACATACTCCGTATATCTTTCATTAATGTAATAACTTAATATGTTAAAAGTTAACTCGGGCGTAGCCCGGGTAGTAAACTAGTATACAAGTAATGACCAAGTTCTATACAAATAGTAAGGAATAAGTTCTAGACAATGAATAATGGCCAAGTTAATACAAGTAATTAATGATCAAGCTCTACACAAGTAATGACCAAGTTTTACACAAGTAATGACAAAAATCTGGACAAGGAATGACCAGGTTCTACACAATTATTGACCAGATTCTAAACAGGTAATGAACAGGTTCTGTACAAGGACTGAACAAATTAATGTAAGTAATGATCAAGTTCTCTAAAGAAATAACCAAGTTGTACACAAGTAATGACCAAGTTCAATCCAAAAAATTGGACGCAAGACACCATGCTCATTGTACCATGGGGGCAGGACGTAGATGGACCTGGGCGAGCGGGGCCCGGGAACAGGGCCCCGAAATTTTAGGGGCCCATACTTTCCAAAACTCATTATATCTACATTACATTGAAAGGCTTTACTCATATTCTTATGTTTTTTTTCCTTCTTTTCCTTATTAGATTATACATGTTATTTTTGTCTTATTTCTTCTTTTTACCTGTTCCAATGTTTTGTAATCTTTATTACTTAGAATTTCAATTGCGATTTGCTTATTCCAATCATCTTTTGGAGCTTAAAATTATGTGTAATTTGGTCTCTCGAACATATAGGGCGAAATTAATATATATCCCTTAATATTTTAGAGTCCCGCGCCTGTCATTTTAACGTATTTTGTCCAGGGCCTTTCCAAATGAACGCTACAGCCCTGCATGGGGGTACAATAGAATTTGCCTCAATCTATACTTTTGGTTCAATTGGCGCGTGACCAATAAGTCAAACTCGTTTATGTTAGTTTAGCAAATCAACCCCAACGAACTAGCACAAGTTAACTCATACTCCCTCCGTCCCCTTTAAACACCCCGCTCTCTTTTTTACGTGGATTAAGGTGATGCGGTTTGTTTATTATTGTTTGAGGTAATGGGTGATTTATTTATTATTGTCGAAGATAATGGGTGGTTTGTTTATTATTTTTGGAGATAATGGGTGATTTGTTTATTATTTTTGGAGATAATGAGAGGTTTGTTTATTGTTTTTGGAGATAGTGGAGGGTTGATGTGTGGTGAAAACTTACCCCATTTAGTAAGTTTTAAAATGGGTTGTTTAAAGGGGGACACCCAAAAAAGGAAAGCGGGGTATTTAAAGGGGGGCGGAGGGAGTATATATATGTATGCATCACATATATCACAGGACACTTGGTGGCTTGGTGCACCTTATTAGACTTGTGCATGCAAGTATATATGAACGAGGACAACAAGCTAATAAGTACAGAAATATTGGAGGTATATACTTGTAGATTTCTTCAGTGTATGCAGCCTTCGTTTACACAAAACATACAAGTTGCAGCCATCTATCACACTTGTTTTTATCCAAATTATCATTACACGTACTATCGATCAGATAAGATAAAGTCGATGAGTAATAAAAGACATGACATGCTTGTAATGTAATGTACTAATGTGTACTCCGTATGCTATTATTTTTGGATGATGATATAAAGAAATGTAAACCCATGACTTCTTCTTTACGTTTGTTTTGTTGTTTTCTTCGAAGACCATGCCGTGCACTTGTTTGCATGCATTATTGCACACTTAAGGATCGGATATGCCGATATGGCAAAATTGTGAAGTAAGCTTATATAATATGCACGTTTCTACGCCTATAAATAGACCACGGGGAGAATACACTAATTAATCGTATGCATTTGCACGCATTATTGATCTAACATCTCCACTACTACATACTGAAAATTCCGGTTCGCGAAGTCCGCTATTTTTCAAATCCCTTCTTTCTCCGGCCATGAGATCTTTCTCAAATGCTTCAAAGGTATGTATAGCTTAGTGAGAATGTTAAAGGTTTAATACTCCGTAGTTTATTAGAGATCGACGAATGTTGAAGTTATTTTTATTTAAATGAATGTTGCTAGAAGTCAATTGTCTGGATGCATGCATGCCGTTGATAGTAATATAAATTTACACTAACAAATGTAGTGGTGGCAGTAATATTGATTAATGTTGGTATTAAAATTGTGTTGCATGCGGCAGGGGCGTCTCTGAGATTTTCGGGGCCCTAGGCGAAAATTCAATTGGGGGCCCTAATTTTACGAAAGATAAATTTTGTTTTTCATAGTAAAGAAGTGCCTTTTTAATCGGTAGAAAGTTTATCCTTCTAGATTTTTGGGTTTTTGTACATTTTGGTTAAGAAATCTTTTATCCTTATTGTTCTTTGAAATTAAAAAAAAAATGAAACACAAAGAAGATGGGGCTGAGATTAAACATCTCATGACACTATTAAAAGATTGAATTTTGAATGTATATATGAAATGTTGTCTAATGTGTAAAAAAAAAATCGTTTATTGTGAACATGGATTTTACTACCAAAACAATGAATTTTACTATCATAATTCTTTTTCCTATCAATATTTCTTAATCAAAACTATTTGTACTACCAGTCTACCGCTAACTCAAATTTACTACGTTCGTTAAATTGATTTTACTATCACAATCCACATCTGCAAATATTACACAAATTAATTGTGTATGAACTTACCTCTAGCATCGTCCAGTTTGAGTGTTGATATAACAACTGGAGGTCAAAAATAAAAATATGATGTAGAAATGTAGAATGTTGCTAAATGGTCATCAGTTAATATAACATGCCTGGCTTGCAGTAGTAATTCATTTTTAGTTGTCAGTCTTCATTTTTTTTTTTACTAAAATTTAAAATGTTAGTAGTAAAATTGAGATCGGAATAGTAAAATTAATTGTAGTAAAAAATTCAAGTAGTAAAATTAATTGTGTGAGTAGTAAAATTTTGATAGTGTAGTAAAATTATTACGGATTATATACACTTTTGGGTGTCTACACTTTAGACCTCTAGCATTGTCCAATTGTAATAAACGACGGCATTAATTGACACCGAATGAGTCCTAAAGTCTTGACTTTATACCTTTCAAGCTTATATTGTGAATATCGATAACCAAAACTATCTACTAAGTTTTTATTGAATACTCACTATAAACGTAAAAAAAAAATCAAACAAATCTAACCGTTATGAAATTAAATGATAAATTTTTTTGAGTTTTGGCAACGGATGATCCTAGGAGTCTATATGTGGACAACAGCAAAATTGTCTATAGTATAATCAAGTGTGGTGAATTAAAAATGGCATGCATTAAAAAAAAATCGGTTGTGTAATAAATTTAACGTATTTGCAGTAAATTTATGACATTGGTAGTAAACAACATTGTTACGGATCTAATAATAGAAAGAAATTTGAATTGATTTATTTCCAAAATCAAAGACCCTTCGTTGTCTCTCTTTCCTTATGATCCATCATTTGCCAAAATTATACAACAAAATTTACTACACCTCTAATTATTTTTGACTTGTCTACATATAGATTCCTAGTATTTTCATTGTGGGTTTATATTATGAGTTGTACCTGATGATCAAAGTACATATGACCTTAAGTAATGTTAATTAAGACGATAGAAATATTCACAATTCATACAATTGAAGGAATGATATTGGTAGTAGAAGGCTAGAAGCACAAATGTCTACTACTCCCTCCATTTTTTTTGTTTTTTTACGTTTGGTTTGAATTCCTCACAAATTTAAACCAAACGTAAAGAACCAAAAGAAATGGAAGGAGTACAAAATTTATGAAGGATATAGGACACCGAGAAATATTTTAGGACATTGAAATATTTTTTCTAGATCCGCCACTGTGCATGTAATTGGATTCTTTAGTAAGAGTGTTTTACTTGTGCAATATCTAAAGAAAAACATACTTAAAAGTAACGTCTTGTTAAAGGTAATGGAGGAAGAGCAGCGGTTCGAAGCTGAGGTAGCAGAGGTGAAACAATGGTGGAACTCCGACAGATTCAAGCTAACCCATCGCCCTTACTCGGCCCGAGACGTTGTATCTCTTCGTGGAACCCTGCATTGCACTTATCCATCAAATGAAATGGCTAAGAAACTATGGCGAACTCTGAAAACCCACCAGTCCAACGCAACCGCGTCTAGGACCTTTGGTGCCTTAGACCCTGTCCAAGTGACCATGATGGCCAAGCATCTGGACACCATCTACGTCTCGGGTTGGCAATGCTCGTCCACTCATACCACGACCAACGAGCTCGGACCTGATCTTGCTGATTACGCTTATGACACTGTCCCTAACAAGGTGGAACAACTGTTTTCTGCTCAAATGTTCCATGACAGGAAGCAAAGGGAGGCGCGGATGAGTATGTCACACGATGAGAGGACTCGGACACCTTACGTGGATTTCCTTAAGCCTAT
Source organism: Spergularia bocconei (assembly GCA_963457585.1). Taxonomy (NCBI): domain Eukaryota; kingdom Viridiplantae; phylum Streptophyta; class Magnoliopsida; order Caryophyllales; family Caryophyllaceae; genus Spergularia; species Spergularia bocconei. Next base: position 13,437,617 of record OY734959.1, read on the forward strand.
TATCGCGGATGGAGACACGGGGTTTGGAGGTGCAACTACAATTGTTAAGTTATGTAAGCTGTTTGTTGAGCGTGGGGTGGCTGGTGTTCATCTTGAGGATCAGTCTTCTGTGACGAAGAAGTGTGGTCATATGGGTGGTAAAGTGGTTGTGTCTGTCAGTGAACACATTAATCGACTCGTAGCAGCTAGGCTACAGTTTGATGTCATGGGGACAGAGACAGTGATTGTAGCAAGGACTGATGCTGTTGCAGCAGAGCTGATTCAATCCAATGTCGATTCTAGGGATCATCAGTTCATCTTAGGGGCTTCAAACCCGAGTGTGCGTGGTAAATCCTTAGCTACCATTCTGCTTGAGGCTGCACGGGATGGGAAGTCTGGGCGTCAGCTACAAGTTTTGGAGGACGAGTGGATTAAGACTGCAAAGTTGATGACATTCTCTGAGTGTGTCTGTAGTACACTCAAATGTCTGCCTAACAAAAGTGAACCAGAGAAGAGGAGGCTGCTGAACGAGTGGGAGAAACACTCAAAATTCGACAAATGTCTGTCGAATGAGCAGGCAAGAGTGATCCTAGCTGAACTAGGTGTCCCAGATGTGTTCTGGGACTGGGACTTGCCTAGGACTAGGGAAGGGTTTTACAGGTTTAAGGGCTCAATAAACGCTGCAATTGTCCGTGGTTGGGCGTTTGCACCACATGCTGATCTGATATGGATGGAGACCTCAAGTCCTAACCTGGCCGAGTGTGTCACATTCGCTAATGGGATAAAATCTAAGGCACCGGAGATTATGTTGGCGTATAATCTGTCACCGTCCTTTAACTGGGACGCGTCTGGGATGACTGATCAGCAGATAATGGAATTCATTTCCGAAATTGGGAAGGTTGGATTTTGTTGGCAGTTCATAACTCTAGCTGGGTTTCATGCAAATGCTTTGGTTATTGATACTTTTGCTAAGGATTACGCCAAGAGAGGCATGCTGGCTTATGTGGAGAGGATTCAGAGACAGGAAAGGAGCAATGCTGTTGATACTCTTGCTCATCAGAAATGGTCTGGTGCAAATTACTATGATCGTGTTCTCAGGACTGTTCAAGGTGGAATCACCTCGACCGCTTCTATGGGAAAAGGTAACATCCATCTTACGACCTAACTCCGTTTTCTCGTAAAATTTAACACCTAGTTTAGACTTCTCTCACATATTATAATTTAGAAGAGGATGTATCGTCGTATTTATGATTAATTTTCTTCATGTTTTGAAGCTAATATATTTCCAACACTATAGGGGTTACTGAAGAGCAATTCAAGGACACGTCTACTATGCCATGGGCAACAATTGTTAACCATGAAGGCGGTGTCATCGCTAAATCAAGGATGTAATTAAATGCTTCTTATTGGGTGTTTGTGTAGTATCATCAGCTACATTTGTCACAAAAAAAAAAAAATAATAATAATAATTATGCTCTTTTTTATTCAATCAAATTCGGCAAAATAATATCAAGTTGTCTCTCAAATGTTGTGTGCAAGTAAAGTAATTCCAAGTTCTCGAGTGACTTAATTGGTGTTGTTGAATCCCCTCACATATAAAGAGCAACATCAGTCCAATAGTTAGGAGATTAACTCGCGGTGACTTCGTGCTAAAAGTAACGGTTAACAAAGGTGACTCGAAAACAAAACATCTATTCATCAATTCATCCCAAAAGTTTCATAAATTACCCGTCAAAATTGAATTTCGTATATCGTATGTCCAACCTGTGATTGAAAAAAGAGTAAAAATGAGCGGATAACACAACCACAGGTTTTACACATCTATTCCCAGAAACATTAGACTCCGCAATTCCAACTCGAATAAAGTGTTAATCGCTGTGATTATCGGCAGGACTCAGAAGTTTGATGAACATACATTAGTCAAGGCTCTTCCTCTAAACACTTGGAGCATCTGCATCTAAAGCCGTAATCAGCCAGTGAACTCTGCCTTTCTTCGTATGGTAAATCCTCGTCAATATACGAAATAGTTACCTGAAAATGGACAGATAACACCAACACAGAGCTAGTGTTAGATGATCATCATCAATAATGCCATAAAACAACTTTCTGGATCCAGCAATCGGGTCCTGAATATGCCTTGACTGTCATATTACCTCCTCTCCCTTTTGAATTGTACGTTCTGCCATTATCGTTGCCTGCCCATCCCTGTCCTGTAAACAAAACGAAAATACAAGTTATGTTTCTTACTGATATCAAACAAATATTTCTACACTTCCATGTTCTTCTCTACAGCAGGGATCATCCGCGTATGGAAGACATCAGATGATTGAAATCAGTTACGACCACAGCAATTCCAAATGCTTGCAACCCGTAATCTGCTTTACTATAAGTCATCACTTTTAGAGTTGTAGCAATAGTGATTGCATGACCAAGTAGGAGAAGCGCTGCTTCCACTAATTGACATTTAAAGGACAATCTTCTCAAGGCCACATCTTGGAAACCAACTTGATTAAGGACCTTCATAATGTTAAGCTTTCAAACTTAGGATATCCTGACCTAGTATCTCAAGAATGTTAAAGCACATCATTTAAGCAGCTACAACCACTATTACATGAATTTGCCTTTCGAAATTAAGTGGAAGCAGCTCAGAGAATTTTTAGACGTAACTGAACACCATGGATGGCTTGTCATGAACTAAGGAAGATATGGAAGCCCCAACAGTATTGTCCAGAAAGGACGGATGGAATGAAAATCAGCGGTTGGAGGAGTCAATGAGCTGCAGAGAACAGTAACTCAACCTTATATAGCTAGGCCTGCATCAGAGGATGGAACAGCGCTGTTCTGTTCCAAGATAGTAATCCTATGATATCTATTAGCAAGTATCCTTCCGCTAAAAGGTTGCAACTTTTGATACATGAGCGGGAATCACTCGCCATGATCTGTGTAGGCACAAGTGGGAATTCCTACTTGCGAATTACCATGGGCATCTTAACGAAGCCCTTCAGCTAAAAAAAATACATAAAAACCTTCACCTCTCCTCATACAGTGCCTGATGAAAGTTAGACAGCTGCAACTGTAAGGAGCCTAAATGCGATGAGAGCCGGCCATGCTTTAAGTTTATCCGTTCCAAATTAACGTTAATGTCCCATCAAATAAACAATGTAAATGAGACTAAATGATGCAAAAAGCAGCATATCACATGCGTTTATTTTAGTTATTTATCTATATGTAAAGAAGACAGCCCGTCAAGCTAGAAACAAAAGTAAAAGTTACTGTACATACTTCATCTCTCTTGAATGCTTTTGCATTTGGATGACACGAATGATTCATACAGCTTTGCAGAGGAAAGAAAGCAGTTCCTACAATAAGGAAGACAAAAGAAATTAGGTCTCAGCATGAGAAATGAAATTAAAAAATTTAGCATCAATCATCCTCAAGTCTTTGATGGGATCATTTTGTTAGTAATACTAAAAAGTCGGCACTTTGGAAATAAAACAAATATATAGCACATAACCGAAATACCCATGGATGCTTGTCAAAGGGCAAGAGTGCCAATGTGAGCAAGTCAAGTTCAAGCTGATCAAGTCTACGCAAATTGACTAGGATCAATTCTAATCAAGTGAACAAACCTGGTTTTAATCCACTGTACAGGTGTTAAAAAATACCTACCTACATCCTAAATTACAAGGCAAGCACACAGCAAAGAATACCAACATGACCTACACTGTATTTGTGGCTACAAAGAGATAGCATGTATTTTTGACTCAATATCTTGACTTTCCTACACATAAAACTTTAATGTCAATTAACAGAAAACAACATACCTTCACAGTAAATCGAATAATCAGCACCAAGAGGATCCAGTATTGGCCGAGTTACTGCTTCAACCTTTTTCTGCACATACAGCAAGACCAGAAATGATGTACTGTACAAACATGAATAATTACTTTACAAGTCAAAAGAATGCACTGAACCTGTTCAGGTTCTGGAAGATCAGCAACATAGAGAAAATAATCTTCCACTGGAGAAGCAACCACCATATCCCTGCAATATGCATAAAAAGAAAAAAAGATTAGTGCATACTGTGAATTATAACTTTGTAAACAAAGTTTCATGAACTTCAAGAGAGATTTAGTAATCAATAGACCAAAAAGTTGGTAAAAGAAAAGTTTAAAGCAATTAATTCCAACTTTGCATCAACTTTAATAACAAAATGTCAAGTTAGGTGATTCCTCAATGATCCTATGTTTCCGCCTAATCTGCCAAAATTATCCAACTTCTAGCCCAGAGGATATCTCTAGAACTTATTGTCTGCATTTCTATCTTTGAGCACAAAGATGCCAATAAAATGATACATTTAAGGTCCCACCCAGTTATCTTCCTCCAAAAGAGTAACACTACGTTCCCATACGCACACATTGAAAAAGCCACTCGTTTAAAACTTGTGCAATTGTGCCTGTTGACAATTTGTTTTTCTAAAGAAAAGGAGGGAGTGTGACGCACTGAACAAATCCAAATACTACAATTTTCACCAGTCTCCTTGCTAATATTAGAAAGCTTCTGCCAGCTCCTCCCCTCTTCCATTAACTCTTTTGTCCACATTTCTCCAAAGACGCTTAATTCCATATCAGAATTTCAGTGGTAGTAGACATATGCCGAAGCTGAAACAACCACATAAGATCCACAGCGAAGAGGTAAAGAATCCACAGTCAAACTACTAGGGATCAATTTGGGCAGATTATGCCAAACTTAGGGCTATAGGGGAATAATTCTGACTTGGGATTAGTTACTGAAGAGACAGCATACTTGGGATTGTTGAATTAAGGAGTTCCCTTCCTTTTAGCAGGAGATAATTTTATCATTGAATATTATAATGTGTAGAGTATGAATAAATGTGTTTCATTGAGTGCATATAAATATTTTTGGAAGGAAGGTGCACAGTGTCAACATCTTTATAATAGTTATAGCAATTGGTAGAATGCAACATTAGAGCTTTCAGATGCAATGATAACATTCGAGAAGAAAGTTCAGGGAAAAATTTCAAGAAAAGAGAAAAACACCTTATTTTTAAATTTCTATGATAAGATCAGAGAGGAATGCAGAATTTGATCAAATGCCCTAATTATCTTAGTGCTCGGAGAATTATTACTTTTTTTCATCAAAAGAAATTAGAAAGCATTTCAGGAAAAGGTACCTCATTGCCTGCTAAAAATAGTTTACATATAAGCGCAATTTTGTTTCAGATGTTTCAAAAAGCAATTGTTTAAGATGAATCAAAGCAACCCCTTAAAAACATCTGCTACCTTAGTCCAAAAAGAAGTAACAACATCATCTTTGTCCCTCTAAATGCCATTATCATCAACAGACCAAAGCCCAGTGCCTCCAAATAGGCTTCCTCGAAGGAGGATTGGGGGGGGGGGGGCAGTCATACAAATCTTTACCTTAACTTTTACAACAGTGGAAAGGTTTAACATGACCCATAAACAATTCAATATTGTATAATTTTCGTTCAAATAGAAATTAAACAGTGCAATGCATTTAAGTTTTTGTAGTATTAGATTCGATTTGTTCTAAAATGAAGGTACAAAGAATTCTGTATGTTATTGTCCATAAGGTTGCCTACAGAAAAAGCACAAGAACACATAGAAAGAGAGAAAAGATTTGAAATTAACTTACAGATTGTTTAACTCGAACATGCCAATGATATGACCATATATATCAAGGGAGAATACTGAAGTTTGTCAAGGTTACAGATAAAACTACAGCGACAAGCATTTGCTATTAAATGTTCCGAGTAAAACAGAAGATGCAAAGGATACATGGTGCACATTCTTCATCATATATGGCTGCCTTCAGGAGCTGCAGAGACTGTCGAGCAAAGTTATAGTTAGAATTTTTGAGTAGCAACAAAGGAAAAGCTTTTCACCACATTTTATAAAGAAATATAGAAATATAATCATTGCTTAATAACCTATTTAGTCAGATCTCATACAGGATTTGTAGATAATAAATGTCTTGCAGAACAAAGTTACACCTCTGAGATTTTACAGTTTTTGTATAGGTAAACCTTTTAAGATATTCATGTGACAGTCTCTAACTAGATAAGATTAGAGGTACATAACCAAAGAATCTTATGCAAGTTTTGCAGCAAGTCTGTCGTACAGATTATTAGTTATTACGTGAGATGGTGAGATCACTCAAACTTTGGTTCAGCTATGAAAGAACATTTTTGAAAATCACCTGGAATTTAAATGTTAAAAGGTCGCAAGAAGGGTTTATAAACTAGCCTGAGATGGTTATAAGCAAGAGAAAGACAGATTTACACAAGTTTTGTTGTTTTAATTTTCAAATAAACAATAATTTGTAAAATAAAAGCTGTTTTCGATTTTTCATCAGTATCCATCCCAAGCTTTCCTTTTACATAGATTTTAATCGTTTCTTGTTTCATTCCTCATTTCCTCCTATCTTATGAGTGCAATACTTAATCTACCCCACATTCCCACCTATTTTAAACTACCTAAAACTTGAGTTCATCTTTTGTTAACCACCTTGTCTTTATCCGCACTTTCTCTTCTCTCCCCAATATTATCCTTTTATCTCCTCTCCCCTCTTACCAACATTGGAAACCCTCTTCGCTAATAATTAGTCGCAATCTCCTAACTTTGCACCCCTGTTGACTATCTTACATGCATTAGGGGGGTGATAGAGCAACAAGTGTGAAGTGAACATACCATACTTCCATCTCGAGTCTATCAGGTCCCATTTCGAAGTGAACGAATTAAATCTATTTTCAAATTATGGAAACTAAGGTACACGTTACTTCATAGCAGGAACCAATTGAACATGAAAATACAGTGGGCAGGACACTATTCAGACAGATCATGTAGACAAAAGAATTACCTCAAATGCCAAGTCTTTTATCTGCCTCCGAAAGGCAGCTTCCTCCCATTTGTCTACATCTTCAGGCAATGCAATGCAGTCCCACCACCTAGAGGAATGAAAGTGTGATTACATTCAGATGCATATCATAAAGTATCCCAAGAGAGAGAACAGATATGGCATTCGAAGTTGGATGACCGAACATAATTTTTAAATTAGTGGAGCTAGTATGTGGACAATAAGCTTATTTTTATTAGATCTCTTCCAGTTTTTTCCATTAATTATACCTCAGAATAGTTGGTTTTTCTCTGAATAGAAAGGTTAGGGTCTTCACGCAATTTACTCTTATGCAAGAACTAAGCAGCAGTTAAGTTCTACCTCAAAAAAAAGTAGCAGTTAAGTTGATACGTAAAACAACAGTTAAGAGACATACAAAAATCAACCTTGCATTTACAAATACGTAAGAGAAACATATCCAATTAACATCTTAATTGTCAAATTCCAAAGTCTGACTATAGGATATGTTTTAAAACCTAATACAGAATTTGGCATGTAAATATGTTTTCCACCAATTACAGGATTTTGGTGAAAAACATATTTACATGGCAAATTATTTGCTCATAAACCTCTTAAAACCTGCTACTAGTTCCACAATTCCACTCATTGTCAAGGGTCAATATTTATATTTGAGAAGTCTATCCCATACACATTAAGAGTTACCTTTTCTTATATCCCATAGACAAAGGCTTCCAAGCCTCCAGAAGTAAGGGTAAATCTACAGTTGTAGCTTTGGATGTCATATGCCCTGCTTTGAGACGGGCTTCCTTCAGGTACTTGAACTTCAATAGAGTCATAGCAATGGCCTGATCAATTTAAAAGCATCGATGGATACAAAATTATTAACAGAGCACCACATACTAACGAGTTATATGATTTAGATTGCTGGAACACCAATATTAATAGAGAAGGGGTGGATTTTTACTTACCTTGGCAGCAAGAATAAAGATATCATTTGTATCTGAAGTATATAGATAGAAAAGTCAGGATCATGTAAGCCACAACACAGAAAGTAGAAAACTCATCACAAAAGAACCTTACTATTTGCATGTTCTACAAATTTGTACAGTGCTGCAGAATGCGATGCCTTCGACTTCTCCCCAGTACATAGTAAAGAATGGCAGGTTTTCCAATCATTCTCTGCACACGTTTCGCTTTAAAATAAAATTATTACAAATCACATTTATAGACAAACAGCTTGAAAATGTTATTCAGAACAGAATAAGGGTGATTAGAAAGATTTTGAACACCGTAATGGTAGGTTGAAGTGATAAACATAGCATTTGATTGTAGAATATTACACGAGAATTGTTTTAATGTAAAGGCACGTGATATCTTGTAAAAGGTAACTGCATGATTATGGTTTTAAGCCTATAAATCTATAAACAAATAGGCATATTTCAATAGTAATGCTAGCCAGTCTTTTTCTGTGATTATATACAATTGATCTATTAGGGCCACGTTCTCTTGAATAAAATTCTCATGACCGGCCTTTCTGTTTTTAGAAGTAATCAAAGATGATGATTAAAGAACAAAAAGGAGGTGACTCCCAAGTACAAAAAACATCAAGGGAGTGATGGCCATTATACAAAAGAAGACCTGAACGGCTCGAAGGTTAAACTGTCAAGTTATCATGAGTGAACTTTTTATAAAGGAAGAAAAGTGATGTGCTGATGATAAAGGAAGACTTAACTCCAATTTTATGACAACTTCAAAAAGTGAAATTTTAACTCCCAAGGCATACAAGAAACCAAATGAGCCAATTCTCAGACCTCAGAAATCCAATCCTTTTTCACCTTCATTTCCAAGATGAAAGAACATTTTAACCTTAGTAGGACTATATTAGCAGATCATGCTATCCCAATAATTAAACACAAGCTCACTAAGCTAAGTACATAACAAAATAGTTATATTTAACCCAAGTGATGACCTCATACTGTATGAAAGCATCTGCCATCTGAAAACTTTTTTGGCCTACCATTAACAGAATTACAACATTATTGTTGCCTAACCATAGCATCAGCAGACCAACATACCCAAAAACACCAAGCGCCAAGCTATACTCCTCAAGAGTAGCAACACAAAGTATACTGATGAGATCCACAATCAACCAGCATCTCAGGACCATAGCTTCCCTTCAACCGCCAAGTAGGGGGAAAAAAAGTATTCTTTCTAGATCAGATTCTCCATCCATAAGACCATAACTACTAAGGAACTTGCCTGGTTTAGTTCATCCCCACCCTTGCTGCTCATTATTGCCTCTTCTATCAATCCCTATTGCACCTACTTCAAAGATTGACTTGGCCACTGTCTCCATATATCCCTAATCAAAGGTATCTTTCTTGAAATGTAAATCTAACTTTAGCCCACACAATTTACTAAATCTGTGCCTACATCTATCCAAGCACAAGCATGCAGAGCAAAGCAAAGGGATTGGAGCCGAGGCAAAACAATCAACCTGTAGATTCATGGAAACTTTCCAAATTAGGCGACACCCACTCACACAATTATAGACGCACTGTGGCCCATCTGTACAAACTTGAACTATATCCAAAAGAGCAAGGAAGTAGATTCTCCATCCACCTTTCACCCATAAATTCAGAGATTGATTCTAACCAAGGGCAATATAGACAAAAATTCTATCATAGTTGTCAGTATTTGACAATTAGGATAAGGAATTAAATCGGGACTATAAAATTAGGATAAGATAAATTTCAGCCGTTTGATTTTTCTTAACCATGGTTTAAAAAGTTCCTATTATACACCTTACCACATTGGATTACAAAATAAAATAAAAATTTATGTACTCAAAATATTTTTTTCCTAAATTGAATTGATTTTGTCTATCTATGCTTATCTTGAAATTTTTGTTTTCTTTAAGTAAAGGAACTTGATTAATTCCAATTTTAGAAAAGATTGGTGCCGGACATCAGTCGGGACCAGGGACCAGATCCAGCTTCCGCGCCACCACCGTGGCCAACACCATCTAATCCATTCCTCCATCTAAGCTAACCCCCCGTCGCCGGCATACCTGCTTCACAACGGCCTTTGATGGCGGTGAAATCGAGAATTTGTTTACCGATTTAAACTTAAGCAGATATGGAATATACATGAAGTTGAACCGTTCAAACAATTCCCCCTAAATTAAAGCTAGCTTAAACCCTAAGGCAACATTTCAGACAAAACACAAAAAATTTGGGGAAAATTTAACAATTTAGAATCAATCATAATATCCCTAATTAAACTCTCCAGAAAAAGAAAAAGAAAAAAAAAAACCAGAAACAATCAAGATTAAAAGGGGGAGGGGTTACATTAGCAGAGTCAAAAAGACAAAAAAGAAAGAGCAACAAAAAAAAAGGACAAGGGATAACATAAGCAGATTTAAAAAGACAAGCAAACATTGTGATAAGACAGGAATTATGTCGTGTTCAAGGTCTTGTTGGAGGTAGTGGTGGTGGAGACAGTAGAGAGCCATGATTTTTGGAGGAAGTGAGAAATGAGAACATACGTGAAGGTGAGATGGTAGAATTTGTATTTTTTTAAGGAGAAAACATTTGTAATTGTTGACATATCTTTCAACAAATCTGAGGATCAAGGTTGGCCTAGTGGTTATAAGCACAACCTACCTGGGGGTTGTCCCGGTTCGAATCCTCATATGATATAATGACGGAAGCTAACTTTGGTTGGTCCCCACTCCCGCAGTATTATCTGCTCTTTTGTACCAAAAAAAAAATCTTTCAACAAATCTAAATCAATATTTTCAAAAGATCATGTAATATTTTATATTATTATTTAATTGCTAACCATAGTTAAATCTTATCCTAATTGTCAAAAACTGACAATGACCATAGAATCATCAGTTTTTGACAATTAGGATAAGATTTAACTATGGTTAGCAATTAAATAATAATATAAAATATTACACAATCTTTTGCAAATATTAATTTAGATTTGTTAAAATATACATCAACAATTACAAATGTCTCTCCTATAAAAAAAAAAAAAAAAAACTTAATGTATGTACAAATATCTCATCTTACCTTCACGTATTCTCTCACTTCACCCCAGTCTCTCCACCACCACCTCCTCCAACAAATCACTAAATGGAAAACTTTCCAAAAATCCCCAATTTTGCCCAATTCATTTCAATTTTTTTTCCCGTAAACTCATCCTCTACTTCGTTAATTTAAACAAGTTCATCAAATTTTCCCCCAATTCATCTTCCCCAATTCAATTAAGCTCGTAGATTTTCCCCCCAATTCATTCCCTTCTTTTCCCCACAGAAAAGACGATGACGACAGTTCCGTAAGAGGAACTATAGTCGTAATGATTAAAATGGGGATGAAAGGGGATAAATTGGGGAAAACTTAGACTTGATTGAACTAGGGAACAAATTGAAGGAGATGAGTTTGAGGTAATTTTTCTCCTCATATACTTGGTAATTTTTCTCTTTAAACTGACATAGCAAGGCATGGTTGTCACTTGTCCTTGCAACTTTCATAGATGTGTTCATGGACAAGGCACTTAGTGACTTAGTGCATTAAAGAAGACACAGGTTCGGCTGATAACAAAAATTGTTCTCTTTCCTTACAAAATCAAAAATGGAGGTAAGAGTGGATAGACAAAATCAAATGAATTAAGGAGAAAAATATTTGAGTACATAAAAAAGTATTATATTTTATAAATCTGTGAGGTAAGGTGTATCATAGGAATTTTTTTTTAACCATGGTTAAGAAAGATCAAATGGCTGAAACTAATTTTATCCTAATTGAGTGATCCTGATTTCATTCCTTATCCTAATTGTCAAATACTGTCAAACATAATAGAATATTTGTTGCAATAAAGAGGGTTTTGTACCACTTATTCAGTGATGTGATCAGATATTCCTTTGAATTGGCTAGAATCCGTTACTTGAACGAAACTAGATCTTGTGAAATCTGCTCCTTAAATTGGAGAGTCACAACGGGATACCGCTCTTTGACCGAACATACACAAAAGATATAACGACTAGTACCTTGGAATTTTAATTAAGGCTTGTCAATAGATTAGCATCAAACTGCTCTCTTAAATGCACCGTCTATCTAATGTGAAACCTGTCATCTGCCTCCTATAGAAACCAATTGCAAGACTATCGCCTATTCAAGCATTAAGTATTTCCCAAACATAAAGTATTGTGTTTTAATTAACATTTTCATAACAGTTTCCTCTAGGGGGTTCTACAAACATTTCATTCACTTCTTAAGTGGAAATGCTAGCAACATATTACATTACCCATACACAATGGAAAGAGGTAAGAAATAACATGGAGACTTGTTTTTACAGACTGCATTTATTAAAAATATCTAGCCATATGCTAACAGAGAATCTATATGCCAGGAGAAGTTTTTACATGGTACCTGCAGTAAGACGCTGCTTCACACCCCCCAGGGCATGGACAAGGTGTTGGCAAGGCAAATTGTTCAGAGTAAGGTAACACCAGTTGGCGATTAATCAATGATTCAATAACTTCCTCTGGAAGTGAAACGGTGACCTTCGAATCAGATGTAGAGCATTCTCCTAGATTAGCATCTCCTATGACACAAGAGTCCTCTTCACCATCACTATGGCACGGGGTGCCCACACCAAGACTTTGAAGATAGAGTTTCCTTCCAATTTGAAGCTCAACAGATCCAAGGAATCGAAAGCAGGAAGAACACACAAAGCAATCCAACTACAACACAAAAGAAGAGAAAGTGTCAAAACATTATTTGGAGAAACGTAAATGAACAGGAACAAAGAATGGAGTTCATTAGTCATATTCACCAGACCTTGTTGATGGAGTGTTGAGAACCAAGAAGGATCGGGTCTTTCAGAACAAGTTCTTCTTCTTTGAAATCAGCATCAGCATACACTCCTACATTATTACAACATGAGTCAGAGAACGCAAACTAAAATGAGAATCAGAAGCTCTAACCAGAATGCAAGACAGAAGGTGAATACATACACGGATTATCATTGCACGGGTTTGGGGCGAATTATCTCTTGTTTATTCACTCACATTCAGTTTAAGAGGTCAAAAAAGAGAATTCTTCGCATTTGATTGCACCAATGATCCAATTTGATACAATTTGAACTAAATTCAACCCCCTCCACACAACCAAGAACAAAACAAACCAAAAAAACCCGACCACTCGATCTTCACCGTGCAACACACACCAAAAAAATCAACAATCCACAATACCCTTTTCAAATTACAATAACAATGTAATTTCCAACATCCATGAATAACCCAACATCACAAAAGAAAACATAAGGCTTATAATCGAAGATATAAATCAAACAAAACAATATCTTTTGCATTACGCCAATTAAAGCTATGGGAAACAATAGCAGAATTGCAGACATTAGTAAAACAAAGTCGAGAAATTAATAAAGTTTATACCTTTTCCAAACTCCCCATCAACTTTCACTTTAAGTCGACAGCCCTTGTTATTTGCAATAAGACTGTCAAAATACTCCTACAACCCATGAAAATAACAAGAACCCAGAATTACCATCAAACAAAACAAACAATACAATACAATTTTATTGCAAATTACAGTAAGTAGTAGAGAAACTAAATTAGAGATTAAAAAAAATCTAATTATTAATAATAATTTACGAAAAGAAGAGAAAATTGAACCTGGGCATGTTGAGAATCAGGGGTTTTGAGAAGAGCAGCGATTTCGATAGCGTATTGGGTGTCAAGGGGGCAAAGACTCGACATTTTTCTGACTGGGCAACGGGAGGAAGGAGGGGTTTCAGGGAGGTTTTAGGCTTTTAGCCAACGGAGGTGCTTGCGCAAATGTATATACCTAGTCCGGATCCCTTTTTTTTCACTTTTTGAAATTATTCTATGGATTTTACGATATAATAAAATAAATCAAAACGGCTTATAAAACGGTATGTGCTTCTTATTTTGTAAAGTAGCAGTCAGTCGTTACGATTCTCATTTCAATTTTTATTTTGGATCATTCGTGCGCAGCCTTTCTATGTGTCGATAGGGGTAAGGCTTGCGTGCATCCGACCCCCTATTACCTCGCCTTATAGCGTAAGCCTTTAAGGCACTGGGGGTAAAGATGTTGTTGTTGTTGTTTGTTCTTTCGAAATTATTTGTTTTATAAACCCGCATATTTTTAAGGTGAATTTAATAAATCATCGGTAAATTTTAGTCGGTCTTTGGTGGTTAACCTCCTATTTCACTCGATTATCCTCCATTCCCTTCATAAGAATGAAGTTAAAGATATAGCATAAGAGTAGATTTGAGTTTGAGTGAGATTCAAATGTTGGGCAAGTGATAAGAGTTGGGCATTAAAATGCTAACAATCAAGATTTGTTTGGTATGATGAACCTTGGGGGGAGGCTCCGACGAGTAGGAAGGAAGCCCCTAAAACTTAGGCATCACATGAGATATTTACGTTGCAAAACTCTCACGGAATATATTTGTGATTTTACCTATAAACCAATAATTTGGCGTGATATGTAAAATAACTAGTTTACTACAAATAAATACATAAATGTAGTTAGAGGTACCCAAAGTGAAACTATACTCAAACTTTGGTTACCCAAATTGGAACAGTCAAACCTTAGATACCCAAAGTGGAATTTGTCCAAACCTTAGCTTGGGTGCCCAAAATGAGAAATTTTTATTCTAAACGACATAAATTTATCAAATAATAGTCACGTCATTGTCGTTGATAATCTACTACATCCTTTCTACAAGTTGTTACTGTCTAATCCGAAGCCAGATTATATGGGTGTTACAAGTTTTTACATCCTAGGACCTTCTATACACTTTTCGGAAAAGAAAAAACTCTATTTCCCAACCCAACAAGCGCAACTTATGTGGGTGTAACGTGTACACGATGGCTTTCTACGGCCACCATCTCCCTTCCCTCAATTGCGCGCGAACCCTTTTTCTATTTTTTGTTTTCTTTATCTCTTTACCCAAATTCACCCACAACCAACCCTCTCTCACACTCGCCGTCACCTCCTCAAGTGGTCGCCCAGCCATAACCAACCTTATTTGGCCGGTAAATCTCATTTAACTTTTGTTTTTAAAACCTAAATCTAAAATTAAGGGGCATTAGGGTGGTTGTTTGAGATTGTGATTAAGGGGGAAGTGTTCACAGGTATCTGGTGGTGCTATAGTGGCAACGACACCGGCTCAAGTGGTGGTTGGTGCACGCCGGTAGCGGCAATGGTGGCGAGGGTAAGGGGGGAGGAGAGAGAAATTATTGCGGGCTCATATATATTTAGGGGAATTTGTGTAATTTAAATATATTTTTCACTCAAATCTATCCGTCTTAGGAAAGACACAAAATTGAGAAAAGGAGGGGGATTTGATCCCTACAAATCTCTTTCTTTCCTTTCCCTCCCCCTCTAAAATGGCTCTCGAACAAGAGGATTAGATCCCACCATTGTCCTTCATCCAAACAAGTTGTTAGTGTTTCTTCTACCTCTCATGTTAAGCCTAACGAGTAATGATGTGTTGCTCATTGTATTGCTAGACTTGTCGGTGCACTGGGTGAAAAGTTGTGTCTTATTTATTTATTTATTATATTTTTTCCTGGTACAAAGGAGCAGCTAATATCCCACGGGATGTAAATACAAGGATTCGAATCTGGACAATCACAAACATGTTGAGTTCTTAATTACTGGGTGAACCTTGATCCTCAGAAACAACTTCCCGAAAGATATCTCGGCTTTAGCGACTTGAATTTCTTCTTCGCTATTGCCCAAGTGAAACTTGAGATTATTTGCTCTAATACTTTCCAATACATAAATAGACAAAAACTAACGTGTTTTGATCCTTACGGTTAAAAATGAACATTACTTGGTAGCGTTTACCTAACAAGGTAAAAAAATATTACTTAACACGTTCAGTTTGTTCTTATTCTTTAGCATTGATATACTTTACCAAGGCACCGTTTGATAGGATTGCATCTTGGTGGACTGAACTGATCTAAATGACTACGATCTGATCTAAATATGTTGAAAATTGGGTTGAATTTCAACGAATTAGTATCAATTATGGACCAAATACTATAATAGTTATTTGAACATTTATGATCTGATCTGATCTGAATGACTATGAACTAATATAAATACTACTTTTATTACGTTCTATCAAACTTTACCCTTGAATCTTTACAATTTGATCTGATTTGAATGATTATAAACTGATAAAAATACTACTTTTATTAAGTCCTATTAAATATCCGAAAACGGAGTGCAGGAGGATCGGCACCCAAAACGTATTCTATACGTTGGAAAGTCGCCGTACCAAACACAAAAGTATTCCCATCCTCTTTTGCCACCTCGTCTCCTCCGTATCCTTCCAACTCCACCGGATTTTATCATCTAATCAGTCGGCGGCGACACCCTAAGCCGCCGCCACACTCCGTCGCTCTCTCCTCCGCCTCCTCTCCGCCATTTATACCAAATCACTGAAATTTCGTCGGTAATTTTCCGGAGAATCAATGGCGGAATCGTCAAAGGAAGAGCTGTTACAGCTGGTTAAACGCCTAGGTGCTTTCCTCACGGTTAAAATGTCCAATTTTTTTACCCTCGCCTCCCATAAACTAGTATGTATTCATCTTCAATTACTTTAATTTCGCTGCTTTTTTTTTTTGTTTGTTTTCTAATGTTTTGTTGTTGGATCTGTTAATCTCAGTTCTAATTTTCACTTAATTATGTTTATGATTGGTGTTAATTTGTTGCGTGATGTTTAAGCCTTGTTATTCGTGTTTGAATCAGCATTTTAAGTTTGGACTTTTTTAATTTTGTTTTTTTAGATTTTGCTTAATTATATGTTTGTATGAATTGGTGGAGTTTGGATTGAGAAATTGAAGGATTGTGATTGCAGTCGCGGAATCGCGGCCGTTGATTGTTGTATTTGAGTGGAGGAGGACATTGTGATTGGGTGATAGTGATAACATATTTTGCTACAACAATTATGATAGAGCATTGTTCGGGGAATGATTTGGGGTCCGATAATATGAATCGTCATGTGAAACCGTGATACCATGGTGATCAAGTAAAAGAAAGGTAGAGGATTGGTTTTGTCTTGCGAGAATTTAGCTCCTATTGTTATTGTTATGTTGGCGTAGAAACTACCTTACTATGGAGTATGAAGGTAGAGAGTAGTTCCAGTCTTTGCACAATTATCAAACGCGCTAAGATGCTACAAGCCTACGACCTGCAGGAGCCTTGGGTATTGGCTATATTTTGCCTTTTGAGGGTTTATTGTATGGCAACCAAATTATACTATTAAAAGTATCACGGATCTGGAAATAATGGGTTGATCATATACTTTTATGCTAAAACACGAAAGAAGTTTTGGGCACTTGGTGATCAAATGGCTTGGGGGTTATTTTTTCTTTAAGAGAAGGACCTGGTGCTAATTTACTATAGTTTTTGCGAGTGCAGCGATGATATTTCCTTTTTATGAAGATCAATTTGGTGTTGTACAACCCAACCTATTGGACTCATGAACTTTCTAACCTACGGCATTAATATCCAATTTTCCAGTCCAATAGAGCAGAGCCTTCACTGTTGTCTGGCTTTTAATATGATGGAGCTAACATTTTGGGTAATGTTGTTGTTGGTAATAATTTCCAAGACGTGGTCAACACATACATTTTGTGTTTCTTTCATGATCTTCGTGAGAAGGGTGTTTTTGGAGAAGAGTTTGAATTCCACGTTTTTGAGGTTGATCCCCAAAGTGGTGGTGCTGTCTTTAGATTGAAGAACCTGGTGGGTATGCTCGTCTTTCCTTATTCATATGCTTGTGTTCCTGGCTCTCGTATCTTGAGTGATGCCCTTTTTGCATGTTGCAACGATGGTATTGATTCGCTACAAAAGTCAAACCAAACAGGTCTTTTGTTAAACTTGATATTGAGATAGCTTTCAATCACATTTCTAGGGATTCTTTGATGTTTATCCTTGACAAGACGGCCCTGCTAAGTGGAGAAAGTGGGTTCTCTTCTATGTCTTTACCACCCATTTCTCAGTGCTTATAATTGAGGAACCTAGTAGCTTCTTTAATAGTTTGAGCCATTGAGGGCTTTTGCGTAAAGGCAATCTCTTTTTCCTCTCCTCTTTGTTTTGATTATGGAGTCCTGAAGTATCCTTGTGAGTAAGGTTACAGAGATGGGCTTCTTAGAGGGTGTTAGCATCAGCAATAATTCCTCAACCCCTTAGGTTCTTCTACTTCTCTTGCGAGCCTAACGAGAATAACTTGGGGCTTATGAGGTATGCTCTCGTCATCTGCAAAGCAATTTCCGGCCTCAAGATTAACCTTGCTACGAGTGATCTCATTTTGTTGGCTATGTGTCCTATGTCAATCGTTTGGCCGGTTGCTTCCGTTGTGGTGTGGAATCGCTCCCTTCCTGTATTCGGGGCTCCCTTTAGATGCATCTTTTTAAGTGCACAAGTCAATTTGGGGTCTCATTATTGCAAGGTTTCAAACCAAAATTGCTGGGTGAAATTCAAAACTTCTCTCTTAAGGGGGTCGTCTTACTTTTCTCAAAAATACTCTGTGTAGTTTTCCTGTCTGTTTTATGTCCGTCTTCACTATACCACGGAGTATTGGCTCAAAACTTGAAACAATTCAACATTACTTCTTATGGAATAACAGGGTACTAGAAAAGAGTCTCAACTGGGGCAATAGGCATGAAGTATGTTGTCCTAAGGCAAAGGAGGTCTTGGTATAAGACACTTAATATGCTCTCAAGGGTTTGTAGCTTTTGTGTCGTTGCCTTGAAATATATAGTGCAAAGAATGGGTTGGTGGACCAAAGGAGGTTAATAATTCTCATGGTTAGTCTCTGGAAATCTATGATCTCTGGCATCAATTTTTGTTAGTCATCAGCGTGTTTTAATGTGAATAATGGAGCATGAGTTATTTTTTGGCATGACATTCGGTGTGGGGAGCTTTCTTTTATAATCTCAATTTTCTGACATCTTCAGAATTCAGTCGCATTGGGATGCTTCTGTTCGAGATATCGTCTTATGGGATGGTAGCTATCTTTATGGGGACATTGTGTTTTTATGCTCCCCAATGATTAGGAGGATCCTTCTGTTTTTGTCTATTGGAGCCCCTTTCGTTTGTAGAATTCGTTCCACAAGGTGACGATGAGATAACTTGGTTGCATGATGAATTTAGAAATTTAGTGTTGGGAATGTGTGTAATTATGCTGAAAAATCAGTCTCTCATTCCTGGCTGGTGCAGTTTGGAAGTGCAAAGCTCCTCCTAAAGCTTGCTTTTTCGCTTCGGTAGCTATCATAGAGAATTCCCAATGCTAGACTTTGTAAAGCGGAGGTTTCAATTTGGCTGGCCATTGTTCCTTTTGTTGCGAGGCCGAAGAAACCATCGATTATCTTTTGCTCTTTTGCCCTTGGGTCTTATCTTTGTGGCACTTTTCCTTGTGCTTGATTCGGTTATATTGGGTCCATTCCTGCAAGGTTAAAGATGCTCTCTCTGCTTGAAAGAGGAGGATGAAGGCAGGGTGGATAGCTGAAATTTGGAGATGGTTCTACGTGGTGTTTGGTGGTGTATTAAGATTGAAAGAAATCACTGCATTTTTGATGATATTGCTTTGACGCCCAACAGTTTTAAATTTCGCTTTTGGATCTTGTTGTATATTTGGAGTCAGGTGTGGCTTGGGTTTCTCACAATAGTTTAAGAGCTTTGTTATCTCTCTTTTTTAATGGGGCATCACCCCCTTAGTGTCCTTATGAATGTATTATTTCCTCGCTTATCGAAAAATAAATAAATTGCTAGAATTCCTTAGTGTTGGCGATGTTTGCTGCATATGCTTAAATCACTACTGAGTGTATTAGATAACACCTTGGCTCGATTTTCTAGACTTCCTATGATTTCAAGAATCATTAGCACTATTGTCCATTGAGAGTCTAGCTTAGGCATGCTGCAGATAATTGAACTCTCTGACTCATGACTGGAGTGAGCTTTGAGTTTTGCCTTCTAATTCCCGGCAGTAATTCATGTAGATCTGGATGTGAACAACATTGACATCTACCACTTAACAATCAGAGTTGACCAAATTTATGCTGCTGAAAGAGTGGTTTGGCAACTGTGGATTAATATTGACCCTCCATTTCTTTAGTGTGATCGAGATCATTTTTACGTGGTATCAGGCAAACATGGATATTTCTTTTCAAACAAACAGTTTCTTCAAAATGATCAGCACCATCAGGCGTTATGGAAAGTGGGCAAATCTGTTCTCCACTTTTAGAAAGAAAGATTTGTGTCGAGGTCAGAGGTGAAATAGTTACGGAGTACTCCGTATAATTTAGTAAGGTATGGGCTGTTTGTCTGTGGGGCTCGCGGTACGCAAATGTCTAATTGTCTATGAGGTGTTTGATAAATGTTCTAGTCTTAATAAGATGAAAAGGCTTGGAACAACATACAATAGTTTCTTCCCTGATAGGGCTTTGAGTGCAATCATGATAAAGAACTATCATTGTCTTATAAACACGAACCACTAGGAGTTTAAAGTCGAGAACATTATTGCCTCTTCTATGATATCGGAAAAATGATAGTTATCTAAAGGCCGTGGGGTATTTGTTGTTCAACGGAGGCATATATCAATCGTTCTTGTGGCTTTAGAATACTTTGCCCTAAAACAAAACAGGTGGGACTTTGGGTAGTGGATTACGTGTATATGGGCTACGTAAACCACTTAAGTCCAGTTCTTTTCCAAAGAAACTGATTATTTCCCATCCTTTTACAAAATTCTTATTGACAGTTGCATTATTTTACTATTTTCATATTTCACAACACTCCATAGGCCAAAAAAAAAAAAGTATACTTACCATAGTTATTTATAAAAACACTTTGTATTCTCAAACATGATTAAAAGAATTGGAAAAATTCTAAATTTAAAAAATGACCGTGACGAGCACGATTTGGACCGCGACGACTTCATTTAGTCCGAGTCCGCAATACCGCGACCGAGACCGCAACCGTGACCAATACCGAGATTTTGAACCATGATGACTTGTGCTCATATTGTCCTTAGAGCTATCAGAACAACAGAAAAGAAGTTCTAGGTATTCTATACACATTGCATAATGATTTACAAAACATTTCTAGCTGAGAATAATTGTAATGAAATGCATATATTTGGATCTTCATTCTACCTTTATATGGTACCTTAGTTTAAGGAGGCGCGAGGCGCACCGAGGCGCTGGTGGGCCGTTGCGATGAGGCGCGAGGCGCAAGGCGAAGGCGCACGCCTCATGTACACGAGGCGCACTCATTTAGCGAATAAAATTATATTTTACGAAAGCATATTTTGAAAAAAGAAAACCTTTGGTATTTAAAGAGGGACAATGGGTAAATAAGTATAAACAAGGGATTAAGGGGCAAAGGGAAGTGTATAAATAAGGTTACAAGAAAAGAAATTGAAAATTGCACACTAGTGCGCCTCAAGAACTGCGCCTCAGTGCGCCTCAGGTGCACCTCAAGCTTCTGAGGCGATTGCAGCTGCGCCTCAGTGCGCCTTGCGCCTGAGGCACGCTTTTTTAAACTAAGTATGGTACTATCTTTCGACAGTCTGTAATATGCCTGAAGTTGGTCTGTTGAATGATGATGCTCTCTTAGAGAAACGACTGACTAATCTATAGCATATGAAGAATATGGGCTTGTAGTCACCTTTATAAGGTTCCCACTTATTCTTTGTCTAATGTAATGAAATTACTAAATGTTCTGATGTGAAAGTTTGTCAAGGTATATTTTTTTTTTAATGAAATATAAATGTTTATCACACTGGAGGTCTAATATGTACATATTTTCGGAGCATATGGTAGGATGTTTTTTCTGTTGGGGCTATTGCTGGTCTTGCGATTGCTATAGTTTTTACCTGGAGAGTATTTCCAAGTGCACCACAAAGAAGGCAACCAAAGAGACAACCTAATAGAGCTAGTAGTTCTGGTGCAAATTCACAGCCAAATGCTGGTTTGGTATCTCCAGGTGCTTCGGCCTCATCAGATGATTGCAGGGCGCAAAACGTGGTTGATGATTTCTTCCAGCCAGTTAAGGTGTGTCAAAATTTTCACCCTCTACCCATGTTCTATGAGAGTAAGCTGTTCTAAAAAGTTGTTTATGTTGTTCCAGCCTACATTGGCACAAGTTGTGAGGCACAAGTTATGTGAAGGGAGAAAGGTAAATACTT
This sequence comes from Spergularia bocconei, assembly GCA_963457585.1. Classification (NCBI taxonomy): domain Eukaryota; kingdom Viridiplantae; phylum Streptophyta; class Magnoliopsida; order Caryophyllales; family Caryophyllaceae; genus Spergularia; species Spergularia bocconei. The sequence continues at coordinate 13,459,749 of OY734959.1, forward strand.
TTTTTCTTCTTACATACCCTTATGTGTATTACTGGATTATAACATTTTGTTTCTGGAGCACGTCGAGGATACTTTTGTAGTTTTGTGTATTGTTGTATGATTGTGATGTGAGCTTTCACTGAGAAAATGCAGCGCGCTTTTGTTTGCATTTGTTGGATAGTTCCAATAAGTAGTAGTTCCCATTCTTGGCCTAAACTTGAAGTGTCTGAGTGTCCACTATGGGGTGTAAAGCAGGGATGCATGACATAGAATGACTGCTGTGTAGGTGACGTGCCGGTTAGCTGGAGTTGTCCTCGAGGAAACAAGTGCCGAGGAACTTCAGGTTCGTTATCTTCTTCATGTAGAGCTCCTTCAAAAGATAATTTAAATTAGTAGGACTAGATTGAACTTTGACTTTGTTTATGCAGAAGAAAGCAACAGTTAAATCTTCTGTTCTAGAAGTCTTATTGGAAGTTACAAAGTTTTGTGACCTATATCTCATGGATAATGTTTTGGATGATGAGAGTGAGGTATGTATAGCTTGCTTAAGCAGTTTCAGTATCTTTCCCTCAGCTATTTTTTGTCATCAATATTATCTTAAATGTTCTGTTTGGTTCTGCATTGGAGTTAAGAACTAAGATTATCTATATCCCTTAAGACTCACATTAGGCTTCAGACTTTGCCACATGAGTTTTCCACTTAATTCTCACTTTAGACTGAGACTCTAAATTCCTCAGACTCACTCAAAATATGCACTTTATCCCAAAACTCAATCAGATTTGATTTAACATATGCAACTACTTTTTAACTCTTTTTTTCCTATATTTGTAATATATTATTCATCAATTTTGATATTAAAAATAAAAAACAAATTGTTAAAAAAAGTAGGGAGTATTTGCAAATCTTTTGAGATCTTTTAAAAAGTTTCCAAAAAAATCTGGGCACAAAATGTTTTTTTGACGGTTTTTTTAGGTTGAGTATCAAAATTTATTGGCTAAAAGTGCTTGAATTGTGTTTGATAGTGAACTAATGAAGATCTTATTTATGCAAGAAGCAAAGTAAAACAATTGGGTCCGTGCCATTTTGATATGCTGGCGTCTGAGATAGGGTGTGAAGTTAAAGTACTGCAAATCTTAGCTTGAGACTCTCCACTTTAAATTGCGATATAGATAGTCTAAGCATTCTGGTCTGTTTAGATGTATGTCTCCGTTTAGTTGCATGGTCGGAGTAACTGATATCATTTCTTGTTACTACATCAGCTGTATACTCTTTTGTCCTGTTTCCTTCTACTAGTACTTCTCACAGTCATTTTAATTGATTGTGCAGAAAAGGGTTCTTTTGGCTCTGGAAGAAGCAGGCATATTCACATCTGGAGGTTTAATAAAAGACAAGGTACAGTTTAAATGTTTTTTTTTTTTGAGAAATTACAGTTTAAATGTTAGTTCTAATACTTATTGCTCTTTTCCCTTCCATCTTACTTGGTGGATTTTAAAAAAAAAAATACATATTTGTTCACTGAGCACTACTATCACACTGCTGGAAGCTGTTGAACTGTTTGTAAACTTATTAGTCTATAATCCTACACTGAGCTCATTCGAACATGTAGTTCTAGTCAACTGCAGAAAGGAGAGGTGCGCGTTGATCTACTTATTACTGACTCCTTGAATTGATTTGATTGGGTGAATAAGAAAGTTTAGTGAGGGTTGCTGAAAGCAACAAGAGAATCTATCGTCTATATTTGGATGTATGGATCCATAAGTAATAAGAAAGATCATTGGCTATATTAATCCTTTTGTTAGGCAGAAAGTATATGATGTGGAACAGTGCATCCGTGAATGTAACTTCTCACTTTTTTTTTTTTTTGAATTTTTGCATTATGAGGATATTATGGCGAATTTGTTGGGACATTGATTTAACGGTACAAGAGAAGGTTCGGGATGGGAGTTGGGACTTTAGTGGGTCTGGACAGATATTAGATTAAGACTTGATTCTGCTGGTTCAGTGCAATGAATCCAAGAGTCAAATGTTGACTTTGTAGATTGTTTACAAGACATTTTTCAATTAGCTGAATTGAGTCCTAATAGAAACAAATGAGCTTTTTTGTCACCAGTGGGATTTTGTCCAGTAATATGACCTACATGGAGCACATTATGAACAGATGTCCAGATGCCCTATTGAAGTCTATCCTAGAGTTGGATTTTCTATATATGTACTAGGATCCCTATACTTAAGGCAATGTTACCAGTTTGGTACTCCTTCACCCCTGTGCTACATACCAATATGACCCTATATTGTTCTTTGTTTAACCAATGCACTTAAAGTGCAAACCTCTTCACCGTCCAAATCTCTCTTTTTTTTTTTTTTTTTTTGGCAAAAGTGGTAAGGAGAAACAGTTACTTGAATCCCTACTATTGGGAAACACTTTACTTTATGAATTCTTAGGGCTTGCTTGGTATGAGGGGAATTATTAGGGGGAAATCTTTCGTTGGGTGGGTGAGGGAGGAAATTTTTAGGCCTTTTAGGGGGTAATGGATTCAGGCCTATTTTTTCCTCTAAATCCAAACCTATGAAATGGGCCTGAATCATTACTCCTTGATTCTTTCAGGCCCATTACTGCCAATCCAGGCAGGCCCTTTGGCTGACTGAACCATGCGATATAATCCAAAATGTCTACTAGCTAACCCACCTCCATCAACCAGAACAAGCTACCCATTAGTATCCTTTCCACACTGAGTGTAAATTCTTCGTGAGTATCTGAGTTTTTAGGCTAGTTTTCACTGTCTGCAACATTTTGGCTTCAACCTGGTTGAGGATGAACATATGCATTAAAGAGGGTTATGATAAGTGGTCTCTCTCTCTGTAAGCTGTGTGGACAAACATTACATTGAAATTGTTTCTTAGTAACTTTAAAAAATAATTGTTTAGTGATTGTTTATTGTTGTTCTTTTAACTCTTACCTGAAACATTCTGTCAATGCGCTATTGCAGGTTTTGTTCTGCAGTACTGAGAATGGACGTACGTCATTTGTTCGACAATTGGAACCAGATTGGCATATTGACACAAATCCTGAGATAGTTACTCAGTTGGCGGTAAATCTCTTGTCCAAAGTCCTGATTTGGCTTCTTTTTTTAATCTTTTTCTTGCCTCATAATTTCGTTTTACTGGCAGAGGTTTATCAAATATCAGCTTCACATATCCCCGAGCAGATCTGAAAGACTGGCTTCCAATGTGTTCAGTTCAACATCTCTGGAACATTTCTTTGGATGCACATAATCAATAACAAGTTCGAATGCTGGGTAAGTTGCTGCTCGTGCTGTTTCTTACTTCTGATCCGTATATGTCTATAGAGGGCAGATGATAACTTATGTTTTGCTTGCTACGCTCAATTGCAGGTAAGCGTCAGTACATTTCCAAATTACGTGGATGATCAGATTTTTCTTGTAATGTATGAAGTAGATTTTAGTTTTTTCGTTCTTTTCTAGTTGAGCTATTATAATTTGTTGGTGTCAATTGTCGGATGTTCATCATAAACATTATTGCTTCATCGTGTGTGCTTGATAAATGCTCGTTGAGTTTGATGTCTGCAACGGCCGATGAGGTGCTGCCATAAACGATTTAGTAGCAGAGACCTGTGTCAAAATCTGTGCAAAATTGCACGTTATTTTAACATGATATCTTGTTGTAATACGTTTACTTAACTATGTGTTCTCACAACATACAGTAGTCCATCAGTACATGGTTATCTATTAGGTGTCCATTACTTCGGGAAATTGCTTTCTTGACACTCGATTTTGCCCGTGTATGCGTCAAACAACATTACCTCAGTGCGTCAATGGCGGCTTTCCACCAGAATCAAGAGAAATTAGGAAGAAATTGTACGAAACTTTCATTAATTACGAGAAGATTACAGTATCGTGCGCACTCATTTTGTAGTGCAATACATAGTTGCAACATTTCATAACAAAAAAAAGGGTGGAAAACAATACTAGTAATTTCTATACGAGTATTAAAGATATAAACACTAATTAAAAAACAAAAATTATGTGATGTACGTGTTAGTACTAATTAAAAATTAAATTAAAATCTAGGGTAAATTTCTAACTCCTACCTTTTATATATCAAAACTTCTAAAATTCTACCTTATTTTTAAAAAGTTTCCAATTCCTACCTTATAAAACATTTTTTTATCAAACTCCTACCAAAACTTCTACTCCGGCGAGTTTGACTCTATTTTTCGGCATTGACCTTCAAATTGACACGATTTCCGTCGATTTGTATCGTTTTCCCTCTAATTTCTTCCTTCAATTTCACCTTCTCTCGCCTATTTCCCACATTATATCACATTGCACTCCAATTTGATCGCAAAATGTGAGAAATAGGAGAGAGATTATCAAATTGGAGTGTAATGTGATATAATGTGGAAAATAGGAGAGAGAAGGTGAAATTTGAGGGACAAATTGGAAGGAATACGAAACAAATCGAAGAAAATCGCGTCAAGTCGAAGGTCAATGACGGAAAATAAAGTCAAATCAGCCGGAGTAGAAGTTTTGGTAGGAGTTTGATAAAAAAATGTTTTATAAGGTAGGATTTAGAAACTTTTTAAAAATAAGGTAGGATTTTGGAAGTTTTTGCATATAAAAGGTAGGAGTTAGAAATTTTTCCTAAAATCTAAGAAAATCAAGAATAAAATAAAATATATCTAGTTAGAATTAGGAAGTATCACTAACCTGTACTATGAGTAAAGGAGTGGCAAGCATATCATCCGTACCAGGAATAGCGTACAGCAAATCTTCAAGAGGAAATGGAGGGTGAATCTTATCCCCGAAATCCTCAAGACTTATATCAGCGTCAGCCTCAATGAAAGGCACACCCTCACTCGTACAATCCACTACGTTTCCGGTTCGGCCCTTTTATGAGCCGCCCCGCAAACGGGTTAGTAAAACACAAGGGCCTTCGCCAGAGCGTCTTTCACCACCTTCACCGGGTCCTTCCCGTCCATAGACGGGTTAGCCCGGTAAAACATTATGGCTGGCATCTGGAAACGAAGACGTTCTTGGTCATCAATGTTCAGCTCAGTCTTAAAAAATCAATATAAATGAAGCTAGGTAAGATTTGAACCCTGTAATCAACAATGAAATGGTGGAACTCGTACCATTAGATTAAAGACATGTTTATGAGTTTATTTACGACCTAATTTATATGTATTGATCAATCAGTTATTGGGGCCCAAATAACGGGAGCCCCCGCCTAGCTCGCCTGGGCTATAAGGGCCATTTTTGTAGTAAAGTTTGATTATGATGATATTTGCTCTTAAGTAGGTGTGATGAGTACCCCTCCGTTCGCTTATAACTTTCTACTTTCTATTTTGGGGTGTTCATCTTTAAACTTCATACTTGGAATCTTTCCTTATTTGTACATGTAAAGACCATGTGGGGAATCTTTCCTTATTTATCTCTTTATTGAAAATGCAAGTGGGGCATACCCTTATATTGTAGCTTTACACCATGTGGACCCTAAAACTAATTCTTTATTATTTTTTTCTTAAAAACTGTGTTCTGTCACTACGCGTTTTAAAGGCGAATGAAAGTAGTATTATTTTTGTAGATTGATTGTGATCGAAACAATTGCGTTGCATGGCCCTTAGCATATATAGAGTGTCTGTATATATGTACGTGGTGTTGTTGGTGGAATGAAGTAGGTTGATAAAGTGTATAGCGGTATAGGTAGGAAAGTATACCCCATATACTGATATACCGTTCGTTCTCTTTAAACACCCCACTTTCTTTCTTTAAAACACCTCATTTCAAAATTTTCTAATTGGGGTAAGTTTTCACCACACCTTAACCCACTGTATATCAATAGTCTTTGATTATCTCCTATACATCTCCATCACATTTTGTTACGGCTTTCTAGCATCTCCCCTAGATCACCACAACCACAACCGCGACCGCGACCGCAACCTCCACTACCATTACGACCACCCCCCTCCCATCAACACCATTCACGCCACCTTTATACTGGAAGTCTACAACCACCACTACCCATGACTGAAATAGTACAATTAATCTTTGAACTTTGATCGATTATCATGTTTGATTGATGCATTGAAAGTTATTGTTCATAAAATTTCTGGAAAATATTGATGAATTTTGTCGCTTGCTACTCGCGATTTGGCAAGGACGTGTTCAGATATCCAATTCAATTACTGTTTTTTGCGGAACGTCTACGTACTAGTGAATAATGAAAGTCTTCGATCATAACATTTCTTGGTATGTTTGATGATTGGACAGAGGGCTCATCTGACCCATCGGATTGGCTGAATATTGAAAGAAAAGGAAATTAACAATGATACTATGCTGGATCTTAAGTTCATAACTTTGCAACAATGGGTGGTCAATAGTGATGGTGACCCAGAGTGATAGTGCGCAGGCCGGAGAGTTTGTGCAAGAATGTGGATGTAGGATCTAGGAATCATAGCAGTGTAGCCATACTGGGAGTTTGGGGAATTAAATTATTAAAATAAGTAGGGGTATTATTTGAAGATGTAGGGCAATAATAGTAATAGTTCGAGCGACATATAGCTCTTCACTTGTTATATATACGTACTAATTCTACAATAGCTACCAACACTGGGTAGCCATTGTAAAAGAGAAGAATAATGACCCTTGATTTCTAAAATTAAATCCTAACCCTTGATTGATTTGACCATATATTAAATCAAATTAATTAATAAAAATTACTTATTAATATCTCTCTTCCCTGCTCCTCCAAGTCTTCCTCCCCTTCCCCACCCCGCAAACCACCATCGCCCAAACCAAACCACCATTAAACAGTCATCCAACGCTGCCATGGGACGAGAAATCGCCGGCCACCACCCACGCCCCACGGCCCCACTCCCGCGACTGACGCCTTCCTCTCCACCTCCATATTCTCTTTTTTTTTTTACCTCCATTTTCTTGGGCGGCGTTGCTTTTGAGGCTATTAGGGGGTCGTGGGTGGAGCGTGAGGGGGTTTTGGTGAGGCGGTAGCAGGAGAATCAATGGGGGTGAGGGGGGTTTTTGGTGAAGAGAAGTGTTGAGAAGAGAGAGAAACAAGGGTGGACATCTAAGGACGTGATGATGGCAGCCAGCGACGGCCCAGGCCAGATCGGTGTCGTGTCGTCGGCCGGATGTGGTATTCTCAGGTGAACAGGCGGTGTTGGATGTGGGTCGGTGGTGGAGCTAGGGTGGTGGCAGGGATGGGGAAGGGGAGAGGAGAAGGAAAAAAATGAGGCTGGGTTTTAGATTTTAATTAATGTTTATTTTATTTTCTTAAATATCAGGTCAAATAATGGATGGCTGTGATTTATTCTCTAAAATTAATGGTCCGATTTCCTTCCTTTACAATGGCTACCATATCTTGGTAGCCATTATAGAATCCCTCATATATACGTGCCGATAATGTGAATATGTTTGTCAACATTTTGGTTGTAACTACTCCCTCCGTTCACTTATAAACTTCATACTTTCTAGGGTTTTTTTTGTCAAACCACGCCTAATAAAACTGTTTTGTTTTGCCGGACCACACCTAATATAACAAATTTTGTCAAACCACACCTAATAAAGCCTTTTTATTTGCCTGACTACTACACCTATGTCGACTTTTGCCCCTTAACCGCGCATCCCCGCCCCTTACCCACCCACAGCCACCCCTCGCGCCCCCACAGCCACCCCTCGCGCCCCCACAGCCACCCATCCCCGGCCCATACCCACCCGTAACCACTCCGTACCCACCTATAGCCACCCTATATCCACCAAAATTGGTTTTCCCCCTCCCTTTTCAATTCCTCAAACTTAACTTCTTCCCTAAATTTGATTTTTACCTCCAAGATAAATTTGAGTAACTCCCTTTGAATGGATTTGTGATGAAATAGAATGAAGAAAAAAGGGAAAATTTGAAGAAACAAAGGGATAAAACATTAGGGATCGAAAGAGAATGTGTTCGAAATAGGGGAAAATTGGTCATGTGTTAAAAATGTGAATTAGGGGAGGCAATGGGGTGGCTACACTACAAGAAATAAGCTAAATAGAGACGGAAATTTGTGAAGAAAATCCGTCTCAAACTGCATTTATAGATGAATTTGAGACGGAATATTATCCGTTTCTAAAAGGCTCGTCTCAAATTCGTTAGAGACGGATTTAGGATCCGTCTCAAATTTGAGACGGACTTGTTAATCCGTCTCTAATATTTATGAGACGGATTTCAAATTCCGTCTCAAATTAGAGATGGAATTAATTATTTTCCGTCTCAAATTAGAGACGAAATTTCCGAAGATCCATCTCAAACTAGAATTAGGAATTTTACATTTTATCCATTTTCTTTTCGTTTAAAGCCATATTATATAATCACATTAGTATCCATGATCAAATATCACACTTTTTTTTTTCTCATAGGCTATATGGGATTCGAACCCACATCTTTATGCAAAATTACAAATGCAGATTCTCTTCCACCTTGAGCTAATAGCCTTTAAAGAATCGCTATCTCAACAATATACTTAGAAGTTACATTTATGAATCGCTAAATTGTATATCAAACATAGTAAGCACCATGATAGTCAAAACCATAAAAACATTCATATAAGTCACATCAGTTTAAGTAAACGTGACTAATTAAAACCAAAAATTATATTAATCCTCTCCCATAATCCTTTACCATTAATCGGACAACCTAAAATATTTGACAACTACCAATTTTCAAGAAATTAGAACAAGTATGCACTAAAAAACTTCACAGCACAGCCACAACAGAACATAAACATCAACCCAAAAAAAAAAGTACACCAGCATAAGAAAACCTTCCGAAACTTATATGACATTCCTACAGCATAGGAGATATCAGGTTGTTTGCTCAAGCAGACATCATACTTTCGGTTGTATGAGCGGTTCCAAATATGACACATTATTCTTTACTCATTCCTTAAAACCGGTCTCAACTCTTGCAAATGATGCCTATTAGATAGCTTTAAGTCATATGACATTATAAGACACCTCTTACCTAATTTTTTCATCATTCTGGATTTCTAATAAGTGAAAATAAGTGCAATGTCTCAGTGCTAAAATATTAAGTCGAAAGTTCCTATAATTCAGGGTTGGAAACTGGGATAGTTTAAACACGTGAACAGGTTGAGGTAGACATACAACGACTGAACAAAAACGTAAAAATCTAGCAAAGACAGAGAGAGGTTCCAAGGGTACATACAGTAGAGTATAATGTTTGACCTGTAATTCTCATTAGCAGTGGTAGCTTCAACGAGTCTGGTATAATGCAATTGTTCCCAAAAAAGCTTCAATGAAAATTAAACAGAAGTTAACAGGACATCCCAGGAAAATAAATCAGTAGACACCCCCACTTTAAAAGATACTCTCTCTGCGTAAACCTAATTGACTGAGATGCAGATGTGAGAGAGAGGTAGATTGATATTTGAGAGATAAATGATACGAGACAAGATAAATGATTCGGGCTTTGTAAGGACCCTTGAGACGGATTATAAGTATCCGTTTCTGATCTAGAGACGGAATGTGTGATCCGTCTCTAAGTTAGAGATGGATCACAAAGTCCGTCTCTATTTAGAGTCGGAACCTCATTTTCCGACTTTGATAATTTTTTGAGACGATTTAATTTTAGTTCGAATCTAATTTGAGACGGATATTTTGCGCCCGTCTCTAATCTGACTTTTTCTTGTAGTGCTATAGGGGAGGCAATGAGGTAGTTAAGGGCGGCAATGAGTGGGTAAATGGCGGCAATGGGTGGATATGATGAAGGTTGGAAGTCAACATTAGGTATTTAGGTGTGGTCTAACAAAAAAATGGATTTTATTAGGTGTGGTTTGGCAAAATATGTTTTATTAGGTGTAGTCTGACAAAAAACTTGTTTTATTAGGTGTGGTCTGACAAAAAACCCTACTTTCTATTTAGTAGTGTTTATGTTTAAACTTTCTACTTAGAATCTTTCCTTATTTATACATATAAAGACCAAAACACACTTACTTGTTTATTAAAAGTGCAAGTGGGACATAATCTTTTGTGTAATTTTACACCAAGTGGAATCTATAACTCATTATTTATTATACTTTTCTTAAAAACTGTGCTCCGACCCTACGCGTTTTATAGGCGAATAAAGGAAATATTTGACATTGAATAATGAATACATAAATACATCTCCAATTTATTTATGTTATTTAGTACGACGACCTCTCAGGCACATCTAAAGTGAAGCCATTTTTAAAGTCATTTTTGTCCTATTGTCCTAGTGTCTTTATTCCTCGTTTGAAAAAAAATTACAAATAAATTCCAGTCATTTTTAAATAAAGTAATGTACGCTACTTCATATACGGTGTCGGTAGCGATTATAAGAATATGAAATAATAACCATTAATTTTATTGACTAAATCTGAACCATTAAATCGATTTGACCACAAAAAAATAAAATAAAAATAAAAAACAACACTACAAGTCTACAACCATCCCCTCCCTTTTCTCTCTCCTCCCCCCCAACTACGACTTCACCCGTCCAACCTGACCGTCATATGCTGTCTCCCGTCGGCTCTGCTCCCCACCCCGCGCGACCACCCCATGTCACCCTTATCTCCACCCCTTTCGAATCGATAGGGACGACGAACGTAGAAGATGAGGGCGGCAATCACGTGAGGGTTGCTGTGCCGCTGCAGAGCTTCTTTCGGCCGGAAATGGGATGAGGAAGAAGGGAGAGAGGGGCTCGTGTAGCCTTTGAAAGTTGGGGGCGGGCGGCAACTAGTGAGTCTAGTGGTGACGGAGGCGGTCGCTAAAGTGATGTTTGCTAGCGGACTGGCGGTGGTGGTGGAGGGTTGCCCGGTGGCGTAAAGGGTAAGGGAAGGGGAGAGCGGAAAAAAGGTGAAGGGTGGGAGTTTGTGTTTATTTACTTTTGTTTTATTCTATTCTATTCTTAAATTAATTTTTCTTTTTTCAGCGGTCAAAATATTTAACGGTTGAAATTGGTCAAATAAAATAAAGGGTAGTATTTGCTTTTCTTATAATGGGTACCAACTACCAAGTCTTACATAGTATCAAACATAACCTAGTTCACGCACAAATTAAAGTTCTAACGTGACTCCTTTCTTACAAATTGAGATTTTGACGTGTAGTACGTTATTTTTATTAAATCTCAGTGTCTCGAGTACGTTTACAAAAAATACACTGAGTTAGATTATGACACTTAGCTTGCAAACTAATAATTTTTTTAGATCAGAGACATATGCATGTTATTCTTGTCAAAACTCACTGGTGGGGTTGGTCAGTTTGGGTTTTCCCCGAAAATGAAAGCAGATGACCTAAGTTTATTCCTTGGTTTGTATCGGTCTTTCATTTTTTTCCCCCAATATTTAAGGGCAAATTTAGGGATAGTTCGGATTTCGGAGTGCATCGGTTACACCAAATTGTTCGATAATATCCAAACATTGTAGGAAAAAATATTCCAAAAAAAAATCGAAAAAACTTATCTATAATAAAAACGACTCTCCCATACTTAAGAGGCTAGACTAGGCCGGTGAAAGTTGGTGAACATCGCCTACAATTTCATAGACCCACAGATCTAAATGTGTAACACTACGTATTATATAAAGTGTTTATGGTGTTGGTTTGTCCATATTGGAAAAGTAAGACTCATATGATCAATTTATAATAAATTCCTACCATCATACTACCAAAAAGACCTTCCTCTTTTAGAGCCTAAATGATAATTTACGTAAGGGCCTAAGAGGTGACTACTCATCTGGCCATTTTATTGGTTTGTTGCGATGAACGGTGGATCGGGTTATTACAGATGCTATTGTCGCAACTCAACGATCGCCTGAATGTTGGAGTTAGGCCCAGGTCAACAGTCTAGCGGGGGGAGATGAGTGCTGGGGCTAGGCTCAGATCAAACGTCTAGCAGGGGAGATCTTCAGCCTGCGTAGCTATTGTAATAAAAGGTTACTATCCATCTTATTGGGTTGTGTTGCAACGGACGTTATATTGGCTATTACAAAATGACCAAACCCACCCCCCCTACTTGGTAATCCAGTTTTACATACCTAACCCATTACTAAATATCTCTAAAAAAAACCATTACTAAATGGTACAAATGTCTCACCTAATATCACTATCTATACTTTTAATATTGTGTCTGAGTTTGGTCATGTATATATACTAGTTTGCATGGTCGTGCCACGCGCGAGCTTTGTCTATTTATAATGTTTATACTCGTTTTGTAAAAATGACAACATGTTTTATCGTTGTTCTAATTTTACAATGAAGGATAGTAGGGTACTATAATCAACTTTTGTCCCCCGTCATATTTTATTATTATATATTTTATCGTTTTGTTTTATTATATTTCCACTTTTATGTCACCCATTTTAAAGTTCCAATCCCATTATCTCGTCATATGTTACATTATGTCATTCTACCGTCACCCGTTATATCACATCATATTCAAATTTATTACCATAAATTAGCCAACATCTTATATCTCATGTTCTAAACTAAATTACTATATTTATTATTTCCATAAATTAGCTAATATGATAATTTATTACCATATGTTAATCAATGATTGTATTTTTATACTATTTTTATGCTCTATCCAATTAATGTATGCCAAGTGTCAACCTAGGAAAGACTTGGTTTCAGGTTTTAATATATAATATTAGATATGTATTTTTTTTTTTTTTGAAATTGGACGTAGGATAGCAAATGAAACAAAGTTTTAGAGATTACAAAATATAAGCTTAAAACGGATAAATGGAGAACAACATAAAGCCTAGAAAATTACAAACTAAAAAATTACAAATTAACACTAAAATGTGGCTTGAACGGCATGAAGATGAAATCGAGCTTACTATCGGAGCATTAGACCAAAAGTGAGGAAATTACTTAAACAAAACGACAATGATAACGAATCAATACCAAAACAAAAAAAAAAAAAATAGAGAAAGAGTTGATTGCTAATAACATATTATCATCCCTTAGTACGTACTTCGTAACTTTGGTATGGCATTTAAGACAACTCGGAAAAACTAGGGATTGTACACCCAAACATGGCCTCTATAAACATACTCATTTAATTTCATTCTCCACGTCGCTAGCTCATAACGGAAAGAAATCAAGGCAACTCCTCTTTGCAAATAACACATGTCCTTGTGTATGTCTCAGAGTTTGACTATAATTAACAAGGTGTTAAGGAATCCCAACAAGCAATCAAGTGTGAATTCAACTAAAAAATATCTTCAATAAAGTAAGCACTGCACATAGATGTAATCACATTTCATATTGAGACATGTTGACTTTTGACAGCTTTTAATTTAACGTTACAGGTAGGAAAACTCACCAGTTCAAAGATATTCCGATGGAAAATGCTAGCAGTCTATATGTAGACAAATTAAAAATTGTCTACATTAAGTGTGTAGTAAATAAAATGTGATGTGCAGTAAATTTTCTAGTACAAATGTGGAAATAATTATTTTTAAGGAAATGACAAAAATTAAGGATTAGTGATTTTGAAAATAAATCAAATTATATATTGTTTCCATTGATAGATTCTCAATATTTTTGATTTACTGTCAATGACATAAATTTACTACAAATCTTGAAAATTTACTGCACAATTAAATTAATTACTATCGACCAAATTTAATTTACTACTGTTGGTGTACATTGATTGAATTGCAAACATTTTGTGTCTATATGTAGACTCTTAGGATGATAGATTAGATGCAAGATTTGTGCTATAACTTTTCCCATCTCTTCTGTATGTCTTATTCATCAACCTAAGAAAGAGAGTTGGCGATGTAAGCTAAGATTTCGTGCATGAATACATGGCGAGAATGAAGAAGGGATATTATAAAACTTCAAAGACTAATGAAAATGGTGATGGAAGTTCACATAAGATCAGACAGGCCCTATCAAACCAATAATCAAAATAATAATATTTACCACTATAATCTATAACATATTTTTGAAGAGAGTAAGTAACAAGCAAATTGAATTGGTATATGTACCATAACTCCATATCAGACCAAGAATAATCAGAACTTTTGATCATGTATGTGATAACACAATTAAAATCATACTGTGAATTTGCAAAGCTTTGCAAATTGAAGCATACTGTGGAATCTTTCCTACCCTCGTTCAATTCCCAACTGAATTTGATTCAATCTGATAAATGAAATCATGTCGGCATTACCTCAATGCGTCAATGACGGCTTCCACCAGAATCGGGAGAAATTGATAAAAAGGAAGAAATTGTACGAAACTTTCATTAGTTACGAGAAAATTACAGTATCACGCGCACTTATTTTTGTAGTGCAATACATAGTTATATAAAACATACCCATACTACCCCCATATATATTTAGTAATATATATCACATATACAAATAACCTTACTCTTACTCTTATTATAACGGTTCATAACAAGAAAAAAAAAAGGGTGGAAAACAATCATTTTCATATTGCTGAATTACTGATATAAACACTCCCATACACTACTCAGCTTGTAGCATACTCTGCAGCTCTTTCACAAAAACATCCATTGCAGTAGGAGGAAGAGAAACAGGTACCATAATCACACTCTCACCCTCCTTGTTCTTAAACGTAATAAAGAAGCTAGCATCCGGTACAGAACCATTACTAGCCGGACCCCCGAAAACGGGCTTCCCCCACCCGAAATCAGCATCCGAAAACCCGAGATGCCTCAAATCCGACACGACATAAGTCCGATACGTCGTAAAATGTGGCCTATTCTTGGTCACCATAAGGTCTGTAATCGACCTCATATACTCCTCATCAATTTCGCCCTTGGTTTTTCTTATAAGCTCGATAATATACCCAACTTTGTTGTCACATATTTCTCCAACTTTAGCACACACTGCCGGAAACGCACACGCATTACCGTAGTACCCGTCCGCGAGTGGCGGGTCAAACTTACTCCTCGCGTTCACGGCAAACAGCAAACGGACCTCGTCGTCGGGTTTGAGCCCGAGCGACTTGGTACGACACTGCCATAGGGTGGCACTTAGGACGTCGAATGTGGAGTATCGTGTGATGTGTGGGGGCACGTTGCGTTTGAGGGAAGCCAGCTCGGCTTGGCCGAAAAGGAAGGATTGGTGGACGAGGTGGTTGTCACCGTTAGGGTGGTGGTCAACAACGTCGTGTTGGTCGTACTCGTGGTGGTGGAAGGTGACTCGCGGTTCGTCCCTAGCGATAAGACGGTTTCGTTCCCATACTGGGACGAGGGACGGGGCCGTATAGCCCCGTCCCATTTCGCCTACGGCTTTCATGAGTTGCATTATGCCTGTGCCATCGGTTATGGCATGGTTGGCTCTTAGAGCTACTATGAATCCACCACATTTTAGACGAGTAACCTGTCAATCAAATGGGTTAATTAACAAAAAGAATCTTAGCTTATTAGAGAAGAATATACATAAACTGATCAACATGATATGGTTTTTGATACATCCATACGATATACACACTTAATTAATTAGAACTAGGGTACGGCCATGTTGATCATCCAATTGCATGCGAACGTCAGAGATGTAAAGTGTATGTAGTAAATTTAACATGTTTGCAGTAAATTTATAAAACTGTTAGTAGTGAATTTATCGATGAAAGAAATTTAAATTGATTTATTTCTGGAATCAAGGAGCCGTGTTAATTGGTACTAAAAATAAATAAATTAAAATCTAACAAAAACTAGAATAAAAAAAAATCTAATTAGAATTAGGAAGTATGACTAACCTGTACTATGAGTAAAGGAGTGGCAAGCATATCATCAGTACCAGGAATATCGTACAACAAATCTTCAAGAGGAAATGGAGGGTGAATCTCATCCCCGAAATCCTCAAGACTTATATCAGCGTCAGCCTCAATGAAAGGCACACCCTCACCCGTACAATCCACCACCAGTTTCCGGTTCGGCCCTTCTATGAGCCGCCCCGCAAACGGGTAGTAAAACACGAGGGCCTTCGCCAGAGCCTCTTTCACCACCTTCACCGGGTCCTTCCCGTCCATAGACGGGTTAGCCCGGTAAAACATTATGGCTGGCATCTGGAAACGAAGACCCTCTTGGTCATCAATGTCCGAGAGCAGTAACTGCTCTCGGGGTGTGGACTGAGCCGGACATACATTGTTCGGCTCAGCCCTGGTTACCTTTAGCACTAAGGGTACGGTTTCTTTTGTCATAAGGGCCATTTTTGTACGTAGGAAAGTTTAATTGTGATGATATTTGCTCTAAGTAGGTGTGGTGAGTATTATTTTGTAGATTGATTGTGATCTAAACAATTACGTTGCATGGCCCTTATATAGAGTGTGTGTATATATGTACGTGGTGTTGTTGGTGGGATGATTGGATGAAGTAGGTTGATAAAGCGTATAGGTAGGAAAGTATACTCAAATTTCATAAAATTACAATGATATGGATTAGATTATATTATACGAGCTGATTTGGATAAATTTGGTGGAGAAGCTGTAGTTGTTGTGGCGATTACATATGGAGTATGTATGATATGTTTGTCATCATTTTGGTGGGAACTATTTGACCTTGAATACATATGTACTTCCAATTTATTTATGTTACTTTAGTACGACCTCTCACGTACGTCTAAAGTTGTTTAATAATTATTGTATTAGATAGAAAATAAAGCTAAAGAAAACTTTTAAGGATTCCAAGTATGTAAGCAAAAACCATGCATCATTATGGATTGATCGAACATATACGAGTACATACTTAACCAATTGTTACACATATTACTTGAATAAAACAATACAATATAATGAATTAAAAGGAGCAACGCAGTAGGTAGTACTTCATTTAATTTGTTCGTTCATTCCACTGGCTTGCAAACTAAATTTGGCTTAAACTTCGTAGTCATTTCACATGTATATATATATATCCGAAATTCGAATTAAGGAGAATTGAAAATGTATCAGGTAGATATAAGGATAGACATATAAATATGATTTATATTATCTAAACGAAGAGCAGCGCAACTGCGCTTTTGAATTGTAAAAGTTGTTTGATTTAATACATTTTTAAGTATCCACTAATTACAAGCCAGGTCCTATTATATATCCTAGTTCCTTTCTTCCTCGCTTACTGTTTGAAAAAAAAATTACAATATCAAGTCATTTTCAAATAAAGTAGTCTACGTTACTTCATATGCTGGAAAGGCCATGCATCAAAGTATCAAACATAACCCTCCACATCATACACAAATTAAAGTTCTAACGTAACTCCTTTCTTACAAATAGAGATTTTGACATGTAGTACATTATGATTAGTAAATCTCAAAGAGTCTAGAGTACGTTTACAAAATATACACTGAGTTAGATTATGACACTTAGCTTGCAAACTAATAATTCTTTCAGATCAGACATATATACATGTTATTTTTGTCAAAACTCTCCGGTGAGGTTGGTGAGTTTGGGTTTTCCCCGAAAATAAAAGCGGATGACCTAAGTTTATTCCTTGGTTCATATCGGCCGTTCATTTTTTTTTGGGAAATTTTTCAATATACCCCTGAGATTTCCGAAATTTTCAGATATACCCCTCAGGTTTCCGAGCTATCCAGCGTACTCCTGAGGTTTGCAAAATGAGTTTTTTTTTTTTTTGGTATTTTTCACTAACGGACTCTAACACCAATAACCATTTTGATGAAATTTGACTTTTTTTTTAACAAATTGACTATAATAACATAATTTAAAAAAAAAAAAATCAATCTTCTCTCACCTCCCTCCCCAACCCCGCCACCCACCCCACGGAGCCGCCGCCTCACCACCGCACCCTGTGCCGACCACCACCTAGGCCACCGCCACCAGCACCACCATATGCGCCTCCCTCCCGCGACCACACTCCAGCCACCCATTGTGAAATCCTCCAACCCCAAAAGTATGGACATGTACATCATAGGAGCCCGACATCCTGGTAGTAATTCCTATATTTGGTTTTCCTTAGGATATTAGCATGATGGCCGACGTGTGACCGGCTTTTTACGAATGTGATTTTCGATAAGCGATTGATGGGCCTTAGTTTCTTAATTAGGAACTCTGATCACGCATTTGAGTTTCCGGGTAATGGGTGGCCGGAGTGTGGTCGCGGGAGGGAGGCGCATATGGTGGTGTTGGTGGCGGCGGCCCATGTGGTGGTCGGTGCATGGTGCGGTGGTGAGGCGGCGGGTCCGTGGGGTGGGTGGCGGGGTCGGGGAGGAGGTGAGAGAAGATAGATTTTTTTTAAATTATGTTATTATTAGTCAATTTGTTAAAAAAAAAGTCAAATTTCATCAAAATGGTTAATGGTGTTAGAGTCCGTTAGTGAAAAACACAAAAAAAAACCTATTTTGCAAACGTGTGGGGTACGCTGGATAGTTCGGAAACCTGAGGGGTATACCTGAAAATTTCGGGAATCTCGAAGGTATACTGGAAAATTTCCCTTTTTTTTCCCAATATTCAGGGGCAAATTTAGGGATAGTTTGGACTTTGGAGTGCATCGGCTACACCATAATCTTCGATAATATCCAAACATTATTGTCAAAAAAATTCCCAAAAAAATAGAAAAACTTATATAATATAAAAACGACTCTCCCATAATTAAGGGGCTAGACTCGGCCGGTGAAAGTTGGTGAGCATAGCCTACAATTTCATAAACCCACAAATCTAAATGCGTAACACTACGGATTATATGAAATTTGGTTTATGGAACTGGTTTGTCTCATATTGGGAAAGTAAGTACCCCTTTTGGCCAAGCTTCTAAAACTGTTTCTGGAGGTGAAGAGGAGAAACAAGGCCGAACAAGGGTAAAGAGAGAATTACTTCTGCCATTTGGAGAAGCCCAAAACAACTTTTGGAGTGCCCATAAGGAGAAACACCAAATTGGAGTTTCTACTTCTGCTTCCGCTTCTCCTTCTCAGTGGAACATCAGATATTTTTTCTCTCTCCTCCAACACAACCCATCTCTCTTGGTTCCCGGGGGAGATGGGAGAGGAGAGAGAAAAAGATTGGGTTGGGGAATGGGTTTGTGTTTTAATTTTTTTTTTCCCATCTCTTTTTGGAATGGGCCAAACAATTATTGATTCTCAGAAGTACTTCTAAAAATCGTTTTGCCAAACACTCAATACTTTCTCTAAAAACAGTTTATTCAAAACTACTTCTAGGAAGCACTTCTACAAAATTTGGAGTTTGGCCAAACACACCCTAAGACTCTTATGACAAGTTTATAATAAATTTATACCATCATACTACCAAGAAGGCCTTCACCTTTTAGAGCCTAAGTGATGAGGATTTACGGCCTAATAGCTGCAATCGCGTGCTGAGTGCTAGGGTTAGGCTCGGGTCAACATTCTATAACAGGGAGATCTTCGGCCTGTGTATGTAGCTGTTGGTATAAGGAGTGAATATCCATCTTATTAGGTTGTATTGTGACAGACGGTGGGTTGAGCTATTACAAAATGACCAAACCCACTCCCCCCTAGGTAATCCATTTTAACCTACCTAACCCATTCCTAAATGGTACAAATGTCTCACCTAATATCACTATTATCTATAGTTTTTATTGTGTCTGTTTTGATATAATATATACACTTTCGTAGTCTTTGTATGTAGTTTGGTCATATATCTTTTGGTAAACTACTTTTGGCCTTTAAAAAAATGAAAAATTAAAGTATCCTACACGTAGAAATGTTAAGCCAAGTGTTAACGATATCGATCGAGGTTCGCATACTAATTTAAGCACGCACTAGCTAGCTACGTGTGTCAATAATGCACACACGCATGGTTTAATTTGCAATTGTCAATGATCTCTCACCATACTTTTGACTTCAAAGTCATAATAATATACGATTGTGGGAAATTATTTGGAGTATATCCTCATTGTACTACTTTCATGATAATTGTATAGTACCACATAGTCCACAGACTAACTATTCTTTAATTGTTGGTTATGTACTAACAAATTGGCTCACAAAACTAGTAGTACACATTTTTCTGAATAGTAAGGGGGGATTAGGGTTTGATAATTACGCTTATATTTATGACTTCTTAATTCTTAGGTACGGTGACTAGACGTTAATGTGGGAATATTATGGAATTATTGATAGTTAAGAAACTTAATTAACGCACGTGTGCGAGATCATAATTAAATTACACAACAATGGATACTCACAAGTCACAAGTCCCACAATCCATGCATGCTACATACATACCTTAAAACATTACCATATCATGTAGAATCGATAAATCCAGTGTATCATACGTTTTGTTTTTCTTCTCGAATTACTTCTTCAAGAGTCATGGGTCATGGGTAACAAGTTTACAATACTAAACCCTATATGTGACATGTATTGATGTATATAATACGACTTCTAGCTAAGTCATAAAACAGCAATTAGCAGAGGATTGTCAGGATGTCACAAGTGAGGTTGGTGAGTGTAACCAAGATCAAGGGATTATTGACCGACCATTTGACCCAGAAATTAGAAACCCTACTTTCCCTACTTGGTAACCCATTTACCTAACCCATCTCTATTGGTCAAATACTCAAATGTCTCAACTAACACCACTTTATTGATGTTATGGATCGGATATAATACACTTAAACTTTTCTTAGTCTTTGTTTTATCTTTCGGTATAGTAACTTTAACTTCATTCCTTTTTGGGAAATATATATCTATCCTACATTTTTAATTTGTAAACGTGAGACTTTGAAGGACATTCAAAGTGGCCCGGTGGGTGTCCGTTAATGGGTTCGTATACATACTAAATCACTATTGTCTTTAAAGTGACGATGAAAAGATAAATAAATTGGACTGTTATCACGTCTACTTCCTTTCTAAATAGAGTAATTTTTATTCAAGATTTTGAGAGCCATTGAAGGTTGAGAAAGCCATTATATTGAAATTAGTAAAGTAAATTGTAAAGACTAAAGAGACTAATATGTAGAATCGACATTGTTACCAACTTGAGAGGAATCACTGAGATTGCAATTAGAGTACACTCACAAAAAAAAATTACGATATATACATCCTTCATATCATATATTCTTTGGATTAAATAATAGAGCCCTTCACACATAACATTTGATTAACCAGTTGAGTCGTAAACTATTTCTTTGATCCGATTAACAGAGGGAGTAGACAAATATGTTAGAGATAGTCTTCCCAAAGATTAGCTTTGAAATGTAAAAGTGTCCCGTATTGGAGAAGTAAAGTGAGTTTATTTGATGTGACGAAAGATTAATGTTTTAATTACAGATTATATTTTTGTTATTATTGTTAGGAAAATGCCTTGAATGACTTATACCATTTGGGTATGTCTGGGTGACCGAGGGGGGGGGGGGGGGGGGGGGAGCTCGGGACATGTTGAGCTACGGTGTACGGGTGTTGGGCGAGAATCGAGAACAAGGGAAAACATGGACTTTTGGCGGTCCGCGGTGGTGAAGCCGCGAACCGCGGCCTATTCTGTGAACGACGGATATAGAGATTCTTGGCGGCCCGCCAAGAGGGTGGCACAGCCCACGGTGGACTTGAGCGCGGGGCGCGGTTGTGGCTTATGCTGGTTGTTTTCTGATTTCGTGTTATTTGTTTCCTAATCCCGTTTCTTCGGCCCTTTACGTTTATTTGTATGTAGGAGACTATATTAACACCCTAGTCTCCTCATAGCCTCCCTAAGACACAATTGAGTGATTCTCTTGTAATTGTGAGTACCTAAAGTCATAGTTGCAGGTTTTCTCAAGGTGTGTCTTCTTTGTCAATTAGGTAGATTCAAGGGCATTTGTTTGGGTTCTTAGTTGATCGCAAGAACGTTGGGCTCTTAGATCTCGTTCGTATTTGGTGAGTTCTTTTCAAATTGAACTCACAACTTTGTATGCGGTGATATTCTCTATAGTGATTGTTTCTCCTCTGTTTGGTGGACGTAGCTGGCACATCGCTGGTATCTGGTGTCTTTTCTTTAGGTTCTTTTGTTTGTGTTATTGTTAATACCACGATTGTTGTTACATCTATTCACGCCCAATCACACTCAAACCGTTCATTGTTGGGACTGGGCGCCTTGGTTCCAACAATTGACATTAGAGCGGGTTAGATCCGCAAAAGCTTCCGCGTTTGTTTAGGCGTATTATTTGAATTAGGGTTTGCTGTGATTTTGTTTTTCTGGTGGAAAGATGTATGGCTTGAACATATTGAATGTTGACAAGTTCACTGGAGAGAATAACTTTGAGCTATGACAGTTGAAGATGAAAGCTTTGCTTCGACAACAAGGTGCTTGGTCAGTAATATCCAAGAACGATGGTGAGACATCGGGTGATAAAACTGCAGCGGAGGTGCTTTTGGAGGAGAAGGCTCATTCGTTGATCTTGTTATGTTTATCCGATGATGTGATCGGGGAAGTTGCTGATTTTGAAACTGCCAAAGGACTTTGGAATCAGTTGGAGAGTCTTTATATGAAGAAGTCTCTAACTAATAAGTTGTTGATGAAACAACATTTGTTCATGCAAGAAGGTACGCCCCTCAAAGAACATCTGGACCGACTTAATGCTATTTTACTGACTTTGAGTAATATACATGTTAAGATAGATAATGAGGATGCTGGCTTAATTTTGTTGGTTTCTCTACCTTCGTCGTATGAAAATTTTGTTGAGAATTTTGTGGTGGGTAGAACAACTGTGTCTCTAAATGAGGTGAGGTCACCGCTTCACACTAGGGAATTGCGTCAGAAACCTTTTGGCGAACTTCCAGGTGGTTATGGGAGTAGTTATGTAGCGGAATCTCATGGGTCTAAGAAAACTAGGCCAAAGAGTTCACGTGGTAAGGACATCTTTAGCTACTGTAAGGAGTCCGGGCATTGGAAGGATAAGTGTCCAAAGCTTATCAAGGATAGAGCTAGGGATGTTGCTCCTCAGGCCGCTATTGCACATGATGTAGGGATATGACTCGGAAGAAGACATTGCACTTGTTGTTGCTGTTGCTTCACATCCTGTTGATAGGTGGATATTGGACACAGGCTGTCCATATCATATGTGTCCTAATTTAGAGTGGTTCGATTCTTATGAGGAGTCTACAGGAGGTACCGTTGCCGTGGGTAATGGTGCTATATGTGAGATTGTTGGAATTGGTTCCGTTCGCGTTAGGGCTATTGACGGTGTGATTCGGGTTCTTCATGGAGTTAGACATATTCCGAAGCTAAAGAGAAATCTTGTGTCACTAGGAAAGTTAGTCAAAGAGGGCTATAGTTTCCAGGGTGATGGAGCTGTTTTGTGCGTTTGTGAGGGCTCGTCTGTAATTTGGAGAGGTGTCAAGGAAGGATCTATGTATGTCCTTCAAGGCACTACGCTGACTGCTGGTTCGTCTTGTGATTCACCGTCTGGTTCTTTGTCGACGAATTTGGGGCATGCACAACCTAGTCATTTGGGTGATACATCGACGACATTTGATGATTCTGAGTTGGTTAGTCCTAAGGTTGAGGATGAGGGTGTTGACAGTGAGGTGAAGTTAGATCCTAAGCTGGTCGAGCCTCAAGGTCAACCAAAGGCGGAACCGACACTTGACTCTGCGTCTCAGTGAGGCGGTTGGCACCCCAGGTGGGGCGTGTTTGGGCTTCGAGCGAAGCCGTTGGTTGGAGCTCTAGGTGGAGCTCGTTTGTGCCTCGTAAGGGGAGTAATGATTTCAGCAAGAGCAGCCGGACAAAATTTGGGACTCTAGCCAGTCTGTTGCATTTGGACTTCGAAGAGGTCGTATGGATTCCTTTGGAAGTCATTTGTCTTTGAGTTTGTTTTGGTTTTCGTGGAGCAATTTGGCTAGATTTAGTCTAATATTTGTACCTCTCACTCAGTGGGGTATGTAGTTTGGCTCTTTGGAATATTTGGTTTGGTCTTGAGTGTTTGGCTTGGTATAAGCAATTTGGTGTCTGCAGCACGTTCGTTTACTCAAGATGGACAATTTGTATTTGTTTGGCCATTTGTGTCTTTAATTAGACTATCGGGTACTTTGGTATGATCGACCGTTTGAGAGGAGAAACATGTTGGTATTTGGTAGCTTGTGCATATTTGGTTATATCGTTTGGTGTTGTGGCGTTTGATATTCCATTTAACTGGGTTTGTGACTATGGTGGCGTTCTACTATTTGGTGTTGTGGTGCGACGACATTGCAATACATTTGGTGTAATAGCCCGATCCACCGTCCGTCGCAACACAACCCAATAAGATGGGAAGTCACCCCTTAGGCCCGAATATCCTCTCGTGGGCTCTAAAAGGTGAAGACCTTGTTGGTAGTAAGATGGTAAAAATCTATTATAAACTGATCATATGAGCTTTAGTTTCCCAATGTGGGACAAACCAACTCCACAATCCACTTTCCATATTCCGTAGTGTTACAAACTCCCCCACTTAGAGAACGTGACGTCCCCGTCGCGCCTCGGCCATTCCATACTAACATCAACACATGTCCTAGATCTCCCCCGTTAGGCGGGTGGTCTGGGCCTAACCCCAGCACCCAGCATGCGGTCGCAGGGTTGCTCTGATACCATCCTCTTGTTGGTAGTAAGATGGTAGGAATCTATTATAAACTGATCATATGAGCTTTAGTTTCCCAATGTGGGACAAACCAACTCCATAATCCACTTTCCATATTCCGTAGTGTTACATTTGGTATCTTAGGGTACGTTCGGGTAGATGCTACATTGTTCAAGTTGGTGATTGAGGTACGTTTGGCCACATTTGGTGCACTTGGTACGTTTGTATTTGCTTTTGGTTTTGGGTGTAAGAGTGTTCAAGTCAAGGTGGAGATTTTTAGGAAAATTCCTTGAACGACTCATACCATTTGGGTATGTCGTAGTGGGTGACCGAGAGGGGGAGGGGAGCTCGGGACATGTTGAGCTACTGTGTATGGGTGTTGGGCGAGAATCGAGAACAAGGGAAAACATGGACTTTTGGCAGTCCGCGGTGGTGAAGCTGCGAACCGCGGCCGGTTTTGTGAACGACGGATACAGAGATTCTTGGCGGCCCGCCAAGAGGGTGGCACAGCCCGCGGTGGACTTGAACACGGGGCGCGGTTGGCGGCTTATATCGATTGTTTTCTGTTTCCGCGTTATTTGTTTCATAATCCCGTTTCTTCGGCCCTTTAGGTTTATTTGTATGTAGGAGACTATATTAACACCCTAGTCTCCTCATAGCCTCCCTAAGACACAATTGAGTGATTCTCTTATAATTGTGAGTATCTAGAGTCAGGGATGCGGGTTTTCTCAAGGTGTGTCTTCTTTGTCATTGGGTAGATTCAAGGGCATTTGTTTGGGTTCTTAGTTGATCGCAAGAACGTTGGGCTCTTAGATCTCGTTCGTATTTGGTGAGTTCTTTTCCGATTGAACTCACAACTTTGTATGCGGTGGATATTCTCTATAGTAATTGTTTCTCCTCTATTTGGTGGACGCAGCTGGCACATCGCTGGTATTTGGTGTCTTTTCTTTACGTTCTATTGTTTGTGTTATTTTTAATACCACGATTGTTGTTACATCTATTTACGCCCAATCACACTCAAACCGTTCGTTGTTGGGACTGGGCGCCTCTGTTCCAACAATTATGATTTGATCAGGTTCACGAATTTCTCACCCTTACCTCTAAGTTAAAATATTTGATCAAGGTTGAAATGCCTATAACGTTACTGGTTGGAGGAATTATTGCAAAACTTCTTCTATTATTCAACGAACAATATAGGAAGAATGATGTTGTTGTGTGGAGGATAATAAGTTTAGTGAAGCATGAAGACTGAAGACAGTACTGCATGCCGTTCTACATTCTGTTCCTGCTAGCTACTGCTTTACTTGCTTCAAGTGCAACTCGATCGAAGCTGTGCCGAGAAGTTAGTTACTTGCTGAGTCATCCATGACTTAGCATTCCGACAGGCTGTAACCGCTTGCACAACCATCGAGAGAGGCGGTTATAACTGATTTGTAAATACTTGTGAATAACACAATTGTATAGCTTAGCTGAACTTGTGTATATATAGATGAACAAATGTAAATTCATTTTAATTATCAATATACAAACCCATTTTTATTTTGTCTTGTGTTTTTCTCTCAACAGAATGATCAACATTTATCATTTTATCATGTTGCATACTTCTGAAGAATTCACTTTCGAACATATTCAAAAACACTTACACATTGAGTAGGAAACTCGCAATCGTGAGAAGTGTTTGGTTGAGGGATCAAGTTCTAAAATGAATTATGTTGATGACAAATTTGGAAAGAACAAGAGAGGCAAGAAGAGAAAGAACCAGAACGAGTCATCCAATCATTCAAACAAGAAGAAGCAGACCAAAGATGTGTCGGAATTAACTACTGAGAAATGCTTGGGAAGATGAAGTTTCAGGATCTCACATGCAGAAATTGTTTAACATGTTGAAAAAGTTTAAACATGCCTTGACTAATCTAAAAAAGTTTAAACATGGCTGAAAGCATAGCGGTAACTAGACATGAGCTACAGTTATATCAAAAAGAAGTCCAGAATGATGCAACTCCTGATAGATTTCAAAAGGTGAAAGATTTGAAGCCGAGATATCAGACATTGAAACAAGCAGATATCGGTATGTTGTGTCAAAGGGCTAAAATTCAACATATAAAAGAGTCACACTATAGTACCAAATACGTCTACGCTAGAATAGCAACAAGGAAGCATCAAAGTCTCATTGGGAAAATAGCAGATCAGACATGCAAGGTAAGGTGCGTGTTTACTGATCACAGAAGAATAGCACAAGCATTCATTGACTACTGCACTCACCTAATAGGAACTAATCATGAAGTGAAGAATTAGATCCCAAACTATTTGAGGATGGTACTAAGCCGCAAGGGGATATGACTGATAATCTGAGTCTACCTGTTTCTGAAGAAGAAATTAAGAAAGCTCTTTTGGGATTGATTCAAATAAAAGTCCTGGCCATGATAGCTTCTCTGCAGGGTTCTTTAAGGACAATTGGTCTTTAATAAAGAAGGTTTTTAGTATTTCAATTAGAGAGTTTTTGATACTAATAGAATGCAGAGGCAAGCTGGTCTGGTTACGCAAAAGATCAAAAAATAGGCATTGGAAAGCAAAATGGGGAAGGGCAAGCCTAAATGCCACAATCTACCGGATGAAGAACACACCTATCTGGTTAACTAGATTACTACCCGGGTTACGCACAAAATATCTTACAAAAATCAATGTTCTTATAGTTCCTCGATGAATAAAATTAAATTTCTTACAAAAAAAAAAAAAAATGTTCTTATAGTTCCTATATAACTAAGGTTTCTACTTCAACCTAACCCTATCTATATATATACAAACTACAAAGTAATAGAAATGATAAAATTTAATTGAATGTACACAATATAATTCGGAAACAAAACTATAATAAAAATTGCAGAAAGGGTAGGTAAACTAGTCCCAGCCGGATTCCATCCAGCTAGGCAGTCAAAGTTAAACAAGGTTAGCCACAAAATAATAGTTAAACTATATTTTAAGGACTATCAATTAGGCCAAACAGGCTCTTATTAGCATATCAACCAATTACACATATGCTAATTTTGGTGATCCTAAAAGTAGTCAATACATGCATGCATGTCAAACATATGTAACATTATTGTACCTTTAGCTTCCTCCCATCTTCTAAAGTGTGTTAATTTTTCTATTTTTGTATGACGTAAAAGATTGCAAGTCAATACTTTGATTATATTTAAAGAAAAAAAAACATGGATGGTACAATGTTTCAATACATAGACAATAGAAAAATTAGGCAAACGTGCTTGAACCTGTAAGCTCCGGGTTAAATTATTGTAACACTTCAACCACTAAGCCAATTATTTTTGTTGATACTTTTATTAACTTAATTATATATAAAGCCATTGATGTCGTGGTTATAACATATAAATATATGTACATAAAAATCAAAATTATTTAGGGGTGATTGATATAAATCGCGGTATATGATATCTTTTATAATCGTGGTGAGAATAAATATTAAAACAACAATTAAGTGGGGAGGGAAATTAGAGAATTAGTATTATGTGGTTCAGAAAAGATTGAAGACGTCGATGACTAATATTATAAAATCTCCATTTTTACTAATCTAATATATATATATCTAAAAGCGAATAATTTGGAGCGCATTGAGGGTGTCAAGAGGTCAAGAAATGCAGGAGAGAGTCCAACATTTGCTAAACTCTGGCTTAAAGTATAAAAGATAATTCACATAAAACATTAAAAAATGCACACACAGAGTCCAATATTTGTAAAACTTTTATGTAGTAAAGTTATTAAGATAAATATGATGTAAACTGTTATAACTCGAGCTACGTATATCAGAATATTATAATACACATATCATAAAGTTCGTGTCGAAATGTATGTCAGTATAAGACTCATTTACACATACTTTTGAAAAACTACACATGAATTTGATTGAGATATATCGATCCACAGCCTAAAAATGGAGAATCATCTAAACATGTATAAGTGATGGGGGGAGATAAGGAGACATCATAAGTAAATACATTCGATCAGTAATTATCACAATTCTTTAGTTTGAGATAAACTAATAAATAGACAGAAGGATTATAAAAAGCATTGAGAGTGTACACATTTGTTCCATTACCCTAATCATTAAACCGTTATTCAAAAAGAAGGAAATGATTATTAAGTACGATATAACATATTAACCGTGCAACGCACGGGGTAATAATTTAACACACATGGAGGATGTCGAGAGGTCAAGAAATGCAGAGAGTGAGTTCAAGATATGTTAAACTCTCGTCCAAAGTATTAAAGTAATACACATAAAACATTAAAAAAAAAAACCACACACACAGTCCAATATTTGTCAAATTCTTATGCGATAAAGTTATCAACATGAAACATGATATAAACTGTTGTAACTTGGGCTACGTATATCAGAATATTACGATACATGTATCATAATTAAGTTCGTGTCGAAATGTATTTCAATATAAGATACATTCACACATACTTTTGAAAAGTTAAGTATATCCTGTTGAGATATGTCGACAAGTTTAAGACATCAATTTACACGTACTTTGAAAAAATGTTAAAAAAAAGTGTTATTTAAAGATAAAGTAATACTCGCGTAAGTGATTAGTAAGATTAGAAGACATTTTAACAAACCAACATTTAATCAGTTATCATAATATATTTATTTTGAAATTAACTACTCCGTATTTAATAAAAAAGAATATGAAAAAGTGTCCCGTGCGAAGTACGGGCTTTCCATCTAGTCTAATATCTAATATCTAATATATAATCTTGAACCCACTCAATTCCCACGCTGACAGGTTATATATAATAATATTATCATATTGTAAATAATGTTTAGCCAAAATAGGATATGGTAAGTATATGGTAATATTATTCTAATAAAATAATATTATTACTTGATTTATGGAAAATAGTTACTAGTAAGTAATATAGTAATTACTTGATTTATGACAATTTGATCAAATATCCCACGGGTGTTTCAAAATGGGACTTTGGCTTTTGAAATGTGACTTTTCCTCTAATTAAATTATAAATATCACACGGTTGTTCGAAATGAGATTTTAGGTTTTTAAAGGTGAATTTACATCAAATTACATGATAAATATTTAGAAGTGTTCGAAATATGATTTAGGTTTTTAAAGGTAAGTTTCCATCTAACTACATTACAAATCACACGGGTGTTTGAAATTAGATTTTAGGTTTTTTAGGTAAAAAATTCGTTTACATAATTTTAAAATTTAAACATAAGTAACCGAGCCATACATCAAACTAGTTTACTTATAAAATCAAACATGCTAATCAACGAAAATCGAGCAAAGCACCGTGTAAAAACTAGTCATGCATATCAAATTGTCAACACTTGAAAAGAAAAACAGGTCCAAATTAAGTAGAAAACTAATGCATTTAATCAGCATATATAGTAAGATTACTAGCTATTGTCAAACGTCACAAGTGACTAAGTGAGGTTGGTGATTGTTAAAAAAACGAAGATATCATTTGACCCACAATTTGAAACCCTAATTTCCCTACTTGGTAATCCAATTACCTAACCCATCTATAAACGGGTCAAACGTTTCACCTAACATCATTATGTAGTCTATGGTTCGGATATACGGAGGATTAATATCAATCAATCAATCAATCAATCAATATCATCAATCAATATCAATATCAATACATATTAATAAAGGAGACTTTTTTTTAGAGCCTACGTTAAAAGTTAATTTTCGCGGAGACACCAGAAAATTCGATTTTATTTTCTTGCAACGTGAGAGAGTCTAATTTTTGGAAAATTGTGGAAGTTTAAGAGATGTTCAAATTGGAAGATTTTAAAAGATTAGGAGATGTCCAATTTAGAAATTTGCATAACATTAGGAGATGTTTAGAGAGAATACTTTCCATAATGTTTGTTATTATTCCTAATCCAAACAGAATTCAATAAACACGCCTAGAGTGTATATAGACCCCATGTGCCATCATGGCCTTCTAAGTTCTAACGTAGGAAATTGCATGCACTTTATTTTTTTTCTTTAATTGTTATATTTTTTTTCAATCTTGTGTGTATTGTACACTTGATGATCAACTTATGTAATTCTATATCAATTAAGGTTATTATTGTACTTAGTTAAATTTCACATTATTAATCTCTTATTTCTTTGATTCTTATGGTGTAAGTACACGATTCTCGGTGTAATAATAAGCCATCAAATTTGACAATGGTACAAACTTACTTTCCACTACTACGTTGATAAACAATTTGGATTGTAATATTGGGTGTTCAATCCAAAAGGTATGCGCTTCTAATTGGTTGAATATGTTTTCCAATTTATTTTTATTTTAAAGTTTTTAATTTGCTTAGCTAGGACACAATAGTATGCTGATACTATGATTAGTTAGGAAAATGCTTTATTATTGTACTTGAATTTTACATGAATTTTCATATGATCGATTAGTAGTAGGAATGTATAGTAGTAGGAATAGGAGTTGTAGGAGTAGGAGTAGGTGTATGAGTATGTAATAGAAGTAGGAGTAGGAGTAATTTTTTAATTTTTAGTGGAATTAGTAGTAGGAGTTGGATCGAAGTAGGAGTTGTAGTAGGAGGGGTTTGTAGTCTGTAGGAGTAAGAGGAGTAATATTTTGATTAGTAGTAGTATGTACGTAGTACGTATTAGTAGTCATCCCGTTGTCGTTCCAAGAAAGACATTTGTACTGCATTGAAAAATTGGAGAATTGTAATAGTAGTAGCAGCAATAGTAGTAGTTTATTTGGATCAAAATTGTATGCATGAGCGATTCGTCAAATAATAGATTTTGAATTCTTATCTGAATTCTTAACACCTAACATGTTAAAGTATAGACATTTACTTACCTTAAGTGACAAGTGACACCTAATCTGAATTCTTATCTTAACTTTTGGAAAATTGTACAAGCTCACGATATATTAAAATTTGAAAATTGTAGAAGAGTAGGAGATGTTAAAATTGGAAAATTGCATAACGTTAGGACTTAAGGAGTTGTTGGATCCTAAAGATTATGTTTTTTTTTTTTTTGGTACAAATCCTAAAGATTATGTAAAAGCTCTATTTACCATTATATACTAATCCCATTGAAAATAGGTTAATCCAAAAGTTACATGATATATGATAGACCCTTTTCACAATCCTATCCAGAAGTGTATGTACTCTTCCGATCCTATTTAATCTTCTCGCTCGCTTTTGCGCATTTCTCAAGGTAAAATGATAATAATTCTTGTTTTTTTTTTGAGAGGAAAAATGATAATAATTTTTAGTGACTCATTTAACGAATATATTTAAAATTTAAATAATATAGATTACCTATCTAATATTACTCAATTTAGGATAAACCACGAGCAACGGTAATTAATAAGATACACATTTAGTAAGATACTAAGATAACAAAACAAGAATGATTCAACTGTTTCGATATGAGGATCAATTGTTTAGAGTTTATGAGAAAGTCCCATATTATTCTTTTATGAATAGAACAATAGGCTAAAAGAGATGAGTAGTTGGAGTTGTACAAGCAGGTTGTGTAGTCGTACGGGCAGAAGTAGGATGGGAGTAATTTTCTAATATGTAGCAGGATGGAGTAGTAGTGAGTAGGAGTAGTAATTAATAATAATAACGTACGAGTAGGAGTTGTACTGTATTTTTAGTAGCTAGGAGCAAGAGTACATAGGAGTAGAAGTACAATAGGATTATTATTATTATTATTATTATTATTATTATTATTATTATTATTATTATTATTATTATTCGTAGTAGTAGTAGTAAGAGTTGTAGCAGAGTAGTAGGAGTAGAATTACAATAGGAGTATAATTATTATTATTGGTATTAGTAGTAGTAATAGTAGTAAGTGTTGTCGCAGAGTAAGAGTAGGAGTACTGTAGGAGTAGGAGTATAAGTAATAGGAGTATTTTTTTTTTTTTGAAAAGAAACACTCAATCTATATCAAACCGTAAACGCGGCTACAAAATCTGTAGCCGCAGTATCAAGTACAGACTCCGGTTCACTATCGACCCAAACACGAGCCGAATACTCTATAGGACATATATGTGCAGCCTCGTAGGCTGCTTTATTACCACTACGACGAATATGGCTAAAATTACACGAATTAAACCTACTTGATAATCTAAAGACATCCAAAACTGCAAGACCAAAATAACTCGACGCAAAACTCCTATTTCTAAGGGCGTTTATTACACGCAAAGAATCTGACTCGATAACAATATAAAAAGAGAGAAAAAGAAGGCATTTCTACAGCATTATAGAATTGGATTGTATTAGTGGTAGTAAAAGTAGGAATAGGATTTGATAGTAAAACAACAACAAATATTAATCTCCTACATTGAATAAATTAAACTCTCAAAAACAAAAGTCTATAAGGTGTACTCAAATAACCTCTTAGTTACGACTACGAGGATACAAAAGCTTTTAGGAGGCATATTTGACAAAAAATTTGATCAACGTTGACAAACATAATTTAAAAGTTTTTCAGACTTTATATTTTTTTTTTTTTTTTGTCAATTGGAGCTGAAAAACGGAGAATAACAATTTTAACAGGTAGACCGTAAATGAGCCGAATAAGATTCCGTTATATATACTAATCCCATTGAAAATAGGTTAATTCAAAAGCTGCATGATATATGGTAGACCGCTTTCATAATTTTATAAAGTTAAACCCCATCAAAAAGTATATATACTCCTCCGCTCCTATTTAAACGTCTCACTCCCTTATGCGCATTTCTTAAGGAAAAATAATAAATAATTTTTAGTGACTCATTTAACAAATATATTTAAAAGTTAATTAAAAGGATTTTTCTAACGTGCGCCCCTAAACCTGAAGTTAAAATAGTATAGATTATCTATTATAAACTTACTCAATTTAGGATAAACCACGAGCTACCGTAATTAATAAGATACACATTTAGTAAGATACTAAGCAAGTTTCTTAAACTTGAACTTACATAAAATGCTTACTTACACTTCATTAACGTGATATTATATGATTGAACACTCATATTTGGTTCCTTGAATTCCTAAAAACAATTTTTTTTTTAGGGAAATCCTAAAAACTAATTAAGTTTTCTATTTGAGGACAACTCTATATCGATCTATGTGATCCCTCCATTAGTTTTTCAAAAAAAAAATCAATTTTTATTTTTTTTGCGAATTTTGACTATATAAGAAAGTAAAACTTTAAGTTAGAGCTGGCAAAAATCAACCCGACCCGCCAACTCGACCTGAAAATGACCCGTTTAATGTAGGTTTAGATCAATGGCTCCTAACCCGTTTAACTAAATGGGTTGACCTACCCAACCTGTTTAGATAAATGGGTTGGGTTGGGTTTAGGTTCTGACTTTCAACCTGAAAATAACCCGATCTGACCCGCTTACATAAACAGGCCAAAAATGGGTCAGCAACCCGGGTTGACCCATTTATACGAGAAAAAAAAATGAAAAATACAAAGAAAATTCACCTAAACGGGTCAAAAATGGGTCAATTCAGGTTGTTTAATGGGTTGGCAGGTTGGGTTGACCCATTTGACCCGTTTAGAACCTATTTAAATGGGTTGGCAGGGGTCGGGTTACCTGTGATAAGGCAGGTCGGGTTCAGGTTGCAACTTCTTGACCCATTTAATAAACGGGTTGGGTTCAGGTCATAGAATATCCAACCCGTTTATATGTCGACCTGGGTCGGGTTGACCCAACCTGACCTATTTGCCAGGTCTACTTTAAGTGCATAGTTTATCATTTAATTAACATCACATCATTCAAATAAACCTGCATAACAATTGGACAGTGAAAATAGGCTAATCCAAAACTTAGACAATAATTGATAATTTTTACTCAATTACAAAAGTTAAACCTAATTAAATGCATAATCTAGCATTAAAATAACTTTACATAATTCAAAATAACACGCATAAAATTTGGGTAGAGGCCAATTTAAAAGCTAAACAATAGTAGATCATTTCCACTCTATTAATAAATTAAACCTTAAGTGCATTGTTTATCATTAAATTAACATTACGTATTCCCGTCAAAGTAGACCATACGAATATTTCTTTTTTTTTTAAATTTATTTTCTCTCTTCTTTAAATAGTTTTCGTCTTTAATTGTACATTATCATAATAAGCTTTTAATAGTACATATCTTTTTTAAGATAATCTTGATTGCTAAAATTAGGTTTTCTATTTGACTGTTTTAGGTTTCAAATTATTATGGAGATACAAAATAGTACGACAATAAACAGTCATACCAAGAGAACTATTAGTTTCTCAAATGCTTAGTTATTAGAAGTTGATTGTCCAAACAATGTTTTCTTATTGAGTCTTACATGCTTACTTAACTATGAATTGTGATCGTGGTTGTGAAAATTAAAGGTAAAGTGAATTTTCTATACCATTAGTTGTAATTGAACATTAAAAATATGTTTTAATAAAATATAGTTATTAGTCTACCAATATTTGTTTTCACTTAAGAAAAATAATAAGATATCAATTTCACCTTAAAAAGAATATATTTTATTATTTTTAAGTTTAAACACATAGTCCGGGCAATGCCCGGGCATTTCAACTAGTATATATATATAAACGAAGCTTTTTTCGTGAGCATTGAACGCGTCTAGATCATTTCTAATTTTCTTAGAGCTTCTGGTGAATAAGGAATTAATTGAAGTTATGGAATTGTTGTTCTACCTTAAGTGAGTTTATGGTAATCATGTATAAAACATGTATAAAATTCATATATTTTACTTATGGAAATGTAGTATACCATATGTAGGTTTATGGTAATTTTGAAAAGATCCATCAATATAAATATAAAAGTTTCCTTTTGAAGTTATGGTAAGATAGTGGGTCAAACCTACATTTTAATATAAGAGAAAAGTATATGACATTTTCTACATTTTGATAAAATATAAGAACCAAATGTTTTTTTTAAATGTGTCTACAGTTTTTTGAAATTTTAATACAGTTTCTGGTGAATAAAAAGTTTATTTATAAGTTCATTTAGCGTAAAAGTCGCTTCCAACATGGATAGTCAAAAACAACAAACAAAACAGAAAATTATAAAAAAAAAAGAATTTGAAGTAGTATATGGCAATTAATCACGACACGATAAGATAATACAAAATAATTTTTAACTTATTCATGTGAACTCCCCGATAGTAATAACTACGAGTAAAGATAATTATTGTGTACTCGCTTTAAATTATGTGATATTCTATAAGTTTATTCTTTTTCTGGTAATCTATGTTTTAGTTTATATATAAAAGATTGACCATAAACTACGAATAAATGTAGTGTTTATATTTTTGAATGAATCTGGTTTATTTTTGCATTTAACTATAAGCTTTTGATACGTCTAGGGACATTGAAATTGTATTTCATTTTCAGATGAAGAAAAATTTGATTGTTTTATAAAAAATTCATTTATAAGTTATGGAAGATAATATTTCTAAGCAAGTATATTGTAGTCATGAAATGGTAAGATAATACAAAGAATTTTCTTATGGATAATGGAAAGATTAAATTAT
This sequence comes from Spergularia bocconei, assembly GCA_963457585.1. Lineage (NCBI taxonomy): Eukaryota > Viridiplantae > Streptophyta > Magnoliopsida > Caryophyllales > Caryophyllaceae > Spergularia > Spergularia bocconei. The sequence goes on from OY734959.1 coordinate 13,495,846, forward strand.
AATCCAAATTTAAGTTTATTGTAAGACGATGTCAATTTGCAAGCTATGGCATTGACTGTTGATTTCGCAAAAAAGTATCAGATTTGCATAATTAAAGTTATACTCATTTAGTGAGCTATCTGCTTTGATAATATTAGGTGGGTAGCAATTCAACTTATTCAAGTGCATTTCCAAATACTAATAATTACGAGTATAAGTCACTAGGGTTCTCTAAGTATGCGCTATTCTTTAAGTCTTTTTTTTCTAATCATAAAAAAAGGATACTCCCTCCTTTTAGAAATGTATGACCGTTTTAGTTTATTTAGCCGAGGCATTGAATGTTGAACACCTCATAGGTCAATTGATCTAAATTAATTAAAGAAAAAGCTTAATTTAGGTGATATGATCTGATTTGGTATATATATATGTCGAAAAATTAAGTTGAATTGTATCATACACGGTCATTCCCGTATTCGATGTACTTATTTCTAAGAGAGCAATCAAATATTTTTACATAATGTGTAGATCTCTTTGCTCTAAAACATTTACTATCAAACGAAAATTATTTGGTCAGCTACCTGAATGCAATCTTGAGTTTAGAAAAATTTAATACACAGTCCTAGAAAATACAATATTCGATGAATATCTAAACCCTTTATATAGGATCTATTACTTGCATTTTATTTAACGCGTGTGAACCTTTATTTTAAGCATTATTTCCAATTAGTGATCATGCATGAAATTAATGTATCGAAACCATGTCTAAACTCTTCTTATGACCTAGGTTAGTTTCTTAGAAAAATAATCATTCTATGTTAAGTTTAAACAATATTTATCTATTATTTGTAATAGTTTATGTTTAGGAAAATGTTGAGAGGGGGGGAGGACAACAAAAACAAAGAAGAAACGTTAAGGTAGTCAATACTAGAAAAATGGAAGCAAAAAAAATGCATCAGTATTAGGATTAAAAAAACGTACGGTTAAATGTAGTGCTACTCTATAAGAAAAATACAATTATAAATATGATTTTGCTGAAAATAAAATTCGCTATTTATTTGTCCCCTTTTTATAAGCTATCTGCATTCGCATGTTTGTGTACATGATACTCCACAAAATTTAATTTTAGTGAACATAATACTCATTTGCTAAATTCTTTTAAGAAATGTTTGCATTAAGTGTCAAACTATGAAGATAATATCGATTATTACAACAATGGAACATTTATATAAGACATACTGGACACATGGTCCACAAAAAATGAAACCTTAAAAGTTATCAACAAACTTGAAAACAAAATTAATTCTTTTAAAGATACCACGTGAATGTTCATAAATAATAATTCTTTTAAAAGGATAAATAATAAAATTGAAGGTAGTATTTTTAAAGAAACGTTTAGTGTTATAGTTACAACGTCTTACTCTCGTGATATGAATATGGTAAAAAGAATAAGTTGAATTAAAAAAAGTCTTACTAACATACATCAAGTGTTATAAGGTTAGAAACCGGTATACAATATAAGGAACAAATTCGAAACTGAAACTTATGATATTTGGTAGCTTTATCTTAATCACTATAACACAACATCTATCAATTTGTTATTATATCTTGCATAATTTGACTTCAGTTTTTTTTAGTATTGACATCTGTATACTTTTGTCATGAGATATAAACACATAAGGCGATAAATGTAGGTTAAAGTAAGTAATGAAAGTAAATGGTTTTATGAAAAAGGTTAATTAATTAGCTACAACATTAATGTCATGTAAGTATATAGTATGAGAACTTTGAAAAATGAATTAATCAGTAGTTCTAGATGAATGGAAACTTTAATTCGTTATTACCTTAAAAAAACTTTATTTAACTACAATAATTATAATGATTTGGGTAATAAAAAATACTTATATAATATTAAATATTGTTAATGTCACCGTGCAACGCACGGGATTCAAACTAGTTAATATATACACGTAGCTTTTATAGTCTTTCTTCTATCTTTTGGTAACTTTATTCCTTTCTTGGAAAGAATAAATTTGTATAGTAAAACGCACTACGTGTTCGAAGCACAGCTAATACCTTACTCCGTATATAATTAGTTAGACAATGTACGTACGTACAATTCAATAATTTTGTATGAACAGAAACACAATATAAATATATTGATATATTAATTGAATATAATAAAGTACAATAAGTCGGTTGATAGCCGCGAAACAATGTGCGGATCTCCACACCCTTGGCTATAGAAAAACCAATACGAGTGAAAGCCTGCGTACTAGTGTCCTGCGTCCTGGAGTACCGCTGAATGCGTTGAATTTAGAGAAGAGCAAAAACTCAGTCGGACCGAAAACCAGTTTGGGCCGAGTTGAATTCGGTCCGGCCCTCACTACAGGTTTTTTGGGCAAATTTGGTTCAGTCCACTCGGTCCAAAAGACTGGACCGAGAGGGATTCGGTCCGGTCCTCGATCCACACTTTTCAGAGTTTCGGTCCTCGGTCCGGTCTGGTCCTGGACCGATACTCAGCCCTATTTGAAGCAGAGCAACGACACATGACTCCAATTTTCCTAATGAGGAGAAAGGGAGGAAGTCATAACCCAAAGAAGCGCACATGCATCATACTTAGTACGGTTACGATGAGCGCATCATGCACAACCCCGCCTGGCTCAAAGCCGACTGTTTCAAAGAAAAAAGTGAACATAAACACAATAATTATTACAAGATTGCAAATAAGAATGAGATGTTTTAAGTGGACGTATACAAGATCGATCAACATTGTTGTAAGATACTAGATAGAGTTAATTGTGGTATATGGATCCTCTAAAATTGTTCTAAAGTAAAATCGGTAAGGTTTACCAGCAAATTCAGAAGAATATTATTCTCGAGTGCAATGATCGTACACTCACAAAAAACAGGCCCGTTCCTGACTTTTTGAGGGCCCTAGGGCGAAGTTAAAATAATGGGCCCCTATATGCTTGTATATATCGGGAAAAAAAATCGAATTTACAATTAATTTTCTAGGCATTTGTTCTAGTAGTTTAATCTCGTTCAAGTAAATGTAGATATCAAATATAAATGGGGTTCAAATCACGTCAAAAATCAATTTACCAAGTAGGAAAACCATCAACAGTAGATGTATGTAAAAGTGATAATTGTATGATGATGCAAAAGAATAAATAAAGCAAGAAAATTAAAGTTGCAAAAATAATGACCAAGGTAAAAAACGATATATTAGTTTAGACATATTTAATTTATAAAGAAGTAAAACATAAAAGAATAAAATAAGTGAAACTTGGTTAAAAATTAAATCATAAGTAGACAAGTCGATAAAATGGGACACTTTTATGTGGTAAAAGGTTTGAACCCTAGACGTCCAATGTAGAACTAATATCACACAACCACTACTCTACTATTTTCTGTGGTGACCCTGTAGTTTCCGACTTTTTCTGTGGTGACCCCGTAATTTCCGACCTTTCCATGGTGACCCTGAGGTTTGTATTTTCGCGAAATCCGTAACTGTTGGGCTAACGCCGTTTTTGACCGTTTGTCTCCATCTTCTTCTGTTCCCCTTCCACTCAAATTACAATTCTAAAATTATAAAAAGAAACTCTCTTTCTCTTTTCTCTCTCCTCCCCTTCACCCACCTCCACTTTGCCAACCACCCATTCCCCGCCGATGCCCCCACCCCCGCTATCTAACGTCGTGCCTTTACCACCATTCCGGTCAGCTTTGACCCGTCATCCCTTTCTCACCGCCCCCCGCAACTTCCTATTCCTCTTTCTCCTTCATTTCCCCTATCTCTTCTCCCCCTCTCACTCTTCATGTCCATTTTCTCTCTCCCCTCTTCCATGAAACCACCATGACAATCTATTTTACCATCGACTAGGGATGCTTCTCCTTAATTGTGTGAAGGAGTAAAGGAGAGCTTCGATTTGAAAGGTGAAAGAAGGAGAAGAGATGATAGAAAGTGAAAGGAGATGAGGGAGATGAGAGGTTACCGCGGTGGGGGAAAGAGTTGGCCAGTCAACACCGGTCGGAATAGTGGTGTTATCGGCGGGGGTGGAGGGGCGGTGGGGAAGGGGTGGTGAGCAAGGTGGAGGATAGGTGGGGAAGGGGTGGTGAGCAAGGTGGAAGGTAGGTAAGGGGGAGGAGAGAGAAAATGAGGTTCTTATTTAATTATCTTTTTGTTTATAAAGATAATATATGATTAGCTGGGGGTGTTTAGTATTACAATTAGAGTGGAAGGGGAATGGAAGGAAACGGAGGCAAGCGTTTCAAAACGGCGCTACCCCAATAGTTACGAATTTCGCGAAAATACAAACCTCAGGGTCACCATGGAAAGGTCGGAAACTACGGGGTCACCACAGAAAAAGTCGGAAACTACAGGGTTACCACAGAAAATATCCCCTATTTTAATTATAACATAATCCTGCCAAGTGACTCAATAAATTGGGCCCTCTCCGAGGATGGGCCCAAGGCGGCCGCCCCTGCTCGCCACCCCTCCGGCACGGCCCTGACAAAAAACATATAAGAAAAAAGAAACTAAACAAGCCTCTATGTATCATTTTGAGTAAACTCTACAATAATATATTTCTCTGTCCCAGTTCAAATGTCTCGTGGCTCATTTGTAGTGAAATAAGAAAAATTAGAATAATGTAAAATAGTGGTAGTGGAAGAAAATTAGGAGAAAATAGAAGAAAATGTGGTAAAAACAATAAGCAGGTTTCGCTTTTTTTTTTTTAATATTTTAATCCTATCCATTGATCTATCTAATCTAAGGGTTAGATAGTGTTCTCATGGTTCTTATTTAATGAGGTGTTCTTATATGAACCAAACCCTATATACTAGACTCCTGTCTTTTTGTATTTTTAAGTTTCATTGTCAATCCTCACGTTAGATGGACTGCAACAACTCTGTATTGGTTGCTCATCTTGTCATTGTGTGTGTTTTTGACATTATATATGCATGTTATTAGAACTTATATTGATTGGTGTTCTAAGTTTCATAATTGCAGTGTTGAATTGGCTTAACGATAAAAAAAATATTATTGCAAATCCGAGAGATTACACAATTTTGACACTTGTAATTTATATCCTTGATCGTGTACAAAAAGTTACTGAAAGAAATATAAGCCTATAAAAAAATGCAAAAAGGGTAGGTGTAGGTGTACTAGTCCCAGATTCTATCCAACTTTCATAGTTAAAACTTTAGCAAGGTTAGCCTAAAACCATAATTTATGGACTAAGATACCGACGTTCAGAGGGCACGTTAAAAAAACTGTAAATACAATTAAATTAAATGTTAGAAGTTAAAAGTATAGACATATAAAAAGATCCTCCTACCAGTCGCAGACCAGATCCATATAACCTTCCGAATGTGCCATTGAACCAAACGTGAAAGCTATGTCTTATGTGGACATTAGTTTTACTACACCATCAAAACTTAACTACCAACCCAGTTAATTTTACTATCATAGTAAGTTTACTATTAGTGCTACCAATCGTATTAGTTTTACTATCGTAGTAAGGTTACTACTTGTGCCACCAACCAGGCAACCGGATTAGTTTTACCATCGTGGTAAGTTTACTACTAGTGCATCCAAGCAACCAGATTAATTTTACTAAATATCTATCGTAGTTTACTACTATTGCTTTTCATTGCAGTTTTAATTTTATTTACTACTACTCTTACTGCTAACTCAATTTTACTACCACTAACTCAACATTACTACTTAGTCTCTATTACGCAAACTAATTATGTCTAAACTGTAGATAAATTATTTAATTTGCATACTCTAATGATTAAGATATATAGACGTGTATAGTAATATGTCAACAATAAAAGTAGTCTATACATGTCAAACAGCTATCTTGTGACTAACTTTTTATGATAATGGAGGCACTATTAAGCACTGAAATTTTCCGATTTTGCTGGTCCCGTTACTGTATTAGGGCTAACATAAACGTAAATTTTATCGTGCGATGTTTTTAATGAAAAAAATTATAACTTCATCACATGCAAATTATTGTCACTTTGTCAGAAAGATTTTGTAAGATTTCATTGGTCGTTTGGTATCTGTCTTGCGGGTAGCTCTTATACGGAGTAAAAATTATGGTTGAGGTTTTAATGTCTTGAATGAAAGTATGAAACCTTTAAAACAGTACATGTACGAACTATCTTGTGGCCACCTTATAAAAAACACGTTGTTTATATCGTGTAAATGTGTAATTATGCGGTATGCAGTATGCTGTATGCATGTGTTAGGTAAAATGTCAACAATAAATGTAATCCACATATACATGCATGTCAAACATATGCAAAATATATGTACCCTTCGTTCCATCCTCTGGAGTGTCGAAGAATATCTTCCGATCCGTTTTCGTTTGTCCGCAAAATATATCAATATCTCGTAAAACAACCAACGGAAAATTTACGTGATACACTCGAATTTTGACCAATTGCACATGATACCCAACATGACAAGTTTGTGCATATGATACCCTTGAACTTAAGTACCCAAATAATGACTTCCGTTAGATTTTTTCATTAAGTGATGATGTGTCGGCTAGTTTTTAGTTAATTAGTTAATTGAATTGTAGAATCAATATTTTAATAAAAAAATCAATAAATTTCTAGAAAATTTATAATATTTTTTTTACTTTTTTTTTTAAAGTTTCTTTTAAAAAAAATTCTAGGGGTACCATGTGCAAATTGTTGTGATTTCAAAGGTACCGTGTGCACAAAATGGTAACTGGAAAGGTACCATGTTCAAAAATTAGGAATATTTTTTTAAAAAAGTGGCAAATTCACTTGGTGCTCCCGAACTATGTCAGAATGCACATGGTGCCCCTATGTTCGAAACTTGTAACTACGGTGCACCCAAACTTTGCACGTATAGGCACGTGGTGCTCCTCTTCACTAACGTTGTTAACTATTGGATAGATTACGATGATGTAGCAATATGATTTATGAAACTAGTTAATCTTTAATAATTACACATAAATAAAATAAAATAAAACATGATAAAAAAATAAAAAAAAATTCCTAAAAAATTACCCCCTTAATCTAATCTAATCTAATTTAATACTATATATTAAAATCTGAAACCCAAGTCTTTCCTAGAGAGACACTTGGCATTCATTAATTGGATAGCACTAAGTAATTACATAATATTAAAATTATTAGCTATTTTATGAAAAATAATATAATTTATGGTGATTATGGTGGTAAACTAATTTATTGAAAATATTAGTGTTGCTAATAATATTATAACAAAGATAATCTAGCACTACCTATACGAAGCTATGGAGAGGAAAGTGGCTTCTTTCCCAAGCTAACTAAAAACACCATTTTTAGAAGCTTGATCCATGGCAAATAGAAACCAACCTAAGCGTGGACGACCTAAGAAAATAGCACAGGAAGATTCAGCGGAAAATACTAAAGAAACGGGTACCAATGAATTGGAGAAGGAAGAAGATACTGAAGATACCTAGATACCGGAGCGAGGAGCTACTTCGGAAACCTTGTTCGGGGAACTGGTAGCTTCAGCTTTCAGGAATTCAGGACTACAACACCAGGAATAGGAGAATCGACCCATGACAAATCCTAGTTCTAATTCAGGTATGAATAACCCTCCTATTGAAGGAACAAATTGTACGGACTTTGTAATTTTGCATAATGGTATGGACTCTGCAAATTTGGAGAGCACTAACCCCAAAACATCCTGGAGTACGGTAGTGAAAAAGAGTAAGATTATTGGAATGTCTCTATATAAATGTGAGGAGGATGCCAATTCCAATGAGGTAAAAATTACATTAGAGGATGTTAAACAGGAATTAGATATATGGAAATTCACGTTAATGGGTAATGTTATTGGGGATAAACCCAAACAGGGTGCAATTCAGGAGTTTGTTGATAAGAACTGGAATCATATTGAGAAACCACAGGTCAAGTATTATAGAAAATGATGGTTTATCTTTCGCTTCACTACTCAGGAGGGAATTGATGAAGCTCTCAGAGGATGACCTTGGCAAGTGAATGGGCATAAGCTCATCCTTAAGCAATGGTATCCAAGTTTTGCTCAGGAATTAGACACATTGACTATTGTTCCAGTTTGAGTTCTTTTCCTAGACCTAGATCCATTCTTATGGTCTAACTCTGTCCTAAGTAAGCTTGCTAGCAGGATAGGGAAACCACTTTATGCAGACCATACAACTACCTATCAGAAGAGGCTGGGATTTGCTTGTGTCCTAGTGGAAGTTGATGTCTTAAAGACGCTCCCATTGTCTATTCCCATGAACACTCCCTTTCATTGAGAAATCCTGCAGAAAGTAGACTACGAGTGGGTTCCTTAGCTTATTTTTGTCAGCACTGCAAAAAGTTGGGACATATGGAGTCTACATGTAGACATGTTAAAAAGCAAGTGACCCAAGTTAAAAGGAAGGTTTATCAACCAGTGCAGGTGCCTATAAGTGCTGATGCGGTTGTGAATGTTACCCTGCAGCAAACAGTGAGTATGAAGCTACCCAGGCACAAATAAATGTTGTAGAAGTTTCTGAAGCCAATGTCCCTGCAGGAAATCATCAGACATAAGGCACATAATGCCACTGAACCTAACTCTCCAATCCTTAATCCTTCCGCACCCCCCACCATTGGAGACATCTGATGAAATGGGCTTCAAGTTGGTTTTAAGTAAAAGCCAAAGAAGATTTCAGGCTAGACAAAGTAAAGAGGCAGGATCTGGACATGTTTTAATGAAGAGCACAACTCCAAGCATATTAGATGACACTTTTAATGATGTTGCTGTGGAAATCAGAGCTTTATTGTTGAGAATGTCCCACCAGACATTCCTCCACAAGCACCAGGAATGTGAGAGGGCTCAATGAGCCCCTCAAACAACAGGAGGTTAAGAACCTTTTGCTAAATTATAGTATTGATATTCTGGGGGTTCTAGAAACCAAGATCAAAGAGCATAATGCTCCTAAAATAGCTGGTAATAGATTTAGAGGCTATGAGGTGAATAATAATTACTCCACCACTACAATAAGAGAATTTGGATAATTTGGCATCCAGGTAGGGTGAAAGTCAATACAATGGATGTGAATGCTCAATATATCCATTGTAAGGCTACTTATCTCCAATCCCAAACTGAAATATGGATCACTGTAGTGTATGCTTTTAATCATAGGGAGCAGAGACAGGAGCTTTGGGAAAAGCTCAAGCACATCTCTAATAGTATGACTGGGAAGTGGATCGTTCTTGGAGATTTCAATGTGATCAGAGAGCCTGGTGAAAGATTGAGTACTCATGAAGCTGTTGTGGGTGATATGATGGACTTTAATGAGTGTATTGATGAATGTGGGCTAGCTGAGATGCACTACCAGGGTGGTGATTATACATGGACAAATAAGTAGCAGGGGGAGTCACTCTGTCTGGTCTAGGCTTGACAGAGCCTTGATTAATCACTCATGGCTCCACCACCTCACAGATTCAGTGGCTAACCTTCTTCCTTTTGGCATTTCTGATCACACACCTACCCTAGTGAAGGTTAATAATAGTGTGAAGATTTAAAGAAGCTTTAAGTTTCTTAACTGCTGGGTATGTAGAACACCCTCTCTATCAAGCCATTGTAGAGGAGGCCTGGGGTAAACCTGTATATGGTACTCCCATCTACCGACTGGTCTCCAAATTGAAGAATGTCAAAATGCAGCTGAAAAAACTGAACAAAGATCATTTCTCCAATATCACTGGAAGAATCAAGGATTGCAAAGAGGACTTAGATAATTGTCAGAGGGATATTCTAATCCATCCCACTGACTCTCAACTGTATATCAGGGAGCATGAGCTAAGAGATAAATATTGTGAGCTAATGAAGGCTGAGATGAGCATTCTAAGTCAAATAGCTAAGATTGTGCACATAAATGAAGCAGACTCCAGTTCAAGATATTTCCACAACAAGATTGCTATGAGGAATCACATGAGCATTATTGGAAGTGTTCAAGATGTCCAAGGCAATATCCATTCCTCCTAAGATGGAATTGCTGAGGCTTTCATTGAATACTATAAATCTTTGCTGCGCTTGGCACAAAGAAACCTGTTACTACTTTTGATCCTCTCCAATACAAGGGTAGTAAACTCTCCAATGACCAATGTAATTCACTCATAAGGGAGGTTACAGTAGAAGAGATAAAGCAAGTTGTCTTCAACATGCATATATGAATCCCAACAAAAGCCCGGGACCTGATGGCTTTACTTCAGGTTTAATTTCTTCAGGAGCTCTTGGGACACAGTGGAGAATGATTTGTGTAAAGATGTTCTCAATATTTTCAGGATCAAGAAAATGTTGAAGCAAGTGAATACCACACTCATCACTCTCATCCCAAAGAAGCCTAATGCTAGCAATGTTCTGGAATACAGACCAATTTCCTGTTGCTCAACAATTTATAAGGTGATCACAAAAATCATAGCAAACAGACTTCAACCTGTATTACCTGAACTAATTGGAAGTGAGCAGACAGCTTTTACGAAAGCAAGGAATATCTTTGACAACATTGCCCTTTCTCAAGCTCTGGTAAAGGGATATAACCAAAAGAATTCATCTCCTCGATGTCTTATGAAAGTTGATATAAGGAAAGCATTTGATTATCTTGATTGGGACTTCATTGACAGTATGCTGCACTATATGGGATTTCCTCAAGAGTTTATTGACTGGATTATGAAGTGTATCTATAGCATTTGGTATGTACTCAATAAAAGTTAATGGGTCTTACAAAGGTTTCTTTAAGGGTGAATGTGGGGTGAGGCAAGGGGGTCCAATTTCTAAGTGTGGAAATGATGTCGAGAAGGCTTAGAGCTCTTACTGAGAGGAAAAATTTCACAATGCACCCAAAATGCTCAAGAATTGGGCTCACTAACCTGGTTTTTGCTAACGATCTTATGATCTTTATAAAGGGAGACGTCCCATCTGTTGAAGCAGTTGTTGACACTCTTAATGGGTTTGCGGGCAGCTCAGGTCTTTGTGCTAATCCAAGCAAGACAGAAATTTATTTTGCTGACATCCTTCCCACTGTCAAAGCCCAAATCCTCCAAGTTACCAACTTTCAGGAGGAGACCTTTCCCTTTAGGTACTTGGGGATTCCCTTGAACTCTGCAAAAAATCAAGAGTCACATGTTTTGCCAGCTAGTGAACAAAATCAAGAATAATCTTAAGAAATGGCATGTTACCCTGCTTTCCTATGCAAGCAGAATTCAACTAATAAATTCCATTCTATTTGTAATTGAGAACTTTTGGTGTGGAGCTCTTCTTATTCCTAAGGGCATCATAAAGCAGCTTAACACTCTCTGCCAAGAATTACCTTTGGAATGTTCAAGATGGACAGAGGAAGTTATTTCTTAAGAGTTGGAGCAGTACGTTCTTGTTCTCCTAGGAGTGAGGGAGGGTTCAATATCAAGGAAATTTTAGCTTGGAATAAAGCCGTGATTGCTAAGTGGCTATGGTGCATCGATGGTAATAAGGAGAACATTTGGATTAAGTGGAATACTGAATACATATGCAACAAGAAAAGCATCTGGGAAATTGAGAATAAACAGAAATTCTCTGAAACTCTTAAAAACATTATTGTTGTTATGAACGAAATCCTGAGCAGCACTGGCTCTCCATAAGAAGCAGCTGCAATCCTGAAAATGTGTAGTAAGGGAGACAATTTTGGTGTGTCAAAGGCTTATGATTTCTTCAGAACAAAACACAAGAGAATGGCAGGGTATAAGCTATCTGGAGTGCAGCAAATCTTCCCAAACATGCATTTATAGCATCTTCAGCTGCGCAAAAGAAGCCTCCTACAGTGGACACCCTATGCAGGAGAAGAATAATTCTTGTGAATAAGTGTTGTTTGTGTCTCAAAGATTCAGAATCCCATGCTCATCTCTTCTTTGCCTGTGAATTCTCTAGCACTATCTGGCAAGAAATTTTAAAGTGGTTGTGAATCAGATGAAAGGCTTGGAGCTACAAGAGAGAGCTTAGATGGAGGAACAGCAGAGTTAGAGCAAATCACTGGACTGAGAATTGGAGATGTTGTAGTATGGCTGCTACTATTTACATGATATGGCAGGAGCAGAATACCCGGTTATTTGCTGATATGAGTCACAATGAGGAATGGATTATCAGTAAAATCAAAGACATGGTGAGAATTAGAATGCTAGCAAAAACCAAAGATTGTCTAAATTAGAATCCTTTTGTTTTTTTCCCCCTAGTGGCTATATTTTTGTAAGTGCTTTTGATCGTTTATTCCCTATATGGATGAATAAAATGGTCTCCTATTTGCTTGCAAAAAAAAAAAAAACAAAGATAAACTGACAATTTCATAAAATGAGTATAACAATGTAGATAATATACATCACGGGCGCGGGCCGGGCATGCAAACTAGTACTATATATTAAAATCTGAAACCAAGTATTTCATATCTAGAAAGACACTCGAGATTCATTAATTGGATAGGACTAAGTGATTACACAATATGAGAATTATTAGCGAACTTATGGAAAGTAATACTAGTTAGTACTCCCTCCGTCCCCCTTTAAACACCCCGTTGACAATTTGATAGGATTTAGGTAGTTTGGATTGTTTATAATTGTTGATGATAATGTATGGTTTGTTTATTATTGTTGATGATAATGGGTGATTTGTTTATTATTGTTGATGATAATGGGTGATTTGTTTATTATTGTTAGAGGTAATGGGTGATTTGTTTATTATTATTAGAAATAATGAGTGATTTGTTTATTGTTTTTGGAGATAGTGGAATGTTGATGGGTGGTGAAAACTTACCCTATATAGTAAGTTTAGAAATTGGGTGTTTAAAGAGAGACACCCAAAAAAGGAAAATGGGGTGTTTAAAGAGGGACGGAGGGAGTATAATTTATGGCGATTATGATGGTAAGCTAATCTATGGAAAATAATAGTAGTATTGTTATTATAACAAAGATAAACTGACAATTCAATAAAATAAGTATAACAAGATAGATATACAGCTCGGGTGGGCCGGGCATGCAAACTATCTAGCTAGCTTTCCCCAATGGTTATACGATACTCACGAGACCACAAGAAGTGTGGGGTTCCTTCTCACAATAATGAAGTATAGACCACACTTTTAAGTACGGTCCCTACTCCTTTATTGTGATAAGGATAATTTACCAATTTTCCCAGCCACCCGTCCACCATCCCTACCACCGCTCCTACCACCATCGACCACCCCAGTCACCTCCCTTCTCCCCATCTTCACCACCACCAGGACGCACTTGGCGGCACGAGCCCCGACACCCCACCAATTGGGGTTGTCGTGCATCACAAGTTCACAACCACCTAAAAAACCCCTTCCTTCTAATTTTCTCTCTCTTCAACCATTGAAAGTGACAATTTTACTATTACTAATAAGTCAATTTTAATTTACATTTAGACAAAGAAAAATTGATGGGGTCTACACAATTTATAAACCTCTAGCAATTTGCAATTCACATACATTCACACTAGAAAGTTGCAATCGATACTACAATAATTTCATGAAGTGACAAAACCAAAGTATAACTCCAAAATAAAGAAAAGGATTTCCCACCCAGCAAGTTCCTGGTAGTATACGTAGATACGATCCTTCAGCTGATCCTATATAAACAAGTAGCTTATTAGCACATCATCACCATAAGTTGTCATTCAACTAAAACACTTCAACCTACCTTCTCTCATCCACTCTCTAAAAAAAAAAAAGCCAACACATATACAATTATTATACACCACAATAATATATATATAAACAACTACCCTAACTTTACTCCTTAAAATCATCCTCTATCTTATTGGTACACATATCTTTCCTAACTCAACCACATTCCATTTCATCCCTACCCATATCTTTTTACATAAAAAACTATTTTCCACATACAAGTCTAGCTAGGTCTTATATATCTTACACCAACAACATAATCTTAACCACATTTTCGCGATCGAAAAATATGGGGTCACTTGACATCAAACAAGAAACAGAACCCTTGATGAAAAACCCATTAGACCCTGAGGAATTCCGTAGGCAAGGCTACATGGTCATAGACTTCCTTGCTGAATACTACAAGAACATCGAAAAGTACCCGGTCCGAACCCAAGTGGAGCCGGGTTACCTCCGGAAACGTCTCTCGGAGTCGGCCCCACACGACCCTGAGTCGATGGAAACCATCCTCCAAGATGTGCAAAAGGACATCGTACCAGGGCTGTCACATTGGCAAAGCCCTAATTACTTTGCGTATTACCCAAGTAGTGGTAGTACAGCAGGGTTACTAGGTGAAACCCTAGCAGCTGGGTTCAACGTGGTTGGTTTTAACTGGATATCATCTCCAGCTTCTACTGAGCTGGAGAGTATTGTTATGGACTGGTTAGCTAAGTTACTTAACTTACCTGAGGTTTTCACTTTTCGAGGAAACGGTGGTGGCGTGATGATGGGGACAACGTGTGAAGCGTTGTTGGCCACCATCGCGGCCGCTCGAGACCGTGTTCTTGACAAGATTGGACGTGAAAATATTAATAAGCTTGTGGTTTACGGTTCGGATCAGACCCATTGTTCTCTTTTCAAGTCTGCTAAAATTGCGGGAATTTATCCTAACAACTTTCGTGCTGTGAAAACGTCTAGGAGTCATGGGTTTGGACTTAGGCCTCAAGCACTTAGAGCGGCCATCCAGGCTGATGTCGCGGCCGGGTTGGTGCCGTTCTTCTTGTGTGCCACCATTGGAACCACCTCCACGGCTGCGGTCGATCCCTTACGTCCGCTTTGCCAGGTAATGATACTTGAGTTGATTAATTTGCATTGTGTTTTAATTTTCGTATAATGTATAGAAGTAAATAAACGTCAACAATTGGTAATAAAAAACACCCAAAAATAGAAGCGTGAACTTTTTATGAAAATGGAGGGAATATTAAGCACCGAAATGTTCCAGTTTTGCTAGTCGCCGCACTGTGTTGGGAATAGCACAACTGGAAAGCTTATTGTACGATGTTTTTATGAAAAGATTAAAACTTCGTATGTCCATGCAGATTATTGTCACTTTGGTCAGAAAGTGATATTTCATTGGTCGTTTAGTCTCTATCTTGTTGATCTCTTTTATGAAAATTAGTGGTTGAATGAATGGGGAGTAACCGCGAGAAAGGTTTTGATGTCTTGAATAAGACCTTTAAAACATGGACAACGACTACCTTAGAAAAAACAAGTTGTTTAATCTAGTTGTCTAATCTAAAACTAATATATGTATGTATGCATGGTAGTAAAAATGAGAGTTAATTAGAAGTAAAAAAAATTAATCTATCTGCAATGAAAAACATTCGTAGTAAAATTAACCACAACAGTGGGTACGTAGTAAAATTTTGTTGTAACTTATTGGTCAATAATGTCTAAAAATGATAGACTCTCAATGTAAATCAAGGGGGAGATCAGATTCTCGAAATTCTAAAGAAATAATTGATGTGGGGTCCATTAATAATAACATAAACTGTTGACATTTTAATTTCCACATGTGTAATAATGTTGTGGTTGATAACCAGGTTGCCAAGGAGTATGGGCTATGGGTTCATGTGGACGCAGCATACGCAGGTAACGCATGTATATGCCCAGAGCTACGCCACACGATCGACGGCGTGGAGGATGCCGATTCCTTTAGTTTCAACGCTCACAAGTGGTTCCTCACCACGTTGGACTGCTGCTGCCTTTGGGTTCAACACCCGGCTCACCTAATCAACTGCTTGTCTACGAATCCGGAGTATCTTAAGAATCAAGCTACTGATTCCCAACAAGTGGTGGACTACAAAGACTGGCAAATCACTCTAAGTCGCCGGTTTCGGTCCCTCAAAATGTGGCTCGTGCTCCGTAGTTACGGTGTCGATTACCTCCGAAACTTTCTTCGAAACCACGTTGACATGGCTATCTATTTTGAGCATCTTGTGTCTATGGACCGGAGGTTCGAGGTGGTCGTGCCTCGGAGCTTTGCCCTAGTTTGCTTCCGGCTCTCGGCCTCGGCCGTGATCAAGTGGTCTGGACAGAAGTTTCTAGAAGTGGAGACACTCAACCAGGTGAATGGTGAGTTACTTGAGTCCATCAACTCCTCGGGTCGGATCTACATGACTCATTCGGTTGTTGGTGGGATTTTCATGATCCGATTTGCTGTCGGAGCAACGTTGACAGAATCTCACCACGTAACTTCTGCATGGAAGGTTATTCAAGAGCATGCAAGTTTAGTCTTGGCACGTAGAAACTGCGGTCGCTAATGAATATTAGGAGTTTCTACCGTCTCTTAAGATTTCTAGTGTCTGGTTTGACGAAAAAATAAAGTGTACGTGAAATAGAAGTAACGTAGTACGCAACACGCTTTGCATGCATACAATACACTACTACACGAAGGTAAAAGTGTGTACATAGAGCGTGGATATAAGTATTCACAAGTCGACTGCATTTTTTTTTTTTTTTTTTGTTCTTCCAATTTTTTGATTGTATGTCTTTGTATTGAAGTCAAACCTACTGTACAACAACTTTTTTTTATAACTCACAAATCAACTACTTTACTACATAATTATATGAAATTATTGTAATATTACCTTTTGTCGTCATCTGGTTGTACATCAATTGTATTTGTAACTGCTTATGTAAAGTTAATAAAGAAAAAACAAAGCCATCATTTGGTTTCGTTTTTTTGGCAATATCTTGCTGATTATTTACAATTCTTACAAACTTTAGGGTCAGTGGGATAAGTATGTGACGACGTTTTTTTGACTGTATGTTTAAGGATTCGTACTTACCTTTCAAGTTGGCAAAAACTATTAGTGTAAGAGTACGGATGAAAATCAATTAGTTCGATCATTTTAGGTGGTTGTAATAGTTTGTTAAAAAACCCGACTTTTTTTCTTATGATTATTAATTATATATTAATTATAAATAATAAATTACAAGAAGTTGGTAAGGAGGTCTACGCGCACAATTTTATTTATACTTTCTCTTATGATGATCCCTCTGTTTGGGGTTTATTGAGGATACACAAACAAATCAGTGAATTGAAAGTTCGAGAAAGTTGCGAGAGTTTATCGTAGATGGATCAAGACAGAAGCTAGTGAGTCCTGACTAGAACTAAACCCAACTCGATTCTAGGACTTGGTGGAAGTTTTTAGAATTACACATTTCACTCAAACTATCTTGTGGTCATCTTCGAATTCTGAGACAAAACCTTGAAACATGATACCCAACAAGAAATAAAAGTTAACAGAGAAGTTCTAAAATTGTGCTTAGGATATGTATGTATAATCTTGACATCAGCACCTGGCCGAATAGCTACAAGCTATACATCTGTATTCTCACATTTCTTTTAGGATGAAGCAAATCAAGGGGTATGTCCACAGTGGCGAATTCCTGAGTTCATCGTCAAGGCCACGAATAATCTCCAAATTACAAAAATGTGTACCATACCTAGACGATTCTGACACATTAAGCCCATGGGAGATGACCTCCGTAAAGGGATGCACCACAATATTGGAACAATCCTTCAATTTCAGGACATCCATTAGGGTAAGGGATGGACCTGTGAAAAGGATCACGTCGCAGTTTCTTGTGCCGCAGAGAGCTGAGGCATCCATATGGATCTTTTTCAAACTGAGATCTCACCAGTGACTCACCTTTCCTAGCTGCACCTTGGGAAGTTGCAGATGCAGGCGTACCCACATAAAAAAATCTCGATTCAGGAAATCTAATTGCTGACCTGTGGAGAGTTGCAAACCTCTCTTCTTTAAAATCATAACTTACCACCTGCAACAATAATGAGAAGTACCTCTATTAGAGAACTCGCGATCTAAATACTAAGGTACCACCAGCTTTGATGGTCAGCCAACAGCCGAACAGTGACCATAACAAATGTTGTCCAGACTACAGATATGTCAAGATAAAGGATATTTTGCAAGCAACTTTTGTAAATGAATGATTTGGATAAGGAATTTACCGAAACATTAGAGCTAATTACAAATTCCCGATTTATGTTGCGCCATTGTTAGAAAATCCTTAATAGATCCACCAAACTTAGCCCATACGGAAGCAAAGTAATGAATAGGTCGCCATCAAGACCTCGTGTATGGGTTCTTCAGTTACAACAAATTCAGTTCAATGTTGGTTCAAGTGGGGTACAATTTAGGTTACCCAGTTCAGACATACAATGGTACCAGAGCAGATATATCAATGGATTTTTGGTTAAAAAAATAGGTGACAGGACACAAATAATATGCCCATTCAGTATATAGGCCTTTATTATATGCGCAAACAGAAATGAACTTACGGTTATATTCAGAGGATATGTGCCAGTAAGCTCCCTGAATCGACAAACGCTAAAGAGTAGATTTTCGAAACTATCCCTTGCATGCTCTTCAGTAAGTGCTCTCCCTCTCACACTGTCTTCTCCTACAGATCGTGACACCACAATACTAGCATTAGCGAAGGTCACTGCATAAAGAGAATTAAACACATGATATTAAACATTTTTGTCCTGCACTAACACTATTACGTCAAGCCACACCCGATAATGAATTTGCATGTTCAGGTGACCGCAACAAATACAAACCCTATCTGTAAGCAATTTGATCATATCAGAGGTGCACAACACTCTTAAGACTTTAAGAGTTCTAGACTTCTATTCTTGTCTGATCAGTCGAATATTGTTAGCAGGATGTCCCAAAAACACTGTTTTTCAAGAGCTTAGTATTCACTCACCAACTAGTTCAGCTACATAGTGTCAAACGCAAAGTAGCTTGGGCAGGTACAACTATCTGTCACTGTTGCAACTAGAAGAATAACAATTTATACTAATAATAGGGAACAGAAACAAATACTAGAATAAATCCAAACCAACTTTCAGAATCTGCCATTGCCACTTTAGCAACAATAGTCTAAGAAAATCCAGGGGAATATAGACTACTAGTTTGCCCCAGACTTGCAAAGGACAAGGAAATCCTGAGTACGAAAAAACATAGTAGCAAATACCCAAATCTCCATCCCAATCATAGATATCTCAAACATAGCCTAAGGTGGTTCCTTTTCTCAATTGGTAATACATTTGTTTACGCTAAAACATTAGCTACTGTTCGGATTTAAGGGTACGACAAAAAGAATGAAAATGGCTAATTGTAGGGTCCACATTTTTATTTTACGGACTAGCAGATATCCGTCACCTTTCTAATAATCATAATCATCGACAACCACTTTTTCCTCGTTCAAACCTCCTATATACGAAGTAGGTGATAAGATCATGTGTCGAACAATCAAATTTCCTTTGAAAGACCTTCATCCTGCGGAAAAACCTCCTGTCAAAATCAGCAAACTCAACTTCGCAAAGATTTTCAACAAGAGGCTTTCTCCCTGCAGACCTTACAAAGTACCAAATATCTATCAACAGAAAAATCAACTTAAGGGAAGCTTACCCCACTCTTCTTCTCCTGAGTCCCTCATCAAACTTTTGAAACTAACCCTCTCTCTCTGAACTCGCTTATTTTCATAAGAATGTAACTATCTTCAATACGAAATAGGATGAGTACACAACAGGAAAACAATAAGTCCTTCCGTGAAAGAGGAAATAAAAAAAATAAAAAGAGAGAACTGCCTTTTTACTGCCTAGGAACTCCTTTCTTCAAACTGCTATCATAATTGACAACCGTTTACCAACCTTTTTGCCTCTTTGTAACGGCTTGAAGCTGAAAGTCCAGAACTTTTCCTTAAGAATGTGCCTCATCAGAATGAAAGTTTGTTGTTATACCACCATTTTTCCAACGGTAAACAGCTGGCCCAGTCTTTTGACTATTTCTTAGTCGAGAAACGAAAATGAGTTCATAAACAACTGTCAACATACTCATGTTGTCCACCTGTTTTATGCCAAGTGACATGAACAGCTACACAAGCTGTAATTTACATAACTTGTGTCAAAATCAACTCAGAAATCTTATCCCCGTAACTTATGATAGTCTTACGAAATCCATATACCTTAAATACTGACCTAAGCAGCTTAACAACAGCTGCAGTATTAGAAGGATGAAAAAAGTAATTGAAACTGTGCATACGTGCTGAGTCTATTTACTACCCCCATGGTGGTGTGACGGTGTCTTCTCCTTGCGATTAAATGTGTACCCAAACAGCCTCGGGATGGGTATAGGTAGGGGTCTCAAGAGTTGCGACATGCCAGCAGGAGATTGTAGTAATGGCTTGTTATTAATTGTCTCACAGAATTCCTCATAATGTATTTCATTCCTCATAATTGTCTCACAGGAGATTGAAGGCCTTTTATACATGCCCTGCACTGCAGAGTGACATGGTGAAGATAAGTCCTGAATTAAATTAGAGTGCATTTGGGAACATGGATTTCATTCTCAAATCCAATTTGATACAAATCCTATGTTTGGGGGTTCTAGAATTAGTGAATATGGATTTATATCAAAAAGGATTTGATTGAAATTCTAGCTAGTGTAGAACACACTCTCTCTCTCTCTGTCCTCAAACCTCAAATTCTAGAATTCAAAATGAGAGTTTTCCCAAACATTGGATTTCTATTTGAATTCCACATTTTCAAATGATATAATTGCAATAATTATAAATTCCCAAACTCTTGTTTCCAAACGCTATCTTAGTATTTCCTATCTCACAAATACATTTGAAACCAGCACAAAACAACCCATCTTAGTTGGTTGATTATTGTTCTACTTGAATCTACAGCTCACCAAGGTACCATTCCGCAGCTGATATGTCAATTCGCCACATTCAGATCCCTGCCAGCTGCTTATCAATTTTCTTGTTGTAATCTGGAATACTATAGAACCTCGATTAAAGTTTTGGATTGAATATCCACAATGGATGTAAGAGCTGGCGTAAAGTCGCCAATAAACTCGCCCAGAAACTATTGATCAATCAATATTTTGCTTCTTTGGAACATCAATCCCCCCAAATGCAGAAAACAATCCATAAAATCATCTAAGGAACTAATGAGATGCAACTTACTCAACTCTTCAACCACATTGCTACCAAATTCTTGTTGATTCTAGCACACAAACCAACCACAAATTCCTTCCATTACCAGGGTCCAGCTCTACCATTCATGTAACAAGAGGCTAAATCAACCCATTGATAGCCTTGTGGTTTGCACAATTCAAGATATCTAACAAATTATCTAATCCAAACCTACGGTGTAATTAGTATGAAAAAATTGTGTATTCAACTTTTGGAGTAAACCCAGAGTCCGAGTTTGATAATTACCTAACAGCCGTAACAGATGTGATGATTTTCCATGTTCATAAACTATACAATGAATCACGGGCTCATAGCAACAATCCTGCAGAATCATATCAAACTTCTTTAATTGCTCCAACCCTTTCTAAGTTTGTACCTCCATTTGCCTCCTACAGTTCCTGCAACTGTTGTTCCGATTCTGCACTCACTCCTCCACTACAGAAGAAAGTGATGCAATCATAAGTTTTTTTGTATAGCTAAGGCTTCTTTTAAAGTTCGATTTTTGTCTTTCAAATGTGGTTTCAAGATTTTATGAATTAATTAACGTAGTTAGTGAGTAGCTAGGATAACGCCAATCGGCAACCGTAATAATTTAGCAAAAATCCAGAAAGATTCATTCAACCACAACAATCCACTGGAATTCCGTATAAAGCGAGAATTCGAAAAGATTAGCAATCAAGGCTTTAAGCCTTTTTTTTGGAAAGGAATTTCTTTTGATAGAAGTGAGAAGCAACTCAAGCAAGTGAAAACCAGTTTTGCCCATTTACTAAAAACTACCCTCCCTAAACATAGTCAAAAGTATGAATTTGCCCTACAAAATGTCAACTTATAAGCTTGAGTTACAGCGAGATTGTGATGTAAGGAAGTAAAATCAAAATGCTTGATTGAATCCAATGACTGCTATCAACTCCTATATAGAGCATATCATATAAATGTAACAGAATCGTGTTAACCCATTCTCATCCCAACAAACTCCCAACGGAATGCCCCCACAAAATGGTGAGAAGGCAATGCTGGCGAGATTCGTAACCCTCATGTCTTTATGTAGGGAGCTAAACTGTCAAAGTTTCATGAAAACTGTCTAGGTAATGCAAAACTTTTCATTCACTAAAGAGGATTTGAGTACAGAGGAAAAAGAAGTAATTACAATCTCAAGGAAGGGAGCTCTTTGGAAGTCGCATTAGAACTAAGAAAGACACACCTAGATATAAATCAAATAATCGAATTTTGAGGAGAAGTCACAAGATCTAACTCTCTGTTACAATTTACCTTCCAACTACACACCCAAGCACTGATCTCGATTTTATTCAAGGAAAGATCAAAAGTCATGTTCACTTGCTACAGAAGGTTCTGCTCATGTATCACATCCTCTATTCAAATCAAGTTTCATGTATTATATCATCTATTCACATCAACTACCCTCCTTTCTCCTATATCTCATCAAAATCCACTCCCCATCCCCCTCCCTTCAACAATTTGCCATTTTGGTCACATTTCTCATTACAATGCTGGCATCATAACGGCTTTGTTCAGAACTTCCATATACATACTTCCAATACAGTACTTGTTTACAAAGAACCCTGTAATGCATCTCCAAGCAATTAGGCATTCTTTTAAATAGCTTTAGCAAGCAAATGAGGACATCTTGTCCTCGCTTCTTATTTCTACTATAATTTTAAAAAAAAAAAAAAAAAAAAAAAAAAGAATCATTTAGCTCCAAGCCTTGATTGTTAATCTTTCCAAATTCTTTCTCTACTACCAGATTCCTGTGGATCGTTGATTTATCTTTATGGATTCAACATCAATATCTCCAGATAACACTACTGACTCTTAACAAGCAAAAACCCTAAGAATCCATTGTCTCAACTCAACTCCAGCCAAAACTGTATCTTTAAGCTTATGTTTTGATGCAATCTTAGCAGAAAAAAAAAAAAAAAGACACGACTAAACATGTGGATCCAATTTCGCCAGAGGTACTACATTTAAAGATTCGAAGCTCAGGTTTCATTAAGATACAAGGAAGGCATCAATTAGCCAAATTCTTACATTCAAAGTCAGATCCTCATAAGGCTGATAAGCTTTGTATATGTCGGTCTGAGGCATGGCAATAATACATTGTTGTGCATACATCTGAAGATAAAATTTTAGAACATTGGCCACGTGGATAAACTTTTTGATAGCGTCTTACATGTAAAATACTAACATGGAGGTCCCGAGGTAAATGTCTCATTAAAAGTTCAGAAATAAGGAACTTTTAAGGACAATGGAACATCGAGGCTTTTGAAGGTGCATGATTAACAAGATGTCAACTTTTCTCATGAAATTAACCTGGATCCAAGGCATTGTGTGCTGAAGCTATTGAGACATTGAAAATGTAAATCAAGAGCTCAAGGGTGAATCTCAGGCAATATCTTGGTAAGAGATTAATCCATAATAATCAACTACGAGCATTACCTAAGTAACCCGTATTCCTAAAATGATTGGGGTCGGCTAACCTGAATAGTCATCTGGTAGCCGTCTTGTGTATGCCATAAAATTTCAAAAAAATTGAAATTTTATATGGAGCATAAATTTCTACAAAGAAAACCATAGACTGTCTAATACAATGGTAGCAGAAGTTAGTTCGGGTTAGGTCACTTCAACAAAAATCAATTTCACAAGCTTAAGTTCCTTCCTTTATTATTCAAACTGATGCATCGAACTTCCACTCTATAATTCTAGTCTCTTGGTTAGTTCTCATTTCTCACTCTCTATCCTCTTTTATTTGAGTTCCGCTTCTTTCTCTTACCCATTATTACATACATTCTATTCATCCTCATAGGTCTAGCTTCTTTCCTAATTCCTCTTTTACTCTCCTAATTTAATCACAACTCGCCTACAATGAGCCTTATGAACTAATGCTACATTCTACCAGTCGGAAATGCACAATGCCGAGGAATCGATAAACATGCAAAGTAAAGAGCCAAAAGCTATCAAAACTCAATTACAGTATCTCAAGAACATAAACACAAACAACACCAAATAAAAATAGAAATGCTGAAGACAAGTACTCACCAAACCACCCTTTCGAGTCAGCAACAAGCCAATAACTCTGCGCCTCACTGCGAGGACCAGCATCCTTTCGAGTCTCTCCCCCACTAAACAACAACAAAGCTTCATCATCCTTAGCAGCAACCTCAACACCCTCCTTTATATGATCCAAAAAAGTAGCAGCTTGGCCAGGATGCTTCTGATACGATTCGAGAAACCACGAATTCTCACTATCAACTTTCCCACAATCACTACTCGTATAAACCGAATGCCCAGCAACCATCACAAGGTTCCTATGCTTAGTAAACGGATAAAAACCCGGGTCCGAATCGATTTTCCTATAACTACTAATCAACCCAATACGACGCTCATAAAATGACAGAACTAGAAGAATACTGACCCCAAATGACAAAGACAAGAAAAACACCAACAAAGGATGTAACTTGTAATAGTATTTGACCCGATTAGCTACTGATTTGATCATTCTAATGGGTTTTGAATCCGAATTCCTAACTCTTTTCGGGTTCCGAAACCCTAGTGATTCAATATCAATCTCAACTCTTGGGTATGCATTGAATGATTTCGGAGTACTTGGCCCGAAAGAGCGGCCACCACTCATCATACCATAGGAAGATATATCATGTACCCCCCCCCCCCCCCCACAAAACTTAAATTGAGGGAAAATTCAGTGTAGTATGTACTGGAGAAAGATTGAAAGTGTCAAAGTGAAGTTACCGGAATTCGGCCAAAATTTAACAGATCCCCCCGGAAATGTTGGTGCGATTAATATGGTTTCAACCCGGAAACATCCAATGCTGATGAAGGGTTTAATCGGATCATGCACAAATGAGGATACTCAGAATGTTAGAGGAGGGGTTTGAGTTTGAGAGGAGAGTTTGGTAAGATCATCATAGTGTAATTCTGGGCAAATTTTGTTTAGATTCAACCACAAGATACTGTAATTTTGGGTTGGGGACTATGGGAGTTGGGATGGGCTAAGTTAGAGATGACCGACTAGGTTCTATGAGGGTCTAGGGTGATGTATGAGTCCACTTAACTCCGGCTTGACTTAAGTATAACGGTTCGATTTTAGTTAGTCTCTAGAGTTGGCAAATGGGTTATTCAAGTTGTCGGGTTGGATTAAGTTTTTGGGTCGGGATTTTCGAGGATATAATGTCATGCGAATCAAGTCAATTCGGTTTCAAGTCTAATTCGGATATGCTCCGTTATTTTGGGTTGAACAGGGACTGAGTTGGTTTGGTTTTCGTGACATATGAATTGAGTTGGTTCGGATTGGATCGTTTTTTATGTATTTTGCACCAAGACTCCAAGGGCTTCAAAGTGATTTTAGTTCTTATTTTGAGTATGCGGAGAAGGTAATATGTTTGACATCACATATTGTGAATTAGCGTGTTGGAAAAGGAAAACTATGAACAAGTATCGCATATGGGTAAATTGGGGTCAATTTCGAATGAGTTAGGTTGTGGTTAGTTTGGGTTAGGTCACTTTCTTTGAATCGGGTCATTTTTTCAAGTGAGACGTTTTTCAGTCTCGCAGATATCACGTCATTCTCGGATCGAGTTTAGTGAAATCATGTGTTTAGATCTTATTTGGGCCGGGGTTCCATTATTTGGGTCGAAATGGATCTCGGCTCCTGGGCTCATGTTTTGTAGATTGAATGTTCGGTTCTGGGTCATCTTTGCCACACACATAACTTAGATACCTACTCGTTATATTAGCTTCTAATAAAAGATGGAAAAGTCTGAAAAAAATATACTCCCTTTGGGTAGGACACACAAACCAATAAAACAATAAACAAATTCTAATATATTGGTAAGTAGATAATTAATTAAACAAACCAAATGCTTAATTCCTAACCTCACCCCTTCCCATTACCACCGTACAAATATCTCCACTACCCTCCGACGACCCCCCCCCCACCACCAATGACCCTCCACCTCCACCCTTACTCCCACCGGCGTAATCATTCCAATCGATCTCCGATCCTTCCTTCGTCGATCTATTCATCCCCCAAAAAGATTCATTAGATCTCAGAAAAACCTCGTGGTGGTCGCCTCTCTTCGACCGTTTCTTGTGGTGGTCGCCTCTCTTTGACAATAGGCATCACGGTGGTCACCTCTCTTCGACGATATGCATCATGGTGATCGCCTCTCTTCGACCCTCGTACTGATCGCCTCTCTTCGACGATATGCATCGCAGTGGTCACCTCATTTCGACCCTCAACCTAGTGGTTGTGAACGTTGATCCGATGGGTGATGGTAGTCAATGGTTATGCGCCTGGTGGGTAGAAGTTGGTGAACGGAGTTGTATAAAGGAAGGAGATCGGGGTAGTCGCCGGAGCTTGGTCATTGCCGGTAGAATGGGGGAGGTGGTTGAGAGGAGAGAGATTGTGGGTTGTGGAGGTTAGTGGTGTGTTGTATAATTAGGGACTAATTAAGGCTCCAAACAGAAATTTAGTAAGGGTAGTTTAGTCAGAAAAATTTACCAAATGGGGTAAGTTTAGAAAGAGGAAAAACTTAGTGAATCGTCCCAAAAAGGAATACAGGAAAATGTATTTGGGTAAGAGGGAGTATATGGGTAAAATGAAGTGTCGGTTGTTGCGACATATGTAGCATGAAGTAAAAACTAGACATAGTCGCCCAATGATGATACAATTCACGTTACAACGTAATATGTATCATGAATTTGAAATGTATTCTAATTAGTTCTATATTCTTATCTATTTAGTTAATCAACTAAAAATCAATAATAATTTACAAGAAGTTGGTGGGGAATCAAGTACGATCTGAGCCCTATAACTTCTTTCTTTATCACACAAGATTACATTAATAGTAATTGATATTCTATATTCCCAATATATAAGAAAGTAAGAAACACAGAGAGTAGTAGTTATTCAAAACTATTCACTACCGTATAAATTTCTGAAGTGTCTTGGTGTGTCTTAATTAGATCAAGTGTCCAAAGTCCAAACTAGAAAAATATTAATGTGATAATGGATAACGATTTTGAAATTCAGTTGTCTTGTGTTGTGACGGTGTCTTTCTAAGAAATGTTATATTGTACACGTGTCGATGCTACATAGGTTGCGACCAACAAGCTTTCAAGGACGACCCTGAATTCCGCTGAAGATATAGATGAATATTGCATGTAAACGACGAAGGTACACAGACACCTACCACATGACAAAAAAAAAATAACCGAAACACATTGCAGTTGTAAAAGTTGTATCATGAATGTGCATTCTCCAGCTATTGTTTCATTATTGGATGCTTCAAATAATCGCGGAACGGCTACTAATCACTAATCAGTACTAAACTACTCCATATATAATCATATAAAATTAGAATGCAGAGACAGCAGCCTCCCTATATAAACCTTCAGCTTACACAACACTCCTATGCGACCAATCTTCCTCTCAGAGAACACATACACACGTACGTACACACCTTCATTCTTAAGCTTTCGTAATACAGCTAAGAAAAAAAAAAAGAAATTAAAATGTCTGCTAGAATTATTCTTGTAAGCATGGCTGTTTTTGCCATGATCATCGGGTCTTCTATGGCCGCGACTTACACAGTCGGCGGCCCTAGTGGTTCTTGGGATGAAGCTACTGACCTGGAAACATGGGTGAAGCCATTGACATTTGTTACCGGAGATAAATTGGGTAAGTACCTACACTTTCTTGCATCATCAAATCTTATCGATCATTAAATTTGTTGGCGTTACTATATGTTACAATGTTATTACACGAGATCGTTAAATTATTATATACGGCGTTAAATTTATTCCGAACTAATTGAAGAACTTTTGTCGTTCGATATCAACATGCTTAGTTAATTGCTTGAAGAGCATACTCAAAAGTTGTCATCTCACATTGTTGGTCAACCTTAGCTTGCAACATTTTATAAAACAAATATACTAGGACAATTATACAAACTAGCTATATCACATATGCATCTATTGTATGTAGCAGTATAATAATGCTAATACTACTAGCGCACAAGACGAGCATGTTCTACCTCCGAATAAAACAGAGAAGTCAAGCATGTTATCATCTATGATTAATGGTTTTCTATATAAATTAAATAATACTCCGTATGTATCAATGGTTAATTATGGATTTTGAGGATCAATATAAACTTTATCTTAAAAATTGCTGAATCCTTGTAATATAATATAACGTGTGAATTAACTATAACGTGTATAATGTCAAATGCTAAAGGTCTAATGTTTAAACTACACTCACCAGAATTGTTTGATAAGGGGATAAAATTCATCACCACAGTTTCCGTTACAACTTCTTTTAATCGTATTTACACCAATCTCACTTTCATCGCTGATTTGATATATGTCACGTTAACATTACACTAACTTTAGCGGCTTTTATATATGAAGCAAAATGCACCCATATGCATATATACAGTGATAATATTGGATCATATAGTATGTTGTTTCAATTGCATTTGCTGATGACATTGTATCTCCGATGTACAGTGTTCCAGTACGCGAAAACCCACGACGTAGTTGAAGTACCAAAAGCAGACTACGACGCATGCCAAACAACCAACGCAATTGTCACAGACAACAGCGGCAAAAGTGTAGTTCCATTGAACAAGCCAGGCAAGCGTTACTTCATCTGCGGTATCCCAGGGCATTGTGCTGCTGGCATGAAATTGGCAGTCAATGTCCTTGCATCTACCCGTTTGGCCGCGTCTTCGCCTCTCGCCTCCACTGCCCTACCTCCCACCACAATGCCCGGCGCTCCCATTGCCGGTCTAAGCCAATCTCCCGTCTCTATGCCACCTGCAGAGCACTCGTCAGCCACTAGAGGCCGCGCTTTCATGCCATTTTTCGCGGCTTTCATTGCTGTATTTGCAGTTCTTGCATTCTAAGCTTAAAAAACAGAGATCTTGTAGTGATTCTTTGTTGCTAATCTTTGTTGTTTAGGTTCATTATTATTATATATGTCTAGTAGTATATTTCACTATTTCTGTATCATGCATGTTCAGCATGTTGTCTTAGCTGTGTGCTTCTTACGACTCTATGATTGTTTAATGTTTGTGATTAGGACTTATATGATTATTGATCGAGAACAATAATAATATGTTGGACTAGTGTCCTCCGACAATAGTGCGTTGATTAATAAATCTCAATTATGGAATAAACAGGGATCGGTTTATAAGATGAACTTATCAGTTGATCAACGTAAATCAATAACGATTGGCCGTCTAGGGTTTGACGTTATTGTCGTCGTAAGATGGCGGAGATCGACTGATCCCTATCGGTCATACCTATATAGGATAACGTGATGAACTCCTGTTAGCCAGTTAATAGTTAACTGGCAATGTGTTTAGTATCAGGCTGTAGAGTTTATTATATTATTGATTATAAGATAATTGATAATAAATAAACCACTGATAAAATAGAAATTTTATCAGTGTATAAGTTGCTAAATTTGAGATTAGTAATTATACGGGTATTGTTGTGATTTGTCAGTCGTGACAAATTTAGCTAGAATTAATTACAAGAGTTGTAATTATTAGCTAAAATATGATTAGATATAATTATTATATCAATATATAATAGTTAATTGTAACTTAATTAGTTAAGTTATGAAATGACTAAATTAACCTTGTTATACCTTAAAGGTTGGTTAATGTTAGTGGGGGCAAATTAGTAAATTTGATTTACTAATTTAACCCACCACTATATATAGTCTAATCCATGTTTAGACTTAGAGTACTAATCATTTTCAACACAAAAAAAAAATTGAGGAAAGAATCATCATCTTCTTCCTCTCTAAAAAGAGCCAACTATTTCACCATAGCCACCAAGTTTTTTGAGCTTTGCATGTAGCTCAAAAACACATCTAAACACAAAAATACTTCACCCTAATTGATCCTAATTGTTAGGGATTAGGGCTATTTTGTTTTTGGGGTAAACCGAGTTATTACTAGTACATAATAACTCGGTTTTCTTGTGAATCCTTTGGTACGTGCCGTGGGAGATTAGAAGAGTTCAAGAGTCAAAGTTTGGAAGGAGGATCATCCTTGTTAAGCAGCTCAAGACACTCCTTAGTAAAGGAGAGCACAACCTAGAGCCAAAACAAGGTATACGATCTTTAAACTCGGTTTTTTAGTTGTTTTTAACTACATGCAAATCGATCCTCACCTAAGGTTCCACTTAATAGAGTTATTAAGTGTTGTTTAGAGTGTCTAAACCACCTTAGGTTCTAACAATTGGTATCAGAGCATTTGGTCTTATTGCATGTTAAAACCGAGTTGGTTAATTAGGTGAATTATCGACTTAATTAATTTTAATGATAAAATGGTTTTTTCACTGGGTTTTTTCGACATGCATGGCTTCTACTGGTCTTAAAAAGGTTTAGGACGAAATTGTAGAAATTTTGGAATTTTTTAGCTATTTTTCCATGAATTTTCGGTTTAAATCACATAATTAGCTTAATTATCGAATTAAGTGTTAATTAGATAATTTGCATGTATAAAATTATGTGAAAATTAAGAGGACTAAAATTTCCAGTAATAAAGTTCACCATGGCATTGGTTCGAATTTTTCTAAAATTAAAAGTTAATTTTGGGTTTTTATCGTTATTAAGAGTTAATAATGATTAACTTGGAAATTGTTTTCTTAATTGAATTAAAACAAGAAATATCTGGAAATTTTTGCTCATGCATGTGCTACTGCCAGTATGGTATGTTAGTTAAAGAAAATGATTTTTCTAATTAAATTCATAATTGTTATGATTAATTAGAGTAAATTAATGATTTATGGCACTTTTCGAGCAAAAAGAGGGCTAAAACGAATCCATCAAACTAATTGAATCGACTTTAGTGGGATTAAAGGTTGATAAACTAAAATGTTTAGTTGTTGGTTTGGTTCCAAAAGTGTTTTGATTGATTCGTGATTTTAACTGTTAAAATCGTTTTCCAAAATTAGCCGTTGTTTGATTTTTGTTAGTCGGTAAATGTGATTTACCGAGGTCAAACGTATAAGTGTTATACGTTTGACCAAAATCCGAGTACAGTATGGCCAAGATGTCTCATAGGACCGGTACTGTACCGTAATGTAAGGACGGTATCGGTGGGTTTGTAATTAATTGCGATCTCGTATCGCCAGATTGTAATATTTTTTTTTTCTATTTTTAGAAAGTGAATGTATAATAGGCTTTTACATGTAATTCTATTTTCGAGCTTTTACAAACCTTGGCGTGGAGTCGAAGATTGCATTTGAAGACGAGAAGCCGTCAAAGACTAGTTAGGACTAGTTTAGGTTTCTTTTAAGCGAGATAGGGCCATACTAGTACTCGTGATCGATTTATTAGTTTAATCGTCTGTTGCATGCTTGGTTTATTGCGTTTTTTCCGCCGACGTAGTGGATACGATATAAACTAAAATTTGTGCACACGTTTTAGTCGTTATAAATTGTCAACGATTCGCTAAATATTTAGTTCACTGAATAAACGCGATAGACAATATAAGACGACTAGATCTCCTAAAATTTAATCAAACGTAATATCGAGAGCTAGCTTTTCCAAATCTAACACCTATACAACCTTGTTCATTAGGAACCACACTCACCCTCTCGTGAGGTGGGACCTTTTTACCTTGGGGAGTAGGGTTGTAAGTGTTACAACGCGTTAGATTTGGTTGATCTCGACGAATTGGGCATAAGGGTTATGCAAATTCGAGGCTAGAGGACAAATATTCGAGAAATTTGTCAACCGAGAGTTCTTAGAGTTAGAATCAACCAAGAATTGGTTCACCCGAGTGTTATAAATTAGGGAAAAAGCTAAAGACGCCCTCTCGCGTGCCCAAAATTTATAAGTACGACGGATCTCGGAATCGGTTATATAATTAAGGGAGATCAATTATATAAACGGAATTCACGTTTTATGTGTAAAATGTGAAGTAAAATAATGCGATAAAATCTAACCAAATTTTATTTCCAAACTTGTAGAATCGTAAATCGCAATGGCAAATCCAAATGCGAACCCAGTTCTACCGAGTATCACGAAAGACTCATGGCTCCGTGCCTTTATGGAGAAGCACTCCCTGAAGGACGATGGGAGCAACTTCCCAGAGTGGGAATTGAGTCTACGTTTAGCCGCTAAAAGCGACGGAAAGGAGCGGTTCCTCGTTGAACCACCACCTGCGACGCCAGGGCCTAACGCAACGATGGCCGAGCGTCGAGCGTACGAATTGTACGAGCAGGAATCAACCTCGATCAAAAACGTTTTGATCTATTCGATGGCGTCAAAATTGCAGCGCAGATTGATTTATTCCTCCTCATACCAAATATTCGTCAAATTGACGAATATGTTTTCGCAAAAACCGCGAATATTGCAATACGATGCCGCCAGTCGATTCTTTGAGGCACGTTTAATCAAGGGACAGCCTGTTGGTCCCCACGTGCTCAAAATGATCGAAAACGTAGAGACGTTAGAACGACTGGGATGCCCGATTTCCGACCAAATCGCGGTAGATCGTATACTCCACTCGCTACATGACGAGTTCAACAATTTCAGGTTGAACTTTAACATGAACGATTTGAGGAAAAACCTCAATGAAATTCATGCTCTGCTTGTCCAAGCAGAGAAAGACATAGGCGCAAGTGGGAGTACTAGCGGAAAACGAGATGTTTTAGTGCTAAATGCGAGGAAGGAAGGTGGCAAGTTCAAAAACCGAGGGAAAAAGGGGAAGAAACCCGTGCAAGGAAAGGGCAAGGGCAAAGGAAAAGCGCCAGTAAACGCAAAGACTAAGCCGCCCAAAAGCACGAACCCCGATCAAAGGTGCTTCCATTGTGACGGAGTAGGTCACTGGAAGCGCAACTGCCCCAAATACCTGGAGGAGAAGAAAGCTTCAGGTATCTACACTATAGACATAAACTTTGCTAGTTCCACGTCGTGGGTATTAGATACTGGATGTGGATCTCATCTCTGTAATCATTTGCAGGGGCTGCAGGAGGTGCGAGTGCTAGCAAGGGGTGAAGTGGACCTACGCGTTGGAAACGGAGCAAGGATAGCTGCTGTTTCCGTAGGAACATATGTTTTGTCGTTAGCGTCAGGGTTGGAATTGCACTTGTATAATTGTTATTATGTACCAACCCTGAGCAAAAACATAATATCTGTATCTATGTTAGACGCGGAAGGTTTTCGTTTTGAAATTAAAAACAAATGTTGTTCCTTCTCGCACAATGATATGGTCTATGGAATAGCCCCGTCAATCAACGGAATATATGTTTTAGACTTAACCACCGATGTCTACCATGTAGAAAATAAAAAGCTCAAATCAGGTGATCCTGAGTTATCCTATCTCTGGCATTGTCGTTTAGGTCATATAAACGAAAAACGCATTAAGAGACTCGTATCCAGTGGAGTGCTCAAATCACTTGATTACGAATCATTTAATAAATGTGAATCTTGCCTATTAGGCAAGATGGCACGAAAACCTTTTTCGGGAAAAGGAATTCGAGCTGGTGAGCTATTGGAACTAATACATTCAGATGTGTGTGGTCCAATGAGCATCACAGCCAGAGGTGGTTACAACTACTTCGTCACATTCACAGATGACTTTAGTAGATATGGATACATCTACTTAATGAGGAACAAAGACGAAGTCCTACAGAAATTCATAGAATTTCAGAGGGAAGTTGAAAACCAACTTGATAGGAAGATCAAAACCTTACGATCTGATCGTGGAGGTGAATATCTGAGTAACGAATTCAGTTATCACCTGAGAGATTGTGGTATAGTATCACAATTAACACCTCCTGGAACACCACAGATGAATGGTGTTGCTGAAAGGAGAAATAGAACCCTATTAGATATGGTTCGATCTATGATGAGTCAGGCTGAGCTTCCTGATTCATTTTGGGGTTTCGCTCTACTATCCGCCGTTTTCCTGCTGAACAGGAGTCCGACAAAATCAGCTCCAAAGACACCATACGAGATATGGAAAGGAAAAGTTCCTGACTTGTCTTTCATAAAGGTTTGGGGCTGTGAAACTTATGTTAAGAACCGTTGTGACAATAAGCTAGCACCCAGATCCCAGAAATGCCTATTTGTAGGTTATCCTTTAGTAACACGAGGATATTACTTCTACAATCGTCAGGAGAACAAAGTGTTTGTGTCTCGTGATGCTGTCTTTCTAGAAAAGGAATTTATTTCTAGAAGACAGAGTGGGAGAAATTTTGAACTTAGAGAAGTTCAGGAGTCACAAACAGAGGAAGATAATCAGGATGTTTTACAAGAAAACAACCCTGAAACCTCTGATACAGTGGTTCCAACCTCCGTTTCTAGAAGGTCAGGGAGAGTAAGTCACCCACCTGAGAGATACTTAGGTATTGTCGAAGATGATGATAAATACTTAATGTTACTTTTAGAAAGTGACGAGCCCGCAACCTACAACGCAGCCACGACATGTCCAAATTCTACAAAATGGCTGGAGGCGATGAAATCTGAAATGGATTCCATGTACGAGAACCAAGTATGGGACTTGGTAGATGTGCCAGTTGGAACAAAAGTTCTGAAATGCAAATGGATCTATAAGATCAAAATCGGCATGGATGGAAACAAGGACGTTTTCAAAGCTCGACTAGTGGCGAAAGGTTTCACGCAAGTTCATGGTATTCACTATGATGAAACATTTGCACCAGTTGCGATGCTCAGATCCGTTCGGATAATCTTAGCGATTGCTGCGTTTCATGATTATGAAATATGGCAGATGGATGTCAAAACCGCCTTCCTGAACGGGTTTCTGGAAGAGGAAGTGTATATGACACAGCCAGAGGGTTTTGTCGATCCACGCAATCCTGAGAAGGTTTGCAAGCTTAAAAGGTCCATTTATGGACTTAAGCAAGCATCCAGGAGCTGGAATCATCGGTTTGATCATGTAATCAAACAAAATGGTTTCGCTCGTAGTGTTGAGGAACCATGTTTGTACATGAAGTTTAGTGGGAGCAAGGTAACGTTCCTGGTCCTGTATGTGGATGACATACTTCTCATAGGAAATGATATTCCGACCCTCAACTCAGTTAAAGGATGGTTAGGAAATCATTTTCGGATGAAGGACCTAGGAGAAGCGCAACGCATCTTAGGCATCCGAATCTATAGAGATAGATCAAAACGGATGTTGGCATTAAGTCAAGAAGCTTATGTAGATAGCATTCTTGAGAGATTCAATATGGAGAAATCCAAGAGAGGATATCTGCCAATGGGTCACGGAATAGTTCTGAGTAAGTCTCAATGTCCGTCTGTGCCCGCAGATATTGAACGCATGAAAAAGATCCCGTACGCTTCCGCAGTTGGATCAGTCATGTATGCTATGATGTGTACGAGGCCTGATGTCTCACATGCTTTGAGCATGACGAGCAGGTATCAGGCTAATCCCGGTGAAAGTCACTGGATAGCTGTAAAGAATATCCTAAAGTACTTGAGAAGGACTAAAGATACATTCTTAGTGTTTGGAGGAGATACTGAGCTACGTGTAAAAGGTTACACAGATGCTAGTTTCCAAACTGATCGAGATGATATGAAATCTCAATCCGGCTATGTTTTTACTCTGAACGGTGGAGCGATCTGCTGGAAAAGTTCCAAGCAATCTGTCACAGCGGATTCTACAACGGAGGCAGAGTACATTGCGGCTTCAGAAGCTGCAAAAGAAGCGGTATGGATCAAGCAGTTTCTAGAAGGGCTGAAGGTTGTTCCGGCAGCAGCAGATCCTATCACCATCTATTGCGACAACAGTGGAGCAATAGTTCAGGCTAAAGAGCCTAAGTCTAGTAACAAGTCTAGACATGTACTCAGGAAGTTTCACGTAATACGAGATTTTGTGGAACGAGGAGATATTTTGGTTTGTAAGATCGGGACAGATGATAATGTCGCCGATCCTCTGACTAAGCCGATGACACTGGCCAAGCACAACAGTCATGTAGCGTCCATGGGATTGAGACGCATGACTGATTGGTTGTAGATTATATGGTATGTAATAGTTAGATCTTTGTATTGACTTTTTACATACATATATATATATAAAGATTTTATCGTTTAAATTTATTCAGTTTTGTATATGCTGAATAAAAAAAATACATTCTGTTAAACTCCTATAGGTCGTAGAGACGATTTGAGCCCTATGAAGTGAACAGGAATAGCAGAATAATTTAGTCCCTAGTCACAATGTGAGGTGACGACTCTAAGTGACTAGAGTGTAAGTCGATTAGGATGACTGGTTCAAAAGTCATAGGTCATGGGATGACCGGTCGTTTACACAAGCAGAATGTGAGACACTCTGTCGGACTTGACCACCTACAGATTCCTATTGCTGGGTCGAAGCTAGGAGCACTGTATTATACCATTGAGTCGATTCTTTTGACCTGAAACTATTTGCCAGAGTTTGTGCAATAAATAGTGGCTTTGATTTATGTCCTAAGTCGTGTCGTTAAAGGAGGCTATAAGGGCATATTTTGGGTCACTGTGAGTTGTATGGAACAATGAAAATAGAGTGAAGGGATTGTCCGCCCACGTCAGGGTTAATATCTTTAGGCCACTCGAGGAGTAGCAATTGAAAATGCGTGGCCACGCTCGGAAGCAATCTAAGGTAGATTTTTCCGGTCAGACAGTTGCGCTCTCGATCGAGAAAACCACTTTACGATTCACATCGGGTGCAGGAGCGACCTGAAAGACATCTTGCATTGAGTGGGAGATATAAAGGGCAAGAGAGTCGATCACGCACATACTTGTCTCGGACAAGTGGGAGATTGTTGGACTAGTGTCCTCCGACAATAGTGCGTTGATTAATAAATCTCAATTATGGAATAAACAGGGATCGGTTTATAAGATGAACTTATCAGTTGATCAACGTAAATCAATAACGATTGGCCGTCTAGGGTTTGACGTTATTGTCGTCGTAAGATGGCGGAGATCGACTGATCCCTATCGGTCATACCTATATAGGATAACGTGATGAACTCCTGTTAGCCAGTTAATAGTTAACTGGCAATGTGTTTAGTATCAGGCTGTAGAGTTTATTATATTATTGATTATAAGATAATTGATAATAAATAAACCACTGATAAAATAGAAATTTTATCAGTGTATAAGTTGCTAAATTTGAGATTAGTAATTATACGGGTATTGTTGTGATTTGTCAGTCGTGACAAATTTAGCTAGAATTAATTACAAGAGTTGTAATTATTAGCTAAAATATGATTAGATATAATTATTATATCAATATATAATAGTTAATTGTAACTTAATTAGTTAAGTTATGAAATGACTAAATTAACCTTGTTATACCTTAAAGGTTGGTTAATGTTAGTGGGGGCAAATTAGTAAATTTGATTTACTAATTTAACCCACCACTATATATAGTCTAATCCATGTTTAGACTTAGAGTACTAATCATTTTCAACACAAAAAAAAAATTGAGGAAAGAATCATCATCTTCTTCCTCTCTAAAAGGAGCCAACTATTTCACCATAGCCACCAAGTTTTTTGAGCTTTGCATGTAGCTCAAAAACACATCTAAACACAAAAATACTTCACCCTAATTGATCCTAATTGTTAGGGATTAGGGCTATTTTGTTTTTGGGGTAAACCGAGTTATTACTAGTACATAATAACTCGGTTTTCTTGTGAATCCTTTGGTACGTGCCGTGGGAGATTAGAAGAGTTCAAGAGTCAAAGTTTGGAAGGAGGATCATCCTTGTTAAGCAGCTCAAGACACTCCTTAGTAAAGGAGAGCACAACCTAGAGCCAAAACAAGGTATACGATCTTTAAACTCGGTTTTTTAGTTGTTTTTAACTACATGCAAATCGATCCTCACCTAAGGTTCCACTTAATAGAGTTATTAAGTGTTGTTTAGAGTGTCTAAACCACCTTAGGTTCTAACATAATATATATCCACCATTCTTTTCATTCAATTAACTTTGTCTACTTTGAATTTTGGATACAAAATGTCATAAATTTTTATACTAAATCTAGAACTTAAGGACAAAAATTTACTTATGCACCTCCAAAGGTGAAGTTGAATCCTCATCAGATCTATTTCATTCATCTGTGTCACACTTTTTTTCTTGCTGGTTTAATTTTGACACAAAACGGGAATTCACAAACACCTATTAGACTCGAGCACATAACACACAATTGAATTCCCGAATTGGCCGAATCCCTATGTATCTATACCAACTCATAACTCGTGACTCGTGGCTTAGTACTTTGTACTCCATAGTCCATATTTCAAACTTTCTTTCAATGCAAGTACCTTTGATTAGCGTAAAACTCAAATTTTTCACTTAAGACGATCCATGGATGACCACTAGAGTTGTACACTTGCACACGTCCCCAGTATCCATAATCTGCTTACTGGTACGTGTCGGTGTCCGTACTAGTGCATCACATCAATAGATCAATAACAAAAAGGACAGGAGACAAAAGAAAAAGGCAACAAAAACAAAGTGGCCCTCATGTAAGTAAAAGAGTAATAATCAAACTTTCATAAGAATATCATAGAAATCAACTCTCTCATTGTACACCAAAAATAAAAAACACACACACAAACACACTCTAGTACACTACTACTTGTAACTTGTAAAGTTGTAAGCCGTAACAGTCGGGCTAATAATAATCCGATTCTCAAAAAACTATACACTACCAACCGTCACGATTACACTACTAGTCTACTACACTAGCTAAACTCCGAAATCTTTAGAACCAATCGGACCCGGAGCGGACCCAACAGGCGGACCCGGTGTGGACCCAGCTGGTGGCCCTGGAGGACTGATTGCTGGTGGATTTACAGCTGGAGGCGGTGGAGAAAGTACCGGCAGCGGCTGAAAGGGCGGCGGAGATATAGGAAGTGGCTGAAATGGCGGTGGAGGAGATGTCGTTGGGTCGGATTCAGGGGTCGGAGGAGGTGGGGATTGGTCCGGTGAGTCTTGAGTCGGTGACAGTGGTGGTGGTGGTGGAGGATATTGATTGGGGTTTGGAAATGGGGTGGTACTAGTTAATGGGTTCGGGTTTTGGTTTGGGTTTTGGGTCGGGAAGTCGTTGGGAGTTGGAGAGCAACCGGAGTCGTAATAGCCGGAAGTAGCACATTTGTTGGCTTTTTTGGAAGAGTGTTTGAGAAGAGTGACGCCTAATACAATGCCAGTGATAGCGACGACGACGATGATAAAGATGAAGATCTTGGTTGCTTTGCCAATGTAGCACATCTTTGCTTAATTAATCTTAGAAGCTTCACAAGGAAGATTGGTGATAGGTGAGTTAGAGTTGGTGGTGGTGGTGGGTTTGATGTGGTAAGGTTTAAGAGTGGCACGTGATGTCCAATTAAGGAGAGGTGGGAGGAGGATTTGGAGATGGAACTTTTGGAAGTGCGGGGAACTACTTAATGAGAGTTAAGACAAACATGAATGATATTACAGACAGCAAAGCAACGCATTACCTCTGTACCCTTCGCCAAATGGTTAGAAGCTTTTAAAACAAGTTTACTTGAAGAGGGACCTTATTCGTTTCACAAGTTACGGTGGTGTTTGGAAATATGGAATTATTATATGGAATAAGTTTGGCTTTTAGAAATTTAAAATCGTGGTTATTTTATTTTTAGGGGGCGTTTGATATGAGATTCGTAATGGAAACGGAATGGAATGGGATTAGTATTGGAGTGGTAACGAGTTCCGTTACTTACCTTAACTTGTTTGGTTTGACTAAATAATGGAATGCAATCATTTAAACAGGGGCAAATAAGTAAATAAACAAATTATCCAAAACCTTTGGCTTTCTCTTTCCTCTCTCCTCCCCCATATCCCCACCCTTCCACCACCGCAGAACCACCGTCATTCAGCCCCCATGACCGCCGGAGTCGC
This sequence comes from Spergularia bocconei, assembly GCA_963457585.1. Taxonomy (NCBI): domain Eukaryota; kingdom Viridiplantae; phylum Streptophyta; class Magnoliopsida; order Caryophyllales; family Caryophyllaceae; genus Spergularia; species Spergularia bocconei. The sequence goes on from OY734959.1 coordinate 13,535,800, forward strand.
TGTCTCCACCACCTGGCGACTTGGCCGGCGCCAGTACCACCCCGACCATCTGACGCGAGCCTGCCACCCCCCCTTTTCCTCTTGAGTGGAGAGAGAAAACATGAGTTGGAAGAAGCGAGATGCGCCTGAGAAGGTTTACCCTACGGTGGAAGGTGGTGGTAGTGAGGAGGCGGTGGTTGTTAGGTGAAAGAAGTTGTAGAAGAGAAAAAAGAGGAGAAAGAAGGGGAGAAAGGGAGGACGCCGATGGTGATGGGCCGGTGGTGATGGGTGTCGCCGGAGGAAGGTAGTCGGCCGATGATAGCCCGGCGATACAGGTGGTCGGAAGTTCGGCCGAGGTGATGGCTAGGCAGTGATGTAGGGTGGGGGTGGGTGGGGAGGGAGGAGAGAGAAAATAACAAGAGGGGGAATGAAATGAGATACCTCTAGTTTGAGGAGGGATTCATTTGGGGAGAGTGGTTAAAGGAGAGTAAAGGAATGGAGAAAAATAATTCTAAACCAAACAATAAGAAAAGTAATCGAAGTGGGACTCCGTTACTTGAACTTAAATTTTGCCTTACCAAACATGCACTTAGAAATATGTTTGGGTTAAGGTTAGCGTACATTTTGTAATTGATTGAATGCGTTATTATGCCATCCCTTATTTCTTTCCATTAGATCATATATCCCCACCTCAACCCCTAGTCCACTAGGGCACTATACCCATGACTCTATGAGTGTGACCACGCCCATTTGCTACTACGGTACTACCTTACATCACCCTCGCTGAATGAAACTCGAGCAAGCCAAAATGACTTGATCTGAATCTAATTTGAGTAATCGTTTAGTTAGGTGTAGTCAATTCGCGAGTATAGTAACATCTATGAAGTATTGGGTGATATGTTGTATATTATCTATTCAGAGGACTCAATTGTAAAATGAATGATGATTGATGAAACAATATAATCTTTTGATTAAATTTAGCACAAATCATGTAGATCTGGGAATGAATAATAACGGACAACGAATTCACTAATAACAAGTGACAACTGCTAAGTTCTAATGTCTAATTATTGTGTAACTTATTCCGACCTTTAGAAAATTAACTTAAAAAGAAACAAGATAACAATGCAAACATTACGATGATAGAGATTGATCGTTATGCCTTAGGCGGAGGAGCAGTAGCGCCACCACCAACGGGAGGGAAGGGGAAGGGGAAAGGAGGGAACGGGAAGCCGCCACCGCCACCACCACCAGCAGTAGAACACAAGCTCTTAAGAAGTGGACCAATGAATGGAGTTGTAGGGAACAATGCTGGCAAACAAGTGTCATCAATCTCCCCCAAGGCCTTGCAACACGCCGCGCTCGGTCTGCCGAGGTTGGTCCACAAGTCTGTCAAGCATATAGCAGCCTTGGTGACAGACTGCAGGCATTTCTGAGGGTCGAATGCCTGTGGGTTCAAGGGTGTTGTTGCATGTCCTGTTTGGAACAACAGTACTATGCATGACATGAGAACAAAAAACTTGAACATTTTCACTGACTTTGTTGAGTGATCTTGTTATACTATTTGGTTTAATTTGTGTTTAATTGTTAATTGTGAAGTGTTTATGCATGAATTTATAGTAGTACAACTTTCTATTAAATCGAATTAAACTTGTTTGTAACATCCGAAAAACGGTTTTTTTCGATTTAATTCACAGGGATGTTACGTACTTGTTGATTAATTAGTGGTGTTACAATGTAATGTATTAAATCGCTTTATTTGGCGTTTCACAGAGAATTCTTACATCAGCCTTTGTAATTTTGCTCAAATTGAATGCTAGATTTTGACTTTTAAGATATCTCTTCGATGATTTCAATAATTTGCAAAAGTGACCCGTCATTTTTTTCTCAAATTGCTCCGCTACCCCTGACTTCTTTTTGCACCTTTACCCCTGTCTCTTCTATCAGTTCTCCATAAATTGATGTTCGGTTCTAACTACTAATAAGGTAGTTTTGCAGGCTTTCCGTTTTAAGACATCTCATTCTCGCAGCCTTTTCAAACAGATGACCACAGCGTAGTAGAGTAGTTACTATTCTGTTCAATATTTTCCCTTGGGGGGCGGGAATGACGGAAATGATGATTTTACATGACAGTTTACGTTAGGCTATTCCACTCATTTTGTAATTAAAGCTTTGATTTGTTAGTCGCGATATCCGTCTACAAGTCTTGTTAAGTTGAGATTAAGTGGCAGAAGTTCGGGAGAGGAAGGGGGAGGCATACAGTGAAATGAATTAGAGATTATAAGGCTCTTAATCTTTGATCAAGTGAAAGTACTTGTAAATCCTACAAACTACAAAGTATTTCTTTTTATGAGACTGTGTGTAATTCATATACTAGTTCAAAAATTCTGGTGGCAGCAACATTAAAACTTGAACGAAATAAAGAGAAGTGGAGCATTAGAAAATAAAATGGTTATGACATGCTAAACTCGAAGTAACTTAACTTCGAGTTACAGCTGAAATAGGCTCTAAGTCATTCTCAGAATTCTGCATACAGACTTATAGAGCAGAGAAAGATATCACAGGGAGACGCCTAAACAAGAGTACAAGTGAATGCATGGCCTTGTTCGTGTAGCCTAGATAATTGAGTTTGGGAAGTGCAACAGATGTACGACTATCTGCATTTTGAACAATTTTCTGATCAATCTCCTGATTAGTATGGATATCATGATTTAAGGTAATCTAAGAAGGAGGGGAAAAATGTAGGCTGATGATGTAACAAAAGTTGATGAAGCAGTAAAACAGAATGCTCTGGATAAGGATGGGCAAAGGTAGCTTTGTGTTCATGATTCCTTGTTCTTTTTTGAAGTGACTTCAAAGAAAATGCCTATAAATAAGATGAGTTGAAGTTGAAGAGAGCACTCAGTTCTGGCAGATAGATATCGATAACAAAATCACCCAACTGTTTGAAAGCAGAAAGAGCATAAATTTCATTGTTGTTTGTCGAAGGGGACTTACTTGCACTCTCAGTGAGAAGAGACAGCTTGCGGAGGCGTTCAGAAGCCAAGTATAACCCTGCAATTAATATCAAAGTGTGTAAGACACTACTGTTTTCCATTCTATTAACATTTTAGTCATCTTTTTTACATAGTTTCACAATGTCTTAACTTTCTGCAGTAAATTAATGATCAATTTTCTGTGTCATGCCGAGAAATCACAAGGGATCATCCAAACATGAAACATATGATCAGTTTTCCACTTACTAAATTAGAAAGGATGTTCATATGAACACATAAGTTGAAGCTAAGCAGCCTATATCGTTGCTTATAGTTTAAACCTTGAGCTAAATATGTCCATTACTAACAAAATAGTTCACAGAAGTCACACAAGTCCATGTCACTAAAAAAAAACACGCACACACAATTTTTCTACCATTAATTCTGACACCATCAGGAAAACAGTTCTACAGATTGCAGCTCAAGTCCAAGATATGGCTACAGTACTCTCGATGCTCTCAAACTATGTGCCCGTCTACATGATGCTACCAGTAAGCTCTGAGGCCCCTAATTAACTTTGTCAATCTTTCCTCCTAGTTTACTGCTTGGTCATCACAAATATCTTCAATTGCTTATTTGCAACAGCTAGGAGTTGTAACAGATAACAATGTCCTCGAGAACTATGACGAGATCAAGTACCAGCTCAACAAACTGAAAGAATCAGAGGTTGATGGAGTCATGGTGGATGTCTGGTGGGGCATCATAGAATCCAAAGGACCTAAACAGTACGACTGGAATGCCTACAGAAGTCTGTTTAAGCTCATACAGGATTCTGGACTGAAAATTCAAGCCATAATGTCATTTCACCAATGTGGTGGGAATGTAGGAGATGGTGTGAATATCCCACTTCCTCCGTGGGTACTCAAAGTTGGCGATTCAAACCCTGATATCTTTTACACCAACAGAAGGGGTACCAGGAACAAAGAGTACATTACACTTGGTGTGGACAACGAGCCTCTCCTTGGCGGGCGAACTACTATCCAGGTAAAGCCAACAAAGATAGAGCGGTAATAGAATAATGACTTCCAAGGCCAATTCTCCATATATGAAAGTTTCTGAACTCTAATATCTTGAACTCGCTTCACATAATACTAAATGAGAACAAAATTGTATTTTACTAACCGGCCTCTTGCCATTGCTATTGTTATCAAAACAGATCTACAGCGATTACATGATGAGTTTCAGACAAAATATGAAAGATTTCTTGGATGCTGGTGTCATAAGTGACATTGAAGTGGGCCTTGGCCCTGCCGGGGAGCTGAGATACCCTTCCTATCCCCAAAATCAGGGATGGTCTTTCCCTGGCATTGGAGAATTTCAGGTAGTGCAGAAATTGGTTTATCTTATGGGATAAATATATACTATGCAGTGTGCACTTGACATAACATACCGCAATCAAATATACTCCAGAAACTGAAATGTATTAAAGCACATCACCAGCTAAAAGTTTCTAAATGAAAATTTGCAGTGCTATGACAAATATCTGAGAGATGATTTTAAGAAAGCTGCAGCGGATGCTGGACATCCCGACTGGGATTTTCCACAGGATGCAGGGCAATATAATGACAGACCAGATGGGACAGCTTTTTTCAGACAGAATGGGACATACCTAAGTGACTATGGAAAATTCTTCTTAACCTGGTACTCAAACAAGCTGCTGTTCCATGGTGACCAAATCCTGGAAGAAGCAACTAAAGCTTTCTGTGGCTACAAAGTCAAGATAGCAGCTAAAGTAAGCAAAATCTAGCTATAGGAATAGTGATGGACAACAAAGCACAATTCTTTTAGCTGACCAACAGTAATTTATTGCAGGTTTCTGGTCTACATTGGTGGTACAAACACGATAGTCATGCTGCAGAGCTCACTGCTGGATACTATAACTTGAGAGACAGAGATGGGTATCGACCAATAGCAAGGATGCTTTCCAGGCACTATGGGGTTTTAGATTTTACATGTTTGGAGATGAAAGACTATGAACAGCCTGGTTATGCTGACAGTGCTCCGCAAGAACTTGTACAACAGGTTAGCACATGAAACTTTAATTCAACTGATACGCATGTCTTCGTATGAACAGAAGTGTGGTCACATACGCATATCTGAAAAATCTAAGGGTGAGGTGATCATGTACAGTTCACCAGCGACCTTATAGGAATTTAATTAAACAGATATGATGTGCTACCGTTGTCAGCTGAAAGTTCCATTCTGCAAGCTTGGTTCATGGATGATATTAGTATGTGCACAACTGACATGCTCATGTTAACAGGTTCTCAGTGCAAGCTGGAGAGAGAATATTGAGATTGCTGGTGAAAATGCTCTACCCAGATATGATCCCAATGCTTATGATCAAATCCTGCTGAATGCTAGGCCAGAGGGCGCTAACAGAGATGGTCCACCAAAATTGAGGATGTATGGTTTTACATACCTTCGTTTGGGCAATCAGCTTCTAGATGGTGGGAATTTTCAGACATTCAAGACATTTGTGAAGCGGATGCATGCTAATGAGGTGAGGAGCCAGCTTACTAATGAATACATAACAGGTTTTCATGATAAAAGAAACTAAACAGTCAGTTCCATACTTAACTTCTCCTTAAAATTATGTTCAGGAATACCGTCCAAACCCTCAAGACTATGGCAGACAGATCATTCCACTCGAACAGTCAAAACCAAAAATTCCAATTGAAGTTCTGCTGGAAGCAACGCAAACCATGGAGCCATTACCCTTTAACAACGAAACAGATATGAAAGTCTAACTCTATGGAAGTTGGACTAAGTGGTAGTGACACAAACCACAGGCAATTGGTAAACATCTATATGTTCAAGAGCAAAAAATAGTGTCTGTACTTGAGTTAATAAACCAACCTCAGAATCCACATAGAGTGGAAACCTTATGCGGTTGGACTTGTTGTTTCCTGCTTTCCTAGTGTTGTTCTTGTTGTCCTCTTTTATGTTGTTGTCATTGTTGTTGTCATTATCGTTCTTGTTGCTGCTACACTTGCTGTTGCTGCTGCTGCTGCTGCTGCTGCTAGTGATTCCTTCAGCTGTTGTTGCTGCTGGTTCTGTTGCTGCTTATGTTGTAGTTTCAAATAAGGGTTACTCCTGAATCCACAAAGACAGGATCTGTATCCAAATAAGATAAGAAAAAAAAGTACCAAGTTTTTCACTCAACTTTTCTGAATGAGTGAATAATATATTGTTCCTATGTACCACTTAATTACAAGGAAATAAATTCTATTAATGTCAAGTGTCAAATGTCAATGGAGTGTTATTCCAGAAGAATTAGAATTCCAGTGCAGCCATCAAAACAAAATATTTACTAGACACATAGAGGTCTTCTAAACACAGACACACACACACACATACACACACAAAACAAAACAAAACAAACCCATTATTATATGGCAATTGACAAGGGAACAGACATGAAAGTATATGTCGCTTATTGAAAGTACATGAAATTAAAACAACAATGGAGGATTTCACTTATTGAAAATTGAATCCCAAGTTGGAGGTCAACTTTTGAAGAAGTATAGCACGTACACAAATCTTGAAGCTCTGGATGCCAACCCTACAGGACCATTGCCTCACTAGCTGCTGCCACCACCACCATGTTGTCGTCATAACCCTAAGAGTGTGTTTGGATACAAAGCTTGGAGGGAAAGGGGGAGTTAAGAGCCATGTCCCATTTTCCCTCCGAATCATTCGAACAAAGGCGAGATTAAGGTTATTAAATTGGATCCCTCCTATTCACTCCCTTTCCCTCCTCCAAACCTCTAGGGCTATATGCAAGCAAGGGAACTTACTCCCCTCCCCTCCCTTCCCTTTAAATCCCCCATTCCAAAAATGTAAATGCTTTTCCGTCACGGTTTCTTTTCCTTGGACTGCCATTCAAATAAAATTCAATCATTTTCAGCCAGTTCCAGCAGGACCACTGTTCTCACAAGTGACAGGAGATGTAGTAAACAATAAATATCTCATTTAACCAAAAAAAAAAAACAATAACTATCTCAAAGCTCGTTAAAAAACCATCGTTATAAGGCAGCTGCAATCAAAACTCTAGCAACCAACCTCCCAGGTGTTGCCCTGAGTAAATCACAGCATCAATCACACAACACTCAAAGAGTTTCCAAGAAGGGTTGGACACCTTTTTGCTTTTCCTCACATCACTTTATGAAGCTCCAGCCCGTGGGTTTGGTGATTCCTTTACTTTGTACTGCACCTCGAAGTTTTTCTACATCAGTCCACCTTTTCTCATTTGCATATACATGAGAAAGAGAAATGTAGCCTCCTACTCCATTAGGGTTCTCTTCAAGAATTTTCTGTCCGGCGATCCCAGCTAGGGTAACATTTCCATGAAGCCTACAGCCTGAAAGGAAGGAGGCCCATACATCGACTGTTGGTTTAACCACCATACTGCAAATTATCTCATATGCTTCGTCTAATTGTCCTGCTCTGCTGAGAAGATCCACCAAACATGCATAATGACTTAGTGAAGGCTTACTATTATACTTCTGCTGTATTTGATGAAAAATCTCTCGGCCTTCCTCAACCAACCCAGCGTGACTACATGCAGTCAGAATAGAGGTAAAAGTACCCTCATCTGGAACAATGCCATGCACCCCCATTTGGTGCAAAACTGAAATAGCTTCCTTTCCCTTGCCATGATGGCCGTATGCTGATATCATAGCAGTCCAAGAAACCAAATTCTTTTCTTCTATTTCATCAAAAACAACCCGTGAACAAGACAACTCTCCGCATCTAGAATACATTCCTATGAGAGCAGTTGCAGTCATTGTGCTAGCACCAAACCCTTCTCGAACAAGATATGAGTGAACAGACATGCCAAAATCAAGGGCATTGACCTTCTCACAAGTCCCAAGTACAGCAATGAACGTGGCTAGATCTGGCCGCTTACCCACAGAAACCATCTGGCAGAACAGTCTTAAACCTTCAAAACCCTCCTCATTTTGTGCATAACCCGAAATCAATGTATTCCACGAAACAGAATCCTTTTCCGAGACTTCAAATACTCGTCTTGCAAGTACCATAGCCCCACAGTTACAGTAAACCTCTATAATAGAATTATTCAAGAAGTTATTAGCACAATGTATACAGTTCCGCAGGACATAACCATGCACTTGTCTACACATCTCAAACATCCTCAATTCAGAACAAGCCGATAACACCCCAAGCAAAGTCGTAGAATCAAGCCCTACCCCCGACATCACCATTTCCTCAAAAACCCGTAAACCCTCTACAGAATCCCCATTTTTCACACATCCAGAAATCATAGTATTCCAAGAGGTCAAATCTCTCTTAGGCATTCTATCAAACACCTTACGTGCACGCCCCATATCTCGAAACCTACCATACATAGACAGAAGACAATTACCCACATAAACATCGGACTCGAACCCGGAAATCACAACCTGCCCATGGACAATTCTCCCAATTTCAACATCAAACAAATCTCCACACGCCTTAATAACAAAAGGGTAAGTATAATTATCAGAAACAACATTAATTCTCATCATTTTCTTATAAAGCAATATAGCCTGCATAGATTGATCATTATTAGCATACCCTCTAATCACATAATTCCAAAGAAATGAACTTTTATGCAAAATTTGGTCAAAAACTATCTTAGCTTCATTCATACGCCCACAACTTGCATAAAAAGCAGCAAGTTTTGTGTTTAAGTATGTGTTCTCTTGGATAACCCCAGAAGAGATAATGTAACCGTGAAGTTTCTGGCCAATTTTGAGGGTTTTGGAATTTGTGAGAGACTGTAAAATTGCGCCACATTGAAGTGAAGAAAGCGGGAAATTTGGTGGTCTTGATTCGAAATCGGGTGATTTTGTACTGAAGAAAGGAGGAGAAGGTGGGAATTGGGGGAGTTTGATTGCATTCTGTTGAGGACGAAGAAATGGAGAAGTGTGTTTGGGAAGATTTTGGAGTTTACCTGAAGATTGCATAGCAGGCATTAGAGATAAAGAGGCGGGAAATTCAATTCAGAGACGAGGCTGTTTCTTTTCCTCGTCTGCTTTTGATGGCGTAAACAAACCGATCTATAAGCCCGAGCTCATATGTCCACTACTTCGGACATTTGAGCTCGGACTCGTTCGTTGAGCCAATGAGTACAATTTTTGTCGGCCTTGGCTAGGATAATATGAAGCGCGGCTTGGGTACGAGTTTGAGCCTATTATTCAAAATATCTTAAATAGTTAGCCTAAATTTATTTGAATGATATTTGAAATCTAAAACGATTGTATCGGAAAAAAAAAAAAAAAAAGATAAAAGCTTGCACAATGTAACTTTATTCTAAGTCTGATTGGGTTGGGAACGGTTTTTGGGTGAAGCTCAAACACAATTTGACTGACTCAAGCCTAGTTTTTGTTTCGTGAACTCTATGTCTAATAATCGGAGTCAATTTCAGACAGCGCCGTGTAGGAGGTAATGGGGGACCTGGGCGAAACTCTAAAGTTGGGGCCCCTAAAAGCCGGTAACATGGGCGGAACTCCGAGGTTGGGGCCCCTAAAAGACGGTAACATGCACTAAAACATACAAAAACTAAGACTTGTGGAAGGAAATAAGAAAAGAAAAAATTAAGGTTGGTGGGATTCCAACACAAGTAAATTCCAAAGAATTTGCCCTTCAGACCACTTGCGCAACTTATCTTCCATGATACTTCAATAGACTAATTTCTATTTATATT